>CM023836.1:14137867-14737867 GCA_013266295.2 Branchiostoma floridae x Branchiostoma japonicum
TGGGTTCTATGATAGGGGTTGCAAACATGTGGCAGTGGTGTAACCGCAAAAGAATATCTATAGTTATCAATATGCAAATTAGGACCTTCGTATACTCACAACATTCATAATGAAACCTTTATGAATGAATGAAACCTTCCTTTATCCTCAAAAGCTTGTTCGGCCGCGCCGACCGACCGCTTTTTGACAAGGTCGAGAAGGGTGATGGGGGGGGGGGCACGGACTGTACATGATTGTGCCACTTTTGGAAGATCGTGTGATAACCAATAGAACCCTGTGTGATATGGCTAGTTATCGCACGGGCCAGTTATCAAACGTTATAGCGGTCTACGAATGACATAAAACCTGTTTATTTCATAACTAGACTGCGAACACGCCCGGACAATAGTCTCCTCTGAGATGATTTACCAGTGGGACATCGCACGTATCGGGTCGTCACCTTTAA
Source organism: Branchiostoma floridae x Branchiostoma japonicum (assembly GCA_013266295.2). NCBI lineage: Eukaryota > Metazoa > Chordata > Leptocardii > Amphioxiformes > Branchiostomatidae > Branchiostoma > Branchiostoma floridae x Branchiostoma japonicum. The sequence continues at coordinate 14,138,313 of CM023836.1, forward strand.
CCTTTAGGGTCATGGCCAACAATGGCGTCAACATTGTCCTGTCCTCGGTACGAGCCAACCTTGCCGGAAGGTACAAGGTCATCATTGGTGGTTGGGATAACACAGAGTCCGCCATTCGCCGCGCCCCGAGCGATAGAGCTAACATAAAGGTCACCACAGTCGGTACGCATTCATGTTTTTTTTTTATTCCAACACTTTATCACAAGACATGGTGACTGCACACTCAAGTTTAGTAAACTTTAAATGCCGCCACCAACGCAAAGCACAAACGCATGAATGGACAATAGACATACTCATTTTCTAGTCTAAGGGAGGAAAGTAGTGTAAAGTGCCTTTTCAAGGGCACAAGATCGGTGGCATGGTAGGATTCGAACTCGGGACCAGGTACTAGTTCCAAGCCGAACGCTCTGTCGTTACGCCACACGACCCCACACGACCAACATTATCATTTTAGTATAGGGATCTCCCTTTTTACACTGTTTACACTAATAATAAATGAGACTAGATATAACTACAGTATATCACTGGACTCTCAGCAAAGACCAACATCGTTTCTGGTTGGTTAGCCTCTGCCAGGCTTCAGAAGGTCCAAAAAGAGTAGAAATTGGCCTTCGGGAGCGACAAATTGTTTTCCTTTAGCGGACCAACTTCCCTGTCAATTGCTAATTTTTCTTCTTCAAATCCGTGAGTACAGGGAATGATACCCCCTTTTCATGTAAGAATAATATTAATAACTTTTATTCATCTTTCTTTATCAGACATTGTGTCCCCTAGTGAGCCTCGAGGCTTCTGGATCTCCTGGGCAGAGGACGGGACCATTGCCGCTGGGCGAGAGGGAGAAAGTAGCCCGTTCATTCAGTGGCAGGACCCTGACCCGCTCCCCGTTCTTTACTTTGGTTACTCCATAGTAAATGGTGGCACTGGGCAGTTTTGGTTTCCATGCCAACTTGGTATGTTTGTGGAAACAACATAGGAAACATGCATGCATAATGTCTACAGGTACTGGAAGCTCAGACTTCAGGAAAATAAAATAAAACTATAATTTATAATTTCTTTATGCCCAAAATTTCGGTTTCATTGCATAGTAGTTTTATTGTATAAATACTGCACATTGCATTGTAAGCTGGGGCTAGTAAAATAATTCAGCGATTCAATCCATTACCATTTTTTTATTTAATATAGACAAAGTTTTTACAGTTTACTCAGATAAACTAGCGTTCTTATTTACACGGTTACTCAATTGTTATGTTTTCATGGGTCATGTTTAATTTCTTTTCAGAGCCTTTGGGTTTATGGACGTTCAATGCAATGAACGGGGTGGCAGACGTTACCGGAAACGGAAATGACGGTGTTGCATCGGGCGTTCAGCTGTCAGAAGGTCCAAACTCCACCTCTGGATCTTACGAATTTTCCGGTTCCTCAAGTTCTTACGTCGAAATTCCCAACAGCGGGTGGCTGGACGTACGCTACTCCCTCACGATCCTAGCCCATGTCTATCCCACCGGAAACGCAGGGCCACTTTTCAACTACGGGACAGACCACTTTGGGCTTCATTTCTGGCAATTATCACCAAGTCAGATATATCTAAGGTACGAACGGCACATTCTCAAAACTCCTGACAACTGACAGTGAGGCTGAACCAAATTGTGCTAACCCAGTTAATGATGTTTTACTGCAAATCACCGTAATTTGTATCGCCAGTCATTAGGTTACTTACTTACTAACTTACTAACAACTAAGAAAACATTACGAAATTAATTTTGTGACTCTTTTACAAAGTTAAACATTTTATTTTCATACTTTATCATAGTTTGAAATATGAATTTCAGCTTATGTAGCTGACTTTGCAAATACCTTAGATCCAAGTCGAACAAACTTAATTTATCATGTAATGGTGTTAATACGTTTGGTAATGTTATGAATTTGTAATTTTTATGACTCCAGAAAGACTAGTGTAGTATATGTATATACTCGCTAATGGAGAACTGTCAAATAATCAAAAACAAATAAACAAATCATTAATTTCTTTGTATTTTTCCTAGAGTTATTACCAGAGATGGAGATTGGCTTGACGGACCGTCTGCAGACGTTCTTCAGCAGAGCTCATGGAACTATGTCGGTGCCACTTACAACTACGGTACCGGGGAGATGGCAGTCTGGCATGACGGTATCAAAGTTGGCAATCGGTCCGGTATAGTCACCCAATTAAGCACAAACTCCGCTGTTAGAGTGGGATATATGACTGGTGAACCGCGTGCCTTCACGGGTAGGATAGCCTGTCTGCAACTGTATGATTACGCCATGCAGCAAGGACAGATTCAAACAGCAAGGACGAAGTGCGGTAAGGTTAATGTTGACAAAATTCCATCTGTACTCTGCAGTATGGTCCTGGCATCAATGATACTCATTTTGCAAATACTGGCATGCACTCATGGGAATTAATTTGTACTGGTGTTGTCATTGTGAATAACAAAGCCATCACTTGTGCCCAAACCTAGTACTTTTCTCGTAGGGTGGTAAGTTGGGTGTAGAATTACTTGATATTAATGTAGTAATGACACTTAAGTATTTTTCATTTGTAGTTTTTAACCCTCAAACCACCGTATGGGGTCAAAACTGTCCCCAGACGTATATAAATATGCGCCATTTTGACATTTCTTGTCGAAAACGAAATTCATCCTATGAGTTTGTTTGTATACATGTCTTGTAACTTCTTATATGGTTTTACTGAGATTGGCTCATTGTTAATTGAGTTATCCTAGAAAGTTTATGCGTTATCCAGTGGGGTCAAAATTGACCCCAGAAAAATGATATGCATTTTTAAAACACCTGCGTCTTCTGTTGTCCCCGAAATTTCTTCCAGATAAAATTTTTGCTTGAGCTTTATGCTGTCATAACCTCATGCTTTGAATGAACGCACTATTGAATCAGGAAACTCAATAGTTGTGACTCTTGACTACTAAGTTGCCTATGGACTTGGGGTCAAAGGACATAAACATGACTGTCTGTGGACCTCTAGTGAAATTAAATTAGATTATGATAATGAGCAGAAATTATTTACACCTAATCATGTCAAACTATCCCTCATAGATCAATGAAACTATACATACGTACAAATCGCAAAAAGAGTCACACTAAAAACCGTATTCGTGCAAAACATAATGGGGCCAGTTTTGACCCCATACGGTAAGATTCGTCGCAAAAAAACCTACGGTGGTTTGAGGGTTAAGCGTGAATCGGTAGGCTTGACATAATTAGATGACCATTTTGCAAATCAGGATCTAATTTGCATAATTAACGACGGAATTCAATGATAGGACTTGTGACATATGTAATTAAGAGAAAGAGGAACATTGGCAGATATTGGTTATGTAAATTGTTGCCCAATTTGCATAATTAATGCAAAAATGCTATATCTTTAAAATTTCATACTCTGGTAAGTGGCGGAAATTTCATACTTCCGGCATTTGGAATACAAGTGCACATCATCATCAAGTGAACATGATGTGCCACTTTTGGAAGGCCGTGTGATAACTACTAGAACCCTGTGTGATATGGCTAGTTATCACACGGGCCAGTAATCAAACGTTATCTCGGTCCAGCTATGACCTAAAACCTGTTTATTTCATGTCTAGACTGTGAACACGCCCGGACAACAGTCTCTGAGATGATTTACCAGTGGGACATCGCACGTATCGGATCGTCACCTTTCACCTTTAGGGTCATGGCCAACGATAACGTCCACATTGCCCTGTCCTCGGTACGAGCCGACCAGGCCGACATGTACGAGATTGTCATTGGTGGTTGGGGTAACACAGACTCCGCCATTCGCCGCGCCCTGCTCGGTAGAGCTAAAATACGTGTCTCCACAGTCGGTACGCATTCCTTTATTATCATGTTTTTTTATATTTTTTTATTCCAACACTTTATCACAAGACATGGTGACGGCGCACTCAAGTTTAGTAAACTTATTTTAATTAATGCCGCCACCAACGCAAAGGACAAACGCATAAACGGTTAATAGACATACTCATGTCTACCTAAGTTTAAGTGAGGAAAGTCGTGTAAAGTGCCTTTCCCAAGGGCAAAAGATCGGTGGCATGGTAGGATTCGAACTCGGGACCTACTAGTTCCGAGCCGAACGCTCTGTCGTTACACCACACCACACGACACCACACGACCCAACACGACCAACATTACCATGTTAGTATAAGGATCTCCCTTTTACACTGTTTACACTCTTATAAATGTGACTAGATATAACTACAGGATTTAACCGAACTCTCAGCAGAGACCAATATCGTTTCTGGTTGGTTAGCCTCTGCCAGGCCATAGCTTTTGAAGGGCTAAAAAGAGTAGAAATTTTCCTTCGGGAGCGACAGACTGGACTCCTTTAGCGGACCAACTCACCTGGCATATTAATCTTTCTTCTTCAAATCCGTGAGTACAGGGAATGATACCCCTTTTATTGTAAGAATAATATTTATAACCTTTATTCATCTTTCTTTATCAGGCATTGTGTCTCCTAGTGAGCCTCGAGGCCTCTGGATCTCCTGGGCAGAGGACGGAACCATTGCCGCTGGGAAAGAGGGAGAAAGCAGCCCGTTCATGCAGTGGCAGGATCCTGACCCGCTCCCTGTTCTTTACTTTGGTTACACCACAGGATTTGGCAGCACTGGACAGTTTTGGTTTCCATGCCAACTTGGTATGTTTGTGGAAACAACATATAGGAAACATGCATGCATAATGTCTCCGATATTTTTCAGCTTTATTGTGTTCATATTTTGACAACATCGATAAAACTATTAATACTTTCCCAAAATATGTATATATCACAGGGAAGACTGGAATCCAGGACAATCTGGAATTGTCCTAGGACAAACTGGAATTCTAGTCGTAGGGCAGACTGGATTTCTAGTCTATCCTTGGACAATTCCAGATTCACGTAAGACAGACTGAAATTCTAGTCTGCCCTAGGGCAGATTGGATTCCACTAGGATTTGGGATCTAAATATTTGAATTCCAGTCTGTCCTAAGAGAATCTGAAATTGTCCCAGGAGAGACTAGAATTCCAGTCTGCCCTAGGACAAATGGGAATTCTATCAGGCTACAAGCAATACTGTATTGATGGATAGACTGAAGCATTTCAGAACTAAAATTTCAGTCAATTTCAGTATATCCGTAATTTCAGCATAGGTAAAACCTACATTTATCATTACTTATAATTTTAAGTGAATTTCTTCATATTTTCGCACAACTCCAATCTACTGGGGCAAATTCGAATTACATCAAAACAAAGAAGTTGCTTGATCAAAATATACTGAATCGTCACAACTTAACATTTAAATCAATTTCACCATAGGAGACAATGTAACAATGACTGCATGTAAACGTAACTGACATGTAAATAAACTAAATTTGCATATGACCAAGCAGTGTTCGAAATACCCGTCTGCAATCTGCAATTTGCAGATAGATTTTCAAAATTGCAGAAGAAAAAATCATACAATCTGCAATTTTCCAGAAGGAAAATATATGCTCCGGATTCAATAGTTTTCAATTTAGCAAAGTAGCGGCGCTGTGAATAGACTGAAAACCCGTGCCGCGCGAATCTGGCGGCGTTTTCCAGCTGACTAGTATGGTCCCATATATGGAAATTTGGGGTCAAAGTTGAGCGATTCCGACCATGCGGCGAAAGGCGACGATAACCAAATAAGGTCACTCGCCATTTTCCGATGTTAGATTTCGTCACCCGGGAGGACACGACAACTGCCTCGGCAATTTTCGGCAGTTTTCGCCGAGCATTTCCCAGCAGGCAACGCGGCAAAACATGGCTCAGGCCGATGAAACACCAAGAAAACAAAGACGATTTTGTCGTTCTTTGAGAAAACTGACGGCAATCGGGACTGAAACAGCAACCCATCGCGCACCTGCGAGATCGGCAAAACTCAGGATGGTTGCTGTCGCGGTTGGATTCTCGAGGAGGCGGCTGAGGAGGCCGATACAGATCTAGACATGGCAGATCAATAAATTTTGTAGAAACTCTCGCCGAAGATCGCGCCCAGGAAAATAAACGTGCAAATTTTTATTTAGAATGTAAATATTGTCAAGTTATTGTGTCCAATCTAGCAAGGAAAGATCGTGTGTTTTTCATAATTTTCTTGTAATTCTATTACTGATTCTATTAACTTCTTCAAGTTGTTGTTGTTTTTTTCGTCAAATTACTAGTACTTACGATACTATTCCAGGAATATTTACCTTCCTTGACAAGTTACGAGTCCATCAAAACGTTGTGCTCATTTAATTTCTTTCTATAAATGTTCAAGTTAATTGTTTCTGTTTTCTTACCATTTTTCACATGTCAATTTTAGGTACAAAAATTATGTAGTGACATCACAACTTCAGTTATGTAGTTCTAGTGCAATCCTGTTACTGCATGTGTCATTGTTTCCATATTTGTATATTTCTTCTGTGATGCTGCTGATATAATCAAATTGCTATATGTTAATTATTTTGCCATATATTTTGCAATGAAAAATTTATATGCTTCCCATAGAGAGCCATATTAGTTTGCAGAAAAATGGGATCATATCCTTTCAGTGGTGTCATGACATGATAGCAGGAAATGATAAATTTTCTGTAGAGAAGGATCTATATAAGGCCATGTTGATTTGATTATATGGATGACATCCTCTGGGTACCCCAAAACTGATGCGAGCGTGCGAATAAAAAAAAAGTTTGGCAAAAAAAAAAGTTGCCTTCATTATGAAATCTACGTGGTCATGAAGGTTGAACAAATGGCTAAACACACAGATTATGGTATGGCGAATAATAGACTCTTCATTTTAATTTTTTCACATTTTCTTCTTCCTTTGGAATTGATTTTAGTATTCTACGATATTAGTATAGTTTTCCAATATTTTTTTTTTCTATTACGGCATATATTTTCTCATTTTGCAGCTGCTTTGTCAATTTCCAGTATGGTCGAAAACTTTTTTTTTAATGGAAACCAACGAAAATTGATGCGCGCGCAGATGTCATCCATATAATCAAATCAACATGGCCTAAAGTCTATTAAAAAAGACTGATATTTTGAAGAATTTCAGTAATGCTACAGATTTACAAAGCTATACATGATGTAAAAATAGACATTATTGGTTTGAGAAGGTTGTAATATGGGGGCTTGTGTATTTGGAAGAAAGTATTTCCAAATTGCAGGACGAAATTTTGACTCTTCTGCAATATTGCAGAGCACTGAAAAAAAGTATTTCGACCACTGCCAAGTAAGTGACTCAGTATACTCGACCGGTTTTTGCCAGTTCGTTAGTGAACCGGTATATAAGGCGTAATTTCCCTTCCAAGCCCATAGGGTCAATGACCTAGACCAGACGGCTGCTACCATGGTTAAAATGTGTATTGACAGAAGGGCGATCTTGTATCTAAAATATGAAGTAATTCACCTTTAATAGTAATGATGAATGTAGGTTTTAGCTATGTTTCTGAAATGATTCAGTCTATTTATCAATACAGTATTGCTTGTAGCCTGATAGAATTCCCATTGTCCTAGGGCAGACTGGAATTCTCGTCTCTCTTAGGACAATTCCAGATTCTTTGAGGAATTCAAATATTTAGGCCCCAATTCCTAGTAGAATTCCAATCTGCCCTAGGGCAGACTAGAAATCCAGTCTGTCCTAGGAGAATCTGAAATCGTCCTAGGAGAGACTAGAATTCCAGTCTGCCTTAGGGCAGACTAGAATTCCGGTTTGTCCTAAGACAATTCCAGATTGTCCTGGATTTCAGTCTGCCCTGTGACATATATATATGACATAAATCTGTGTTGGTTTACTTCTCACTACAATTCAATCATCAGTTTTATTGCGTCGATCTAACATTGACAGGTACTGGAAGCTCAGACTTCAGGAGAATAAAATAAAGCTATAATTTATAACTTTTTCATGCCCAAAATTTAGGTTTCATTGCATAGCAGTTTTATTGTATGAATACTGCACATTGTATTATAAGCTGGGGCTAGTAAAAACCATTCAGCGATTCAACGGGCTACCATTTTTTTATTTAATATGGACAAAGTTTTTAAAGTTTACTTAGAAAAACTAGCATGCTTATTTACACGGTTATTAAATTGTTATGTTTTCATGGGTCATGTTTAATTTCTTTTCAGAGCCTGTGGGTTTATGGGCGTTCAATGCGATAAACGGGGGTGGCAGACGTTACCGGAAACGGAAATGACGGTGTTGCATTAGGCATTCAGCTTTCAGAAGGTCCAAACTCCACCTCAGGATCTTACGAATTTTCCGGTTCCTCAAGTTCTTACGTCGAAATTCCAAACAGCGGGTGGCTGGACGTACGCTACTCCCTCACGATCCTAGCCCATGTCTATCCCACCGGGGACGCAGGGCCACTTTTTAACTACGGGACAGACCACTTTGGGCTTCATTTCTGGCAATTATCACCAAGTCAGATATACCTTAGGTACGAACGGCACATTCTCAAAACTCCTGACAACTGACAGTGAGGCTGAACCAAATTGTGTTTACCCAGTTTATAATGTTTTACCGTAAGTCACCGTAATTTGTATCGCCAGTCATTATGTTTTTTTTTACTTACTAACTTACCAACAACTACGGATTCATTACGAAATTCATTTTGTGACTCTTTCACAAAGTTAAACATTTTATTTTCATCCTTTATCATAGTTTGAAAACATAACGAAATATGCATTTCAGCTTATGTAGCTGACTTTGCTAATACCTTACATCCAAGTCGAACAAACTTTTAAATTAAAACTTATCATGTTATGGTGTTAATATGTTTGGTAATGTTATGAATTTGTAATTTGTTTGACTCCAGGAAGACTAGTGTAGTATATGTATATACTCGCTAATGGAGATCAGTCAAATATTAAAAAAACAAATAAACAAATCATTAATTTCTTTGTATATTTTCCTAGAGTTATTACCAGAGATGGAGTTTGGCTTCATGGACCGTTTGCAGATGTTCTTCAGCAGAACTCCTGGAACTATGTCGGTGCCACTTACAACTACGGCACCGGGGAGATGGCAGTCTGGCATGACGGCGTCGAAGTTGGCAACCGGTCCGGGATCGTCACCCAATTAAGCACAAACTCCGCTGTTAGAGTGGGATATATGACTGGTGAACCGCGTGCCTTCACGGGTAGGATAGCCTGTCTTCAACTGTATGATTACGCCATGCAGCAAGGACAGTTTCAAGTAGCAAGGAAAAAGTTTGACGGTAAGGTGGACAAAATTACATCTGTACTAGGCAGTATGGTCCTGGCATCAATGATGCCACTTTGCAAATATTGGCATGCGCTCATGGGAAATGATTTGTACTGGTGTTGTCATTGTGAATTACAAAGCCATCCCTACATGTGCCCAAATTTAGTACTATTCTCGTAGGGTGGTAAGTGGGGTGTGGAATTACTTGGTATAAATGTAGTAATGAGAGCTTAGTGTTTTGCATTTGTAGTTTTTAAACGATGAACCGGTATGCTTGACATAATTAGATGACAATTATGCAAATCAGGATTAATTTGCATAATTAATGACGAAATTGCATGATAGGGCGATTCAAACTTGTGACATATGTAATTAAGAGAAAGGGGAACATTGGCAGATATTGATTATGTAAATTGTTGCCCAATTTGCATAATTAATTCGAAAATTCTAATTCCATACTGGTAAACGGCGGGAATTTCATACTTCCGGCATTTGGAATACAAGTTAACATCATAATCAAGTGAACATAAACATCATCAAACATAGCGTACTCTATCCTGGATCAGGACCTCATTTGCATAATTTATTAGAAATGCTAGGATAGCTTTCTTTGTTTAAAATGTAAGACTGTCATTGGGCGGGGAATATGAACAACTAATATTATTCATGATGACTTTATTTGCATAATCAATGAGACAATGAAACATTTATAATTCGCCGATCATAAAGGTTAATATTATTTGGCGAAGGTATGAGGTCGTGGAACCCTAGTTTCTACTGCTGAGTGTTATACATGTATGCCCCTCACATATATTGTTTTCAATTCAAAACAGCAATCCCACCTCCAGAGCATTTCCGGGTAACGACTATTACCGGTACATCAGTCAAAGCTTCGTGGACCCCCATGGCCAGTCCCATCGCTATCGGCTACAGAGTGTGGATAAGGGAACAGGAATCAACCGCCGCCCTTTCCACCCTTCATCTCAACATCAGCCAAACGGAAGTAACTTTCAATGACCTCATACCAGCCACAGAGTACATCATATCGGCAACAACTGTCAACAACATGAACATCGTAGGACCGGAAGTCAGTGTCACCGTTGCAACCGGTACTGTAAACCCTTTACATATGTCATAAAAAGCTGCATTTGATATGAATTTGCTGATAATGGCTAAAATGTATGGTACGTAACATGGAATTCACCCCATGTCCGGGTTGGCAACGTGGTTGCTAGAGACTGGGAGGTGGTTTGATAGTTGATTTTTTATATATAGCCCATATTCCTTGCCGTCCACATTACCTTTACGTATATTATGTACTTGTTTTTATCACTGTGTGTCCATTATGTCGTCCATGAACTTGTACTATATTTACCATATTCTAATTTATCGATTTTGTAATGTGATTTTTTTTTTAATTCCTGAAATGTTATTTATTGACAGTATTGTTTTTTTTTTAGTTGACAAAATGTATAATCAACGCAATTCAGTCTAAGGACTGCCAGGTTGATAAATAAAGTTTGAATTTGAATTTAGGTCATGGTTCAATGTGACCGAGCAAGTGCCGGATAGGAGCTTATCAGTGTGTAGTAATTGTGTAAGAAGGCATTAAGTATTGCATTACCAATTAGATTACATCATACAATCTCTTTTACAGTTCCAATATATTCAGGAAACCCCAAACACTTCCTTGGAGTTTAAAATCTCTGATTTTTTTTTTACTGCTGAGTGTTATATTCCCCTCACATATGTTGCTTTCGATTCAAAACAGCGACGCCGCCTCCAGAGCATTTCCGGGTAACGGCTATCACCGGTACATCAGTGACAGCTTCGTGGACCCCGACCCCTAGTCCCTACGCTATCGGCTATAGAGTGTGGATAAGGGAACTAGAGTTGACCGACGCCCTTGTCACACGTTTCCTTCCTATCTGGCAAACGGAAGTAACATTCAATGACCTCATACCAGCCACAGAGTACATCATATCGGCAACAACTATCAACATGTACATCGAAGGACCAGAAGTCAATGTCCCTGTTATAACTGGTACTGTAACCCATTTTTAAGTAACATTTTTTCATTGTTCATTAAAGATGTATTTTTGTGAATTTGATGGAAAGGGCTAAACTGTAATATAAGGTAAAATTCTTGACTTTTGCAAATTCAAAAAACTGAGTAGTGAAATCGAGTAAGTCTACTGCAAAGTGTAATAAGGAAAACAGATTTCAGACTTCTTGGCAATGTTTTGTTGTTTCATGAACGTTATTGGGACTGTGTGCGGGGGGGGGGGGGTGAGTGTTGTAATTTAATCGAGTATTACACCACTTCCTGAATTCTTGCACATACCCATTGACATCCTCCCACCCTGCACGTACTGGGTCACCTTCAACCATGACCTATCTATCATTCATCAGCTGTCAAAATCAGCTTCCACCCTATATGCAAATGTCGCCAGTAAGACATAGAACCAGTTAGCTGCCGGAAGTAACAATATGTTATATATATTTTCAGGTACGGAACCTCCTTTGGTGTTGGATGTTGAAGACAAGACGATCGACACCGTTGTCATCACCTGGCTGCCTCCAAAAGGTGTGATCGTGGAATACTCCATCAGCTACACCGGTAATGGGAGAAGTACATCCGTGACCAGTCCGGGAGACGCACACAGCCGTGAGTTGACAGGTCTGACTCCCGGCACGCGGTATGACAACGACTCGGTGGCCGTAAGTGGGGTTGGGAGGAGTCCCGCTATCACTACAAGTGTTATTACAGGTTAGTAATGGCACCTGATCAGGATTTGAAATATGTAAATCAGGACTGCTGGACATAGCTGTTCTTTTAACTTGTTGGTACCAAACACTGGAAAGGAAGGCGGGAATTGTGCCTGTGTGATACGTGTGTGAGTTATACTAGTATCTTCCAGCTCCTGCAACGTCTCATAATTTGGGAATTTAATTTCACTTCCTGGACGGAAGTATTTTTTTGGTGGTGCTGGTCTGGGGAGCGGGTGGGTGGTTGTATGTTTGGGTTCAAGGGTGGCAACGTGGTTCCTAGAGAGTCGGAGGTGGTTTTGACAGTTGGTTTATAGATAACTTATAGTTCAAGGTGGTCCAGCACGTGCCGGGCATGGAGCATGTTAGTTTTCAGCATATCAATTGCGCAAGAATGCATTAAGTGTTGTGACACCGATTAGATTACATCATAAAATCCCCTTTACAATTTCAATACATTCACGAAAACCCAAAACACTTCCCGGAGGTCCAAAATCTCAGATTTCTTGCATTTAGTATGGAAACAAGGTCCATGCCCTGGCTATCACAATCTGTCGTCACATATTTTTACTTTTAGACACAGACCCACCTTCAGCTGTGGAGATCAGTAGCTGGTCTGCAACATGGATGGTCCTGGAATGGAAGGCTCCAATGGCCAGGGTCGTGTCATACGAGATCACAGTTTCAGAGGCATCCAGCGAAGAAATTTTCAGGTAAACCTATTTTATGATACCGTATCTTCATTAATATCTACATGTATGTAGCTGAAACAACTTTGTAGTTTGAACAATGGTCTGTAACGCTTTGGGTATAGGGAAAAAAGTTCAATTAGCAAAGTACTGTGAGAACCACGATGGATTGTCAGCACTGTTCACTAAAATCATGTGCTCCAAACAACGCAGCAATGAAGATCATGGATTCCGAAGCGGAATAACATTTTAACGTTGTAGATGGGATACCGAAATGAGCAATTCTGACATTTTTTTTTCAGTGTCGATGGTTCTAAAACATCTTACAACGTCACGGATCTTCTACCTGAAACTGATTATGTCATAAAGATGGCTACTGTCGGTGAGCACGGCCGAAGTGTGGAAGTTACCTGCTCAAAACAAACAGGTATGGCATGCACAGACTATAAATAAACAAATTACACATATGCACACATACACACAAACAAAAACACACACACACATGCACGCGCGCGCGCGCAAACACTTGCACATTCATTCATTCATTCATTCCATTTTTACTTTTCATTTCATTCAAAAACATGTCCATAATTGATTCATTGATAAATGACTGAAATATCCTGTTTCCGTGCAAAGGGCCGATACCGTCACCTGTCACTCACCCCATCACATCAACCCGCGCCACTACTGAGGCTTACACTAGCGCCACTTGGAGAGACACCACGTCTTTGGAGTCCACGCTCAAGTCCACCACCAAACGTACAACAGGTAACCATTGCTTACTAGATAGATTTAAACAACGTTTGCAGTTAGACATGCAAAGAATACATGTAGGTGCAACAGGTCGTATAGTGCTGCCAAGCTGTGCGCCTGTGAAGCCGGTTTCTTTATGTTGAAGGACGGTTATAATGTTACCGGCTATACAGATACAGGTACAACACAATGTTTGTGTTGGACACAGTTGTGCCTTTCCTCCAAACTCAATGCACTTTAGAGAAGTTATGTTCTGTAGATAACTTGGTGACCCCACGAAAAAAGTAGTTGAGACTACTAATGCAATACACACAACGTTAACCATTTGCTATGACGTATCTTTTATTTCATTCTTCATTTTGGCGATCCAGTGTGTCTTCACTCTGCTGTTCATTGTATCTACCTGAAAGTGTAGAAATGCACGTTAAAATTGTTCTGGAATCGCTAATAATATTAAAATAAATTTTATGTGAACAACTATTACTATTGATTCTCCATTGATATTGATCCACTGTATGATTGTGCATATCACCATGTGTCAGGTAAAACATTTTTATACTTAGGATGTAAAATGTGATATATTCATCGATTGACAAAGTTAATTCATACTGTACAAATTCATTACTCCAATTTTGATCTATCATAGCAACCTCTGCTGAAACGACAGTGAAGCGAACAACCGACATTAAAGACAGAACAACAGACCGGCAAACCACTACAATCTACAGTACAAGCAAGGAGGAAAGGCCCCCAGGTAAGTGATATATGAATCAACAACATTATCAACTTAGCATTATTCATATGTATATTATATATAGCTGCTATGGTATCTAAACAAGACAAGAGAATTGTTAACTGAATTTATTATATTACTTACTCTTATGTGAATGACTCAACGGTAATGAATATAGTTACATCTATATTTAACCTTTTCCTTACTTAGTAAAGGGCTTGTGTAGTATTTACCTATATTCACTCCGGTAAAGTAACACGGTGTCATAACCTGACTTTCAGATAAGACGGTATATAGTACATCCCCAGCCCAAACAACTGAAGGTCCTGACGAAAAGGTACGAAGGTCTCTCCAACATTTGTACACAAGCAATGAACTTGATTCTATACCCTTTACTCTGGAAGCAGATGTTTAGGTTTATTTTTGACGTGTTTTAGGCCCTTTTTTCAGACCTCCTTTTTTGTACTGATATCTTTTTTTAAACTTTGGGTCGTTTTAACTTAAGAGGGGTCAGAGGCTAAAGCTTAATTGTTAACTTGGAAGCTATTTTCTTTTTTTACGGTTATAAAATATTAAATCTCCATAACGCTTAAAGTTTGTAACATCTCTAACAGCTCCAGCACATTCTGCAAGGGATTGATGAAGAACAGCTGGAATCAGGAAAACCAGAGGATATCCTGTCTGTAATGAACAGCATCAATGACGTCTTCACCACCAGTACCAAGTCGTCCATTTCACCATCAGTACTGGTACACTACTTGACAATACTATCTCCAAATTTTTTCACTGAATATATCATCACAGTGATTCAGTTAGAATATGTTACTTTCTGCATATTGACACAACATTTTTGTATGTTAGCTATAAATATGACATAGTGATAAAAGAAGAATGTACTTTTTTTCCCTCTGTAGGAAGATGCCGCAGCACTGATAGACAAGATGGCTAGTGCTTCAAGAGGAGCACAGGGTGCATCAATAACGAACATGGCTGCCATAGCCAATGGTAAGAATTCCTAATAATGTGTATTTAACTGTTTTGCCTTTCGTGGATTGAGTCCCAGCACCTTATAAGACATGCTTATAATTTTGTGCACCCTTTTTAGAACAGCTTTTCAAAGTGTGTCATGTACTGAATGATCTCTGTAAGACTGTTAAAATATATAAATTTGTATCTTGTTTGGGAAATGGCGTTATGACTTGCTGCATTGTGATTCAATGGATGTGATATTCCCACCTCAACAAAAGAGGCAGGCAGTCTTCATAACGCTTCTCAGATTTATATATTTAATGTTAATTTTGCTACCCATTATCTACATTCAGCCCTGACACAGGCAGCAGCATCAGTTATCGATATGCTACCAGAACAACAACCGCCGATTGTGACAAGCTCAAACATCCTTGAAAGTGACTTGATTGATGTGAACTCCGCAGACCTTTCGCCGAAGCAGCAGCTGAGGATGCTCAAAGACAAGCAGAAGGAAAAGGAAGAGATGGTGTGTGCAATCATCTATTTTTTATTTTTAATCAGTTGTTGAAATTAGAACATAATCCAACTATGATGCATTCTCTACCTATGTCATGTTACATTTGGCAGAACCACAGATTCACAACGTGTCCGCATATAAAGTCTATTTCCACAACAATACATTTCCTTTCCACAACAATGCATATCCATTGCAACGATATTCACAGTCATTTTAATCTCCATTGCTAACCTTGTACATTTTCTAACCTGATAGCAAAAACGAGCGGCGCTGAACATTGTGAGATCACTGGACAGCGTTGCTGACACGCTGTTGGCATTGCAGCCAGCCGACGCAGATTATCAGGCAACATTTGAGACGGAAAAAGTTGGGGTCGCTGTGTCGAGATCGCCATCAAACAGAGACCTGCGCCTCGACAATGGACGTACCATTGCAACTATTCCACGAACATCAAGTGGATCTGGAAGCCAGACTAACAACATGTTGGATCTCAAGGTACTTCTAATCTTCTCATCCTGTTCATTTTAATCAGCATGTAATCTCAGGAAAATGTAAACATGTGGTGTTGAAGAATTTTTCATTCTTTTTGTCACCTACAAGCCAACTGAAGCCATTCACCGAGCATGGTTGCAATCCAGCTAAAATATATAGGTGGGGAAACGTTTGATCATGTGAATGCTGTTCAGTACCAAGGCAAAACAGTTGTACATATGTTCTTTAATGGTTTAACCATCATCATTCTATTTCTATTTCAGATGCTAGTTTTCAAAAAGAATCCATATTCCTGGAAACAATCGACAGGAGGACAAAATATCTCTTCACCTGTTACGGTTCTGTCGATGGATACAAGAGAATCTGGAAAAGGAATAAAAACTGAGGGAAGCCTTAGCGAAGAGAAACAAGTAAACCTGGACATCCCGTTTGTACCCTTACAAGAAGAAGAAGGGCAGACAACACACGCACCACACGTAACCACCCGTATGCCGAGAGCAAAGAATCCGGAAAGCAGCATCAACGGAAACAATGGGACAACCATGACGTACCACCGCTTCAGCGTTCCGGATGGGAACGTCATCCCTGTTCTACACATGAGCTGGTGGGACATAGGCGCAACCTTTCACGTGTACACTTTGTACGGATCCGAACCTACCGTCGAAAAGTATGCCGAGAAAAGAGTCATTCAGCAGGAAGACGGGTTAGAGGCCTGGCTCAGTGAGACAGACTTCACAGTCACATTTACACCCAACACCACTCACCGTGGCAGTGTTCTGTACATTGGCGTACAGAAAATAGGTAAGTTACAACAAGTTCTATATTTCTAATATGTCGTATGTTTGGTTAATCTAATTTCGCTGACAGCTGTACTTTCAACGTTCGTTCATAAACTATTCTCAGATCGTGCTGGTTATTCAAAACAATACCAAGAAGGAAACATGCAACCCAAGAATACCCCCGACTACAGGCTGTGGATGTCAGCTGTTGGCTGTTCGTTTTGGGAGGAAAATAACGAACAATGGGAGCTGGAACAATGCGACGTAAGTTTGTACCCAATTTACACAATATACGAATTACAACCAACCAACCAAACCAAACCAAACCAAACCAAGAATGGTAGATTAGAATCCATTAGACAAAAATACCATGTATCAGTTTCTTTTATCGCCGGTAGCAAATCTAAATGTAGTTTTACACTGAAAGGAAAACCACCAACTTGTACATTTACGGACGTCGTTGTTTAGGCCTGGAGAGAACACAAGAAACTTGCTACGTTCTGATTTTTTTTTTTATGTGGCACATCCAACTGAAGCAGACAGAAACATTTGGCCAAGAAGATAACATTCAAGAACGACGTGCCATCATTACTACAGTGATATGTTTTCCACTAAATTATTACAATACTAAAAATGAATATGTGTCACTAATTTTTATTCAAAATCTTTCAACATTAGGCTAAACTCGACATAGACAACAACGTGTTCCACTGTGAATGTCTCACGGTCGGGCCAAGCATTACAGTCGGCACCATGACTCTCCCTGTTCCGAACTCCATCGACTTCAACAACGCGTTCAAGAACTTCAGCAATGTGAGTGACAACGCCGTGGTGTTCTCCATCGTGGTGTCCGAGTACATCCTGTACATCTTTCTCATGATACTACTACGTGCTCACCTTAGGCGTTTATTGGTAAGTATATAGTAGTACTAGATTGTGATTTATGTGATATCTTCAAGAGGTGTTATTTTAGTAATTACTTCTAGTACGGAAGTATTGTTTCGGGCGGCGCTGATTTAAGGTGGTTTGTATGTTTAGATTCCAGAGTGGCTACAGTTGCTATATAGAGCTCGAGGTGGTTTTGACAGTTGATTTATAGATAGGCCCTGGTTGTGAGTGACCCAGCACGTGCCATGTTGGTGTGTAATAATTGTGCAAAAAGTTGTGTTGTTATCCAGATTAGATTACAGCATGCAATCCCATTTACAATGCATTCACGAAAACAAAAACACTTCCCGGAAGTCTAAACTCTCCGATTTCTTGTGTACACGCTATTCTCTTTTCTTCAGTTCCACTAGATGTCTATTATGCTACTTTTATGTTGAAAACCTTTTTCCATCTTTTCCAAAGTCATAAATTTGTATTTCATCGTTGCAAGGAAGGGTGGCTACCACTTAGCTACAAGCACATACTAGTACATATACTTGATTAGCCCACTCGGTGATGAGTTGCCTCACATTGTACCTGCTGCAATTGCCATGCAATAAAGTTCTTGTTAGCTTCATCATCAGATAATGATATACATTTTCAATATTTAACACTTTCTTTACTTTAGGGTAAAAGACCTCAGGACCAAAGGAAGACACTGTCCAAGGTGAGTCTGATCCCTCCAGACCGGATGCCAGCACCTCACGTCTATCAGCTCACGGTCACCACCGGGTCCATGCTCGGGGCGGGGACCACGTCACGGATCGGCTTCCAACTCTTCGGGTCAGAGGGCACGACCCCGATCAAGATGCTGAACCCAGGAGGAGAGGTTGGGCTTATTCCCATGTCCTGCATGTATTTCCCATGTTTGTGCACTAACTAAACAGTTTTCATGATCAGACTGGATTGTTCATCACATTTATTTACTAGTTCACCTAAATAATGTAATAACTGAAAAACTTGTGATAGCTCATTTCTGCATAATTAGTTGGAAAATTCGCAAATCTACCTTTTAATGAGATAGAGGGGATCTATCTCAGTTTATCTTATGGGAGAGTTCGCAAATCTAGTTAACATTTGCTGACATAATGTTATAGGTTTGTGACAACTGTTGCCAAGAGCTGGTAACGTATACATTATTACATAAGATTGGTAATAAAATAGAACAAGATGATTTTTATTTGTCGCAATTTTGTCATGATTACAGGCTTTGGTTCGTGGAAGTACTTTACATTTTGTCATGCCTGTGCGAGAGTCACTTGGAGAAGTGATGTCGTTGCGCATCTGGCATGATAACTCTGGGGAAGGCGACACGTCAGCCTGGTTCCTCGAAAATTTTCTCGTCAGAGATGTAGAAAAGGATGTGGTGTAAGACATTAAAGATATACTGCATCCCGCCTTCTTTTTGATTGCTGTTCTGAACTCACAGTCTTTTGATCAAGTTCTCTTTCAATCTTACTACCTTGGCATGTTGGATATGCAAGAAATTCTATGAGTGTGCAAACTTTCAAAATGTTTAGAAAAACAGACTACCCCTTCGAGATAGACTACAAAACGACTAATTGATTTACATCACGAAATGCATGATTACTCATACTATTGTATGACGTAACTTGTCCCAGGATTATACCACAGTTTATGTTTCATACCATGATTACACAGTACATATTCCTGGCGACATCATACAACCTAGAGCGTGCCGGGTCACTACCCTGACAATCAACGGAAACCCAATCTCCGCCCATTAACGTCCAAAAATACCTACGCAAAAGCATTTGATTGCTTTACAGGTCTTACTTCTGCTGCCATGACTGGTTGTCGGAAGACAAAGGTGACGGGGAGGTGCAGAAGGTGGTTCACGCAACCTCCAAGGACGAGCTGACATCCTTCAGTAACGTCTTTACTGAGGCAACCAGCAACCTCTTCTACGATAAGCAGCTGTGGGCGTCTGTCCTTGTAGCACCACCAGGTCTGAAAATTTCTTTCTTGGCAACTTAATGATCCTTCAAGTTCAGGTAGACAGTATGGATTTTTTTCATGCTTAGACCAATGGGAAAAATTCGAGAGACCGACAAAAAGTGGAAATAATTGCCTGCAATACACAGCACAGGTGCCAGCAAGCACTGTGATTTGCCTGTTTATGTGCTTTAGTGGTTATACAATGTATCACGTGTTCTGGGTCTTGAAAGTAATCAAATGGCTAGAAAATGTTTATGTTTCATACCATGAATTAACGTACACATTTCTGGCCACCTCATACCACCGCATACTACCAAATATGTACCAGCCATGGCAAATTATGCTGTTAATCAACAAAATAAAAAAGTACCAAATGTTGCTCCACAAAAAAGGATAATTTGCCTGATTTTTTTCGGAGTAGGTTCCAGCTTTACCCAGGCCCAGCGTCTGTCCTGCTGCTTTACTCTCCTGAACACCATGATGCTGGCCAGCGCCATGTGGTACAAGGCAGAGAACACAACTGATGCCACCATAGTGTACAACCTCAGAATTGCTCGTTTCACAGCAGAGGTAACAAGAAATCAGAGATTTCAGACTTCCGGGAAGTACATATAGTTTGCATAATGAATTACACAATATAGTGCATTATTCATTAACTAATCATACGATTGTATGGTGAAACGTAGTATACTATTACACCATGGTTTATACAATATATGTTCCATATATACCAGGTGACCACAGCTTTGAACCAAGGGCATGCCGGGTCAAAACCCTGTCAATTAAATGAAAGCCAATCTCCGCCCTCTCAGTTTGGAATCTAAACTTAAACTAGCTAGCATGGATTAGCGCCACTAAAAACAATACTGCCGTCCCGGAAACAAAACAGATATCACAACCTGTACCTCTGCAGAGAACCTTGAGCAGAGGTTAGGGGCTATTGTCTAAAATTGAGCAGTCTCTAGAGCAAATACCCACAGTGAAAATATTTTTTGTTTTATGTTTCTACAGGAACTATACACCAGCCTCATGACTGCCTTGACTGTAGCTCCTGTCAACTTGATGATCGTACAACTATTCCGCATGGAGGCGCCACTGGCCGCTAACAGTCCGGAGATGTCGATCAACAATACGTCCTGGCAAGGTATGGGAATGTAAAAAAGACAGCTGTGACGCTGCAAACTAGGAACAAGCTTGGGAGTTTTGTTGTTGTCACAACTTGATCGCGTTTCATGCGCCTCTGGTAAGGAGATGAGGGTTTGTACATTGTGATGCATTCCTTTTTTGTTAAGAATGGCGGATCAAAACCCTGTCAATCAAGTGAAACCCACTCTTCGCCCACTCACTTTTGAACCCAAACATACAAACTCCTCCTAACCAATTGCCACCCAAAACAATACTTTCGTCTCAGAAGCAATTGAAAAATAATAAATAACAGGCTAAACATTTGCTCTCGTGTTATGAAGAGTCAGGGTAATGGTAGTCGAAGTCTAAACAGTAAAAAGTTGTTTGCATTTTATCGCTCATTGTTAAATTCCAGGGCGTGTGAAGAAAAGTCTGCACCGCTGGGCTAAGTACGTGGCGTGGATGACCGTGTTCCTGGTGTCCACCAGCTCCGCGTTCTTCGTCCTCCTGTACAGTATGGACTGGGGGAAGGAGAAGAGTGACTCCTGGATGAAGGCCTTCATTCTCTCCTTCATGGGGTCCAGCTGTGTGGTGGATACTCTTCAGGTAATGATCATGGTTTATATACCCTGGGTACTAGACTCCGGCGGGGCCTGCAGCGAGTTTGTTCGGCAGCCAAAGGCAGTTACACCCGCCGAGCTAGATAAGCCCTCTGGGAAGTTGTAGGCGAGGGAGATTAAGCCGGCCACTGCACCGCTTATTTAGTTTGGCAGGCATAACTGCCTTTGGTTGCCGAATTCGCTGCAGACCCACCAGAGTCTAGCACCCAGGGTAGGTTTTATCCACCCCTACTGTACGTCCAACTATCCCTGAAGTCATAAAAAGGAATACAGGCAATGTTTAGCTACCTACCTACCTACCTAGTCCCTCGACCGACGTTTAGCTACATTTAACAATAAATATGATTGGGGATGGATGCCAAGCTAGGTTTTATGACTCACTCACTCAATGTGGTATACGTTTTATCATGATGTTTATTTGTTTATTTTGATTTTTTTACAAAGTGAAAGGGAGGGCAAAACAGGTGCATACGCATGATGGTAATATTTTCTACAGGTGTAGCAAGTAAAACTTTGGGGTTGATATGCAACCTATATTACGAGACTAAGCCATCCACACATATGAAGATAATGTTACTCTTATTTGTTGCTTAATAGTCCAAGTTGTTGCCATACATTGTATCCTATACGATTGAATAAAGTTCATCCATTCAGATCTCTCCCTTGCCATTTCAGATCGTGGTGATTGCTGTGGTGCTGTCTGCCGTCTGTAGTCTGTCGTTCCTCGCCAAGCCGCCAGCGATAAGGAAGGAAGACATCAAACTCAACCTGTGGAACTCAGCAGGTAAGAATTTTAATGTTAGAGTAGTTAATTTTTTAAAGCCTTTATTCATTCATGAAATTAACTTAAATCGGCCAACAAAGTTATTTTTTCTAACATATTACCTCACTGTTCAAGTTCTACTTCCCAAGAGAAAAAATTAGTAGAATGAAAATAACCTCAAGAACAGAGCAGCAACTGAAATGTAGTTGTTTTTGATCATGACTAAGTTTTATCTAATGCAGCACCAAAGAAGATCCACCCACCCACAAAAGCTAACTGCCAAGCAGCTAGAAAGAAACGGGAACTCAGTAAGAAGTCAACCTCGACACTCAAGGAGCTTCTTCTGTTGTTTGTCTTTGTGGCGGTCCTCTTCTACATCGCCCAAACGGACAACAACCAAAATGTCTTCTATGAGACGAGCACACTGTCCAAAGCCGTACTATACAAATATGATAAAGTAAGCAAGGATTGTTCTCAGTTATTACTTCCGGGACGGAAGTATTGTTTTGAGTAAATCGTTCAGGGAAGGGGTTGTTTGCATGTATGGCATCCGCACAATGTAGGTTAATATTGCTTCAGGCCGCATGACAGGAGAATGACAGGAGGTCAAAAGCCCAGACAACTGTGGAAATAGGTGACTTGAATTTCACAAAATCGTGCATATTCATGACATAGAGTGAGTAAAGATTTGAGCCAGTTTTGTTTCTTAATAAACGTTAAAAAATGTTATTATTTCATACAGATCACAACTCCAGACCAGTTCTATAAGTGGGCTGAGGAAGTGCTGGTGCCGACTCTTTACCCATCTGCCTGGTACAACGGGAGGAAAATGAAGTTTTTAGACCGGCAGTTTGCACAGGACACCGAATCATTCCGCATCGGCCCTCCGCGCTTGACACAAGTTAGACGACGTCCAGGTAGTGACCTTTTTTTCTTTCCCGTTTTTACCTATATAATTAAATCTGGTAAAGTGTGTTTCAGGAAATATCAGGAAATATCTCTTACATTCCTTATTTTTCTTTTTCAAGTGTACACAAAATATCAGTGAATGCTTCTTCACTCTACAGTAAATTTTGAAGTCATCTTTATCTAAAGAGGTTTACGTATACTTCGGAACAAAGTACATGGAAATACGGGAAATACATTATTCCATTAAATCATAGAATGGGTTATTGTTACCCATACGATTGTATATGACAGCACGGCATAACACCATAGTTTCATACCATGATTATACGGTACACATTGATGAGGACGAAATACATACAAGCTCTTCCTAAGTATTGTAGGTTGATCAATTATAACAAGCTCTATAATAATTGTTTTTCAATGCAGGTGCCGCTACATGGGAGAATGGTGCTGGTCTCGGCTGGAGTATGTTTCTGCAGAACATGTCCTATAGCTGCTGGCGATTCGCGGTTCCCGATCTTCTGAATCACCCAAACCACACAGTCAACTGCGCGAACCATCACTCCATGGACCTGCCTCTTGATCACGACACCGCTGTGTCTTTCTTCCATGCCTTGAAGGACTCTGAATTTCTGGACAAGTACACAAAGTCTCTAGCTATCGACATCAACTTCTACAACCCCAACCTGAAGCTCTTCAGCATTGTTCACATTGTTCTAGATCATTCTGGAGTAGGGAATCTCGTGCCAACGGCAACCATTACTTCGTTTGGTCTGTTTCAATATGAAAGTGATGCTGACTATGTGAACTTGTACATACACATTCTATTCACACTGCTTTTCTCAGTGATGATTTTTAGGGAGGCAAAGGCGGTGAAAAAATCGGGATGGAAATATTTTGCCTCGCCATGGAATGCCATCGGATGCCTAAGCCTCATCGGCACTGCAACAGTCATCTCCGTTTTCATTAAGCGATACACCTCGGCTTCTGATACACTTGCAATGATCTCCAAAACTAATGGTACGTCCCACGCATTACTAATGTTAAACTTAACACAATATACTCCATTACCAATTAAATTATGGATTTGTATCCTATCATAAAGTTCATCTGAGTTTAAATAAATAACATATGGAAAAGTTAAACTGTTCTCCAACAAAGGAAAAGGATTTTAGACTGACCTGTTCAGTCTTTATCTGAGGTATCTGGCCCAGTCACTCAGGACACGTGACTTTTTGCACCTGTGACGTCAGCAAAGTGTTAAGACTGGAACTCGATATCACCCCCTGTCTTGTCCCCTTATTTTGTTTTCCGATTTTTTAAATGTCGCAGGATAGTTTGTGTTCTGTTAATGTTGTATATTACCTATTTCTTTGTGTCCCTAATTTTGACTACAAATGAAACGAACTACGTGTGTATCAAATATTTGAATTGAATTCTGTGCGTGATTGTTGATTCGCGATTTTTCTGTTTTTAATTTTTCGAATTAACTCTCGTCCAATAGGTGAGCTGGGATTTGAATGCTTTGTAGACCTGACAACTGCTGCATGGTGGGATGCTTGTTTCACTCACATCGTGGGCATTGTTGTCTTCATCAACACCATCGCCTTGCTTCGCGTCGTCCGCTTCAGTCAGACAATCGCCAAACTTCTGGCCCTTCCTGGCATCATGAAAGATGAGCTCGTGTCGTTCTTAGTCGTTGCTGCCATTGCCTTTATTTCGTTCATCAGCGCAGGTATGCAAACCATAAACACCTTATCGCATATCATCGCATAGTCTCAATATCCACCATTACTGGTTTTAGATGTAAAACTATGAATGATTGTTAAAGGCTAATATTATATTAATACATCTGTTCTTGTTTAGCTAACATTATCTTCGGGAGCCACCTGGAGTCTTACTCCGACTTGTACCACACAACCTTTGCTCTCTTCGAGATGATGCTTGGAAGGTAACGTACTCTTTTTAAATATGTAACAAGGTGGATAATCTGCATAGAAGAACTTCGATGCCTGTGGATCATGTTGTAATTACTTCCGAGGCGGAAGTCTAGTTTTGGGTGGCGCTGGTTTAGGGATTGTTTGTATGTTTTTGATCCAGAGTGACAAAGCTTGCTAGAGAGGGGGAGGTGGTTTCGACAGTTGGTTTACAGATAGGCCATGGTTCAAGGTGACCTAGAATGTGCTGGATTGGAGCATGGCAGTATATAATAATTGGGCGAGGATTTAGTAAATTTTGTAACATCAATTAGATTACATAATAATTTCCCATGGACCTTACAATTCAAATACATTAACGAAGACCATATACACTTCCCAGAAGTCTCAAATTACTTATTTACGGTAAGTGGTTGTTTTAATAACTTAGTCTCATTGTTCACTTTTGTATGTGTGTTTTCAGGTTCTTCGCCAGTAACATGCTGGAAGCTAACCCTCTCATCGGACCGATCTTCTTCTCTGCCTTCATGATCTGCATCTTCACCCTCCTGATGAACTTCCTGATGTCCATCGTCTGTGACGCCATTTCCGCTGACGTCGACGTCGACCACGATCAGGACCTTGCCGAACACATGTGGAGCAGCGTCCGTGCCAAGTTTGGTCTGCACAGCCCTCCAAGTAAAGAGGAGGAACCAGGTAATGCTTAGGAAATAGGAAATAGTTTACGGTCTGCTTTTTATGTCTGTTTGTCTGTTTGTTTTTGCACTTTTGGGCGATGTCATATGCATGTTTTCCAACCGGGCCGTGACAGAACCAACGACTGACAAGGATCTACATGTAATACGACCGTTTCGGTATTGAGATTGCACATGTTGAAGCTTGTGCCACACATGCATGACTAACCGAAAACTGTTCTTCGTTTCCAGTAGTACGACGATCGTACGACAAATTGTAAACACTCCCTAAACGACGACAAGCCTCTGGCAATAGTTTCAGGAATGATTACGCCATAAAGGCTATGTGAAAATCATATTAGTTTGCAAAAATTTATGACATTTACTGAAAAGGTGATATGGTCCTATTTTTAATGTATTATCATTGAAACGAGACAATCATCATATGTTGGCAACGCTTCTGCAGAGAAATGCATCGAGGTTTGAAATTACAGTTGGGGGTGGCTGCCATGTTGTTAGAAAAATCCTGTCACGTTTTGAAACCTACTTCCAACATTTTCTTTTGCATAGGTGAGCTGAAGATGGAAAAGCTGCAGGAAAACCTGCGCATCATCCGGGAACAACTTGACGAAGGCCTGGACATCTGTGACTCTATATTGCCTTCACGCCGTCGCTACAACGTGGACGTGTCCAGTCACCAGACAAACCGTGCTGCCACTCACCAAGTCATCAATACACGGTGTGAAGTAAAGATCGTCATTTATCATGCTGAAGATGACTAACTTGGAAGAAAGCGTTTTAAGTTCAGTATGCTCTCTCGGTCCCTTCCCTGCTGAAAGAAACTGAACCTGCACATATTTTGTCCCTCTGTTAACACTATGTAATGAGCTTATTTAACTGTCGCGTGCTGGGTGGGGTCTCTTAGCTGATTGGATGATCCCATACCACCGCGGTCTAATCATTCAATTAGGGCTAATCGGCCCCCCTGTTTTAATTCTGAACAAATAACCAAATGCAGACAGAATATAGATAGGTCATGGTTGAAGGTGACCTAGAACGTGCTGTTCAGTCTTTTAGGCATAGCAACCGAGAGAGCGTATTAAAGCTAAAATGGCCGGCATTCACTATAGAGGATGACAACACAGTAATGGTAGTTCACTAGTTGGTACTGACTTAAAAGAGTTTGGCAATGGCCAAGAAATCTATTGATATTGTTTCAGAAATTAATGCATGCAGTTTGATTTTAAATAATGTAACGTAAAAAACAACTTTGCTTCAAAAACAGTTTGTATCATAGATAGCTTATATCATCATGCACCTCAGTTTATTATCACTACTACTATTAGTCGTAGTTATAAGAATTTTAATTGTAAAATAAAGACGGGCTTAAAGATTTAATATATCTAAGACTGGAATTATTTATTCCATTTTGTAGTATTGTGTCTTATTATATGTACATTTCAGATTTAAGTAGAATGGAGATATTTACAAAAAAGAAAATCTACCATCCTTGAGGATGACGGGATATGAACTTATTTTATCAGTGGTCTGCAAACGTTAACAGTGTTCTTGGATTTCATAATGAGCTTTTTATCAAAGCGATACACAATACATTGTATTTGTAACATTATCTGTATAGCCTGTATAACCGCCTTTCGGCGTAACACACCAGCTTTTTGATTGAGGTAATTTCAAGTGCTGTGAATCAGTTTCTCGTATTTCAGTGATGTATATTGTTCACCAGTTGATTTCAAATAAAATGGATTGATTTAAATTTCAATGTTGATTTAAAATGATTTTGGTAGGATAGTTGGATGGTTAGTTTGTTGGTTAGTTAGTTAGCTGGTTGGTTGGTTGGTTGATTTAGTATAGTCTAATAGTTCGATTGCCTTAATGGTTGGTTGGTTGCTTGTTTGCGTGCTTGCAGTTGATTGCTTAGTTTGGTAGGTTGATGGTTGGTTGGTTTAGTATAGTCTAATAGTTCGATTGCCTTAATGGTTGGTTGGTTGCTTGTTTGCGTGCTTGCAGTTGATTGCTTAGTTTGGTAGGTTGGTGGTTGGTTGGTTTAGTATAGTCTAATAGTTCGATTGCCTTATTGGTTGGTTGCTTGCTTGTTTGCGTGCTTGCAATTGATTGCGTGGTTTGGTAGGTTGGTGGTTTAGTATAGTCTAATAGTTCGATTGCCTTAATGGTTGGTTACTTGCTAGTTTGCGTGCTTGCAGTTGAATGCTTAGTTTGGTAGGTTGGTGGTTGGTTGGTTGGTTGGTTGGTTTAGTATAGTCTAATAGTTCGATTGCCCTAATGGTTGGTTACTTCCTAGTTTGCGCGCTTGCAATTGATTGCTTGGTTTGGTAGGTTGGTGGTTGGTTGGTTGGTTGGTTGGTTGGTTGGTTGGTTTAGTATAGTCTAATAGTTCGATTGCCCTAATGGTTGGTTACTTCCTAGTTTGCGCGCTTGCAATTGATTGCTTGGTTTGGTAGGTTGGTGGTTGGTTGGTTGGTTGGTTTAGTTTAGTCTAATAGTTCGATTGCCTTATTGGTTGGTTGCTTGCTTGTTTGCGTGCTTGCAGTTGATTGCTTAGTTTGGTAGGCTGGTGGTTGGTTGGTTGGTTTAGTATAGTCTAATAGTTCGATTGCCCTAATGGTTGCGGACCTAAAGTATCGGTCTATTGGCAATGCTGCCACAAAGAAATAAATGACGAAATGTTAGTCAGTGTCAAGTTATAGATATTTGGGCAGCTGGGTGGTAAAATAAATGAAGACACAAACAAACACAAAAAGAAACTATTCTTAAAAACAAACATGTATCCATTTATTTAGTTACTTGGGAAAATAATGGACCAAATATTTGTTTATTACACATTTTAAATACATGCCAGAGGAGTTTAGATGTGTGGAAAACTGCATGACAAGCGGTGGAGTCTTGTAGCAGGGACGGTGGAAAAGTTTGGATGACGAACTGTTTTGCAGTTCGCGCGAGGAAAGGAAAATGTACTGCTAAACTGTTACAATGATTGAGATATTCGCATGTCACGTTGTTCTGGATTATTGTAAAGCCAAAGGTTCTTTTAATGTTTTTTTTAATCATTCACTAAACTTTATATATATATATATATATGAATTTTTTAATAGCTCATAATATCATCATCACCGCAAGTAAAACAACAACAACAACAACAATACAGCACAACAAAATGCACTAAAAGCCAGAAGTCTAGTCTCACAAATTTTCCAAATTGATTAGGTGCATGACGCAATAGTTTGGGCAATACAGAGTACCTATTAGTAAATAACATGTTAAGTAAAATCAATTTTCTATAGTTACCAAACGCTTTACGTATAAAACTTCACAGATAAATTTATTTAATTGCTCTCCAAAACTCAGTATATTGTTTTCTATTTTCCTTTCTTTACATGAACGGTGGTAATTTTACAAACACTATTCGGTAACAGGTTCTTTGTATCCAGGACTGTGCTTTATACAGAACAATGCTCAGCCAAGGTTTTGTATAAGTCTTGCGTATATAAAACCGTGTATCAGCCTTGCGTATCTACAATCTTGGAGAAGTGGAGACTATCCGTACCTGAGCCTAGCCCTACCCCCCTTTGACTTTGAACTGTTCTAGATCCAATACGGCTTTTCTCCTTTGTCCTCATTGATTTCTACCCTGGCCACCCAGTGCAGGAACGCAGTCGCCCTGTGGTACAACATGGCCACGAACTGAATCACTTGAATCATGCCAAAAACAAAGAGGGAGGTAATCCCCAATGGGTTGTGTCCGGAAATACGCAGCACCTGAAACGTAGGGAAGTATTTTATAACTGTGTCGTCGTTGGTAAGAAAAGCATCCAGGGACGAACCCAATTCCAAGTGACCTTACTCAAGATTATGTCATCGAATTCCGTAATTGTATTCTACCTACAATACGTAAACTTTCCTTTTCCCATTACAGTGTGTGTGTTGATTTTTAAGTGTCATTTCTTGTGTTTTTTTTTGCGAATGTTCAATGCGTTTTCTTACACTTGTTTTTTTGTGTTCATATTTTAAAACGGACGAGTCCAACATTCAAAAATGGCAATTCGTGCCAATATAGTAAGATCAATCAAGCTACAAACCTATACATATGTGTAACTTGGTAAGGCCGAGACATTTTAATATATTTTTTTTCAAATAGTCCACCTTGTAAGGTTATTAAATGGGGGTTTAGTATTGCTTTTTCTAGCAAGTGTTAGCTTTTGTGATATTTAGGTATACAAAGTGCATTTTAGAACTATAGGAACAAATAATATATTGTTTTCATATCCCCGTCGTTGAGACTAGGTTTATTTTTTTTTGTAGTAACATTACAACTGAACAGATAAATTGACAGAGAAAGGCACCTGAGATTTAGTGAACGTGACGATGACGACCAGCCAAAAGACGTTGACCACACTAAGCACCTTGATGGCAGAGTCCCGCAGTTCTCCTAGCTCAGTCTTTAGGGCGTCATCATTGTTACTAAATTCGTCTCTGTTTGGGTCCAGATATCTGCAGAAAAATTAGGTCAGGGATGTAGAGAATATCACGGCGTCGTAGGCACTGTCCCTTAGGACTCATGTAACATGTCCTGCTTGCATGCCTATGTTCTTAGGCTATTCTGGAACCACAATGAAATCAGTAGATGCTTTAAGGTGTACCATATAGGTTATACTATTTTGTAATTGGGCTGTTTTGATTCCCACAACATCAAAAGTCATCATGAGGTCAGTTGCGAATTGCGGAAAAAAATAAAACCTCATGGAAGGGCCTTTAGTCAGATTAAAAATACTGAAGTGGTACATACAAATATCGCCTGGGGTCCAACAAAGCCCATACATTCGGATAAGATTAAATGTGCATATCTGTGAAGACTAGGTCAAACCCTTACTAAAATGGATACCAAATTCTTGCTTACTCCTTTTGCAAATTTTCCCACATCTTATGTTGTTTCTTCCCGAGTGGCGGATTGTCTAGTTCAGGTTTACTGTCGATGATTTCCCTGACTTCCTCGTGCAATTTTTCCTCTGAAAAGCATAAATATAAAAAAAAACATTGTTCATCAGCATCCAGATTTTGATAATAAAAGTAGGTATCTTTTTCCATCCCGACATGAAGATTTTATTTGCTTTTTAGTATTTCGTGCACAGTAAAACTTGGAGCAAGGGGGTTACACAAAATAAAGCTTTTTTGGTCATTTGGAACTAGCTGTAAAAGCAAAATATAAGATGACCTACTGGGTACGTAAATAAATGGAAAAGGCTTTAATTTATTGTATTCTGGGTTAGGGGGGTTGGTGGTAAATCTAAGTGTATTTTTTTTACGATTCAATCAAAATTTACGTTACCATCAGTCGGTTCCCTCATGCTGCCTATGGACTTCTTCAGGCGGTCGACATGAGCTGAAAGCCCAACAAAAAGGATTTAGTGATATGACAATGATTCCGTAATGTAACAAATCTAAGTAACTGCAACCCAGTATCCATACAACAGGAAAGAACTATTATGCCTAATCTTCCTACGGAATGTCCAATGTCTGCGCAACTAGAATGCAAATGTAGTATACTAGTACGTCTGTTCATGTTTTTTTAATTAGTGTAACCCGAATAAAACTAAGTGAATTAAAGCAACTAAATATACCTGATAAGATTTAACTTACCTTTCTTCTGTATGCCAAGTCTGGCGAAAAGCCTGTCCAAGTTAACAGCTTTAAGTCGAGACAGATCGGATCTTTCTTTCGTGCCATCGTTCTCAAAGTGCTTGATGTACCTTCCAAGCCCTATACTGGTAAGCCAATCTTTTGTGTTATCCTGTAAAGAAGAATAAGATTATCCATATGAGCATGCCTCGAGTCGCGTTTTTCCCGTAATGTCTTAAACAATGAGGCAATTAACATTTAGTCTAGTAAACAGATCAACATAGATACACAGAGGAACAGAGAGACAGTGAAAAAGAGGCAACAGTGACAGGAAAAGAGAGATCCATACTGCTGATAAAATAGTTCTTAAAATGCCACAAAAGATGTTGAAAAACCTCCTTAATCTAATGCGCACAGACAACATAAGTATAAATAATTAAGAGCTAGGAGAGCGGGCACTTTTTTCGCCACAGCTAAGAACAAAAATTCTTCACAATATCCTTACAGGAATTCGACAGTGAAAGTGCTCGGGGTTTAACGCCGCGATTTTTTTCATGATGGTATTCCTGTGGAGTTCAGCTTTTATCCCTATATCCTCAAGGTCCTAAAGAGATGAAAAAAAAGATTTTAGTAGTTAAGCAAACAAACAAACGAAACATGGAACAAATGGCAAACCAGATAAGAACCAAGCTAAATGTAAAACTTACTAAGTGCATATTGACCAATACAAAAATAATAAAAAAGGTCAGAATACCGATAACAAAATACCTTTGACGTCATTCCTGTGATGTAGCTCGTATCCATATATCCGTGGTGTTGAAAATGTTTAACGTACTGCTCCTAAAATAAATATCAAATATATATTATTGTACTATTACATTGCCATTATTTATCACTATTATACTCTACTTCGACTGTGCATTTGATAAAAAATAAACATGGCAAAAGGTTTTTTTTCACTAAAATTCATGTTTCGTACCGTAAGGTCTGAGTCAAACATTGTAGCCAACCAATCCCGTACTTCTTCCCCTGGCGTCACCATCATGCCTAGTATGAAGATGTCAGTAAAAATTTGAGTGTTTTATACACACTTAATACACGTGTAGATCATCAAATAGCCACAATGTAAATATCTAATCGTTAAGGTTTAATGGTAGTTGATCGGATTCCAAGCTCACAAACATTATGTACTTACGTGTCAGGGTTTTTGTAGCGACATAGTGCTGGCTGTCTGGTAGGTATCCGATGAAAATGTGGTCATTTTGCGAGCTGGGTTGTGGTGAAATAGGCTGGTCAGCATCTGGACGGATGATGTGAATATTCTTCTTCAATACGTTTGCCACAGCTTGGATGACCAGATGATCCGCAAACGTCCCATCATTCTCCATGTTGTTGAGATATTCCTCAAAACTACCTTGATCACTGCTGTTGAAGTTTTTGAATGATGATTCGTTCTATAAAATATAATACAACGTGTCATTACAACTAAACAGCAAAAGCAATCCTTAAAAAAATCGAATTACATATTAATCTCTTAGTTAACGTTACGTGAGATATAGAAGAATTTGATTTTCTCGACTATAACAATGATAAAGTTGAAAAATTAATTGATAAGCAGGGCCTTGTACTTACTTCTCTCATGTGCTTTACTGCCTTTGCCCGTAGTGTCTCGCTGTTTATCTCTTCACTTTGGTCGTGAGTAACAGCATGAAAGAAGCAGTTGCCATCTGGTTTAACGTCAATTATTTCTAAACGACGTTGATAAGCTTTCTCCTCAAGAAGAGTCATTTGATTCACTGTAAAGATAAAATGGCGAGCAAGAAATTGCTGTCTGGATAAAAGAATATTATTTCATCAAAATAAGCTAAGGGGAGGTAAGAGGAGTTACTCCGTTGTTTTATTTTGGTCAGGGAGCTAAGAAGGAACACTCCTGCTTTTCCTTGGCCTTTTACAGATGTGTAATAAAGCTAAAATAAATAAATAAATAAATAAATACTCATCCTGGTTCGCAGTTTAAGTCTGAATAGTATAGCGAATCCTTGGGGAATCTATTTTTTTATGAAAACATATTTAGCCCCACCTGGATCACCGGTGATAGGTTGTTTCTTGGTATCTTCCGTACATTCAGTTTGAGTTTGAGCGACAGATTGCTGGGTTGAGCTAAAACAAGGTATTCTTGTGTCAACAGATAAAGGCAACATTCTTTAAAAGAGGACAAAGCAAGAAAGCCATTCTTTTGAAAAAAATTATGGAGATTTATGAAATGGAGATTAATACTAAGGGCACAGTACCAACTTGTAACACTTAGGGGTTACGTTAATTTTGAAATTGAAATGTTTGTCTACTATCAACCTGGAGACAATTTATATTATACAAGATAAGGAGATAATCATAATACATTTATCTCACTCTGTTAGCGCTATAACATTGTGATAATCTATATTGACTTGTCTATGAAAGAGTAATTTCGTAGCTTCTTACCCAAACATCCTCCGGATAGTACCCCCAATGGCGTCAAATATACTCTTGTCACTGTCCTGATTTTCACCACTTGTTCTCTCACGAGTTCCTGAACATCATCATATATATATATTATATATTATATATTATATATTTTATATATATAATACGGATTTATCCAAAACATTTTACTTATCATTTTCAAAGAGAAGCAGCGTACGCATTGTTAGAATGGTATTAATTATACCGATTTATTCACTGTATATGATATGCGTCTCTAATGTTGAGAATCCATGTGAATTATACTTATTCTCAAATCCCAAATAATATATGAAGTTATATCTCTGTACCACCGTCTTACCCCAGGACTTGTCCGTAAGGTTACAGAGGCCGTAGATGTTGAGGAAAATGAATGTAGTTGGGAGGGCAAAGAAATAGAGGATTCCCGACAACAGACAGTAGGATTCGGGAAGGTGGAGTAGTCCTGTCAGGAGAAACATCCCGATCGTGGCAATAAAGTAGATGGTGTCTGCCACGTTTAAAACTGCATGACAGAGAAAGGCGGTACAACACCAGCCATGTTAGCAAACGTAAGAAGGAAGGTGAAGTGCTAAAGATGAAAAAAAAAACAGACGGCTGTAATTAATAAATTTAACACAAAACAGAAAGATCCTAAATTTCTTGACTTTGTAAAAATGTGAAACAAAAATTGAGTTTCTATACTGGTGACTGTAAGATTTAATGCAATAAGTGAGAAAATACAATTAAAATGTTTAAAAAATGGAACGAGGAAAACTTACTTTCTGGAATTCCTAAGCCCCCAGACGAGCCAATGCCGTCACCGGTCATGAAATCCCTGATGACCACCACTATTTTCTCTATCAAGGCTATCAAGGCCATGATCATGACAACTCCAAACATGGAGCCCAACGCTGATGCCCACTGTAGGTTAAAAGTTGTGATTAGAAACTAAAAGACAAGGCAGCGACGCGAGTTAGGAAAGTAGATTTAATCCCATAACACATTGTGATCTAGTTGTAATTACATCTTCAAGTCCTTCTGTAAATGTTATCATTCCAATATAATTATCACGGGAGCCTTCCACCTATTACAACAGTTATAAAGAGACGGAGGTTGAGCCTCGCTGGACACGTGACGCGACACGGGGAACCTGCTGGGAGACTGCTTCACTGGACCCCGGAAGCAAAACGGAGAAGGGGCCGGCCATATTTAACACTACAGAAAATTATCGAGACTGAAACTGGACTAGGTTTAAAAGAACTGTGGGACGCTATGCAATATAGAGAATACTGGAAGCGGAACTTTGTTGACTCAACTCACTATGAGTAGGACTATAGATAGATAGATAGATAGATAATTATCACAATAGTCGTACCTTAAGCTGAGTGTCCTGCTTGTAATTCAGGCAGATGTAGCCAAACAAGAAAGTCAGGATAGACATGATGGCAATAGTCGCCTCTAGGGGGAAATTGTTGGACACGTAGAAGTCCAAACCACCTGTATCATTATAGAGATATTCATTATTTACACCTATAGTTGTTGGAAGTGAAACATATTGATGTCGATGTCGATGTAACATATAAATTTCTTTCTCAATTATTGTGTTGTATTGTATTGTGTTGGAAAATGTACGTAAAAGTTTATCAGTTTAACGAAAGAAATCAAATGATTTGCCGTTACTATAATTTTGTATCGTTGCAGATGCTACAGATTGTAATGGCATCTCAAGAGCCTCCTTTATCCTACTACGTGCCTCATTTCTATTATCAAGAAATGCCATAGAGCTAGAGGTGTAAGAGAAGAATTGACATTTTTATAGCGTGGGAAGCTTCAACGATAGAGGACAATTGTATTTGCAACTAGAGTTCCATGATCACATACCTTCGACAATGATCTCCAGACAACAGTTTTAGCACTTTCTCATATATTATACAAATGAGACCCTGATTTGCATGATTTATGACTGATGATGTTGACTATAACCTAATTTTCAAGTGTCACAAGTGTAAAATCCATTCAGCACTATTATATGGTATTATGGCATTTGCTCATAAATTATGCATATGCATTTTGCATAATTGATATCCTACGATGTTCCTCTCTTCCTTGGTTACATATGTCAGAACATGTAATGTTATTGTACTATAGTAGAATACAGGTGATTCAGGATTTTTTTGCATTAACTATGCAAATTAAAGAGTTAATTGCATAATTACATCTAATTATGTAATTTTGCACCTTAACTACCTACATTCCAAAAATCACGACAATCAAACAACCCTTTCTCGATTTATCATTTTTCTAACCTTTTACGAGAAACGGCACTGCATTTCCATAGCAAGCTGCTAGAAGGGGCCGAACTCATGTCACTTATTTTCTAGTTTCCAAGAGCTCTCTACCAACTACAAATCGTGACCCTAGTACTGTCCAGATCACAAGATATCAAAACCGAAAGTTCTGCTGCAGTACCAAGGAAAGCCGGTAGGAGCAAATTATCGAACGAAACATTCGCCTTTGCTTCCCCTACCTAAACAACCATACTCACCTTCACGAGTTATGCTCTTAACATACCAAAACACAAACATGCACAGTCCGCTACGGCACCGTACGTTCACGACAGCGTAACCATATTCGAACTTGACCTACCTCTCCTCAACCTCTAATCACCTACCCAGTATTATTATGATCCATTTATAGATTCACGATTAATGTTGTACACAAAACAAAAATCATAAAAAGGCCGCTGCAGTATCGTTAAAAAACGCCAGGTGAAAAATTTTCGGCTTTGAGCGACGTTTCCACAAATGCTAACCACCTACCAAAAATCCATCCACAGCTTCTCGAGTAATGCTGCTGACATACATACAGACTCACACCATGGCGGAACCAAAAACATAACCTTTTTATCGAAGGTAATTATCTGAGTGTTCGTGTTTCATATACTAGGAGCAGACGTATTGTTTAGAAACCTACCTGCTGCAATGAGAATCGCAGTAGCTGGTCCGATCAGAAAGGACAAGAATAGAAGAACCTGGTACATCATGAAGAGTAACGATACAGAAGGGTTCTTGATGTCACCATGCCACCACTTCTTTATCATCTCCATCTAAAGAACGATACGTTCTATTGATCTAAAAGCTATAACATCTCTAAATGTGTTGCTATTGTAAAATCTTCTCGTCATATTCAGTAAATGAAATGATAAATTAATGATTCATATGTTTTTAATATCACGTAGTAAAATTGACATAAATTTACAGCCTAACATCACTATTAAGTACATGATTGTATTGCCAGGCAGTTAGCTAGGGCCGGATATACATGTGTCAAGATCAATCACTAAAAGCTGTAAATAAAGTGGAAGAATATTTCAGGAAAGGCACAGTCTTCGTATTTATGCTAAAGAACAATGGGGAATATATAATTGGAATGCAATATATGCAAATATCCCGTCCCATTTGACTGCTGCAAAGGTTTGTGTCACTTTTCTATGTTGAGTGATATTAGTTTTACGCTAGTAAATGTTTTTATTGACTCTAAGACAGATGTAAATATATATACCTGGTTGGCCACGGTGGAAGGCCCCCATCGCCTACGCTGATTAAAGAACTCCTTCACTGATTCAGGCACAAAAGTGCTGTCCTCTGCAATGGAAGTGTACACCAACCGGTAGCCTTTCTCAATCTGTAAGGGGGCAGGGTTAACAAGTGAATTTGAGGTTTTGGTAATTATGTTAGAGCATTGACTATAATGAAATAGCGTAACAGAAACTCGGAGTTTATAATTAATGACGTTGAAATTTGCTACAAATGTCAGGTTTTTTCGCCTATTCAAATATACATCATGAAGACGAAAGATACAGAAGGGTATAAACATTTTCATAAAACATATTATTTGTTGTGCCATCAACATATTTTACCTGTATACAATACCGTGTATATAGATTGCTATGGACGGTATCCTACTCTTTTATTTATAGAATGCAATTTCTCTAACCATGAGTGTGCATAGCCACCGATCTTCCCCCATGTCCTTCATTAGAAAGTCTTTGGCCTTCTTTGTCTTAGTGCGATATGTCTCCACACACTTTCGGACTGCCTCGCAGCGGTAAACGCTAAAGCAACCGGGGCAACATAGAACGGTTCCTAGCGTACTGTTGGCCGCCTAATAGACAAAATAAGAGTCCTGTTATTGTTTAATCTCGGGCCAAACGTAATAATATGTAATCATAAACAAATACATAAGTGGTGGTAACGATAACTACATGACGGCATACTTTATCTGCATCGGTACTAAAACAAACTTTATTCTTAAAATTCTTGCCAATTCTTAGTAAAGATCCAAAAGGTCAATTACTTTAGAAAAGAAAGATCTGCCCACCACCAAAAATCTATAGCCACATCTTTTTTGAGGTTAGCCTACAATCCAGTCTTGTTAGTTATAGGTCTGCTCCCAAATTGCGGCGGGGAGTCACATTTTTGGATTGAACATATAGCTAACAAGGCTGGACATAAGGCTATTTTGAGGTTGCAAGCAACTAAACAAACAAACAACTACCCAACAAAGTAGCCATTTAATTCGTTATCGAAGGTTACACATCCAGGTATTATATAAGAAGATACCAAAGTAACAGTTGTTCAAGCAATTTGATACATTTTGAGAACAGTCAGACGTTTAAGTTACGGGTAGCATCCACTGCCTTTCGTCAGTAACCGGTCAACAATTAATCAACCATCCAGACAGCCTGCCTGGTAGGCAAGCAACTAAACTGCACTGAACTGAAAGGGTTAGCGTGTATGATTTTACCTTTTGGAACCAGTGCCCGACTGCGTAGTCGAACAGTTGTAACCAGTAAACCGGCCCGGAGCCCATACAATGTGTTCTTCCGCACACTGCGCCTATTTTCTCGTCCCATTGCACCAGATCAAGAAGTGAATTTGCCGACTCTGGGGTGAACTTGACGTCAGCGTCGGTTGCCAGGATGTATGTGTCACGGTCAAGGTCACCTAGAAATCAAAATATAGCGGAAACTTTATCCCTATTCAGATCGGACATTATTGGTCATTAAACCTTAAACTCCTATATCACTTGTCGCGTGACCACCAAAGTTTCAGAGGATGGTGTACTAGTAAAAGTAAATCATATGCATGACAAAACCGTAACAAAAATTTAACCTACTTGCAAACCTCATCTCGGTTTTATAACAGTGCTAGTAAAGCTAATATCGTCAGATCAATTACGTTGAATCTTGAGCATGTGATTCAGTGTTAATCGTGGTCAAGCATTATTCAAAATACTTTATAGACTTCCATGCACTAAGATGTGTTGTGCATGTCATCTGGCCCAAGTAGTCCTTATTGAAAGTGAAAGGTTTAAGAAATCAATGTGTAGTACCTTTAGCATACCCAAGTATCTCCATCCTAAGACTAGGTGGTTTGTTGTCTTTCTTTCCTTTCCACTCCAGTAGTTCGATTTTCAACTTGTCAAGGTCCATGGGTTTCAAAAGACAGGTAACTGTGGTGCCAGGCTTGGGTGGGTCAGGCCAATCAACTTGCTTGTCCTATACGTTATAGATTTGATACAATAAATGCAGAATTGCGTGCAGTGAATATTTGATGAGAAGCGATCGACCTCACCCCTCTATCTCTATCTCTCACCCAAATACAGTGAAACTTGTCGAAGACGACAACCCAGGAGACCGAGGAAAACTGGTCTTCTTAGACAAGTGGTCTTCTTATACAAAAATCATGGCGACAAGGCAAGACAGAGAACAAGAAAATCCCAGCAAACTTTCCGACCCATTTTACAATAGACTGCCCCATAGACCCAAAGTGACCACGCTGGCACCAGCTCACATTACACAAAGACTGCCATGCTGTCCAAACGGTGGCAGATCACATCAAGGTTTCTCGCTAGTTATCATAATTTTTTTTTTCCACATGCTAGCTCGGAAAAGACACGGTCGTCTTGAGCAGGGGCTGGGCCATGTGCGGTCCTAAATAGTGCCGATCGAGGTCGTGTTAAACAAGTGGTCGGCTAAGGCATGTCCCTTAATGCTTACAGGGAGAAAAAATCGCGACCGAGAAAAAGCGGCCGGCTAACAGGGGTGTGCAAGTTTGGCAAGCAGTTAACTTCCCAGAGTGATTATGCTGTGTGCCTTACTTGGTCTGCAATCTTGATTCTGGTTACTAGTCCCTTCGTTTCACCATCTTCGCCACATGCCTGCAATACGATACCTGTTACCCGCAGCTTTTCATGTAGGGTAATGGATATAACCTGTGGTAGTAAAAAAAAAGTTTACTTGCAACCTTCACGAGGCCAGGAGCAATCGCAAAACGTTTGTCAGAGCTATTGTATTGACGCGTAAACGCATAGATCGGGGGTGCTTTTCAAGCTTTTCAACAAAGTTTACAAGGAAGTAAACACCTACATTCCAGAGTATGAAATTCCTGTTCCATCAATATTTCAATCCGTATCTAAGTTAAGTATATATTGATAAATAATAGCAATGTTTTTATTAAACATATTGGGTTAACAACATGCCTCGTTGTTCATGCAAATAAAGATATCGTCTGTATATAAGCAGTATATATGTTATTTTAGCAAACTTTATATCTAAGCACAAGAGTCCCTTTACGGCACAAGCTGACAAACAAACATCTCGAGTGCTATGGAGGACTGAAATTCCAAAGAGGATAATGATGATCTTCTAACCTGATTATCAGCATTGCTGCCTTTCCAAGACTGGTTTCCATGCAAGCGGAGTCCTGGTCCCGTGTCAATGTCCGCATCTTTAATGGCACCACTTTCCATTCCGAGCGGTTTGTATTTTGCTATTGAATCAAAATAGCAAATATATAAATACGGTTTGCTTCCTTCTACCTGGCAAACCCTGTTGGATTGCAAGGACTAGAGTTCAACGACCTCATACCTTTGTAAAATATTAAATGTAAACCTTTACGACTAACAAATTGAATATGTTTCCCATTGATTATGCAAATGAAATCCTCATCTGCATTATTAAATATAACATATTCTCCACCCGACTAGTCTTATATACACTCAAAAGGTTATTTAGCATTTCCTCATAAATTATGCAAATGAGATCTTGATTTCAATAAGTTATTTTTCCGTCAACTCACGTATTATGATGAATTAGGTCTTCATTTACATACAGTCACCTCTATAAGACGGCAATGTGGACATAACTACCGCTTAAGCCTGCTTGCCTAAGCCGACCAGTTGTTTAACGCTACCACGACTGGCACTTTTTAGCACTGCATACGGCCAAATCTCTGCCTAAGACGACTGTATCTTTTCCGAGCATGTGGTTAAAAGGTTCTTTATGATAACTAGCATGAAACCTTGATGTGATCTGCCAGGTTTGGACAGCATGGCAGTCTTAGTGCAATGTGAGCTGGCGCCAGCGTGGTCACTTTGGGTCAATGAGGCAGTCTATTACAAAAATAGGAAATCTTGCTTCTGTTTTCTTGTTCTCTATCTTGCATTTTTTACCATGTATTTTGTATAACAAGACCACTTGTCTAAAAAGTCCATTTTTTCTCGGTCCCCTGGGTAGTCATCTTCGATAAGTTGACTGTATTTGTTATCACCTGATGATCGTGTCCTTCTTAATTACATATGTCACTTCAAAGTTTAAAAAGTTGTATAATGAAATGGATCAGTTTTATAGAATTTCTTAATTCATTAAGAAATACTAATTTGCTTAATTGCCAATGATTATGTCAAGCGTCAGTTCAGCTACCTACAGACCAAAAATCACGATGATCCCTTAACCTGTTCTTGAGTTATTCTTCTTTAAACATTTTTTAACAAGCGCCCTTGCAGGAACAGCCTGATAAGGGCTTGTCAGAGATATAAAAACCAGACATTCCTCTGCAGTACCATAACAAGCCGCCAGGTGGCCCAACAACTAATCATTACAAGGTCACAATATTGCCTACTTACATACCAAATATAAAAGCCTTCTCAGGTTATCGTGTTTACACACACACACACACACACACACACACACACACACACACACAAACACATACACAAATGGACGCTATAACGTAAACATTAACTGCTTGGTGACGGTATTATGGAAACTAGTATAAACTTGTCAAAGACATTTTCTTACCAGCGAAGTTGAGTATATAGCCCATATACATGATCTGGCTCCAACGCTTCTTGTTTTTCACCTGGAAGAACGCAGAAGACGTTAGGCGAACTAGGGTGTTTATTGATTTGTGTGTATCCAAGTTTTTTAATTAACCATACAGTTATATTTTTATCATAGCCACAAGATTGGTATACGTATCACAAGAAATATCAAGGCATAATTTTCTGGTACTGGCTTAGTATGCACAGGGTGGGCTACGTTTATCACGCATAGGGTGAACTATCTAGGCTTCTTCTGAGAATCTCCTCCCAGACTAATATTTGATACCTTATTCTCTTTCCGCCTTATTTTCAGATCTTTCTTTTTGTTAAGGCTTGTGGCGACCACTACTGAGACTCTGCAATTATTGTAAACTATCAGTTGACAACAGGACGTTAATGATTTTTTAGATTAAACATTGATTGAGGAAACTCACGAGTTGGTTATCTTTGAGATGGATGAAGAACTTCATGCCTCTGCCAGCGCTGTTGTCTTCGTCAGCTTCCCAATCGAATTGCAGCTGCATCCCGTACGGGGTCTTCCACTTAACACACTTTTCAAGGAGAACTTTTCCTATAAAATATTCATTGAATATGTTATATATGAATATCATTTTCTTCATCCTAAATTTTACACTGTTCGTTGTTTGTTTTGTTTTTATTTATGTCACCGGTGGATACATATCGTCTGAGGGCGCTTTTTAATGTGCCATGGGGAGCAAAAGCGTTTGCATCAAAATGAACTCAGTCTATAATACAACAAAAGTAACAAATAAAGTTACGCAAATTACTAATTGATACAAAACCAAAATAACGTAAATAACATACATGATACATAAAATCATGCTACCAAAATGAATGAAATAAAAATAATGTAATCTTAACATCATTTAACGTAGAACCAAGGTAAAACATAATACAATGAAATCAGGATTAAAATTTGCATATCAATGATTGCCAGTACGTAAAGTTGTTTGGAGGCTGCTAGAGTACTGGCTGCTTTTAGATGATGTGGTAGTGTTAAATAAAACGATAAATAAATCCAAATTTACGTATTTGCCAGAAACGCCACACTGATTGGATATAAAATACTTCGATCCTACGACCTAAAGCCCCTGTCACACACTCACGAATTTGGCCTCCCGAACGCTAGCCGAACGCCCGCTAACCATGGTTAGGAGTGAGTCGGCTAGCGTTCGGCTGGGTTGGCTGGCGTTCGGCTGGGTTGGCTACGGTTCGGCTATGCCAGCCGAATGTTTCAAAATGTTTAAAACATGCATGAGTCGTTCGGGAGGTTCGATCGTATCTGGCTGGTTTTCTACCCTAAGTCAGCAAAACACCAGCCAGCCAGCCGGGAGTAAGTCAGCCGTGTTCAATGTGTGTTCAGGGATCAAATTTAACTCCAATTTAGCCCCAATTCGTTTCGATTCGAATAGCAAGGTAGGCGTGGCCTAAATCTGGTCAGAGTGCTCCTGAACACCAGCCGAACCTGGCGTTCGGGAACAGATTCGAGGGAAGGTCGTGAATGTGTGACAGGGGCTTAAGGCAAATTTCGTTACCTTTGATCATCTTGTAGATGATTGACAAGAGCTGGATAGCGTACTGTTGAAGGTCTTTTCCCTTGCAGCCATCATCAAACAGGATGTGAGACTCATACTTCCGGCGGTCCTCTTTACAGGAACTCATAGCCATGCCACTGATAGACTCAATTAGCTGACTCATCTCATCCTCGCTCTACAAAACAATTGACGCTCACTTTCATACACAGCACGTTTTGCTAATGGTCTTATTAAACATGAGCATCTAGCTGTAAAGAAGGAACTGTTAAAGGTTATAACAACTAAAAGCCAACATGTAAACTATGGAGATATGTATCATCATATGTCAGATTTACATGACAACCAGAAATGAACTATGAGAAATCTTTATTGCAGCTAGGTTGTCTGTATGTCTTTCCTGTATACTTATGTGCTTGTATTATATTAATGTATATTATTGTGTTGTCATTATTGTATTGATTTTATAGGTACTTTTGTCAAGTCAAAATAAAGAAAAAAATGGTAAATGCACAGGTTCTGTATCATTTACTCCGTAGCTTTGTCATTTTTACAATTTATAAATCTATTCAGCGTGCAATCGAATAATAGAACAGTTGTTTTTTTTTTGGCGATGCCTGAAATTTAATGATAAATGGGTATTAAACATAAGTATGTTAGTCATTCCTGCGCCTGCACGTCGGCAGAAGGTAGCTAGCAGCTGCGCCTGTGCAAAACCCTGTTTTTTCACGT
This sequence comes from Branchiostoma floridae x Branchiostoma japonicum, assembly GCA_013266295.2. NCBI lineage: Eukaryota > Metazoa > Chordata > Leptocardii > Amphioxiformes > Branchiostomatidae > Branchiostoma > Branchiostoma floridae x Branchiostoma japonicum. The sequence goes on from CM023836.1 coordinate 14,182,769, forward strand.
TTTTCGTTGGATGTTTGGTCAACGTTGCATCAAAATTTTGCCTGTTGCAGACGATATATTTTCCTAAACAACAACTGAAAACTACAGACAGGCGGTCACCCTTATATGAGACATTTTACAATACGGGTTTCGCGCAGGTGCAGAACGTTCTGCCGACGTGCTTACTGTGCCCATGTATAACACAGTTCAAACTTACCTCCCGGAACATAGTGGTACATATATAAACGTGTGTATTCTTTGATGTCTTGTGCCTCCTATTTGCCTCTCGTGGGCTGTTAACCTCTGTTTTCTTGTTTAGCAGCAGATGTTGGTTCAGAAACACTGTGTTGAATCCAGGAACCCAGAAAAGCTAAATAAAGGAAAAAAAGATAAAGAACAAATGTTTTTTTTCCAGTTTTTTTATTATAGCCATGAAATAAACTGGAAAGTGTCCATAGGGAAATATTTGGCGTATAAACCATAATTACGGAAGTTTCAATGGAAGTTTGTTAAATACAAAAACACATTTTGACTTCGACTGGAATGGCTTACCTTGGCTTCGGGTTCCATGACCTGTTCAGAGCTTAGACAGATGCAAATGACCATTACGAGCTCTGTTAGCAACATCCCAATCACCACAAACACCGTTTTCCACGGGTCTTGTTCAGCAGTATCGCACAAGTCCAGCCCCGGGATGACAGATGACAAGTATTGACAGATAGGTCGGATTTTAACGATCAAAACGAAAACGATCGATGACGTCACTGTTGAGAGAGCAAGGGCGAGTTGTAGTTTACTCTTGCAGGCGACCACAGCGAGCAGCGAGACGCCAATCCCACAGCAAATGTTAGTCAGGAATGTGAGAAAGAAAAGCCAATTTCGGTCAATCTGCCAGAGAGGTTGTGACATCCATGGCCATAAGATATCTGGATTACCAATGATCTTAAAGTAGAGAACGATTACATATACTATCGGTAGCGTCACGAGTAGTTTGGAAAAACCAGTCATGATTCCCATCGTCCATCGCGCGTTAGTTGGACCCCGTTCCTCTTCATCTGTGTTTTCTGGATGAACACTGTTAGATGATTGACTTACTTGGGTTTCGTTTTCTGTTGGATGAACACTGATAGGTGACTGGCATTTTGGTACTTCCCCGAGACTGATTTCGAACTCCTTTATCTCGGGCGCCCATGCAATAGTCAGGAGAATCAGAGCTACGATAAGGCCCCAGACTTGATTAGCCGATGGTGAAGGCGACTGGAAATAGTATCCAATCAGACCAAGGGTAACACCACACACCACACAACCCAACAAAAACATGAGAAAATACAATTTCTTTCTTTTGTTCTGTCCTCCCCAAACCTTTAGCTGGAGAACGAACTGCCACACCAGAGGCAACAGGTGCACGGTATTCATGATAAGGACATTGAGGCTCTGAGACAAGGTCGCTGACGGCAGGACACCGAAGACGAACAAACAGACTCCCGCAACTTCAAAGCAGCTCATCAAGATGCCCTGTAAGAAAGAAGTTAGTTTATAATCAATAGCAAACCAGTGACCGATAATGTTAGGCTTCCCTCCTTTTAGATATTTCTTTTAAACCACCTTGGAACTAGCTGGCCACCCTCCGGACCGGCCGGTGCACTTCCGGTTTAACCAGGACACCTCCGGTCCACCATTATGGTAGCAGACCGCAGTTTTCGCCCTATGGGGATTCCTATAGTTAAGGAGCCCAAGATGACCCACTTCGACGCGGTAAAAATTATAGTAAGGTGCACTTCACAAATACGAAAATCGAATATGTTTGAGAAGAAGGTACAAACTACAAAATATCTAGAAACCAAAAAATTTTGTCGGCGTATTTGCTTGTGACGTACACTTTGAAATCGCCCTCTACGGAGGTCAATTGAACTGCAGCCGACTCAACCGGAAGGCCAGTTGCGTAATTTGGCGCATTTATACACGTACTGCAAAACCTTCACAATCCAAATCACACAGTCTCAAACCCGATACATTCCTATACCACACAGCACAATTTACATCCGGCTGACGCTAACATGAGGCTTTCTACTCAGTCCCCAAGAATATTCTCCGTACTATTTTCTATACCCGCGTCATGGTCCACGGGGGTCGCCCATGAATACTGTGTCCTGCGACCTTGAACGAACTTGACCTTGGATTTTCTTTCGATCATTCAACCACACTAGACAAGATGTGAAACTTGGCCAAATTTTATTTGACAACTCCAAACGGTTGCTGAGATATTGCCAACTTTGCACTTCGGCACCTGCCATAGGGGTAGTCCCCGTACAAGGCCCGTACCAGGGGCCATTTAGTGGTCTCATTATCCGGTCAAGAGTACTATTCTGGCCGTCTTTTTCTTGTTAACGGTGATCATTGGTGCCTACTCTAACCTTCTGAGTGATTTGTAGTTAGTGTAATCATTGTTTACGGCAGATAAGGGGGGGGGGGGGGGTGAGCGCGGCCTCGGGCCAGTGGCACTTCCATACTAAGTCCCATAGTGAAGCATAGGCGGCGGTCAGAGTGGCCGTTGCCATGGCAACGGGGGTCTGACAATGAAACAAACCGGTACATTTCAAGTGAGTCAACGTCAGTACTTGGCATACCAAGCAAATTTGGTCGAATATAACGCTGCTGCCAATTTTCGGCCAATCCCAGTTTCTATTGAACGAACTTGACCTTGGATTTTCTTTCGATCATTCAACCACACTAGACAAGATGTGAAACTTGGCCAAATTTTATTTGACAACTCCAAACGGTTGCTGAGATATTGCCAACTTTGCACTTCGGCACCTGCCATAGGGGTAGTCCCCGTACAAGGCCCGTACCAGGGGCCATTTAGTGGTCTCATTATCCGGTCAAGAGTACTATCCTGGCCGTCTTTTTCTTGTTAACGGTGATCATTGGTGCCTACTCTAACCTTCTGAGTGATTTGTAGTTAGTGTAATCATTGTTTACGGCAGATAAGGGGGGGGGGGGGGTGAGCGCGGCCTCGGGCCAGTGGCACTTCCATACTAAGTCCCATAGTGAAGCATAGGCGGCGGTCAGAGTGGCCGTTGCCATGGCAACGGGGGTCTGACAATGAAACAAACCGGTACATTTCAAGTGAGCCAACGTCAGTACTTGGCATACCAAGCAAATTTGGTCGAATATAACGCTGCTGCCAATTTTCGGCCAATCCCAGTTTCTATTGAACGAACTTGACCTTGGATTTTCTTTCGATCATTCAACCACACTAGACAAGATGTGAAACTTGGCCAAATTTTATTTGACAACTCCAAACGGTTGCTGAGATATTGCCAACTTTGCACTTCGGCACCTGCCATAGGGGTAGTCCCCGTACAAGGCCCGTACCAGGGGCCATTTAGTGGTCTCATTATCCGGTCAAGAGTACTATTCTGGCCGTCTTTTTCTTGTTAACGGTGATCATTGGTGCCTACTCTAACCTTCTGAGTGATTTGTAGTTAGTGTAATCATTGTTTACGGCAGATAAGGGGGGGGTGAGCGCGGCCTCGGGCCAGTGGCACTTCCATACTAAGTCCCATAGTGAAGCATAGGCGGCGGTCAGAGTGGCCGTTGCCATGGCAACGGGGGTCTGACAATGAAACAAACCGGTACATTTCAAGTGAGTCAACGTCAGTACTTGGCATACCAAGCAAATTTGGTCGAATATAACGCTGCTGCCAATTTTCGGCCAATCCCAGTTTCTATTGAACGAACTTGACCTTGGATTTTCTTTCGATCATTCAACCACACTAGACAAGATGTGAAACTTGGCCAAATTTTATTTGACAACTCCAAACGGTTGCTGAGATATTGCCAACTTTGCACTTCGGCACCTGCCATAGGGGTAGTCCCCGTACAAGGCCCGTACCAGGGGCCATTTAGTGGTCTCATTATCCGGTCAAGAGTACTATTCTGGCCGTCTTTTTCTTGTTAACGGTGATCATTGGTGCCTACTCTAACCTTCTGAGTGATTTGTAGTTAGTGTAATCATTGTTTACGGCAGATAAGGGGGGGGGGGTGAGCGCGGCCTCGGGCCAGTGGCACTTCCATACTAAGTCCCATAGTGAAGCATAGGCGGCGGTCAGAGTGGCCGTTGCCATGGCAACGGGGGTCTGACAATGAAACAAACCGGTACATTTCAAGTGAGTCAACGTCAGTACTTGGCATACCAAGCAAATTTGGTCGAATATAACGCTGCTGCCAATTTTCGGCCAATCCCAGTTTCTATTGAACGAACTTGACCTTGGATTTTCTTTCGATCATTCAACCACACTAGACAAGATGTGAAACTTGGCCAAATTTTATTTGACAACTCCAAACGGTTGCTGAGATATTGCCAACTTTGCACTTCGGCACCTGCCATAGGGGTAGTCCCCGTACAAGGCCCGTACCAGGGGCCATTTAGTGGTCTCATTATCCGGTCAAGAGTACTATCCTGGCCGTCTTTTTCTTGTTAACGGTGATCATTGGTGCCTACTCTAACCTTCTGAGTGATTTGTAGTTAGTGTAATCATTGTTTACGGCAGATAAGGGGGGGGGTGAGCGCGGCCTCGGGCCAGTGGCACTTCCATACTAAGTCCCATAGTGAAGCATAGGCGGCGGTCAGAGTGGCCGTTGCCATGGCAACGGGGGTCTGACAATGAAACAAACCGGTACATTTCAAGTGAGCCAACGTCAGTACTTGGCATACCAAGCAAATTTGGTCGAATATAACGCTGCTGCCAATTTTCGGCCAATCCCAGTTTCTATTGAACGAAGTTGACCTTGGATTTTCTTTCGATCATTCAACCACACTAGACAAGATGTGAAACTTGGCCAAATTTTATTTGACAACTCCAAACGGTTGCTGAGATATTGCCAACTTTGCACTTCGGCACCTGCCATAGGGGTAGTCCCCGTACAAGGCCCGTACCAGGGGCCATTTAGTGGTCTCATTATCCGGTCAAGAGTACTATTCTGGCCGTCTTTTTCTTGTTAACGGTGATCATTGGTGCCTACTCTAACCTTCTGAGTGATTTGTAGTTAGTGTAATCATTGTTTACGGCAGATAAGGGGGGGGGGTGAGCGCGGCCTCGGGCCAGTGGCACTTCCATACTAAGTCCCATAGTGAAGCATAGGTGGCGGTCAGAGTGGCCGTTGCCATGGCAACGGGGGTCTGACAATGAAACAAACCGGTACATTTCAAGTGAGTCAACGTCAGTACTTGGCATACCAAGCAAATTTGGTCGAATATAACGCTGCTGCCAATTTTCGGCCAATCCCAGTTTCTATTGAACGAAGTTGACCTTGGATTTTCTTTCGATCATTCAACCACACTAGACAAGATGTGAAACTTGGCCAAATTTTATTTGACAACTCCAAACGGTTGCTGAGATATTGCCAACTTTGCACTTCGGCACCTGCCATAGGGGTAGTCCCCGTACAAGGCCCGTACCAGGGGCCATTTAGTGGTCTCATTATCCGGTCAAGAGTACTATTCTGGCCGTCTTTTTCTTGTTAACGGTGATCATTGGTGCCTACTCTAACCTTCTGAGTGATTTGTAGTTAGTGTAATCATTGTTTACGGCAGATAAGGGGGGGGGGGTGAGCGCGGCCTCGGGCCAGTGGCACTTCCATACTAAGTCCCATAGTGAAGCATAGGCGGCGGTCAGAGTGGCCGTTGCCATGGCAACGGGGGTCTGACAATGAAACAAACCGGTACATTTCAAGTGAGTCAACGTCAGTACTTGGCATACCAAGCAAATTTGGTCGAATATAACGCTGCTGCCAATTTTCGGCCAATCCCAGTTTCTATTGAACGAACTTGACCTTGGATTTTCTTTCGATCATTCAACCACACTAGACAAGATGTGAAACTTGGCCAAATTTTATTTGACAACTCCAAACGGTTGCTGAGATATTGCCAACTTTGCACTTCGGCACCTGCCATAGGGGTAGTCCCCGTACAAGGCCCGTACCAGGGGCCATTTAGTGGTCTCATTATCCGGTCAAGAGTACTATTCTGGCCGTCTTTTTCTTGTTAACGGTGATCATTGGTGCCTACTCTAACCTTCTGAGTGATTTGTAGTTAGTGTAATCATTGTTTACGGCAGATAAGGGGGGGGGGGTGAGCGCGGCCTCGGGCCAGTGGCACTTCCATACTAAGTCCCATAGTGAAGCATAGGCGGCGGTCAGAGTGGCCGTTGCCATGGCAACGGGGGTCTGACAATGAAACAAACCGGTACATTTCAAGTGAGTCAACGTCAGTACTTGGCATACCAAGCAAATTTGGTCGAATATAACGCTGCTGCCAATTTTCGGCCAATCCCAGTTTCTATTGAACGAAGTTGACCTTGGATTTTCTTTCGATCATTCAACCACACTAGACAAGATGTGAAACTTGGCCAAATTTTATTTGACAACTCCAAACGGTTGCTGAGATATTGCCAACTTTGCACTTCGGCACCTGCCATAGGGGTAGTCCCCGTACAAGGCCCGTACCAGGGGCCATTTAGTGGTCTCATTATCCGGTCAAGAGTACTATTCTGGCCGTCTTTTTCTTGTTAACGGTGATCATTGGTGCCTACTCTAACCTTCTGAGTGATTTGTAGTTAGTGTAATCATTGTTTACGGCAGATAAGGGGGGGGGGTGAGCGCGGCCTCGGGCCAGTGGCACTTCCATACTAAGTCCCATAGTGAAGCATAGGCGGCGGTCAGAGTGGCCGTTGCCATGGCAACGGGGGTCTGACAATGAAACAAACCGGTACATTTCAAGTGAGTCAACGTCAGTACTTGGCATACCAAGCAAATTTGGTCGAATATAACGCTGCTGCCAATTTTCGGCCAATCCCAGTTTCTATTGAACGAAGTTGACCTTGGATTTTCTTTCGATCATTCAACCACACTAGACAAGATGTGAAACTTGGCCAAATTTTATTTGACAACTCCAAACGGTTGCTGAGATATTGCCAACTTTGCACTTCGGCACCTGCCATAGGGGTAGTCCCCGTACAAGGCCCGTACCAGGGGCCATTTAGTGGTCTCATTATCCGGTCAAGAGTACTATTCTGGCCGTCTTTTTCTTGTTAACGGTGATCATTGGTGCCTACTCTAACCTTCTGAGTGATTTGTAGTTAGTGTAATCATTGTTTACGGCAGATAAGGGGGGGGGGGGGGTGAGCGCGGCCTCGGGCCAGTGGCACTTCCATACTAAGTCCCATAGTGAAGCATAGGCGGCGGTCAGAGTGGCCGTTGCCATGGCAACGGGGGTCTGACAATGAAACAAACCGGTACATTTCAAGTGAGTCAACGTCAGTACTTGGCATACCAAGCAAATTTGGTCGAATATAACGCTGCTGCCAATTTTCGGCCAATCCCAGTTTCTATTGAACGAACTTGACCTTGGATTTTCTTTCGATCATTCAACCACACTAGACAAGATGTGAAACTTGGCCAAATTTTATTTGACAACTCCAAACGGTTGCTGAGATATTGCCAACTTTGCACTTCGGCACCTGCCATAGGGGTAGTCCCCGTACAAGGCCCGTACCAGGGGCCATTTAGTGGTCTCATTATCCGGTCAAGAGTACTATTCTGGCCGTCTTTTTCTTGTTAACGGTGATCATTGGTGCCTACTCTAACCTTCTGAGTGATTTGTAGTTAGTGTAATCATTGTTTACGGCAGATAAGGGGGGGGGGGGGGGTGAGCGCGGCCTCGGGCCAGTGGCACTTCCATACTAAGTCCCATAGTGAAGCATAGGCGGCGGTCAGAGTGGCCGTTGCCATGGCAACGGGGGTCTGACAATGAAACAAACCGGTACATTTCAAGTGAGTCAACGTCAGTACTTGGCATACCAAGCAAATTTGGTCGAATATAACGCTGCTGCCAATTTTCGGCCAATCCCAGTTTCTATTGAACGAAGTTGACCTTGGATTTTCTTTCGATCATTCAACCACACTAGACAAGATGTGAAACTTGGCCAAATTTTATTTGACAACTCCAAACGGTTGCTGAGATATTGCCAACTTTGCACTTCGGCACCTGCCATAGGGGTAGTCCCCGTACAAGGCCCGTACCAGGGGCCATTTAGTGGTCTCATTATCCGGTCAAGAGTACTATTCTGGCCGTCTTTTTCTTGTTAACGGTGATCATTGGTGCCTACTCTAACCTTCTGAGTGATTTGTAGTTAGTGTAATCATTGTTTACGGCAGATAAGGGGGGGGGGTGAGCGCGGCCTCGGGCCAGTGGCACTTCCATACTAAGTCCCATAGTGAAGCATAGGCGGCGGTCAGAGTGGCCGTTGCCATGGCAACGGGGGTCTGACAATGAAACAAACCGGTACATTTCAAGTGAGTCAACGTCAGTACTTGGCATACCAAGCAAATTTGGTCGAATATAACGCTGCTGCCAATTTTCGGCCAATCCCAGTTTCTATTGAACGAAGTTGACCTTGGATTTTCTTTCGATCATTCAACCACACTAGACAAGATGTGAAACTTGGCCAAATTTTATTTGACAACTCCAAACGGTTGCTGAGATATTGCCAACTTTGCACTTCGGCACCTGCCATAGGGGTAGTCCCCGTACAAGGCCCGTACCAGGGGCCATTTAGTGGTCTCATTATCCGGTCAAGAGTACTATTCTGGCCGTCTTTTTCTTGTTAACGGTGATCATTGGTGCCTACTCTAACCTTCTGAGTGATTTGTAGTTAGTGTAATCATTGTTTACGGCAGATAAGGGGGGGGGGTGAGCGCGGCCTCGGGCCAGTGGCACTTCCATACTAAGTCCCATAGTGAAGCATAGGCGGCGGTCAGAGTGGCCGTTGCCATGGCAACGGGGGTCTGACAATGAAACAAACCGGTACATTTCAAGTGAGTCAACGTCAGTACTTGGCATACCAAGCAAATTTGGTCGAATATAACGCTGCTGCCAATTTTCGGCCAATCCCAGTTTCTATTGAACGAACTTGACCTTGGATTTTCTTTCGATCATTCAACCACACTAGACAAGATGTGAAACTTGGCCAAATTTTATTTGACAACTCCAAACGGTTGCTGAGATATTGCCAACTTTGCACTTCGGCACCTGCCATAGGGGTAGTCCCCGTACAAGGCCCGTACCAGGGGCCATTTAGTGGTCTCATTATCCGGTCAAGAGTACTATTCTGGCCGTCTTTTTCTTGTTAACGGTGATCATTGGTGCCTACTCTAACCTTCTGAGTGATTTGTAGTTAGTGTAATCATTGTTTACGGCAGATAAGGGGGGGGGGTGAGCGCGGCCTCGGGCCAGTGGCACTTCCATACTAAGTCCCATAGTGAAGCATAGGCGGCGGTCAGAGTGGCCGTTGCCATGGCAACGGGGGTCTGACAATGAAACAAACCGGTACATTTCAAGTGAGTCAACGTCAGTACTTGGCATACCAAGCAAATTTGGTCGAATATAACGCTGCTGCTGCCAATTTTCGGCCAATCCCAGTTTCTATTGAACGAAGTTGACCTTGGATTTTCTTTCGATCATTCAACCACACTAGACAAGATGTGAAACTTGGCCAAATTTTATTTGACAACTCCAAACGGTTGCTGAGATATTGCCAACTTTGCACTTCGGCACCTGCCATAGGGGTAGTCCCCGTACAAGGCCCGTACCAGGGGCCATTTAGTGGTCTCATTATCCGGTCAAGAGTACTATTCTGGCCGTCTTTTTCTTGTTAACGGTGATCATTGGTGCCTACTCTAACCTTCTGAGTGATTTGTAGTTAGTGTAATCATTGTTTACGGCAGATAAGGGGGGGGGGTGAGCGCGGCCTCGGGCCAGTGGCACTTCCATACTAAGTCCCATAGTGAAGCATAGGCGGCGGTCAGAGTGGCCGTTGCCATGGCAACGGGGGTCTGACAATGAAACAAACCGGTACATTTCAAGTGAGTCAACGTCAGTACTTGGCATACCAAGCAAATTTGGTCGAATATAACGCTGCTGCCAATTTTCGGCCAATCCCAGTTTCTATTGAACGAACTTGACCTTGGATTTTCTTTCGATCATTCAACCACACTAGACAAGATGTGAAACTTGGCCAAATTTTATTTGACAACTCCAAACGGTTGCTGAGATATTGCCAACTTTGCACTTCGGCACCTGCCATAGGGGTAGTCCCCGTACAAGGCCCGTACCAGGGACCATTTAGTGGTCTCATTATCCGGTCAAGAGTACTATTCTGGCCGTCTTTTTCTTGTTAACGGTGATCATTGGTGCCTACTCTAACCTTCTGAGTGATTTGTAGTTAGTGTAATCATTGTTTACGGCAGATAAGGGGGGGGTGAGCGCGGCCTCGGGCCAGTGGCACTTCCATACTAAGTCCCATAGTGAAGCATAGGCGGCGGTCAGAGTGGCCGTTGCCATGGCAACGGGGGTCTGACAATGAAACAAACCGGTACATTTCAAGTGAGTCAACGTCAGTACTTGGCATACCAAGCAAATTTGGTCGAATATAACGCTGCTGCCAATTTTCGGCCAATCCCAGTTTCTATTGAAGGTAGCAGACCGCAGTTTTCGCCCTATGGGGATTCCTATAGTTAAGGAGCCCAAGATGACCCACTTCGACGCGGTAAAAATTATAGTAAGGTGCACTTCACAAATACGAAAATCGAATATGTTTGAGAAGAAGGTACAAACTACAAAATATCTAGAAACCAAAAAATTTTGTCGGCGTATTTGCTTGTGACGTACACTTTGAAATCGCCCTCTACGGAGGTCAATTGAACTGCAGCCGACTCACCCGGAAGGCCAGTTGCGTAATTTGGCGCATTTATACACGTACTGCAAAACCTTCACAATCCAAATCACACAGTCTCAAACCCGATACATTCCTATACCACACAGCACAATTTACATCCGGCTGACGCTAACATGAGGCTTTCTACTCAGTCCCCAAGAATATTCTCCGTACTATTTTCTATACCCGCGTCATGGTCCACGGGGGTCGCCCATGAATACTGTGTCCTGCGACCATAAGTGGCGAAGTGACAGAGATGGCGTAAGTTTGGGCCCCCTAGCGGCTTGCTCTGGAACTGCAGGAGCATTTGTATGAAAATGTTTAAAGTAGGATAACTCAATAACCGGTCGACAGATCGTCTTGATATTTGGTGTGTAGGTAGCTTAAGTGATGCTTGACATAATTAGATGGCAATTATGCAAATTATGATCTAATTTGCATAATTAATGAAGGAATTCTATAATTCAGGTACCTTCCATGATAGGACTAATATACCCTGTAACATGTGTAATTAAGAATGAGAGTAACATCGCCATATATTAATTATGTAAATGAGATGTGACAGTATCAAGAGATGTGACAGTGCTCCTCCCCGGGAACCATCAGATTATCATTAGGGATGACCATTTAACTGTGCTGGATTATCACACATCCAGAGGGGCCTTTAATAGGCCGCAGTCACTCCCGCTGACTTTGCCTATACATGCATCCGGCTCTGCGTCCGGCAAAATGTCATCGACCACTCATGACATGTCGACATCATAACGCAACTTTCATTTGACATGGAAATGAAAACAAGAACATGCATATACAATGCATATGGTCATTTGCATGCATAGTAAATATTAATTTGAGATATATGTACATATTGACATCGTTAAATGCATTAGAAACGGAACCATACATGTTGTTTAGGTTTTGATGCGGTTGAAATGGTTCGTGTTTTTAAGCTAGAAGAAAAGTTTGCGCTACGTTTGATCAGGCTTCTCATAAACCGTGTTCTGACAAACAGACTTCAAGATCCCTCAAATTGCAAAACAGGAGAGTGTTTTGTGCAGTGTAGATGGTTTTGACATTCTACGATACCTTCCAACCGCAGTGGGAAGGGTGAAAAAAAGAGTCGATAATTTATGAACAGAGGAAACACAGATATGGTGTTTATTTTCTATCATAACTTACAGAGGTCTTTTGCTGCACGCTTTGTTCTTGCTTTCATGCAAAAGTCCATCAGTTTAAATGTTACGAACACGACACAAAACAAGTTGAAATGCCGTTGTGACCCCGCAGACACTACACCGACGGTTAGCCCGGAAACTCGCGCCGCGGGATTCATCCCTAGGGATTAATTTGGCTCCAGCGGGCACACTTCGCAGTTCGCATGTACTTGTAGAACGACCGTAATGTGTTGAAGTGATTAGGTTTATGAGGCATTGATGCTTGCGAATACCGGCAGAGGTTGTTTTGGCGTACTCTCCAAGCAGAGGTAATGGTGGGGAAAGATCGTTACCTTTTTATACGTCCAGTTTGTTTTTGTCGCTATCCCCACCTACGCGACAGAAAAAAAACGGGACATATAAAACGGTAACGATCTTTCCCCACCAACCTCTGCTTGGAGAGTAGTTTGGCGTAAAAAGGATACCAGTGCAAAAAAGAAAGCCCGATAACAAAAACCTAAAAACACGCCAAAAATAAGCCCAAACCCACATCTCTGCTTGGAGCGTAAACAAAAGTGTTGCAGACCATACCAGGACCCTTACTAAGCAGAAAGTCAAAGACAAACTTTCTGCTACCTTGATTGCCGTAATTCGTTGAAGTCTACCCAAGACTTTTAGCTAGACTTAAAGAATTTTGTCACTTACTTTGTTGTGTACCTGCGGCATAGACCCCCGGGTCATAACATAGTACAAGATGTGACTTTGAAGAGCGCGTACGCGCGTAACGTTTGGGACAAGTTTGGGGTTTGCCACATAAGGTCGCAGGACACAGTATTCATGGGCGACCCCCGTGGACCATGACGCGGGTATAGAAAATAGTACGGAGAATATTCTTGGGGACTGAGTAGAAAGCCTCATGTTAGCGTCAGCCGGATGTAAATTGTGCTGTGTGGTATAGGAATGTATCGGGTTTGAGACTGTGTGATTTGGATTGTGAAGGTTTTGCAGTACGTGTATAAATGCGCCAAATTACGCAACTGGCCTTCCGGGTGAGTCGGCTGCAGTTCAATTGACCTCCGTAGAGGGCGATTTCAAAGTGTACGTCACAAGCAAATACGCCGACAAAATTTTTTGGTTTCTAGATATTTTGTAGTTTGTACCTTCTTCTCAAACATATTCGATTTTCGTATTTGTGAAGTGCACCTTACTATAATTTTTACCGCGTCGAAGTGGGTCATCTTGGGCTCCTTAACTATAGGAATCCCCATAGGGCGAAAACTGCGGTCTGCTACCTTCAATAGAAACTGGGATTGGCCGAAAATTGGCAGCAGCGTTATATTCGACCAAATTTGCTTGGTATGCCAAGTACTGACGTTGACTCACTTGAAATGTACCGGTTTGTTTCATTGTCAGACCCCCGTTGCCATGGCAACGGCCACTCTGACCGCCACCTATGCTTCACTATGGGACTTAGTATGGAAGTGCCACTGGCCCGAGGCCGCGCTCACCCCCCCCCCCCCCTTATCTGCCGTAAACAATGATTACACTAACTACAAATCACTCAGAAGGTTAGAGTAGGCACCAATGATCACCGTTAACAAGAAAAAGACGGCCAGAATAGTACTCTTGACCGGATAATGAGACCACTAAATGGCCCCTGGTACGGGCCTTGTACGGGGACTACCCGTATGGCAGGTGCCGAAGTGCAAAGTTGGCAATATCTCAGCAACCGTTTGGAGTTGTCAAATAAAATTTGGCCAAGTTTCACATCTTGTCTAGTGTGGTTGAATGATCGAAAGAAAATCCAAGGTCAAGTTCGTTCAAGGTCGCAGGACACAGTATTCATGGGCGACCCCCGTGGACCATGACGCGGGTATAGAAAATAGTACGGAGAATATTCTTGGGGACTGAGTAGAAAGCCTCATGTTAGCGTCAGCCGGATGTAAATTGTGCTGTGTGGTATAGGAATATATCGGGTTTGAGACTGTGTGATTTGGATTGTGAAGGTTTTGCAGTACGTGTATAAATGCGCCAAATTACGCAAACTGGCCTTCCGGGTGAGTCGGCTGCAGTTCAATTGACCTCCGTAGAGGGCGATTTCAAAGTGTACGTCACAAGCAAATACGCCTACAAAATTTTTTGGTTTCTAGATATTTTGTAGTTTGTACCTTCTTCTCAAACATATTCGATTTTCGTATTTGTGAAGTGCACCTTACTATAATTTTTACCGCGTCGAAGTGGGTCATCTTGGGCTCCTTAACTATAGGAATCCCCATAGGGCGAAAACTGCGGTCTGCTACCTTATGTCACTTCTTCCCGACCAAAAGAGCTACCAAAAGAGCTACCTATCATGACCATAGCATGTCCAGATCACGAGATATCAAAACCGGAAGTTCAGCTGCAGTACCATAACAAGCCCTCAGGGGGCCCAAAATGTAATCACTTCGAGGTCTCATCAAGACCTACCCACCTACTAAATATGAAGACAATCCATTTAAGCCTTCTCGAGTTATCGTGTTTACAGACACACAGACAGACAGACACACAGACACAGACACAGACACACACACACACACACACGAACGCCTACGAAAACATAACCTTCTTGGCGAAGGTAAAAATGAACAGGTAGGAACAGGGTCCAGATATTGGTCGATTTTGCACGCTGCTGCGCGCGCACGCACCGGGCCACGCCGGAGCGGCAGAGAGCGCGGGCGCGCATAGTGCCCCGCAGTAGCGGCGGAGCGCGCGCTTTGCCTGGTGGGGAGCGTGTAAGTACGCGAACAGTGCCACGCAAAGTGTGCACGCAAAGTGCCCCGTAGTAGCGGCGGAGCGCCTGATTGACCAGGCGACCGGTGTCAGAGCGATCTCGCCCCCCCGCGATTTCGCCCCGACCGGGGGCGAAATCTCTAGTGATCTTGCCCCCACTCTGGAGATTTCGCCCCCCACCAAAAAAAACCTGGGATTTCGCCCCCCGGGGGCGAGATCGCTAGCGATTTGGTCTCCCGAGGGGCGAGATCGCTGGGAATTTGCCCCCCCCCCCAGGATAAATACGCTTAATTGATTTTGATTTCCACACATCGAACCGCCTCCGCTTCAGAGCGAAATCTCTAGAGATTTGATCCGCCCCAGCTAGGGACAAATCCGCGATGTATTTCACCCCCTACGTAGACCTTTTCTAGAGATTTTGCGCTCTCCCAAACAAAGGTTTGAGCATTACCCAAAAGTTATTTACATCGAATTTTGATGTTAAAAAAGCACGACTTTGTTACATAATTACCTTTGTCAATGTTATTTTATATAGTCCGTTATTACGTTACCTGTAAAGTGTATTGCCTAAATTTTATCTGCAAGGTCGACTGCTACGGTTTTACTAATATAAGACACTCGCGTATTACCTGTAAGGTGTTTTACCCAGGTCTTAGTAATATAGGGCACTGTGTTATATCTGTAATCTATACTAGGTATAGCTTGTAATATAAGGTACCTGTAAGGTGTATTGCCTGCCAATGTAATGTACCTGTGTATTACCTGTAAGGTCTACTTCATGTAGTGTTTATTACCTGAAATGTGTTACCTAGTGCCTAGTACTATTAAGTATTGGTCGGGAGACTCGTACAATTTTCAATCTAATTCTAAACTCATTAAAAGATCTGTTTTATCAAGAGAAGTCTGAATAGTTCCAACAAATTTATTCAGAGCATAATGATGTCGACCATGCATGAAAGTAAACGCTCAATTGGCTATGCCGATCATGCATGAAAGTAAACAATCAACTAACAACAACTGTATGTTGAGCATGCATGGAAGTAAACAATCAACTAACAACAACTCTATGTCGAGCATGCATGGAAGTAAACGCTCAATTGGCTATGCCGATCATGCATGGAAGTAAACAATCAACTAACAACAACTCTATGTCGAGCATGCATGGAAGTAAACAATCAACTAACAACAACTCTATGTTGAGCATGCATGGAAGTAAACAATCAACTAACAACAACTCTATGTTGAGCATGCATGGAAGTAAACAATCAACAAACAACAACTCTATGTTGAGCATGCATGGAAGTAAACGATCATCTAACAACAACTTTATGTTGAGCACCTTTGAAGTAGACAATCAACTGACAATTGGCATCATAGGCCATCATTTTGCCTCATGCTCAGAGTCATCTGCCAAAACTAACATTAAGCCGTTAGCGATCTTGCCTCCGCCCCCCCAGGGGGGTTTAATCGCTAGCGATCTCGCCCCCCAGGGGGTTTAATCGCTAGCGATCTCGCCCCCCAGGGGGTTTAATCGCTAGCGATCTCGCCCCCCAGGGGGTTTAATCGCTAGCGATCTGGCCCCCCAGGGGGGGTTAATCGCTAGCGATCTCGCCCCGGGTGGGGGAAAAAATCACCAATGGGGGGCGAGGGTGGAGGGCAAGATCACTAGCGTTTTTGTCCCGGGGGGACCAAATATCTTGCGATCTCGCCCCTCTGGGGACAAAATCGCGGGGGGGGCGAGCTCGCTGTGACACCGGACTGTTGCGCGAACAGTGTCAAATTGGGCCTTAGCTACGCGTGCGCAATTTCTGCCACTTACGGTCGGTGTTTCGCGCACGTATTGTCTGGCGTACCCGTGCGCGATCAGTGCCAAAACTGACCATTGTTGCGCGTGCGTAATTCCTGCCAGTTAGGGAAGGCACAGGAAAATAGTAAATCATTATGACCGCCACCATGCAAAAAAACGTGTCATATTCTAAGTCTAATAAAATGCCTGAACTTTTTGAGACCGTAGAATATTAGAGAAACATGAAAAATGACAAGCTCGGGGGTAAAATATTACTCATTTCTAAGTAACTGAAGGCGGAAAACGGTCAAACGGCTCCTGTATTACGCAGCGTACAATTTCGTGATTCCTGGCGTGCGAAACATTTTGCCAACAACATAGCCTTTTTACTATAATCAGTACTTTTAGCAAGGGGCTTCAAATATTTTAGCAAAAAGCTTAAGCATAGTATACTAGAAGAGGAAACGGAGTAGAGGTTATTGTGTACATAGATCACAGTGGTATCCAGCGCATGGACGCTTTATGTAAACTGATCAATTTAGATACAATTTGTACGTACATGTACACCATTCCCAAGTTTCAAGCACACTGTATGCTCATAATAACGAGTAGATCGAATTAAGACACTAGAGTTCCACGACCTCATACCTTCGCCAAATTAGGTTACCCTTTATGACTGATGAAGTATATATATGTTTCCCCCCTTATTAGGCAAATGAAATCCTCATTGGCATGAATTACATCACTTGATCATATTCTCCTCCCAATGGCTGCCTGTTATCTTAACAAAGAAGGCCATTCTAGCATTTCCTCATAAATTATGCAAATGAGGTCCTGATTTGAATAAGTTATGTTGAATGATGTTCACCTCCAGTCAAGTTTGAAATGTGCAAATATGAAATTGACAGCAACCACTATGGAATTATAGAATTTTCTAGTTAATTATGCAAATTGGGTCTTTATTTACATATTTAATATATGTCGATGTTCCTCTCATTCTTAATTACATACGTCATAAGGCAGAATAGTCCTATCATAGACGGTAGCTGAATTATAGAATTCCCTCATTAGTTATGCAAATTAGATCATAATTTACATAATTAACATCTAATTATGTCAATCACCACTTAAGCTACCTAAACACCAAATATCAAGCCGAACCGTCGACCGGTTATTGAGTTATCCTACTTTAAACATTTTCAAACAAACGCCCCTGCAGTTCCAGAGCAAGCGGCTAGGGGGCCAAAACTTACGCCACTTCTTCCTGAGCACAAGAGCTACCTACCATCTAAAAAAACAAGACCCTAGCATTTCCAGATCACAAGATATCAAAACCGGAAGTTCCGCTGCAGTACCATAACAAGCCGCCAGGGAGCCCAAAATCTAATCATTTCGAGGTCTCACCAAGACCTAGCCGCCTACCGAATATAAAGATAATCCATCTAAGCCTTCTCAAGTTGTGCTGTTGACAAACACACACACACACACACACACACACACACACACACACACACACACACACACACACACACACACACACAGATACACACACGGCCACGAAAACATAACCTTCTTGGCGAAGGTAACTATGAGACATAAGCGTAATCAGTTACCTTGTAGCCTGTCTTCGGGGAGCCATACTGGAGCTGCTGTCACACGGCCAAACTTATAACCCTGGAGCCAAGCGGGCTAATCATCGTGACGTCGAAAATTAACATACAGACAATTGATGTCAAAGGTCATGCTTGTTACCAAGCAAGCAAACAAACACGCATTCTCATACTTATACATACGTTTTTATACGTACTCTCGTATGCACTACATGTACACAAACCAGATTTCTCTACACATCGGCACGGAGATTACTGTTCGCCCACCCTGTTGCAATTTTTAAATGGATAGATCGTTCCGAGTGGTAAATTGCAGTAATGTCCATGCATGGGAGTAACGCATTAGGGCCATGATAGCCATTACCTTCCCATTTCCCTACAGGCTGTAAGGAGAATACTAAAGTACATAAAAGCCGGCCTCGGACAGCAGGAAGACACTACAAATGTAGTAGCTCGCCCGACAAGTCTGTGAGCTAGAAAGAACACTTTCGGTCGGAATACTGCGCGATTTTTAGGGATCGGCAGCAAGGAGGTTAAATGTATTTACTATTTAACCTCCTTGGTCGCAGGTACATTTCCAGGCGAAAAATACGCTAGACTCTCTGACGATTTTCAAATTCCTCCGATCTACAAATTGAATATTTGTGAGACGTGATTTTTGACACGAAGTAAAACGATGTCTCCGTCATTGATTTATGAAATAGCCGGTAAATAATAGATTTACAGTAGTTTACGAAGGTCTAAATGTTTAATCTGTAAACATATTATTGTTGATAACTTGTCATCCACCCGCGCAGGCATCCTGTTTTGGGTCCTGCTTCACACTACTCACTAGTGACAGTAACCTTAGTCTAGATCTAACTTCAAAAACTAGTGAGTAGTATGCAGCATATTTTAGGGTTGGGAACAATAATTAAAAACCTTGATTCCAGTCTCTCCTGGATTCCAGTCTCCTGTGTGGCATATATACATTGTAGAGCACAAGAAGAGACGCAATGCTTCTTTAGAGATGTACTGGTCGGGTCGGTGGTGGTCCGTGGGTGAATCAGTTAACTTCTACATGTTTATTATTGGGACAGTAGCAATCCTTTCCAAAGTCTGGCTTTTTTTTACCCTATTCAGCAGTTGTATACAAGCGGTGTTATTTCAAGATTGTATTTTAATCGCTTTATCGCACCTGGGTAAATATGACTGAACGCGTAGTCTGACTGCTAATTAAGTAGACTATGTCTTAGCAACGTCCAAGTTGTGTATTTGACGATGCCACTGTTTAGTTGCCGGGAAACATGTACTAGATAAATGCCCGTGGCCACTTGGTTTATCTTGGAAGGAGGTAGCACCGGCCCCAGTCGTTACTTGGCATTGAATAAATATTTATATAGCAATGAAAGAAAAGCTCAAATGCCTTGTTCACACAGCACAAACAATAGATAACATTACAAATCTCAGGCTGACCTGCCGTCGACCACATGCTCAATGCAGTCTGGACCAAAAAGAAAACAAAATCTGTCTAGTGGGTAGAGTGCACACTTTGTATTTAGTGCGCACTTTGTATAGAGTTCAAACCCTGACCGGGTCATACTAATGTCTTCCATATAGCACCCAGTTATTGTGGAAACACGTATAAGGGTTTCCTAAGGGCTAGAAGAAAGGACATATTGCAACTCTGATTTTCAAAACTTTTGAACTCTTCTTCTTATAAATGTAACAACAGACATATAAATAAAAATAAAGTTCTCCCAAATACCTGTCTGGCGATATGAGCTTGTTACGACTATTGTTGACTACAATTTGCCTTTTTTGTGTAGTGTCAGTGGGCTTTATTTTTTAGATATTTATACAATGGTAACGTAAGTGACGTAACATTATTCTTGATGGTAGATCAAATTAGAAAAACAAGCCTTTGCAATCTCAACAGGCAAGTACCTATTAAATAGTGTCTTGTGAATTTTTTTAAATTTAATTTCAATAGCCACGTAACAAAGTAACGCGACTTTTCTTCTCAAAGTGACAAACGGCCTTAAGTTGGTGGACATTGCCATTTTTCCATGCAACATCCGTGTTTTATTCTGTCATGATTTCGTTACAAAAAAATCACAGTTAGGACGATAAAACAGTGAAAATTATATAATGGAATACTGTAATTCATTTAATATATGTTCAGTGTAGGAACATTTCACGTTCTGAGCAAAATGGAAGTGTTCACCGAACTATATGTTTGCGGTGGCGGGCGGGGGCGGACGAAAGACGAATCTGTTAATGGTAATGATAAGTTCGCGGTACAGAAGTGAACGTGAAAACCATGAACATAAAAGTACCGTAAAAAATCAGGAATTACAGTATGTCAAACAATTGTGCGATAACGTAATGCAAAGGTCACAGTTGGAAAAAGGGGCTCCGCTGGGTTGTTTACAGGCTAATTTTTGCACTTTCGACCGTGGCCCACTGTTGATGCTGGGCAAATTTTGGGCACGGCTAGCTAAGCCCCGGGCCCCCGATTTTTTTTTTTTTTTTTGAACTGAGCTGAGGGTTAAAATCAACCCAGGTCCCGGCTACAATAATGCACCAATCGAGATACTAACGACAGTTCCCCTCCTGGTGTCCGGCAGTCCTTTTTTTTTACATCACTGATCAGCTGCACAGAATGAAACTTAATTCCCGTGTGCCCACTGGAAAACACCAAGACCCCTACAGAAAAGCGCCTTTGTGGGTTAGCACTGAAGACGCCAGCTGGTCAGGTCCATTCACCTGTGACAAGCCGGCCTAATTAGCTTAATACGAGTCTTGGTTTCTGAATAGAGTCGCTTGATTTTATTTCAACCTGGTAACGTCTGAATATCTATAACAGGAACATTACTTACCACTAGTGCCCTGTACCATTCCGGTCGAGGTTCGCGGCTGTTGAAGCCTACCATCCATAAACTCTGTAGAAAACTGACGGCGTAAGGTACCATGATTGCCAGCGACAACGTCCCTATGGCAGTGACGCGGACACAGTCCAAGTCCTGTGGGTCTTCTGCAGTCCCAGACTTTGCCAGACGGCAAAGCGTGTCGTTCAAGAAGCATCTTGTGAGGTTACACTGAGGAGCGGTTTGGTTCGTGAACGTGCGGAGGGGATAAATCATGACCAGGAGAGACACCTTCGTGGCTACGATCCCCCATGTTATTGCGAGGAACAGTACAATACTGAAGCCTATCTTGACTGCTGTCGGCAACCAAAAATATGGGTCTTTTTCACTATTCTGGTCCTTCTCAGGATTTTGTTCCGGTAGTGAAATTTTGACTTCGCTACTGTTTTGTCCTGACTGATCATGATTCCCGGCCATAGGCAGTTGTGCTGCTCTTCCTGCTGTTGATTTGAGGCTTTCGGCTGGGCGCGTGCTGAGACGATTACCTGGCATACTTGGCTTTACTGGTGGCTTTAAAACAATCGTCTATAGCTCCATCGATTCCGTCTGGTCTCCCATAATTTTCGTTCCTTTTTCCCAACGACAATCGGTCACGGCACAAAGTCAACTTCTTTTCCACTAGCGCCAGCACAATATCACCACAGCGCTACCCAAAACGCAACACTTTACCTTACAGACTAAAGACAAGTGTAGCACCCATCCTATCAGCGCTAGCAGACAATCCAAAATAAAGTCGGGTCTGAACAACATGGTCAAAAACATGTTTTTCAGTTAGTTTATTATTAACTACAGTCCGAAATGTGACCACTGAAGCTTGATAAGAGTGTGTAAACACACCAACGTTTTAATCAGTAACAAATACGTCATTTATTACCACCTGCTGTTGAAGTGTGTTTACATCATTTATTGACATCACTTTAAAGTTGCCGAACCTGGGCTTTTGGGCTTTGAATTTTCCCTTGCCGGATACCAAAACGGCCATAATACGCTGAAAATCAGGTTCCAAGAACATATGCGACCCAGCTCTGGATCATCTGAGGTCTCACACCACACTCACATTGAGTCTCCGTGCCACACCGGCTCTCTGGAAAGAGTTAACGTTCTGGATACTGACCGCGACTATTTTACGAGAGGGATAAATTAGAGCCGAAACACAACTATTTAAGATCGACCGAAGATGGGAAGCAATGCATTTAATAAGTAAAGATATAAAATTTATCTGACATTACACCAATTTACAAACTAGCTTTTTATTATATTAGCTGTAAAAAGTCAACCTTGGTCTTGACATTGTAAATTAACAGGTTTTTAGAAGTGGTTGCAGAAAGATATCGTGGGATTTCTAGAAGGGCAGACTGATTTTCCAGACAGACAGACAGACAGGCAGACACACACTCATCCAGATAGACAGACAGGCAGACAGACAGGCAGACACACAGCCAAACAGACAGACAGATAGGCAGGCAGACAGACAGACAGGCAGACAGGCAGGCAGGCAGGCAGGCAGACAGACAGACAGACAGACATACAGACAGACAGACAGGCACACAGGCAGGCAGGCAGGCAGGCAGGCAGACTGACAGACAGACAGACAGACAGGCAGGCAGGCAGGCAGGCAGGCAGGCAGACAGACAGACAGACAAACAGGCAGGCAGGCAGGCAGGCAGGCAGGCAGGCAGGCAGGCAGGCAGGCAGGCAGGCAGACAGACAGACAGACAGACAGATAGATAGACACACGAACGCTACCTAAAACGTAACCTTCTTGTCAAAAGTAATGATGATATCATGTAATGAAGATACACTCTTACCATGCTGGCTTGGTCTCCGACATCATGACTGAGAGTTAACCGAAAGATTCAACATAATAATGGATGTTTGCTTGTTTCTAAGATGTTAAAGTTAATCTCTACTAAATTTTGTCATTAGGTAAAATAATCATAATATCAAAATCATAAGGCTGGGTTTTTTGTATCTGTCTTTCTCGCGCATATAAGACAAATTCTCGCCTATTATCTACCAACTTTGAACGTCATGCAATGTTTGCTATGGATACAGAAAGGTCACAATGTTATCGCCAATACCTGTTCCATTGACGTGCTTGGACTTTGAAAGAAACTCTCTCCACATGCCTCCATGCGTACTGCAAGATTACGTTAAAAACATGTCAATCAATCACATGTAGACAAAACTCCGTTAAGACGTGCCTGGGCTTGCCAATGTAGGGGGTAGGTGGACCTGTGCTGTGTCAGCAGTGGGGTAGTGTTGGAAACGCACGTACCATTATGGCAGCAGTACGCACACATTTTTAGTGTTCGTTCTCCCGTTGAAAGAGTGGTTACCTCCATGAAAAAAATATAGGTATTATTTTTGGTGTGTGTATGTTTGTGTCTGTCTATCTGTCTGACTGTGTGTATGTGTATGTGTGTGTGTCTGTCTGTCTGACTGTGTGTATGTGTGTGTCTGACTCTGTGTGTGTGTGTGTGTGTGTGTGTTCCCGCATATTTCTTTAAAAAAATTTATTCAGAAACACTGAGATAAATACAAATGAAAGGACACGAACTAACTGGCTGCGAACTCAAGTTGGAAACAGCTTATATTCTCGCAGCCACTATCCCGCATATTTGTTGTCAGCATAACGTATATGGCATTTGGTTGATCTTAGAAAGACCAAAGCCAAGGTCAAATCTGGGCTTCCTGGTGGCTGACCTTGGTACTGCAGCAGAACTTCCAAGTTTTGAGGGAGTAGAAGTTTGTCTGTGGGATTAATCTTAAAGACATGACTATAAACATACAATTGACCTTTAGAACTTAACAAACTAGCGTCTAATAACCGATAATGTACACTTTATCTACCACAACAATTTCCCCAAGTAAAAAAAGACGAACGAAGTAATGCTCAGAAAAAAGGAGCTGAGACAGTTTATGCATAACATGTTTGTCTTTTGGCTACGTTGTTATGTTTTCCACTATGAAGAGGAGTCTACCACAAGAAAACCGTACAAAACACGCGGAAAACACCGAGCCGGCCACTACATACATCTGCTTGGAGATTACCCAGTTGGTCCACTCTCAACTCACGTGACTCTGCGACTCCATTGGCATTTAAAAGAGCTATTTCTGGAACGAAATGCGCCATGAGAGATGACTACAACATGGATGCCTGTTTAGAACAACCCCATGCCCAGACTGCTTCAGCCGTGGTGATACTTCAGAAGTATACGGAGTGGGAGGAGGAAGACAGGGTGCTGGACGTGGGGTGTGGCTGTGGGGAGGTCACCAAGTACATCGGCCAAAGCTAACCGTGTCGTCCGTTCTAGGGATCGACTTGTCACCACAGCTCTTCAAGTAAGACATTAACCCTATCTAGACCGGGCTTTTTTGGCATACGTGGGGCCGGGGGGGGGGGGGGCTCATTCGTCCCCCCCCCCCTCAGAACTCATGAACGGTATATCGTATGATCACCAAATTTTCAGAGGATGGTTTGCTACTTAAAATAAATCATAACAACAGTTTTCATGTCGTTATGACGTAATATGACGTCATTATGACGTCATTAATGTGATTTTATTGGCCAAAACCGTCTATATAGGTTATTCTCTTAAAACGCAATGGTACACAACATAACTAACAAAAAAAGTTTATAATAGAATATTAGGGTGTACTAAGACTTATGTTGCCCATAGCAACCCGGGTGACGTCATAAAATGACGTCATACATATTTAAGCTATCCGCCATCTTGGATCATGAATCTTGATTTTTGAAAAAGTTTTTTTTCAAGATAAAGTCTAAAAATACATTGGAAATAGACTAAAGACGTTCATATAAACCTTTTTTGTAAAAAGAAATCGAAGTAGTGATGAAATTTTATTAGAGGAAAATTACCCGTATATACCTAATGTAATGATATGGTCCGCCATCTTGGATTTTGATCCATGACGTCATCAAATTTGCATAATTTATGCAATTTTATTGATAAAAATTACATACAATTACATTAAATGTTATTAATATTAGAAAGCATGTGAAACTTGACATAAAACCCTGAAAAGTCTATTGTTGAAACGAAAATTACTGAATTTCGCAAAAAATGCCTGTCAGAAACCCGTTGCCATGGCAACACAAAAAATCATGAACCTATCACAATGAACCTATGAAATTGCTACCAACTATATTTTAGGAAAAGTTACCAAGTTTGGTGGTTCTAGCGCAAGCCGTTCAGACGTTATCCGACGTCAAAGTTGGCGCGGGCACTTTTAGCCCCCCCCCCCCCGTGTTCTCGAATTGGCATTACCTGCATTTGGGCGAGGACCAATCAGAACACCACCGGACACGCGGCAGGCACGTGCACGGCCCGCCCGGGCATACAGTTTGCAACATTATTACCGGTAACCTAATACTGCACCAGCTGCAGTGATGAGTAAATCGTGCAAAGTTCATCGCCATGTCCTTCACCATGGATACGTGTACAAATACTGTTTCTCATTTTTTACCCGCGGTAGAACGGTGTTGAAGCGTTTAATATAACGTTAGCGTTTGCTACTCTGCTCAATGGAAAAGCCAAGGAACCGATCCCGACAGCACCGCGTCTTGGATACATAAAACACCCCACCAAAATCCCTCGAAATGGTGTGAAATGACGCAAAAATAGCCAATACGGGAGATTATGCAGTACATCGTGACGCCGGATCCCCAACCGTACTGACCGCGTATGGTCCAGCAGCACATTCACAGGAACATGTTAACGTGAATGTTGCTGTTTGTTTGCCGATCTTCCTCCATGGTGTCCTTCATCGCTACAAAACAGAACAAGCGCGGCGTCCGCATGCCCTTCACCACTGGTACGTCAGCGCGTCTGCTTGTAAAGTACGTAACTTTTAACATTACATGGCCTTACATGTTACAGTTATTCCTCATTTTCAACCGCGCAAGAACGTAGTGGTTACTGTGCTAACGATAGGGGTGATTGTGAAGAAGGGACTGATCCGAGCCTAAGACAAATATTTTCCAAAATCGGTCAGTGTTGTATTTGACCAGACGACATATATAACGTTATATGAACTTTATTGACACATCAAAAGTACAGCGACAGTATATATGAAATGGCGTGAAATAACGTCAAGGTTAGCCGATATGGAACAACCAACCCTAGGCTAATCATCTAAGTAAAGGGGAAATGGGTGTTTGTTTATCGACACCCTCGATTGTGGGTCCTTCATCGCCACTATAATCTATTACTAGTATATAGTTATGTAGAACTGTGCAAAGTACCGCGATGTTTAGTAATTTATGTGACAGGAGGAGCCAACATAAAATCTGCTTGATTGTAATGTCCCTTTTAGCTCACACACAAAAACCTGCTAAATAGATGACATGTAATCTTAGATATCTTCACAGACTTTGTCCCTTGTGTTTTCGTTTTAGTGAACGTTGAAACCTAAAGTTACGTGTTAAGATCGTAGTAAAATATCTCTCGATCCGTAGGTAGTGTATGTGAGGTATGCATTCCCCACTGAGAAAGTATGATGCGTGGTCTTGATGAGACAAACGATATGAAATTAGTGACAAAATACTGCTCTGTTTATTCTAACTCGACGTACTCACACGCACCGTGCCCCGTTCAGGTCATTGACCTCGCGCCGGCGATTTGATTGACCTCGCCGTAATTCAAGTAATGCCACATCGAGACAAGTCCCCCCCCCCGGTCTAGATAGGGTAAAACCATTGGCAGTTGGTTGTTAGCGGGAGGAGGGGTGCCCGGGGGGGGGGGGATCCGGAGGGGTTGGAAGACCATTTTCTAGTTTCGAAGCAGATGTCGGGATGTAAAATCGTAACTTTTTCGGAGTTCCTTTTTTTTTCTGACAGTCCTCTTCCAGCAAGCACAGGTTATATAAATCGTACATTTTTGTAACCAGCTGGTATGTCTGACAGTACTATATATAGGGTTAAAGATTACCAAAAAATGCGAAAACGTCGGTCAGAAAACGACTTTCCTTCCAAACATCTGCTTGGAAATTACCATTTCTTACCTCCTTTAATTTTTTTTTCCAATTTTCTCTTGCTGTATATGCCATGTGATTTTTTTGGGAAGTCAAACTATAACTTTTCAGTATTATACAAACTGTATGAAAAAGGATGGACGTTTTGTACATCAATATCATATTTGATTTTACAATATTTCTGGAATTTATGAACTTCAAATTTTCTTTTAGGTACGCAGAGACGACCAACGCGTCACCAAATGTGTCCTACTGTGTTGCAGACGTTACGGATCCATGTAGTATGAAACCAAAATGGCGGGACTACTTCACCAAAGCCGTCTCTTTTTCTGTCATGCATTGGATTTACGACAAACGTAGCGCTTTGAACAACATATGTTCCTGTCTTAAACCTACCGGATCCCTCCTTTTCAACTGTTTCTCCGATACTTCGTCCATTGTCAAGACCATAAGAGCCGTAGAGAACGACTCAAGATAGCGAAATCTCGCGAAATCTCGCGGATTCACGTACACGATATACTCGTGGCTTGAAATCGATGTGGCCGGTTTCAAACGCTTGATGGAAGGCTGCGGCTTCAACGTAGTGGTTTATCGTTCTCGTCGGCAGAAAGTACACATTCCTTGCAAGGAAACATTCAGAGATTCCGTTCGTCCGTTTATTCCACATTTTGACTACATACCGGAGAAGTTTCATGAAGATGTGTGGAAAACTGCATGGCAAGCAGTGGGGTCTTGTAGCAAGGATGGTGGAAACGTTTGGGTAACGAACTGTTTTGAAGTTCGTGGGCGTAAGTCAAGTTAAATTACTGAAATGACTGAGTACATAAAATATATGACGGCGGTCTAGTCCATCGGACCCACAGCATTATAAGTCCAATGCACCACACAAGACAAGCCAATTTTGATCTCATTACTTGAATGATTTATTGCTCAAGCCGTGTTAGAGTTAGTCTGGGTACCAGACTGTTGCCAGGGCCAGTATGCTAGCCCCTCGGCTCTAGGATTAACATGCCCCTAAGACGATTTTACTATGAGAGGGCTGGCTTGTGTACTAGCCATGAGAACAGTCCAGACTCCAGGCTAAGTTAAGGTATACAATTGATCACTGCCTCTCAACTGACATCTCACAACAACAATATCAGCTCCAACCAAGAAGCTCCTTGCTCCAACCTATGATCTACTGCTTACTCAGTCACGTGTGTCATCTGCATATCGTGACGTCACAGAAGCGGTGTAACACCCATTCCTTGCCAACGGCTGGAGTTGAACAGTCGAAAATTTGGGTAAGTCCAATTTCTTGTGTTGGAAATTACAGTTTAAACTTACGTCATAATAGCTTATACTAACAAAGATGAACTTAGCTGATGCTAATACAATATTTTGGTGGCTAACCTATCCAAGTATATATTAGTATATTGATTCTCTAAACATGAAGACTAAAACAGCCACATCTACGCATGCGTGGGAGTGAAACGACGGGAGTTTTAATAGGAAAAGTAAATTTTAATGATGTGCAGGAAACTTGTGATCAGGTAGAGTGACGGATAACGTATATCCTCGTCCCTCACCAAAGCACGGATTTCCTTGCAGAAAGGGATGGAGCAGGTAATGCCCTCGCAGTGGCCTGCAATGACGTGATGTGCGAAACCTGTTAAAGAGAAGAGCTGGGCGTCAGTGCTTGAGATACTAAATTCCAAATATTGCAAACGGCGAAGAAGTCCTAAATCAATATATAGTAAATTGTGTAATCAAGACCTTTATGACATGTGTACTTCTTCTAGAGCAGTAGATGAGGTCACATGTTGTAGGTTAACTAAGGTCAGAGCATTACGAACTGACCTAGGAAATATGCACTGGACAGGTATAAATGTAAGAACTTCATGAACTTGTGTCATTCAGCCTCTGTATACTTCATACTATATAGTGTGACAGGTTGAATAAACGTAGTAGTGTGAAAAGCTGAATAAAAGTGAAGATTTCGATTTGTTTGAGTAATGAATCCACTGTACTCTTTAATGAGATCTGGGTTGTGAAGGCCAGCAGTAGTACTTTGTACAGAATAGTATACTGGAGGTGTACCTTGGACTATCAACTGCTTCTGTGGACAGTGCTCGCACTTGCATGTTACCAGCACGTGTATGAACATGCCGATGAGATCCAAGCACATCCAGCAGATGACGTTGCTGCGATCGCAGCCGGTGCGCCTGTGCCTGAAGACCATGGTGAGAGCCACTGCCACCATGGCAATTGAGAGATGACAGGGGACTGGCGCCGTGCACACAGAATGCTGTGGTAGTAAACAAAAATGTTTGATTCAACCATTCGTAGTACAGTGTGAACAGTGACTGTCGTGCCCAAAAGACGGCCGGCGTTAATGCTTCTATTAACTCGACAGAGTCTTTATTTACAATCAAGACTACTACGAGTGTCAACGTCGCTTTCACCTTTACAAAACTGTAATATCTTCGATATAGTTCAAACCTTTAGTTACTGTTTAGGTAGATTCTCGTAATTGATAAATCACCAACTTGTCTGTTTGTGCTCATTATTTTCTTTTACCCACCTTGTAATTATGTATTTTGTCATTGTGTTTTAATCTTTTTTTATATTTGTGTTTTTGAGTACAAGGCGTCATATAAGCAACTTTGCTTCAAGCCAAATACTCATCCATATGTGAATAAAAAAAAATCAAGATGGGTAGACTTTTAGATGGCCTGTATCAGGTTTTGTGTAGTGCCGGATCACATACGTCGTGCGATCGTGGCAAGATCTCAAAGGACATTACCTTGGACAGTCGTGCATGTGTCCTTCAGAAAAAAATTTAACTGTCTTGTTCCTAAAAATACTGTTTTAGATCCTTGTCGATGGTTGGTTCTGTCATAGTCTGACGATTCTAGATTATTGAAATCGTACGACGACGTATTTGACCACACCGTAAAGCAGAAAAGAAAGAGACATATACGTTTTTTTATAGTAGCCCCAGGAAAGTGACCGTACCTCGTTTGAGTCATCCACAGGCGCTTGCCACGCAGCCGCTCCTATCGAAGAAGGAAGCATATCTGCCTGCTGTGAACAAGGACAAGGCCATGTCAACGCAATCATCATCAACATGCCAACGTATAACGTGTTTTAGAAATACCCATCTGAAGTCAGCATTTTGCAGACAAGTATTGCAGAAGAATTTCAAAAGAAAAATTAAGCAACCTGCAATTTTGCAGACTGATACAATCGGGCTAGGGGTTCAATGGTGTCAGCCTCCGTGGATATGGACACAATTTTGCCCCGATGTGACACGCAAACAAACGCGTATTTTGCTTTTAAACCGAATTATCAAAGTTTCTAGGGGCAAAATTAAGTACTTTGTTGTTATTGACTATAGAGAAATTTCTACTCAGCTAAAAACAAGATTTCAAATGAGTATTTCAAAAATATTTGCAGAAAGTATTTCCGAATTGCAGAACAAATTGACATTCAGCAATATTGCATTACACATCTTCCCAGGATATTTCACATATACATGAGGCCACATGAAAACGGTAATACTAGGTACAGTCACATATCATGACACGCTCTTTCACCTATCTTGGCACGTAATATTGTATCTATACTTATAGTAAGACCTATAAAATAAACAGAAGGTTTGGGACACAGCTAACAGCTGTAGGAGGAGAGATGGACATTACGACCAAAATGATACCTACCATTCCAATAGGAGCCTCTTCGTCTGATGATGATCCTTCAGAGTTCTAAAAGAAAAAAAAAGGGTGAACAATTACTATAATTTATCAATATCTCTTTACCCACCACGGAAAATGGAGGAATGCGTGAGTAACATACTACATCACAGTTTACAAGGTATGGGATAATACGGATATTTGACTTCCTTAATTTCGCTTAATTCTATTGTATGTTTGTTTTGTGAATAAAGAGACTCTTTCTACACAACCAAGTGTTTTATTCAGCCGACGCTTCGGTGACAGTCTGTCACCTTCCTCAGGGCAATGTATGTTTGTTTTGTGTTTAGTTCAACAAGTGCCCTCCACGATCATTGCTACCTTGCTAAATGGAAATGTGTAAGTAAATGCTTGCTCTAATAAAATAAAAAAGACATACCTTTGGTGGTTTAGAACCTTCCTCGTGAGATGTTTCGTTTTTGAACATCTTTCTCTGTGTTTTGTCGATCTTATCCGGGAGGACAGGGAGAGGAACAAGCTAGATTCGATAGCAAGGGGTGTACATATTATGATCAGTTCCCCTAAATGTTCTTTTTTTTACATTCAAGAATACAAAATGCTCATTTGAAAAGATACCATGCATTGTTTTTACATAAAACATAAAGGCCGCAGATGATTTAGTTACAGTTAAAGAAAAATTTAGAATAGGCCCTCAAACTTCTCACTCTGATAAGGTACTCACTTATACAAGCAGTCCTAGTACATGTATACCTATAGTACAATGGTACAATGGTGACTCGAGCAGAAGTACATGTACCTGACCCATGGATCAACGATCTTAACAAATGGGGACCATAGTAAAGGAAAATAAACATGCCTTCTATCTATCTATCTATCTATCTATCTATCTATAAATTAATCTATCAATCTCTCTCTCTCTTTCTCTCTGATCGGTGGATAGACAGATAGATGATAGATGGATAGATAGATTAGGTAGATAGATAGGTAGCTAGCTAGCTAGATAGATAGGTAGCTAGATAGCTAGATAGATATACAAATAGATGAATAAATTATAGATAGAATACAATACAATGGAGCTGGTAATAACGGAGACGGAGATGGAATCTTACATTGGCATCGGGTATTCCTGCCAGGATCCTGCTCACTACAGCGGCAACAGGTCGTCGCTGATCTTCAGGAACTCTTTTGCCACCCGCCGGGATGAGCATGGACTGAAACAAAGTAAGAACGACGTACCTGTTGGGTGTCTTATTGTAAAGGTCACACAAAAAAACAACAGTTGGAGCTCCAGTTCCACCTAACTGCTGGTGGGGAGGATCCCCAATAGTTGGCGACTTTATAATGCGTTTGTTTCTACGCAGAAAAGTCCAATTTTTTTGATATCATCTTTTCCCGGAAAATACTGTTTTCCTAAAATTTG
This sequence comes from Branchiostoma floridae x Branchiostoma japonicum, assembly GCA_013266295.2. Taxonomy (NCBI): domain Eukaryota; kingdom Metazoa; phylum Chordata; class Leptocardii; order Amphioxiformes; family Branchiostomatidae; genus Branchiostoma; species Branchiostoma floridae x Branchiostoma japonicum. Next base: position 14,214,863 of record CM023836.1, read on the forward strand.
AGAGGTTAACGAAACTGAAACTCTGCTATTCTGATAGCTAAAAGGATATATTCCATTCCTATACACAGTCTTTTGCTTTAGATTTTTTTTTCATGAAAGAGACGGTCTCTAGACTTAAGGGTCTTCAGCTCAAGTTGTTCTTAAAGACAAAGACATCCCATAACCAATGTAATATAACAGCTTAGTAACATCTAGTTTACTACTCATCTATAATAAAAAATAACATTTACCACAATGGAGCTGGTCATTACATGTAAAAGAGGCACGCCAGTGGAAACGTTTGACAGTTTTAGAAACAGCATGTTAAAAAACCTTAGGTATCATCATCGGGATCAGCTGACCGTCCTCTGTCATAAGGACAATGATGTTCTCCATATGGTGGTTGAACTCGCAACTCGATACCGCAATGACACTCCCCTTCTTGGTGGTGTCACTGAAAATGGTGTCACTGAAAATGAGTATCAAATATTGGAAATGAAACATTCAGTTCGTTAACATACAAAACATCGACAATACAGCTTCGCGTTTGCTCATTTTACTCATTGTGAATGACCTGCTAATTTAAAACTAAGGTACCTAATCAGCTATAATACGGTGTAGGACAAAATTCGACCCCTTATACTTATGATCTTTGACGACCCCCCTCAAACAAATAATGTTGTACAACAATTCAGGGCACTGCAAGTTTGTACCATCCACAAATGGCTGAATAAACCATTATTACGAACATATAAAAGGGGTGACTTGTCAGTATGAAATCTGATGGCTCAAAAGACTTTGAAAATAACAACATAACAGTGTCAACAAAGAAACCACGAAACGCCGAGGGAAACAAAAAGCCTAGCGAGGTACTACGCGACTGCAGTGAATAGTGTACACCTAGAGAGGTCATACAATTAAGCAATAGGCTAGGTATTACGTCAATACGGCAGAACGCTACATGTAAACAAAAAAGCTTTCGTGTCACAGTCTGCGGTACGCTGTATGAAGTCAGTCTATACTTTGCTTCACCACCTAAAGTCAATGTTTAAGATCGAAATTCGCTGTTCTTATATTGTTTGTATCCAAAAATTCAGCGGTAAACCACGTTGTTTCAAGCAGCACAACACGCTGTGATCTGTGAAAGGTGACCTGACATTTACCTGCGGAACGGTCATGACCCGAGCCTTTGTTTGCTTACAACATACACAAACACAGTGGGGCCCCCAAGAGGTAATGTATCAGCCGTGCAGACACAGGCTATTTTCTATAGTGTAACTACATTCCATTTAAACAACAAGTTCTACTACAATACACGTCACATGAAGCTTCTGTGATAGTTACCGAGACATCCTCTTTTTCCAGTAGCAAAGAACGTGAAAGTTAGTTAGTTTCTTATCTGAACTAAATAAGATTATGAGTACTACAATCCAAATAACAAATTATTTAGATTACATTGGATTGAAACATATTAAACAAGTAATCCACGAACCAAGAGTCTTTAGCATTTGATAGCATGCTAGACATATTACAAGACACAAGGAACACTACCTACAAAAAAATACTACACTTTAGAACCCCCCCCCCTTCGTCAGAACTATCTACTATAAGCCACACTGTGTTTCTTCACAGTGCCGGAGGTAAAATATTATGTAGCGGAATGTGTATGTTAAAAATTTTAATCTTCCGACTAATGCAAGTGGATGCCTCTTACTAGTTTTGCAATTCAGAGTTGTTACCTCTATGTTATACCTTGTCAACATTGCGGAAACCAGAGTCTTTAAGTTACTGCAATCTCTAAATATCAAATTCACGCTAAAATAGGATGTTATGCATTAATCAATACAACGTAGAATCTGGAATACTATACTTTCACGGCATACGAAAGATAAATGAAATTAAACATGCCTATAGCTGTCTTCAGACGAATGCAATCTAAAACAGCACTACTCTTGTATCTTTATAGTGCATATTGACAGACTTACTATTGCTTGCAGTAGCGAAATTCAGTCTCCACGTTGTCATTTTTCTTCAGAAATATAGAGCGCAAAACCTTCTCCACACATTTTCTCGTGTCTCTGCCAATGCTGAAAAGGCCCCAAGAGAAAAATGCACTTAGTGATTTGTACATTAGGTTGCCCTTGCATTGTCAATAAACAGAGTTATGCTTGAAAATGTGTAATATGCCTAATGAGCTTGATAATCGCCAGTGTAAAATAATGCTTTGGAGTGCTAGATAATATTTGCACCTAACAATTTGTATAGGACAAATTTGCACTGATAGGTACAGGATAACAGTGCAGAGAAACATAAACATACAATATACATATATATTTGTTCGAAGCATACTCAGAGGCTAGCATATTTTACTATCTATGCCGACTACAAGGCTTTGCAACTGTCCAAATTATCTCAAAAACAAATTCCTTGAAATAGCCATAAGGAGAATTTTGGAACCACTTACCTCTCACCAGTGACAAAGCGATGCCCAGTCGGAAGTTTGCGCAAGTCAAACGTGCCTATGTTGTAAACTAAAATATGTTTTCCTTGTTTATCTTGTACGGAATACTTTATTTTCCCGGGGATTCTAGTGAAAGCGGTGCAGCTACAATTTTGTCGTCGAGAATGGCAATGGTCAGCCATTCGGATTGTTGTTGCGCCATGGATTCGACCTCAGTCTAAAAAAAAATTAGAAAAGAGAGGGAAAGAGCAAGGGTTGATGTCATTGTAAAAATATCTAAATTGAACAAATTGTTTTCATTTGTTAAACATAGGCATGCCACAAAAAGAGTCAACTCTGCAGCCTATTCATTGCTCCTTACAATTCCTTTAGATGAATTCGATTTTCACAGTACAGTAGTGTTTACTTTGAAGTCAACCATGTGTGGTGAACAACAAAGGGGGATGTAACGTTCCAGCTTTCCTCAACAGCTGAGAAAAGTATCCCATCTTACTACCAGCTGATTCAATAAAAATGGTTCATTGAAATCCCATGATTATGTCTTCTGCACAGTTAGGAAAATTAACTTCTTATTACATGTTGAAGGGAAAGTATTGCAATATGGCGGTTTAGATATGTTGAATAGGGTAATGAAGTCAGCACCTGGAAGTGTGTTGTATCCGATTCGTCTGGTGTCGCTGGCTGGTGCTGTGTTGTGTTCGAGCAAGCCATGAAGCTCCCACAACAACATCAGCAAGGCTGACTGACGAACGAAAGCCTTGATTATCGCCCACGCACGATAGTCTGGAAGAATAACATATATTCTAATCTTACATTGGTTATCATGTGTTATTCATTGTGTAACTACCTACTTACTTTGTGTTCACTAAGTCGATATGACACGATATTGATATCTTAAGTGACAGTTTTGTTGGCTTGTCTGCTTTGCTTTGTTTTCTGATATTTTTTTCGTGGATGACTAGCTACACGAGTGAAATACTTCCACCCTCCCCTAAATGGGCCCCTTGGTGGGTTTTTTTGCAACCACTATACTTTCTAAATGAAGAATGGGATATATAGAAATGCCCGATGTTTGGATATCAAGGGACCGATTGTTGATAATTGTAAATAATAAGACATGTACGCCTGAAATTAAATCCATATTTTTTTCTTATTAGACAAAGAAAGACGTTCATTGTTACGACATTTTTAAAACCCTTGTCGACGACAGTTGTCACGTAACATAGTTACATTAACACAGTTAGATGCAATGTGACGTTTTTAAAGACCAGTGCCATTAGTGTATATTTTTTTGAAAATGAAAAAAAACTCTTGATTTGATTCATTTTGCACATAGAATATACACTTACGTGACTGACTGTACTTCCGCTCCAGGTGTGAGTCCCTGCAATTCTAAACTGGTAGACCCCTTTACACACTGCATCTAAGAGTAACTTGCCAATTTTTTATATATTATACTTTTTAGTACACCTTCTGAATAACATTTGCGAATTTGACCACACAAAAAAAAACATTTACATTATGTCCTGACGAGTTGCATTGTGGAATGGCCTTGTACTGATTGCCCGGCACGAACCATTGGAAAGAGTGCATTTCGTTACGTTACATGCGTTGTTTGTCGATGTTTATACTACCTGAGGACCTTACTTCCGGGTGTTACACGACAGTCATCGTCGTCGTCGTCGTGGATTGCACAGGAAAAAAACTAAAACTTTTTGGGCCCTAGGGCTGTTAAACAATGCTTAGGTTAAGCTGCAGTAAACCGTGGACCATTATGGCGAGACAACTCCTATTTTTGTTTCTTGTACGTATGGCATTACTACCTTACATATAGCATATGTTGCGTTAAATAGACTTGTCACTTTGCTGTGAATACCCAGATGTTTTGTTGGAAATAGAGCATATCACACCATCAAATATCACATTTATAATTCCTCTGAATGAATCTATACCGCAATAGTTATCAGTCTGTGCTACAAAAGCGATTTCTGTATATTGTTTCAGTGTATCATGCTGTCGAGGTCGGAACCATGTGACATGTGTCCGCCAGGTAAGTGTTCGAAAGAACTAAGGTTTGTTTATCAGAGTGTCGAGCGCAATGAACACAACATATATATCATGAAGAAGATACGTGTTATGTATTCCATAGAACAGTGAGCTATCAACTCGTAAATGTTTCTAATCAAGTTGAGATCCCTAAATTACAAGGTATGCCAATCTGCAATATAAGTCACTCACTACTCCTATATTCATACCAAAAAAGGAACAGCTTTATTGCAAGCGTTTGACCGAAAGTCTTGTTCTTAAAACCCTTGTCCTGCTAGCCTTCTTTACGTAATTTTTTTCATTAATTTTATTTCTTAATGATATTTTTTGATGACCGCAGGTACCTATCTTGTTGAAGAATGCAAGAAAGGACATCCTCACTCAACAAAATGTCAGCCATGTCCCAGTGGAACCTACACGCAGTATTACAACCACATGGACTATTGTCTAAGACACAGGCACTGTGCTGGGCGAAACATGATCGCGCATCCAGGAAACGCTACGATGGACACTGTTTGTACCTGCAGAAAGGGTTACAGAAAGCCCTTCGAATTAGACTTTGAACTGTGCCTCAGAAACCCTCTGTGCCCTCGAGGAACAAGTGTAACTAAACGAGGTAATTGTTTCCTGCAATTTCCACATTTATTTTTTTACATTCCTTATGATGTATACATAAACATAAGTATACACCAAAAATATAGGCAGAGTCTTATATTAATATATAAGGTTCGGAATATTTTACCAACATGAATACGAACACATATATAACAATAAACGAAAGCTTGTTATTGGTTCTGTGTATGTACGCATGATTTTAGAATGCGTGACTGGAAATCAATATTGTTAGAAATTAATGTTCTCCAATATACCTTCACTTTAACTACTATCTGCTTCGTGGTTTTACAGCGTATCATAGATTAGAGTTATTTACATTACTTGCATTGCTATGTTTGTCACAAGCATACAGAATTGTAGAATTCATAACCTTTCGCCATTCTGACACTTGAAACTAAATTTCATCCCTGAAGTACTGACTCTGGACTTTGGGGTCATATATTGATACTACATGTACAGAACCTGTATCTAAATAACCTATTTCCACTGCACAAATTGCGATTTTTAAGCATAACTTAAAGAATGCGTAAAAGTTTAATCTTTGCCCTAGCGTGAAGAAACAGAACCTTATACGTATGCTTAAGGGCTTAAAATCGAATTCCATGCTGTGTTTATTTTTGTCAATAGGTAATGCATGCAGGAGGTGTCCTCGAGGCTTCTACAGTGATCATCACTCCCGTACTGATTTCTGCCGACCATGGACGAAGTACGTAGCTGTGTCCTATTTTAGAATAGATGTTATTCATGCAATCTCAACTAATCTACGCTAATCTATATAAATGGTATATGTTTAATTACAGTTTTTGTTGCCCATTAAATGAAACCTTGACTCTTAAGGCCTAATAATAATACACCACATTACACGAATACAAACAAAGAACGCACTCTAATTTTAGGGAACATCGAATCTTGCAAATTATCCTTCCAGTTCTTGTTTTCTGCTGCCATATAATCCAATCAATTGTTGTCAATGACGTCACAGTGAATATGGCAGACGAATCAAAATCTGAAACTAAGGCTCGTAATGTAGTTCTTTCGAGAAGTAAATAATTCACAATTATCGTAACTACGTACAATTACATGTTATTAATGTTTGCTATTGTTTGCTTCTCAAAAGAATATTTTCACGAGCCGTGGTGTCAGGTAATACTTATTCTGCATGACTATTTTCATTTGACTGTTGTATTTCAGTGCTATCATACGGTTTTTATTTTAATCATTTGTTACTCAACACTGAGGTTGCTTTATGTTGTTGACTTACAGTTGCACTGAATATGGTAAGACGGTTGTTGAAAGAGGAAGTCGCACCAGAGATGTCACATGTGGAGACCGAAATTACACCGCTGACAATTGGAGAAATAACGTCAGCAATGAAGGAAAACCAAGGCCTTCCATTGAATCTATTGTCCCGAAGGTCGGGATTTTTACTACACCCACACTGGAACAAGGTAGTACTACATTGCATTGCATTTATGGGCTGTTCACATTTCATCGCTTACCAAACATGGGTCACAGTATTGTTAAAGATTCATGTATTTGCTATATCTACATTCAAATCAATTCTCACAGAATCTTTTAAGTAACCATTACAAAAAACAAAACAAAATGTAACCCATAACTTGATCGAAATTAGAAATATCATAACCCTTTGTTACATTAGCAATGTTCTGCCGTACTTAAATAAAACAGTCATTTATAAATTTTAGGCTGGAATTAAAGGAAATCTAGTAAAAATCAGATATCTCGGTGAAAATCAGATATCTAGGTGAAAATCAGATATCTACGTGAAAATACTGATAAACTTTACATTACTTTCACTTTGGTCGAGCTCGGGGTCGAACCAAACATAAAAGCGCCCTCCACTTTACCCTGTCCTCCATCATAGACTGCATTTCCTTTGTTTCAAGAAGGTTGCAATTGGTGTACGCTTTGAAATTTTGATTTGATCCTGGTTGTCCCTTATATTTTTGCCTTTTGTATGTTCCGAAATGACTAGCTTCGGTGCTATAATGCCAGAATGTCTAATGCAGTTATCTTCATTCTGTGTAGTTTGATACAGTTACACATTAAGGAGTATTTGAACCAAGAAGATGTTAAGACACTAGTAAAGGTCTGAACAAATACCATTTGTTGTTTTTGTTGTTTTGTTTTTCAGGTTTACAATTAGATATCAACGAGGTGTCGACACAACCGGACAGGGATGCGAGTATTTTTAAAACGTCTGAAGTCATTGTGATATCTCTACTAAGTTTCCTTGTGACTTGTGCTACATCGCTGTTACTCTTCGGTCTATTTGTGAAATGTAACATTAATCGATGTCGGTGCAGGTTTAAAAAACAGAGTAAGTCTGGGCATATACTATATTTTTGAATAAAAACACAGAACGGTACACATAAGTGCTCCGGGCAATATACAAAACATATATATTAAGGTTTTCCCTTATTCTATTTAAAATACATCTAGAAATATACAATGAATTTTATGGCAGTGTAGTATGTATTTGTCTTTATTTGAAAACGTTCAAGTACTATATTCTAGAAGATATATGGCGTGGCTTCTTTTACATTTCTTTTTGTGGCATCTTCTACGTCTCTTTATTGGTGCACGGCTTCTTCTGATTGACACTAGCCAGAACTTCTGGACGCCCTTGAAAATAATAAACAAGCTGTTGTCGGGGCTAAAAAGACTGAATAGACATATAAATAAAATAGAACAGACGATTAAAAATGATTACAAGATGTTATATGTTTTGTGACAATTATAATGTGGTTATGATAAATGTTTTTAATGGTAAAATATTCTAATCCAGTTGACAAATTTATTTCCACAGAGCTGCGTCATGGTGTGCAGGAGGAGCAAGTATATTATGTAAGTAAAACGGACTTCAAACATTAAAATAGCATGACCGTTCAAGACACCGAATGTGCTACGCAAATTTTAATAAACTTCAAGGCTTGAATTGAAATTAGTACAAAATCAGTAATTGATATGAAATAATGCTTTGAAGAAACAACAATGTTTCTTTTTGTTTGATGTCTCTTTTTACATATTGTTTTTATTTACGAATTGCATGTGCTATGCTTAAATCAGAAGCAAGTCATTTTTTAGTGTAAGACTAGACTAAATCTGAACTAGAGTTCCACGACCTCATACCTTCGCCAAATGAGGTTACCTCTATGACTGACTAATTATAGATTTTCCCCTAATTATGCAAATAAGATCCTTATTTGAATGAATTACATCAGTTGATCATATCCTCCACCCAATGACAGTGTTATCTTAACAAAGAAGGCTATTCTAACATTTCCTCATAAATTATGCAAATGAGGTCCTGATTTGAATAAGTTATGTTGAATGATGTACACCTCCAGTCAATTTCAAAATGCGTAAGTATGAAAATGCCTGCATCAACCACTATGGAATTATAGAATTTCCTCATTAATTATGCAAATTATATGCTAATTTTAATAATTGTCATCTAATTATGTTAAGCATCACTTAAGCTACCTACATACCAAATATCAAGACGATCCGTCAACCGGTTATTGAGTTATCCTACTTTAAATAGTTTTATACAAACGCTCCTGCAGTTCCAGAACAGGCCGCTAGGGGGCCCAAACTTTTGTCACTTCTTCCCGAGCCCAAGAGCTACCTACCATTCAAAAATCATGACCCTGGCATGTCCAGATCACGAGATATAAAAAACGGAAGTTCCGCTGCAGTACCATAACAAGCCGCCAGGGGGCCCAAAATCTAATCACTTCGAGGTCTCATCAAGACCTACCCACCTACCAAATATCAAAATAATCCATCTATGCCTTCTCAAGTTATGCTGTTGACACACAGACACACACACACACACACAGACACACGGCCACGAAAACATAACCTTCTTGGCGAAGGGAATTAATATACGATATCATATCTTACCCTTTACTTTTACAAAGCCAACCATGCTTACAAATACAAAACACTGCGACCAACCTGTGACACGGCAAAATTCGCCTTCTACACAAGAACAATTCCGGAGTGGAACAATCTTTCAGCCTACATAGCGGAGAGCCCCTCTGTGGACACGTTCAAGTGTAGACTGTCATCTAGCACGTAAACCGCACGTTGCACCTCACCCGTCTGCGTGATGTCCCTTACAGGGAATTTGCGGACTATTGAACTAGAACTAGAACTAGCTACTTTAATACATATTTTAATGAAGTGCCCATCCAGAAATCAATCAGTGACAATAGGCTCTCTAATATTCAATACTTATGCATATTATTACCAATGATAATAAATCAGTAAGTCCAGGACGTGTGAACTTAAGATCTTTTATTGTTTGCCATTTCTTCAGAGTGACTGCGGTAGGAACGTTGTAGCAGTAGAAACTGTGGAAAGATGTGCAGAAAATGAGCCACCATGCGCCACGATGCCACAATGTGAACAGACTTTATGTCAAGAGGTACGTTAACATATGATAATATTATGAAAGTTCATCTGTGTGGGTAGTTACATGTTTAAAGTTAAGACTTTTGATCCAACACAAAAAATTCTCTAACCTAGAGCTTTCGACCAGTCACTCTGGCCTTCCTCAGTAGACTGACCCAGTGAAGCCCTACATTGAACCGCGACGGGGGCCGACATCGTCTACCAGATACCTTTGACCCAGTGTTGACCTCACACTTCAAAGAAGCCACGTGACAAGCTTTACTGGGTCAGTCTACTGAGAAAGGCCAGAGTGACTGGTCGAAAGCTCTAGGTGAGAGAATTTTTTGTGTTGGATCAAAAGTCTTAACTTTAAACATATGATAATATGCAATTTCATGTGATATTCTCCGTGGGTTTAGTACCTTTGGTTAAACATTTTCCAACTTTTGATAACATACGACCCATCCAGAAATCAATCAGTGACAAAGGGCTTTCTAATATTTAATACTTTTGGATCTTATTATCAAGGAGGAGAAATCAGTAAGCCAAGCACATTTGAACTTTTATTGTTTGCCTTCTCTTCAGCGTTACTTCGACGCTGTAGTAGTACGAGCTGTAGAAAGATGTGCAGAGAATGAGTCACCATGCGCCACGATTCCACAATGTGCACAGACTTTATGTCAAGAGGTACTTTAACACATGATATTATGCAATTTTATGTAATATTTTCGAAATTAGATATCCACATACAATTCCATCGCAGGCGATTAAATTACATTCAAATAGATATCCGCTAGGTAAATAAATGAATGGACAAATATACGATCGTTTTGAGATCTGTGTGTTAAGACTTTAGCAATAATGCGTCACTAAAATGAGCTGTTTGTTTGAAAAAGAAGGTGAAAAAGGGTTTTGTGCAGTACAGTTTAAGTACATGTTTGTTTTAGTAAGAGGCAATACTATGTCCCATGTGTCACTGTTATCAATTAAGAAAACTACGATCAAATATACAGTCATTCAATAATTATTATTACATTGCCGATCACTCCTGTGTACTTGAAATTGCCCAACCCAAAATGTATTCATTACAATATTGGTTTTACCGATAAACCTAAACACGTGGTTTATGAATAAAAGTGTCTCTGTTTCTATATGAAAGGATTCAGTAATTTGCGATGATACACGCGACCACGACGGTGAATACAACACATTCCCGAAGGCTCACAAGATGAGTAGTCCGACCACCTGGTCCTCATGTGGTTCTCTTCCTACTGTACAAGACACGTCAGCTGCCCTCCCAAGCTCCCCTCGGCTGAAATCAGAGTCCAGTGAGGAGTACATGCACGAAATGCAAGCACTAATCGCGGAAGGATACGCAAAAGGTAGGTGACTAGGCCACCATACAAAATGTCATGTAAAGTGATCTTATCATTACCTCTACTTCGTTTATGTACGGAGATTTAGTTTTCGGTCTTTTTGTTTGCTTTTTTCTTCGTGGTTATTTAAATAAAGTAGAGTCCAAGTAAGTGAGGGGAAATGGTGTAGCCACAGACTGACCGAATGGTCAAATTGGAGGTCAAATTTGTCTCCCTGTAGGCTGGAAGTAAGTTAGTAGTCAAGAGTGACAGGAAGTGAGAGGAGAAATAAAGGGAGGTTGCATTGGAGGTCAAAATGGCCTCACTGCAGGGAAGTATTTATTTCTCTATATATCTTAAAATACAATTTCCTGTCTCCCATTTAGCTACCCTCCAAGCAGAGGTTAAGGCTTCAGCTTGTTTTTGTCATCTTTTAGGTGTTTATCGGGTTTTCTTTGTTGTACTGGTATCTTGATACTCCCCTGCCAATTTGATACCGTCTTGCCAATTTTATACTATCTTGCAACCACCAAAAATCTGCTTCGAGATTACCATTTAGCATCGTTTGTCGACACCTCCAACTTTTATTATTACATTTTTTTTTACTTACAACAGTTAAATTATCTTTTACCATTCACACAGTTGTATCTGCAAGTGGCGCAGAGTACCTTGCAGCTGAGCTGGGCCCGAGTTGGAGACGAGTAGCAAAGGGTCTCGGCATAACGCAGGATCAGATTGACCACATATGGAATGAGAATAGAGAAAATCTAGAAAGGCAGATAATCCAAATGCTTTGCTGTTGGCAAAGAAACAGAACATGCAGGGCTTCTATTTCTGAACTATATGGGGCTCTTTTGGCAAGCAATAATGAAACACTGTGTAGAAAACTTCAGGCAATGGAACACGACTCAAGCATGTCTGAAGAAACTAAAGTTTACTGTTTGTAAATGTGTTTTTAGTTTGCTAAATTATTTATTACTTATATCTGTATATAACTTGTAAACTACTGAAATATTTTCAAAAAAATCTGGACCAGGATACTTAGTAGAATATTCATAGTTCAGTGACGTCGACTGTTTTGATAGGTAGCAAACACATACATGTACCTTCAAATTTTCGACGTCCATTGCACGTCTTGATCACGGAGTAACCTAGTCTCGCGAGAACACGAGACTAGGTCGAGACTTGTGTAGATCTTTTGGCCTTCCCGCCTTCTTGTGGAGCAGGGGAAAGTAGGACTTGTGCAGCCTCCAAATATTCATTACGATTCATTCCAGCACCATCCAACTGTTTGTAGACTGCCTCCTTTATCTTTCTGTGGGCCTAACGTGATTCTTGGTCTATGATCTTAATGGTGTCCAGAATAGGGCCAGCAGTAATCCTATGTCCCAGAATAGAAGTCTTACTCAATCGAATGGCTGTTTATAGTGTACAGCGCCAAATATGTTTAGTTATTATGATAATGTATAGTGGATGACCTGACTGCAAATATAGACTTGTGTAACTATAACTTTCTGTATATAACGTTTACAATTTCATTAAATTTACTAGCATTCATAATACCTCCCATGTCTCCTAATTCAGAGTGGAAAATATTTTCAACCAGACGACCTCGTTTTTCTTCTTGAACGACCGAAAAAAAAACTTATTTAGCCGGAAAAGTGTAGTCTGGAAGATTGTTACCTACAACTCAGTGTCAGTTGCTGTCTGAAAATGTGACCCAGAAAGGCAAAAGTCGTCTGGTGGAATAATGGTATATGGGATTTTCATTTCAGAAAACAACACGCAACAGTTTAGTTAGTGGTAAAATAATTGCGCTCTAGTGCCCATCATGACCCACCTTGACCAAAAGAAAGAAGTTTGCAGGGAAACTCTAAAGGAAATTTGGCCGAAGAGCGAGGATTGCAACCTGTGACAGCCCGCTAGTCCCCATTTGGGAATCGCGCACCCTAGCTGGTCCTACATGCTATATATTCAGAGCACGATAATTAAGCCAACTTTCCGACGTACGTAAATGTTATTCAAGGTTGAGAAATATTTTAAAGAACATTTAAAATTTTGTTAACGTCTCTGAGGGGTTGAAGACAAATCTGAACTTACCGTAAGGTTTCCGCATTTGTAAATATGACGAAAATGTATAATACTTCAACTTTAAAGGGCCATTATGTAAGTTTAGGACAATACAAAAAGTATATTTTCCGGCCATTTCTTTACATAGTAAGTTGACTTTACACTTAAGTATTCCAAAACAATATTCAGGGAGAGAATATGCAACATCGTTGCTCCATAGAAATGTTTTTAAAAACTGTGAAAGAACTCACATTCAAACCTCTGGCCACACACACATCAGGGGGTCAGGGGTCACGGGCAGCAAGATGGCGGCTTTCTTTTTGGCTGGAGAGTAAGTCCTCCTAGTTTTGCTGTTTGGAATCGTTTAGTAGATTTTTTTAGCAAGATTTTGTACTTGCTACTGTTTGAGAAGTTCTAGGGTCCATTTTGAGCTCAGTACTCCGAAAATTAACGTGAAATATAGAATAAATTCCCATTCGTAACCAAGTCCTGTCAGACTCCGCCATTTTGGGGAGGGCAGACTTGGGTGGGGAGAAGGCATCTCCAGACAAAAGGCATCCCGGTGCCCAGAAAGCTACCACGCTTGCTGTTTGTATCCATTATTGAAAGAGGTTTGTTAGTTTTATTTTCTTGTTATTAGTTAAAAAGGTACCTTGATGACTTGTAGAGCACTAGTAATTGTTTTTGATATTGATGATATGTTCTAACTTGTAGAAATACCTGTGCCTTGCTGTAACCATGAGTAGTCCTCTGGCCATGTATCTTGTTATCTTCGCATATGGTTTCTTGACATCTGTAAGCCCTGTTACTGGCCTTAGCCGCATAGCAAACCATGATGTGCACAATACTTTTTCTCATGGCAGTTTAGACTATCATTTCTTTGCAGTCAGACATAGTACCTATGTATTAAGTCTGCTGATACCAGATGTTTCTAAAACGACAGGTCAGAGTAGCTCAGCTGATGTTAATTTTGTCAACTTGTGTTTTCACACTTTGCTTCTCCTTTCTGGAGACATAGCTTCCAACCCAGGTCCAGCTAAGCTGAGGCAAACTATAGATCTATGTGCAGTATGCAAAAGGGAAGTAAGGACAGGTATTGAGTGTGAGGTATGTACCAAATGGTTTCATCCCACCTGTGCAGGCATGTCAAAAATGTTCTTTCAAACTTACCTTAACCATAAATGTCTTGAGTGGTCTTGTTACAATTGTGAGTTTGTGCGCCTTTCGCACCTTGCTAACGCAGAGTCTGAAGGGTCACCGGTCTCATCTACACCGAACTTTCCCAATCTGGACCCTTCACAACCACATCCCTCATTTCCTAGCAAGTCTGGAAATAAGGGACTGTTGGTGGCACACCAAAACATTAGGAGCCTGCCAGCTAAACATGTGTATTTAGAAGTTCTTACCCAGGAAAGTGACATTGATATTCTTGGTCTCACTGAGACACACCTAACCAGTGACTATCCAGATAACGTTTTTAAGCCTCCCAGGGTACACTTTGTTACGGAATGACAGAAACTCACGCCATGGCGGAGGAGTAGCCATGTACATCAAGACACACATTGCCCACCGTGAGAGAAATGATCTCCACCTTGAGGGTTTTGAAGCACTTTGGATTGAAGTAATACCACCTGCTGGAAAACATGTGCTCGTTTGTTGTATATATAGACCTCCTCATGACACAACTTTTTTTTGAGCATTTTAATAACTGTATAGAAAAAGCATTGGATTGTAACATGGAGATTTTGATTATGGGTGATCTGAACTGTGACTTTCTTGTTAGCACAGGTAACTCTAATGAATTGAAATTTTTGTGCGACCTACATGGGTTGACAAACATAGTACAGTCGCCCACAAGAGTCACTGAAACATCTGCAACACTAATAGATGTAATTCTTACTTCCAATCCTGGGAAATACACAGATGGCACTGTATACAACAGCTGCCTTAGTGATCACCATATGGTATATGCCCATAGAGGTAAGAAAAAAGTGAAGCCTATGCCCAAAATTGTTAACACCAGAATACTTAAGAATATGGATGAGTCAAGCTTCTTGGCTGACCTGGCTAGCACACCTTGGCATACAATTGATATTTTTGATTCTGTACAAGACAAGTGGGAATCCTGGAAGGCACTCTTTAACAATGTGTGTGATGCCCATGCCCCAGTGAAGCAGTTCAGGGTTAGAGGAGACAACTGCCCTCCCTGGCTTACAGAAGAGGTGAGGCAATCCATGCATACTCGGGATCATGCAAGGTATCAAGCGGAAAAGTCTCAGTCACCTGCGGACTGGAACACTTACAGAATGCTGCGTAACAGAACAAAGAAGATCATACTGGACTCCAAAAGAGATCACTACACAGATGAGATAAACTGCTCAGCTGGTGGCCAGAACAGTCTTGTACGAATGTGGAAGGCTCTCAGAAGGCTGGTCGGAAGCCAAAAGTCCTCAGAGATACCCAGCTTGGTTAACGGCCATGGCAAAGTCGAGTCGTCACCCTGTTCCATAGCAGAAGAACTTAACTCTTTCTTTGGCCATGCAGCCGGCAAATTAGCTGCTGTGATACAGAGATGTAAATCTCTCTTTCATCCGCTACAGTTTGTACAGCGCAGCAAGGCTAAGTTTAGTTTCCAGCCCATCTCTGAATCATTTGTTTTGAATGAACTCTTAACCATGAAAGTCAACAAAGCCACCGGGTTAGATGGACTTAACTGTCGCCTGTTACGAGCAGCTGCTCCCGTAATCGCACCATCTTTAACCTCTATCATGAACTTTTCACTGTCAACATCAGAATTTCCGACGGACTGGAAAAGAGCTCGGATTGTACCAATCTTCAAAGCTGGGGACAGGACGGAGGCTGGCAACTACAGACCAGTCAGTATACTGCCGGCTGTCTCCAAGATTCTCGAGCGGGCAGTACACATACAAGTCTACCAGTTCTTGACAGATAACAACCTTCTGTCTGATCGACAATCTGGATTTCGCCGGAAACATTCAACACAAACTGCTTTACATCTAGTTACTGAGGAGTGGTACAAGGCAATGGATAATGGCAACATCACTGGTGCAGTATTTATCGATTTATCTAAGGCTTTTGACACTATTAATCATGGTATTCTATTGGAAAAATTAAAAGCCTATGGAGTTGTTGGCCAGGCAGCAGAGTGGTTTGAGTCATACCTCTCTGGAAGGTCCCATTGTACCTCTGTTAATGGGCACACATCTGACTTTTGCTCAGTAAACCATGGAGTCCCACAGGGCTCAATCCTGGGGCCATTATTGTTTATAATTTATGTGAATGACATGCCCAGTTGTGTTCTGACATGCCGGATTGCACTTTATGCAGATGACACAGTAGTCTATGTCAGTTACCCTGACCTTGAAACTACTCAACAAGCATTGCAATCTGACATGTACAGAATCGCTAACTGGTTTGTAGCCAACAGTTTGTCAATTAACGCAAAGAAGTGCAAAGCAATGCTTTTTGGGACAAATAGGCGTTTGTTAAGAACACAACAACTTCAAGTGCACATAGATGGGGTAGGGTTGGATGTAGTCCCAGCTTACAAGTATCTCGGTGTCACTGTTGATAAAGAACTCAAATGGGACACACATGTCAGTACTGTTTTAACCAAACTAAAACGTGCACTTGGTATGATGAGGCAGGTTCGACCATTTGTATCGAAGACCGCTCTAGTAACCTTGTATAACACTATCTTTCTTCCCCATTTAACTTATAACTGTACACTGTGGGATGGTGCTAGTATATTTCAAATAAATAGGTTACAGAGGATGCAGAACAAAGTAGGGAAGCTGATTCTGGGTCTTCAACCGAGAACTTCATCAGCTGAAGTGCATCTGCTTCTGGGATGGCGGGACGTTGCAACCACCCACAAGACACACAAACTCTTGGCAGTGTACAAATTACTGAATGGCATGATGCCAAGTCACATGAAGGAACTTTTTGCAACTTGTCGGGACAGTTCCACCAGGATCACCAGGCAGGCTACCTCCAACAAACTGCTGGTGCCCAGGGTGTCCAGAGACTGTGTGCGAAGATCTTTTGCTGTGTCCGGGGCTGTACTGTGGAACAGCGCACCTGCTGAAGCTCGTTCAGCCCCATAGTTAAGGTCATTTAAGGACAGAATATAGTAGGGTTTGACGGATTTAGAATTGGATGAAGGATTGTGAATTTTGGACACACTAGCTAGTATACTGTATAGTTGATTTTCGTTTATTTATTGTATATGAGTTAATTTATTTTCCCGTGATCCCACCCCTCACTCATCACTGGACCTCTGGGAAGAGCGGCATGTACAAGGCCGACAGGGCCATCCAGTTTAAATAAAGGTCTTGAATTGAATTGAATGAATTGGCTGTGCCAGGGCTTGTGTCAATTACCACCCCAGTGGGGTGCCAACTGGTAGCTCACCAGTTTCTTTTAGACCTCATCGTTACCAGACTTTTTCTTCAAATCTAAAGCAAAAATGACCTCAGTTTGTTGATGCTGAACAGAATAGACTAAGTTCATAATGATATCCTGCCTCATTTGAAAAATATGAGTGTTTCCAAGAAGCTGATCATGATAACATGTGCCCTTGTCTAGCCAGCCTGCCCTATACATGGGACGTACCCAACTAATTATCCCCCTAGGGGGGCTTCCACTGTATGTTGTTTGTTGTGGTCCACTACCAAACCGGTGTCACCTCGAACTGAACAAGGACTGTTTTTGTGCACAAAACATAGGTCAGAAATGTAAAATAATGACGAATAAGTGTTGAAAAGTGATAGAAAGTGTTGATAACACAGAGATTTGGTATATTTAGAATATTTCAATTTTTTGCGCAAAATCTTACATAATGGGCCTTTAAAACCCAATATATATATATATGCGGCCGGAATTTTTGACGACAAGATCTATGGGCAAAGAACCAACATTGTTTTTAGCATATATCTACATAACGGAAACCACATCTGTTTTGGTGGGTCAATTTAATGATGAAAATTGTATATGGCTGCAAGCATGATTTATCAATCTGTGGATCTTAAGCCCCTGTTCCACATAGCCGAATATGGCCTCCCGAACACTGCCGAACTCACCCTATCCATGGTTAGGAGTAGGTCGACTGTGGTTGGTTGGTGTTAGAACGGCGAGGTCGGCTGCACCAGAATGTTTTAACATTCTGGTGTGAACGGGAGGTCGGCCATGGTTGGCTGGTGGTTGGCTGGTGTTCTGGAGTAGGTCTACGGTGTTCAGTGCGTGTTCGGGGGTCAAATTCGGGGCCACGTGACCTTTGCCTCAGTATGGTTCTTCTTAATTCGAGGTAATAAACCACAGGCCTGCTCCTAAATAGAAACATACAGGTGAAATGTCGAGATTGGCACTGATGTATGGGCCGTATTCGGCCTGGTCGCGTTGTTGTTGGCGCTTGAGAACCACTAGGACATTAGGGACTGGGTGTGGAAACATAAGCGAAACTTGACACGGGCTCTGGAAATTTCGAGCGGGTAGGCTTTGTCCACCAGTCAGGCAGAAAAGTCTTTGGACACACGCGTAGGACTCTCGACAACCCCGTCCGCACACCCACTGGTGTATCAAAACAACCCATTTCGACATGAGCGCGCTCCGTTTGGACCCCAAGAAAAAGTACGTGTGGCGGGGCTGCGGGGTTCCGGAGGAGGCCTTCAGCTTCTGCGGCCGGGACGTCGTCATCCAGGAGAGTTTCGGAGGGGGCGGGGAGGCAGCTATCATCTGGCCAGCGGTAGGGACATACTCTTCTAGCAGAGGTTTAGGCTTCGGCTTATTTTTGACGTGTTTTAGGTATTTTCATCGAGGCTCAGCTTTCTTTTTTGCACTGGTACTTTTTTTTTTATATATAGGATACAGCTCTGGCAATGACACAGTCTTGTCAATTTGATACTGTCTTGCAGCCACTAAAATATCTGCTTTGAGATTACATGTAGTAGTGATATTCTAACGTTCAGTACTGAATGGGTATATGGCTTTACAAAACAACACCTTGCTTTTGTG
Source organism: Branchiostoma floridae x Branchiostoma japonicum (assembly GCA_013266295.2). Taxonomy (NCBI): domain Eukaryota; kingdom Metazoa; phylum Chordata; class Leptocardii; order Amphioxiformes; family Branchiostomatidae; genus Branchiostoma; species Branchiostoma floridae x Branchiostoma japonicum. The sequence goes on from CM023836.1 coordinate 14,233,844, forward strand.
TGTACTTTTGCCACCTACTTCAAACACGCTCTGATTGCTCTCCTGTCACCAGACATAGTGTTTTGCTCGTGCTCAGTCTACAATTGGTCGAACAGACCTACGGTGGCTTGCACTATGCACGACATATGCTAATTTTCGTTTTTCTGAGTTGTTCTCTCTTCTTGTCGTCTTTAAGATTTGTTACGATTTCTTAGCACATTTTTGTCATCATTTCATACTTGAAGCGTTTGAAATAACCCCTAAACAAGCTAGTCTCTACCAAACTAACTACGCTGGCCATAATAGGGAGAATATGTACCAGGGGAGTTTGGCCGCCTTGGGGTTTGACTGGCCGCGCAGTTGAAATTAACCCTCCCGCGGACTGACTCTACTGGCCAGCTATTCCCTTCTTTTGCCGAATGATTCTACGATCCGCACCCCCGTAGGAAGGCCTGGTGGAGGCTATAAACAAGCTACGTGAGGAGTCCTTTATTTTTGGTGCCACCAATAATTAGCTAGAACCAGCCTACGATACGAAACAAGCAAACAGTTTCCGTCAGTGACATTGCATTTTTGCCTCACAGATATTACCATGCTATGGGGTAGGGTTGATACAACTTACTACATTTAAAACATGACCAGAAAACTTAATTTGAATTACTGCCCTGAAATCGCTTTGGGGGACTCTAACAGGATTCAAGTGCATTTTCGGAATCTAAATGTGCCGTTGGCTAAGCTAGCTGACACAGGGATATCACCAACAACATAACAACACACTGAAAACACAGAGGGTACTTTGCAGTGTAACGTTATGGTTTGTTTTCACGGCAGACTGTTTGGTTTTGTCAGATATTTCACGACTTGTCGTCTACAGTTTGAAAACACCTGCGTCTAATTTCTAGTTTTAGTTCATAAATAAGCCCACGTCTCACGTTTTTCTCATTGTCCAAGAAGTCCAGGTAAACTGATGACAAACGATAAGATAGATGAATGAAAACACCGCTGTTTAAAGGGGCATTATGTAACATTTTTGCACCAAAATTGAAATATTTAAATTTAATAAAATCTTTGTGTGCTTATTATTTACTTCCACTTTCCAACATATCTAAAATCAGGAAATGGGGTGAAATTGAAGGTCAAGAAAACACCAAATACTTCCCAGAAGTCTGAAATCTCTGATTTCTTGTTCACCTTTGTTTCCCAGATGGCCACCCAGTTTATCGAACAGGGGCACGTACGCGTAGGACCGGAACTGATCACGGACCCTGCCTTCCTGGTGATGCGGAACATGGAGGACTTCGTCACGTGGGTGGACACGTCCAAGATCAGACAACACGTGATGGAGTACAACGAGGCACGGGACGACTACGGTCTGGCGTAACCTACAACCTCAACAGACTTCTCTGTTATTACTGTAAAATCATTTATTTTTGCAGTTAGGAGTGGAATTTTTGTTTTTTTTGGTAGCACAAAAGCACATCCTTTGACAGTGGAGAGGCACCACAAAAATAAGACCACTGTGAAATTATTTCAAGATTTACAGTAAAGTGCACACTTTTTTACATGCTTTGTATGGAGTCTTTCAAGCAATGCATTTTTACAAGTCTGAAAGGACGTTTTTGGGATCACTCGATATTTGCAGGTCACTGAACCCGTCCATCGTAAATTTTCTGACAAAAGATATACAAGAGTGATTTGATGATCTTCTGGCAATCTACAAATTTGGTCAATGGTCATTGACATCATTATTATCATTAGTCCTTCTCATTACGAGCTGCAACAGACAAAATTGTGCCTCCAGAACTGCTTGTCTTTCATTGTCGAGAAAAGTTCATGTCCTTTTAGTGCCTGCTTCTATGAGTTTCTTCAATACTGTGATAGGACGACCAAGACTTCTTTTTGTGTCAGCAGTCCAAAGCAAGAGACTTCTGGCAAGCACGTCGGCAGAACGTACTGCGGCTGCGCAAAACCCTGATTCTTCACGTTTTTCGTTGGATGTTTGGTCAACGTTGCATCAAAATTTTGCCTGTTGCAGACTATATCTTTTCCTATACAACATCTGAAAACTACAGACAGGCTGTCAGCCTTATATGCTCTAATACAATCTTATATGAGACGTTCTGCCAAAGTGCTATGCCCAATATATTACAGGTTTCTCGCAGGTGCAGTACGTTCTGCCGACGTGCTCTTCTGTCGGGTTCTCTACTACGTGCCACGTGACCCACAAGTGTCAGTCGGCGATGTTTCTCTACTGTGGTGACATTTGGCAATGATCCACGTAACTGTTTGTAGTGTGTTTCCACCATGGTATGTTGTCAACTATGTGCAGCATCTGCATGTAGGTACGGTTCAGGTGTAGGTCATTGACGATGTGTACAAGAGAAGCCTTTGATTCCTACACCAGTACCCGGTTAGGTACATAATCCTACACAAATATCTAGTTGCACCGGTGTACCTACACTAAAAAACTAGGTGCACAGTTCCAATTTTAGGTGCATATGCACCAAGTATTTCGACGCCTGACTCCTTTTACTTTATTTAGATACCCTTTATCCTGATGGCTAGTCTTACAGTGTTCAAACAAAATGGACACATACATATAACAGAGTACATGGTAAATGAACACACATAATGGCCTGAAATGAAACTTACATATTATTTACAAACGAAAGAAACATAATATACAACTAATAACATTGTTTGAACAGATGGTGGATGGCCTTGTTAAAGGTAGACGGACTGTAAAGTCTTTTATATGTGGTGGTAAATTGTTCTAAAGGTTGACTGCCCGGTACCGGTACAAATATGTTCTCTTTACACTGTTTGTTTTGGGTTTTGGTAGCATGAAACTAACTATAGATAGATTTAACTGATACTGCATTGTCTAGTAAATTCCATACTAGGCTAGAGTTTCAAACCTCCAGTGAGATGACCACATGTATATTTGTATGTCTTTGTAATAAGTTTGTGAAAGTAAGTTTGGAAGCACGCACAAACCAAAAACAATACATTTGTACACGGAAGTGATCACATGTAAAATGCTACTTTTAATCCTATAGCAAATTAAGATGTATTTCTACCAAAAAGTGTCTTTAAAGTTACTTCCCCACAAGAATACAAGGAAGACATTATATCATATTTTTGCACTTGTTCACCAAAAAGAAAATGTAATTGCACATGTTCAACATGTTTGAAATGTCTGTTTGCTTGCAAAACAATCAAGTGGACAATATAATAATCATTGATTGAAATAAATATATAAATAAATAGATTTACTCAGACGGAAGAAAATGAGTCTAGAAATGTATTTTTCAGAGCCTATAACAGCCATCGTCCTAAAAAAAGTTGGCAAGTTTTTGACAGATACTTGTTCATTTCTGTATCTCAGTTGACGGCCCAAAACTGTAAGGGTCTCTACATGTACGTCATGAGATTCGTCGTCACTAGAAGTGCTCTCACATTCAAGTAGACGTTCCCATGCGTCGTTTCTGTGATTCTTCCTCATCTTGTCGTCTTCTTGGTTCAATTGTAAGGAAGGTAGAAATTCGTCAGCGTGTACGGCATTTCTAGCAGCATCCGGCAGGTGGTGTTTCTGCGCCGCAGCCTGTTGAGTGTCGCCCAACGTGCCTGTCAATTTCGCAATCACCCCATTCCAGTGTGGCTCCAGAAACCTCCCATTCCTGAAAACAGTTCAATATTCACCGAAAAAATCTGTTTTATGTTAAGGCCACATTTCCAAACAGGGCCCGGTCGGGCTGTTTATGTCAACGAAAATTAATCAGGAATACACAAATAGTGTTCATGATCCTTTTTAAAAAAACCTATTTTGGTGTTGTGTTGTATTTTATATCATTTCTGTGTAAAATTGGAAGCGTACGCAGTTTAAAACTTCGTCTGCGCATGCCAGTTAAACGCAAATAAGTTTCTTCTAGAAAAACGGCATATAGGCGACACGCACCTGTGATACTGGCATCTTGTTATTTAAGCTTCTTGTCATCTATGTCAAAGCAGTGTTTTAAGTTCACGCTTGACGTGTTGTTAACGGCAGGTGCAGACTGACAGGGCAGATTTCTTTCAAGTCCGTTCAAGCTTTTGCAGAGCAAATTTCTTTCAAGTTCGTCCAAGCTTTTAACATGGAGGCACGATGTACCTGTAGCGAATGTGGTCGGACGTTTCGTCTCCTAATAGTTTGGCCCCCGTCCGATCTATGTCATAATGGGTCAAGGCTAGGATAAGGCACGGTTCAGGATACTAGTAGTCTCTGTGTGTTCAAGAACGTCGAGGGATTTGTCCCAGGCAAGGTTCTGGACACGCCCTTCACTATCCGGGACAATGTCTGAGCGTAGTTTTGGAAATGGCACGTTTTTGGAAACAACAATCTATGCGTCCTGGGCATTCGGAGCACGTCGGTAGAACCTAATGCGCCTGTGTGTAATGTATTTTGGCAGAACGTCTGATATTATATAAATGTCGTATTCGCGTATGCATTAATGTTCGCGCGCATTAATGTTCATTAGTGGGGAGGGGGGCCCCGGGCACACAGGCTAAACGTCACCAGCCCAGGAGATCGGTATGTAGACTTGGCCGTGCCGCCAAAAGGTACCTAGGGTAAAGGTCTACCGTAACGTTTACATTGTCAGCACTAGACGAGATTGTTTTTCTGTGTAAAATTGCAAGCTTACGCAGTTTAAAACTTCGTCTGCACATGCCAGATTAACGCAGATAAGTTTCTTCTAGGAAGACAGGATATAGGCGACACGCACCTGTGATACTGGCATCTTGTTATTAAAGCTTCTTGTCATCTATGTCAAAACAATGTTTTAGGTTCACGCTTGACGTTTTGTTAACGGCAGGTACAGACTGACAGGGCATATTTCTTTCAAGTCCGTTCAAGCTTTTGCAGGGCAAATTTCTTGCAAGTTATTCGAAGCTTTTAACATGGAGGCACGATGTACCTGTAGCGAATGTGGTCGGACGTTTCGGATCCTAAAAGTTCAGCCCCCGTCGGCCCCCGTCCGAACTATGTCACAAAGGGTCAACGCTAGGATAAGGCACGGTTCAGGATAGTCTCTGTGTGTTCAAGAACGTCGAGGGATTTGTCACAGGCAAGGTTCTGGATACGCCCTTCACTATCCGGGACAATGTCTGAGCGTAGTTTTGGAAATGGCACGTTTTTGGACACAACAATCTATGCGTCCTGGGCATTCGGAGCACGTCGGCAGAACGTAATGCGCCTGTGTGTAATGTATTTTGGCAGAACGTCTGATATTATATAAATGTCGTATTCGCGTATGCATTAATGTTCGCGCGCATTAATGTTCATTAGTGGGGAGGGGGGCGCCGGGCACACAGGCTAAACGTCACTAGCCCAGGAGATCGGTATGTAGACTTGGCCGTGCCGCAAAAAGGTACCTAGGGTAAAGGTCTACCGAAACGTTTACATTTTCAGCACTAGACGAGCTTGTTTTTCTGTGTAAAATTGCAAGCTTACGCAGTTTAAAACTTCTTTTGCACATGCCAGCTTAACGCAGATAAGTTTCTTCTAGGAAGACAAGATATAGGCGACACGCACCTGTGATACTGGCATCTTGTTATTAAAGCTTCTTGTCATCTATGTCAAAACAATGTTTTAAGTTCACGCTTGACGTGTTGTTAACGGCAGGTGCAGACTGACAGGGCATATTTCTTTCAAGTCCGTTCAAGCTTTTGCAGGGCAAATTTCTTGCAAGTTATTCGAAGCTTTTAACATGGAGGCACAATGTACCTGTAGTGAATGTGGTCGTACGTTTCGGATTCTAAAAGTTCAGCCCCCGTCGGCCCCCGTCCGAACTATGTCACAATGGGTTAAGGCTAGGATAAGGCACGGTTCAGGATAGTCTCTGTGTATTCAAGAACGTAGAGGGATTTGTCCCAGGCAAGGTTCTGGATACGCCCTTCACTATCCGGGACAATGTCTGAGCGTAGTTTTGGAAAAGGCACGTAATGCGCCTGTGTGTAATGTATTTCGGCAGATCGTCTGATATTATATAAATGTCGCATTTGCGTATGAAAGGATGACATTTCGTCATGTAGTTTTCAAATGTCGTGTAGGAAAAGATAATGTCTGAACACGCAAAATTACGATGCAACATTGACCAAAACCGGGCAAAATCCGTGTTTCACCCAGGCGCAGTACATTTTGCGGGCGTGCTGAAATTCGGCGGGGAGCATAAGCGTGTTTGCGTACGCGTCCTGGGAAAGAGAACGTATTTTCTGGGCGCAAAGCATCTTCGGTAAAGCGAACTATCCCGAGGACGAGTGTTTTGGCGCGGGCGGAGAATACCAAACTCCCTACATTGCCAAAGTTGCTCCCGTGACATGATTGAAACCTCTCTGGACAGTTAAGAGGGCATAAACCTTAACGCCCTTATAGCGTCAACAATTTACTTTGTAAAGTTCCGTTTCTTTTAACGTTAACATATCACCATTTTGGTCACATTTGTAGAAGACCGCGGTACTGGCGCGTACGTATACTCGTTCACACAACTACTAAAGCAGGTTTGTTCCTATAGAACAGCACAACACAGAACAAAGACGACAGCTGTGCATTCAAAAAAGTTTATCTTTTCGAGCTTGAGGTGACATATTTAATTAAATCTCCTTGCGTATTGTAAGCCCACGATCTAAACCTATGGCTTTTTTTTCGTGGCGCTGGGGACGAGCGTGAGGGCGCGCCGTAAATTTTGCCAAAGTGGGGAGGGGGGCACCGGGCACACAGGCTCAACGTCACCGGCCAAGGAGATCGGTATGTAGACCCCGCCACGCCACCAAATGGTACCTAGGGTACAGGTCTACCGTAACGTCTATATTTTCAGCGCATAGATCAGCTTATTTTTCTGTGTAAAATTGCAAGTTTAAAACCTCGTCTGCGAATGCCAACTTAACGCAAATAAGTTTCTTCTAGGAATACGGGATATAGGCGACACGCACCTGTGATACTGACATCTTGTTATTTAAGCTTCTAGTCATCTATGTCAAAGCAGTGTTTTAAGTTCACGCTTGACGTTTTGTTAACGGCAGGTGCAGACTGACAGGGCAGATTTGTTTCAAGTCCGTTCAAGCTTTTGCATGGCAAATTTCTTGCAAGTTATTCGAAGCTTTTAACATGGAGGCACGATGTACCTGTAGTGAATGTGGTCGGACGTTTCGGATCCTAAAAGTTCAGCCCCCGTCGGCCCCCGTCCGAACTATGTCACAAAGGGTCAACGCTAGGATAAGGCACGGTTCATGATAGTCTCTGTGTGTTCAAGAACGTCGAGGGATTTGTCACAGGCAAGGTTCTGGATACGCCCTTCACTATCCGGGACAATGTCTGAGCGTAGTTTTGGAAATGGCACGTTTTTGGAAACAACAATCTATGCGTCCTGGGCATTCGGAGCACGTCGGTAGAACCTAATGCGCCTGTGTGTAATGTATTTTGGCAGAACGTCTGATATTATATAAATGTCGTATTCGCGTATGCATTAATGTTCGCGCGCATTAATGTTCATTAGTGGGGAGGGGGGCCCCGGGCACACAGGCTAAACGTCACCAGCCCAGGAGATCGGTATGTAGACTTGGCCGTGCCGCCAAAAGGTACCTAGGGTAAAGGTCTACCGTAACGTTTACATTGTCAGCACTAGACGAGATTGTTTTTCTGTGTAAAATTGCAAGCTTACGCAGTTTAAAACTTCGTCTGCACATGCCAGATTAACGCAGATAAGTTTCTTCTAGGTTGACAGGATATAGGCGACACGCACCTGTATTACTGGCATCTTGTTATTTAATCTTCTTGTCATCTATGTCAAAACAGTGTTTTAAGTTCACGCTTGACGTGTTGTTAACGGCAGGCACAGACTGACAGGGCAGATTTGTTTCAAGTCCGTTTAAGCTTTTGCAGGGCAAATTTCTTACAAGTTATTCGAAGCTTTTAACATGGAGGCACGATGTACCTGTAGTGAATGTGGTCGTACGTTTCGGATTCTAAAAGTTCAGCCCCCGTCGGCCCCCGTCCGAACTATGTCACAATGGGTTAAGGCTAGGATAAGGCACGGTTCAGGATAGTTTCTGTGTATTCAAGAACGTCGATGGATTTGTCCCAGTCAAGGTTCTGGATACGCCCTTCACTATCCGGGACAATGTCTGAGCGTAGTTTTGGAAAAGGCACGTTTTTGGACACAACAATCTATGCGTCCTGGGCATTCGGAGCACGTCGGCAGAACGTTATGCGCCTGTTCGTAATGTATTTCGGCAGAACGTCTGATATTATATGAATGCCGTATTCGCGTATGAAAGGATGACATTCCGTCTGAAGTTTTTAAATGTCGTGTAGGAAAAGATAATGTCTGAACGCGCAAAATTCCGATGCAACATTGACCAAAACCGGGCAAAATCCGTGTTTCACCCAGGCGCAGTACATTTTGCGGGCGTGCTGGCATTCGGCGGGGAGCATTAGCGTGTTTGCGTGAAAGAGAACGTATTTTCTGGGCGCAAAGCATCTTGGGTAAAGCGAACTAACCCGAGGACGAGTGTTTTGGCGCGGGCGGAGAGTACCAAACTCCCTACATTGCCAAAGTTCCTCCCGTGACATGATTAAAACCTCTCTGGACAGTAAAGGGGGCATAAGCCTTAACGCCCTCATAGCGTCAACAATTTACTTTGTAAAGTTCCGTTTCTTATAATGTTAACATATCACCATTTTGGCGACATTTGTAGAAGATCGCGGTACTGGCGCGTACGCGTTTACACAACTACGAAAGGAGGTTTTATCCTCTAGAACAGCACAAAAAAGACCAAAGACGACAGCTGTGCATTCCAAAAAGTTTATCATCTCCTGCTTGAGGTGACATATTTGATTAAATCTCCTTGCGTATTCTTCGCCCACGATCTAAACCTATGGCATCTTTTTTCGTGGGTGGTGCTGGGAACGAACTTGAGGGCGCGCCGTAAATTTTGCCAGTGGGGAGGGGGACGCCTGGTGCAGTCAGGCTCAACGTCACCGGCCGAGGAGATCGGTATGTAGACCCCGCCACCACATGGCACCTCCGACACAGTCTACCATAACGTTTACATTTTCAGCACTAGACGAGCTTGTTTTTCTGCGTAAAATTGCAAGCGTACGCAGTTTAAAACTTCGTCTGCGCATGCCAGCTTAACGCAAATAAGTTTCTTCTAGGAAGACAGGATATAGGCGACACGCACCTGTGATACTGGCATCTTGTTATTTAAGCTTCTTGTCATATATGCCAAAGCAGTAAGTTCACGCTTGACGTGTTGTTAATGGTAGGTACAGACTGACAGGGCGGATTTCTTTTAAGTTCGTTCAAGCTTTTGCAGAGCAAATTTCTTTCAAGTTCGCCCAAGCTTTTAACATGGAGGCACGATGTACCTGTAGTGAATGTGGTCGGACGTGCGTTCCGGCTCCTAGGCTCAAGGCTAATTAAGCCTCTTGGCTTGTATGCCAAAGCGGTGTTTTCACATTGGGATGTAGGTTGAGCAGAGTTGTCTTGCTGTAGAGGCTGTTGAGACTAACTACGGGCCAGCTCCACCTCCTTGTACAGCAGGACAAACACATTCACTCCCTCCTTCTGGCAACACAACAACATGTGACTGACATGTGATTGACATAATAATCATAAGATGATAATCATAAGATTGCCATGTGACAAACATCCGACAGGTGCAACCATGACAAGGCAAATTTCTTTCAAGAAATAACAAAAGACAGGATTTATGCACTACGCTTCTGTGAACATCGTGAGACAAGATGCACCTATGGTGCACGTCTTCGAAGCTATAAAAGCAGCCAGACGTTAACAACGCCGGCAGTTTGCGGGGAGACGACCACTCGTGGCTTCAGAACGATCAAGACACCGTTGTCCAGACGCCACCTGCAGAGACAAAGTCTTCATCTTGACTAACCAACTACAAGGTAAGATAGGGAGACCGCCATGTTGCATATTTTTATTTTTTATTTATTCAGAATTGTAACAAGACAATACAAAGTGTGTACAAGGCAGCAAGTATGCTGATGGCGTACACACCTAACACTCACCTATGTTGCATATTACATTTTGGTTTTGATTTATAAAAATTCTATTGAAAGTCATTCAGCATGGCTCTAAATTTGTATTTCAAATTTTTTTTTCGAATCTAGTAGGTGAATGTACATGCATCGTAGACGCACTGGCTTTAAGTATCTTGTATAGGCGAAACATTTATTGTGTATGTAATCAACGCTTTAGTTTTACTATCAAAGAAATATTTCTAACTGCGGGATCTAGATTGGCTGCACTCCTTACGGTAACTCTTAATACTTATGACTACCAGGCAAAGCTGAGGCATTAGCGGTGGCGCCCTTAGACTCTGTGGCCATTTAGGATTTTAGGTTTCCAGTTTGAGCCGTTCTTTGAGTTACTGTCATCCCTGTTCCCCGTGTGCTGCCCAGAACATGGTAGTTCACTTAATGCCTTCTAAAAGGTATCCTGATGCCCAGTATCGTGGTTGGGGCGGGCTCTCTTCAGGGCTTGAGTGGCTTTACCCCGTCCGCCCGGTGTAATTTTTGCGGCCTGTAGGCGTCTTGTAAGGTGGGAGTTGACTAGCTCCATCACGTGGCTATCATTCGGTTATTAAAGAAAGGTGTTCTCTTTTTGCCTCTTGAGGATTTTTTGTCTCTCTTGGTCAGTAACGCATCTGACGTAGATTAGGATATAGTGACCACTGAGTTCATTCTCCACGAGGCAGGGTCAGTCAGTTGTAAATCTTCTTTTGACGGAGGGTCCGATGTTAATATCTGTGTTCAGTAGTTTAATGTGCGGGCCGCATAAAGACCAATAAGTCGGTGACGCGGATCGCCTCCACCACTTTCCAACATATCTGTCCGGCCCGGCTTTTAGCTGCTATTCGGAGCTGGCCGAGCTCGCACTTTGGTCGCCCAGCTCTGCTGGAGGAATTCAGGCGAGCCTTTAACGCCAGATCGCCGCACGCCGGAGAAAGTCAGTCTGTCTACACGGCAAATGTCCAGCGCCTGATCAGGCCTACAGTGACACTTTCCCCTCGACCGCTTCCTCTCTGGCCTAGACCCTGACCTCAGAGTTATGGAAGTTGGCTCCAACGACATCGTTCCCGCTGACCGTTAGACCTCTATTCCGCAGACGTCCACACTCCCCTGCCAGGCCACGTCTCGGCGAGGGTCTCGGCTCCGATCCCAGAAGGTTGACACCAGACCCGACGCCAGATCTGACGGCCACCGTTGCCTCCCTGGCGTCCAGGCAGAAACAAGCAGCCAGCCCACCCCAAAAAAACTCCGGACTGTCTCCCCATGACCGTCAGGAACGTAGCCGTTCATACCATGGTCGTTCCGTCGGCCTATTACCGCTCTTGAAAATACAGCCAACGCCGGGCCCTGCCATGTCCTCACCGCTACGTGCCAGCAGGCATCGGCACCCTTCTCTGCCAGGAGCGCGAAGGCTCCCGTTGCGTCGTGGCTTAAGCGAGTAAGACTCTGTGCAACACACAGTGTCGTTGGAGCAGCAGCCGTCAGTTCGGGGCTGCAACCCGGGCGATATACGACACTTTCTCACCCACCCGTATGGATGAAAGTTTGCCCACCTCGAATCAACGCCTTCTGTTCTCCTGTATTAAAGACATTCCACTGGGAGATGGCGTCGCCCAAGGCCGCCGAACAAGGTGGGTTATTGAAGGTAGTACCTACAACTTTCGTCCAGGAACGTCAACAAGGACGCTGGTGCCCTAACCCACCGACCTCCTTCTCCGTCACCTGTCACCTAGCGAAGCCGTGCTGCTTACACCTACTCTACCAGACGACTCCAACAGCGTTGAGACCACATAACCGACGGTCGCACAAACCCTCATGACATTGCCAACCAGGGCCCGTTGATCCCGCTCCCGGCCGCTCCACCCAACTTGTAATCGCGCCTGCCTGCGAGAACAACAGGCCGACCCCTATACTTAGTCTGGTTCTTTTATCCGTTTTTAATTAAGATAAGTTGATTTTTTTCATGGATGTATCCGTTTGTATTTGTCAGGTCACCTCGCAATCTTCGATACGCTAGGATCCTACATGTATGTCTTTCCTGGCTCTCTTAGTGACCACTTAAATAAAAATACCAAACTTCTTTCTAATTCAAGTACCCAATTTGGTGCCCCACACTCCAGATGTGGGCGAACTAGCTATAGCGACTTGTATAGGAGTAAAAAGGCATGTTTGTCTACAAATCATATTTAATTATTTAATTAGCCTTTTTTAGTCTCTACCAGACTAACTGCGCTGGCTATAATAGGGAGATATTTGCCAGGGGAGTTTGGCCACCTTGAGGTTGACTGGCCGCGCGGAGGGGAGAAACTAACCCTCCCGCGGAACGACTCTACTGGCCACGGCTAATTCCCTTTTTTTGCCGAATTCTTCGATCCGTAACCCCGTAGGAAGGCCTGGTGGAGGCTACTCTTTTCCCAAGATAGAACCGATTTGTTTTAGTAGGTTCCCCTGACATCAAAAGGTTTTAACCTTTGGAGAGTAGTTGCTTTGCTGGCGCGGGATCAAACTTTAAACGCCTTTTTAAAGTCAAAGTACACCATTTTGTTTTAATTTTTTTTCAAGTCTAGAATGTGAATTATTTGTATCGTATACGCAATGGTGTTTTTGCCTTCGTCAAGAAGGGTATGTTTTCGAAGGCGTGCGTGTGTGTGTGCGTCTGTCAACAGTATAACTCGAGAAAGCTTTAATGGATTGTCTTCATATTTGGTAGGTGGGTAGGTCTTGATGAGACCTAGAAGTGATAGGAATATGTGCCCCCTGGCGGCTCGTTATGGTACTGCAGCGGAACTTCCGGTTTTGATATATGGTGATCTGGACAAGCTAGGGTCATGATTTTTGGATGGTAGGTAGCTCTCGTGCTCGAGAAGAAGTGACATAAGTTTGGCCCCCTAGCGGCTTGCTCTGAAACTGCAGGAGCATTTGTATGAAAATGTTTAAAGTAGGATAACTCAAAAACCGGTCGATGGATCGTCCTGATGTTTGGTGTGTAGGTAGCTTAAGCGATGATTGACATAATTAGATGACAATTTTGTAAATTATGATCTAATTTGCATAATAAATGAAAGAATTTTATAATTCAGTTACTTTCCATGATATGACTATAGTACATTGTGACACGTGGGTTACAGGCTGTCCCAGAGGGAGAAAGTTCCAGAGGGAATAGTCATTAAGCAGTCCATGTCTTGCACAGCGGTTTTCCCTTGCCCAATGCACGATTGCCCAATGCATCGGCCGGGTTAGTTTTCACAATCCAACTTCCATATTTAGGGAAACTAATATATCATTTCTACCTTTTTCTCTTCTCTTAAGATAACATCCTTTGACGAAGGCATGAGATCGTTGACCTCTAGTTTTTTTTGTGTAGGCGAAAACTTTATTGTGCATGGGGTCAACGCTTTACTTGTAATGTCATGGAAATACTTTTAACTGCTGGGTCTAGATTGGCTACACTCCTTACGGACCCCTTTTGCAATTGTGACCAAGGCATAGCTGAGGCATTAGCGGCGCTGCCCTTAGAATCTTTGGCCATGTAGGGATTTAGGTTTCCAGTTTTTGGCCGCTCTTTGAATTACTGTCATCCCTGTTCCCCGTGCGATGCCCAGATATGGTAGTTCACTGGATGCCTTCCAAAAGGTATCCTGATGTCCAGTATCGTGGTTGGGGCGGGATCTCTTTGGGGCTTGAGTGGTTTTACCCCGTCCAGCTCAACTGGCCGCCCGGTGTGATTTTTGCGGCCTGTAGGAGTCTTGTAAAGCCCCTGTCACACATTCACGACCTTCGTCCGAACGCCAGCCGAACACCAGCCGAATAGGTCGGCTGGTGTTCGTGAGCAACTGCCCAGATTTAGGCCACGCCTATCTTTCCCCGGCGACCATGTCCTAACCATTTCAGAATCATTCCCCAAACCAGGACCAAACCTCGGTTAGTGGTCGGCTAGTGTTTCTCTGTAATCCGGGGTGATCGGCACACGCTCTGGAAGCATTCGGCACGGCGCCGGCTGGCAGAGGGTTAGGGGGGATTCCTATGTAGGCTGGCACACATTCGCCTCCAAATTTCACCCTCGAATACGCGCCGAACACTGTTGACCTACTCCCGAACACCAGCCAACCAAGCCGACCCTCCCGAACGGATATTTTAAACATTTTAAAACATTCGGCTGGCACAGCTGAACCGCCGAACCGTAGCCAACCCAGCCGAATGCCAGCCAACCCAGCCGAACGCCAGCCAACCCAGCCGAACGCGCCAGCCGACTCACTCCTAACCATGGCGGGCGTTCGGCTAGCGTTCGGGAGGCCAAATTCGTGAGCAGTATTACTATATATGCGGTTCATAGACACACAACTTACAAATTGAATGTAACCCACTGAATTTTTGTCTTAACAGAGGCACTTGGCAGGACGAATTCGAAGGTTGAAGATGATCCGTCACTTTGCGCTTGTCCTGGCACTGACACTCCTGGCTGGAGCTGTGTTTTCAGGTAAACATTAGTGAAGGGAGGGATTGAACCTTTAGAGTTTACATGTAACATTTGCTGCTTTTCACTATGGTCGGTCCATACTTGACAAAATTACTATAATGTGGAAAGTTTTAAGTGCGTCTATGACGGAGGCATATCGTTTTTGATATGATTTTATCTCATTTTCACCACAAGCCAATATCAAGCTGAATGATGAACAACCGCTCGATAAGGAACAGCAGATGAATGAGGAACAGCAGCCGGATGAGGAACAGCAGCTAGATGAGGAACAACCGTTGGATGATGAACATGCCTCACCTGACATCGAGGAAGCGAAGATGTTACTTAAAGAGCTGGAAGGTAGAAGGAATTTTGTCTTTAGTTTGTTTTAATAAAGAATTCGATAACAATTGCATTCTCATGTATTCAATTTCAAATTTACCATTGTCTCATATCATAATAGCAATTTATGGAGAACATGAAAATATGATCAAGAAAAAGAGGAACGCCACAATTGTTGTCTTTCAGTTTTAAACCAAAACAGGACGTCTTTAAATATAGAAAAGGAAGATTTTTTATCGAACCTTTCTTGTTGTTGATTATGTCTTATGCTGTGGAGGAAATAAACACGTGCACATTCTAGCATATTCTAGTAGAGGTTGCTTACTGTACTAAATGTGTTGACTTTAGTCTACGACTAATTGCCCTATACTTGTTCGAAATATTTTATTATAACACAGATTTAGTGGAGGAAAAAGTGATGGTCAACAACAACGGTGGTGAGGATGACATGGCAAGACTTTCCGGCAAAAGGACCTTACCTGGTAAGCGTGAATTCTATGATTACCAACTTAAAATAAATGGTTTCGTATAGCCTTGTTGGGATTTCTGTTAGGTTCTGTATGGCATTGTGTTCTGTTATGTCCATTATGATGCCACCAATGCCTGCACCACCACAAACACAACCGCACACACACACACACACACACACACACACACACACACACACACACACACACACACACACATAGCACACATACACACACATACACACACACACGCGCGCGCGCGCGCGCACACACACACACACACACACAAACACACACACTTTTCTCTCCGAGAGGAGGGAGGGCATGTATATACATGTATGCATCTGTCTCTCTCTCTCTCTCTGTCTTTTTGTCTCTCCTTAGAGGTATTTATGCCATATTCACCCCATCCACCCCAAGAGCTCCATGTTCTTTATCGTAGCTACTGTAGTTTTTTATCATATCCTAGAAATGAAACGCATTTAGTAACTAGAAAGGCCGACATTTGCTCCGGAGCAAATACAGCATATTTCAGCCATTTCCTTCCCATTTTAAAGTCCCATTTTACGCAATTTGAAAGCTGTGTATACTAGCAAGGTGAATAGCATTATGTTTGCATGTGTCCAAGGATCCCCGTACCAAATATCAGGTTATTTGGTTTTAATATCAGGTCATAGGAGCCAAAAATTTACATTTTTTGTCTGAAAATAGCAAAAAAGTACCATTTTACATAATTTTAAAATGGTGTATGCTAAACTTTTGAACAATGTTCTGTGGGCATGTGTCCAAGGTACCACCATAGCAAATCCCAGGTTATTTGGTTTTGATATCAGGGCACAGGAGCCAAAAATGTACTTTTTTTGGCTGAAAATAGCAAAAACACCCTATTTTACACAATTTTCAAGTGGTGTATGTCAAAAGTGTGAATGATGTTCTGTGGGCATATGTCCAAGGTATCCGTATACCAAATTTCTGGTCATTCGGATTTAATACCAGGGCACAGGAGCCAAAAATATACATTTTTTGTCTAAAAATAGCAAAAAAGTCCCATTTTACACAATTTTAAGTGGTGCATGCCAACAGTGTGAATAACATTCTTTGGGCATGTGCCCAATGATCCCCCATACCAAATTCCAGGTCATTTGGTTTTACTATTAGGACACAGGAGCCAAAAATGTACATTTTTTGTCCAAAAATAGCCAAAACCCCCTTTTTTGCATAATTTCAAAGTGGTGTATGTCCAACGCGTGAATGATGTTCTGTGGGCATGTGTCCAAGGATCCCCCATACCAAATTCCAGGTCATTTGGTTTTAATATAAGGGCACAGGAGCCAAAAATGTATATTTTTTGTCCAAAACTAGCAAAAAAACCCTATTTTACACAATTTTGAAGTGGTGTATGTCAAAAGCGTGAATGACTTTCTGTGGGCATGTGTCCAAGGTATCCCCATACCAAATTTCGCGTCATTCGGATGTAGTACCAGGGCTCCAGATCCCAAAATGTACATTTATTGCCTGAAAATGACAAAAAAAACCCCAAATAAAACATTTTTCAAAGCCTGTATCAAAAAAAATGAAAAAAACGTCTGGGGGTATTTGGTCACCCTACCTTCATGCCAAATTTCAGGTCATTTGGCTAAATAATGACCGAGTTGAATCCATTTAAAGAAATGTCAGGAGAAGAAGAAGAAGAAGAAGAAGAAGAAGAAGGAGAAACATGAGAGAACACAATATATTTCATCCATACCTATGGTATGGCTGAAATATAATTATTAATCATAATATCATATCAATAAAATGTATTTATTAATTATATTTCAGCCATACCATAGGTATGGATGAAATGTATTGTTATATTTCAGCCATACCATAGGTATGGATGGAATATATTGTTTTCCCTCGTGTTTCTTCTTCTTCTCCTTCTTCTCCTCCTGTCTTTTCTTTAAATGGATTCAACTCTGTCGTTTTCCAGCCAAATGACCTCAAATATGGCATGGAGGTAGAGTGGTCAAATACCCCCAGACGTTTTTTTTTTCATTTTTTTAAAACAGGCTTTTAAAATTGTTTTATTTGGGTTTTTTGGTCATTTTCAGGCAATAAATGTACATTTTGGGACCTGGAGCCCTCGTATTAAATCTGAATGACCCAAAATTTGGTATGGGGATACCTTGGACCCATGCCCACACAAATTCTTTCACACTTTTGACATGCACCACTTTAAAATTGTGTAAAATAGGGCTTTTTTGCTAATTTCAGACAAAAAATGTAAATTTTTGGCTCCTGTGCCCTAATATTAAAACCAAATGACCTGAAATTTGGTATGGGGATACCTTGAACACATGCTTACAGAACGTCATTTACACTTTTGACACACACTTCTGTAAAATTTTGTAAAATAAGGCTTTTTTGCTATTTTTGGACAAAAATGTACATTTTTGGCTCCTGTGCCCTAATATTAAAACCAAATGACCTGAAATTTGGTATGGGGATACCTTGAACACATGCGTACAGAACGTCATTTACGCATTTGACACACACGTCTGTAAAATTTTGTAAAATAAGGCTTTTTTGCTATTTTTGGACAAAAATGTACATTTTTGGCCCTTGTGCCCTAACATTACAACCAAATGATCTGAAATTTGGTATGGGTATACTATGGACACATGCACACAGAATGCCATGGACGGGTTTGATGTATACCATGTGAAAATTGTGTAAAATTGGGCTTTTTCCGTATTTTCGGACAAAAATGTACATTTTCGGCTCCTGTGCCCTAATTTTAAAACCAAATGACCTAAAATTTGGTATGGGGGATCATTGAACACATGCCCACAGAACATTATTCCAACCTTTGGCATGCAGCACTTTAAAATTGTGTAAAATTGGACTTTTTTGCTATTTTCAGACAAAAAATGTACGTTTTTGTCCCATGTCCTGATATTAAAACCAAATGACCTGATATTATGTACGGGGGATCCTTGGACACATGCAAACAGAACGTTATTCACCTTGCTGGCGTACACCGCTTTCAAATTGTGTAAAATGGGACTTTAAAATGGGAAGGAAATGGCTGAAATATGCTGTATTTGCTCCGGAGCAAATGTCGGCCTTTCTAGTTATTTATAATTTTGTAATATTAGGTAAAACACTCTTTTCTATTTCAGAGACTTGCCAGGGACTATCAGCGTTTCGCCACTACCCCCAGAGTGACTGTGGAAGAGATGGTGTAGTGGACATAGCCTCTCATCATGGTGTCACCCTGGAGTTCTGTGCAGCGGCTTGCTGCGACACATTGACCTGCCTGTCGTTCCAGTACAACACAGGGAACAACTGCGCTTTGAAATCCAAGCTCTGTTCTGCCGAAGAGAAAAATTATGCATCAACCGGCAACATGTATGACCGCCTGGTTGTACCAGGTGGGTGATTTAGTACACCGTTTGATTTGAAGGCAAGATTGCATTATTACAACTAAGGGGAATTTAAATGTTGATTTTGACACAGATATACTACCATAACCATAAGTAGTATGTATTCATCTGACTTTTCTGCTGTTTCTTTTGTACTTAAGCAATGCTGCTTGTACCTTGAGAAAGAAAAAAAGTCCCATTTCTATCATCAAATACTAAAAGCATTGTTATATTTCAGCCATACCATAGGTATGGATGGAATATATTGTTATATTTCAGCCATACCATAGGTATGGATGGAATATATTGTTTTCCCTCGTGTTTCTTCTTCTTCTCCTTCTTCTCCTCCTGTCTTTTCTTTAAATGGATTCAACTCTGTCGTTTTCCAGTCAAATGACCTCAAATTTAGCATGGAGGTAGAGTGGTCAAATACCCCCAGACGTTTTTTTTCATTTTTTTTTAAACAGGCTTTTAAAATTGTTTTATTTGGGTTTTTTGGTCATTTTCAGGCAATAAATGTACATTTTGGGACCTGGAGCCCTCGTATTAAATCTGCCTCGTATCAATTAAATTTTCCCTCATGTTTCTTCTTCTTCTCCTGTCATTTCTTTAAATGGATTTAACTCGGTCATTTTTCAGCCAAAAAACCTGAAATTTGGCATGGAGGTAGAGTGACTAAATACCCCCAGACGTTATTTTTCATTTTTCTGATACAGGCTTTGAAAAATATTTTATTTGGGTTTTTTGGTCATTTTCAGGCAATAAATGTACATTTTCGGATCTGGAGCCCTGGTACTACATTTGAATGACGCGAAATTTGGTATGGGCATACCTTGAACACATGTCCACAGAATGTCATTCACGCTTTTGACATACACCACTTCGAAATTGTGTAAAATAGGGCTTTTTCGGTATTTTTGGACAAAAAATGTACATTTTTGGCTCTTGTGCCCTAATATTAAAACCAAATGACTTGGAATTTGGCATGGGCGATCCTTGGACACATGCCCACAGAACGTCATTCACGCTTTTGACATACACCACTTTGAAATTGTGTAAAATAGGGCTTTTTCGCTATTTTTGGACAAAAAATATACATTTTTGGCTCCTGTGCACTAAAATTAAAACCAAATGACTTGGAATTTGGCATGGGGGATCCTTGGCCACATGCCCACAAAACGTCATTCATGCTTTTGACATACACCACTTTGAAATTATGTAAAATAGGGCTATTTGGCTATTTTTGGAAAAAAATGAACATTTTTGGCTCCTGTGTCCGAATAATAAAACCAAATGATCTAAAATTTGGTATGGAGGTGCCTTGGGCACATGCCCACAGACCATAAATCACACTTTTATCATACGCTACTTTAAAATTATAAAAATTGGACTTTTTTGCTATTTTCAGACAAAAAATGTACATTTTTGGCTCCTGTGTCCTGATAGTAAAACAAAATGACCTGGAATTCGGTATGGGGGATCATTAGGCACACGCCCAAAGAACATTCTTCACACTGTTGGCATGCACCACTTAAAATTGTGTAAAATGGGACTTTTTTGCTATTTTCAGACAAAAAATGTATATTTTTGGCTCCTGTGCGCTGGTATTAAATCCGAATGACCAGAAATTTGGTATACGGATACCTTGGACATATGCCCACAGAACATCAATCAAACTTTTGACATACACCACTTGAAAATTGTGTAAAATAGGGCGTTTGTGCTATTTTCAGCCAAAAAATGTACATTTTTGGCTCCTATGACCTGGTATTAAAACCAAATAACCTGATATTTGGTACGGGGGATCCTTGCACACATGCAAACATGCTATTCACCTTGCTGGCATACACAGCTTTCAAATTGTGTACAATGGGACTTAAACATGGGAAGGAAATGGCTGAAATATGCTATATTTGCTCCGGAGCAAATGTCAGCCTTTCTAGTTGTTTATGTTTTAACTTTTGTACGTACAATCAAAATTAACATTTTTTTACTAACGTTATTTTCAGTTCGCGACCCAAACATTGCATTAGGAAGACCTACGAGTCAGTCGAGCGTAGGGCATGGAGGCGCCCCAGGTCGAGCTGTCGACGGAAACAGAAGCCCTAACTGGGGACACAATTCCTGCACGCACACAAATGGACAAAACGACCCATGGTGGTTTGTCGATTTGGGAAGGACGGCCACTATCGACCATGTCGCCATCGTCAACCGCCGTGACTGCTGCTCTGAAAGGATCACGCCCTTCGACGTCCACGTTGGGGACAGCACTAACGTGGCTAGCAACCCGAGGTGTGGCGGGCATCACCACTTCCCTTCGACTGAGACTGAGCGCGTTGTCAACTGCCGCGGGTTGAGCGGCAGGTACGTGGGCATCAGGCTGCCGGGGAAGGGGCGAGTCCTGACGCTGTGCGAAGTGGAGGTATATGCTGGTAAGTACACCATATCATATACATCCTCTCATGCCGGGCCCGTCGCTTCTACGTGTCGAGCAACGACATATACGAACCGTGGGCCTGGCAGGAGGGGATCTTCATAACATGGATGGTCAACATGTATACTGCAGTTGCTCACTAAGGGCCACTTGTATTTTGTACAGAACAAATCATTCTGCTTATTACCAGGTGAAAGAGTTTCTTTCAATGATTCCAATGGAACAAACAACGACTCCACAATTTGATTTCGATTTTTTTCTTTAATATTTTGTCCCGTTTTACTCTCAGCCCCAAACCTAGCGTTGGGGAGACCAACTTCCCAGTCGAGTGTCGCACATAGCGGGTATGCCCCCCGAGCGACTGACGGATGCCGGGACCCGAACTGGGGTAGCCAGTCCTGCACCCACACTCCGGCGGAGGCGAACCCTTGGTTGCAAGTGGACCTCGGACGCTCGGTCAGAGTCCAGTGGGTGGTCATCATCAATCGCGGGGACTGTTGCAGTGAGCGACTCAGTCCCTTCACCGTCCACATCGGTAACAACGCACGTGTGGACCTTAACCGTCGCTGCGGTGGGCACCACACCGTCCCCGCTGGTAAGAACAAGGAGGCCATCAACTGCAACGGAATGATAGGACGATATGTGGGGGTTCGACTGCCTGGCGGTGGCCGTATCCTGACACTCTGCGAAGTCGAAGTCTATGCAGGTAATGTAAAGCAAACCTTTCTATTCAGTTTTATTCTAATTTCTATGACTTTTCATTATGACTCTTTCGAACGTCTAACGGATGCTTGTGCGTGCGTGTATGTATGTGTGTGTGTGTGTGTGTATGTGTGTGTGTGTGTGTGTGTGTGTGTGTGTGTATGTGTGTGTGTGTGTGTGTGTGTATGTGTGTGTGTGTGTATGTGTGTGTGTGTGTGTATGTGTGTGTGTGTGTATGTGTGTGTGTGTGTGTGTGTGTGTGTGTGTGTGTGTGTGTGTGTGTGTGTGTGTGAGGGAGAGAGAGAGAGAGAGAGAGAGAGAGAGAGAGAGACAGAAACGGTATGTTTCGTTGTTTGTTTCCTGGAGTCCGTAGTGAATCACCAACTTTTAGATAACAGTGTTTTGACCATCGCCCAGCATTTTTGCAATTGGGAAATGAGAAGGAGTGAATTATTCTGTATTTTCTCACAAATTTGGCCTTTCTAGTATGCAATATATTGCCATCAATGCCTGCACTACCATCAAAGCAAGCAATAGTCTTTTATTTCGTCAACGAAATATGTTCTTATGCTGGGTACTCTACAGGCTGGGGGAGAAGTGGGCGTTGAGGGTTGTGTTCTAACAGAGGTCTGTGATTGGCTGGAATTTGATATAATACAAATGGTCAAATATTTGTAAGGGAATGAATACGAAGTAGACTCTTAGCTGTCGAGTTAGTTCTGCTAATTCAAAACGAAATTATACTGGCTCTTTCAAACGTCGAATGGAGACGAAACAGAGAGAGAGAGAGGCACTGACTGACATACAGATAGGCAGACAAACAGAAATTCAAATCATACTTCTTCCAGGTACGGTGATAAAGAGGACATCTGAAGTGCGGGGTGCCAACGGAAAGGACTGTGGAGAACATGAGGTTAGTGTCTACAGCAGGACGTAGATGAAGAAAATTCCTATCTGGCTAGAATGGTAGTTTGTAAGGATATCTGATGGGAGCCAATCAGCAATAGTCGTTTTGTTGTTTATTTACATGATATTAAAATGTTGATGAAGTTTTCTCTCTCTATCTCTTTCTCTCTCGCTCTGTCTATCTGCCTGTCTCTCTCTCTCTCCCTCTAAAATTTGAGTTGTCATTATTACACAAACTCTTACAATCCACGGTTGCCAGCTCCTAACCTACATTCCTGCTCATGCTATTGATGCGTACCTACAGGAGGGGGACACTTGGGTGTCTGACGAGGATGGGCACAACTGCGTCTGTGACGAAGGCGAAGAGTTGTGCTACAAGGTGGATTGTGGGGAGGATGGAGCACAGCAACCCATCAAGGGCGAGGACGGACTTTGGACCTGTCCGCCGGAGCCGGAAGAGACCGAGGAAGAAGGTAAATCAATTTTTACTCTGATTCTTCACACTATTACAAAAAGGAAGTGGATAAACAAATATCAGAGCCCCATGAAATACAAACATCTATTACTAACCATCATTGTTGCTGTATTTGTAAATGTAAAAGTATATCATAAGTCTTTTGTTTTCCAGCACGTGAGTTCCTGGACGAAACCATGGAGAATGGGATGGACGGCTACAAGGAATAACTGGTATGTGAGGGTCGGTGGAAGTACGGTTAGATAGTTGTTTCAAGCCTTGTCTGTTCATGATACAAATTTATGCAATAGTGATTTTTTATAGATGTAGAAGTGTCCAATATCCACAACAATACAATGTACAAACTAATTTTGTACATAAGCTTATGTCTTGTTGAACCAGTGTGTAGTATATTACCCGCACATCAGTAGACTGCAGTACCATGTCAAGAGCCACACAAAGAAATCAAATCTGCATTAGGACGATACAAAAAGTCAATTTTCTGGCCATCCCTTTACATAGTAAGCTGAATCATCACTAGTCCACTGCAAAGTGGCATGCAGAAAGTGTTGGTGCCAAAACATTACACCATAGGTCCTGGAGTATGTTTAAACACTGGAAACACAGTTGTTAGCCATCTTTCACATTCTGGTAGTTTGTGGTGGTGTCACAAAATAAGTGCGCCTCGTGTGGGCTGTTTTAACGCCAACCATATAGGTCAGAAATGTGAGACAACTGCACAAATATATTGAAAAGTGGACGTAAGTGACGATCACATAAAGATTTTTTTAAATTAAATATTTCAATTTTTGTGCAAAAATGTTACATAATGCCCCTTTAAAGCAACATTTTGCATTATTTGGTTTGTTAGCGACAGTAATTATTTTGTATGATCCATCTTATTACATATATTGTTGTTTTTACTCCATACTGTAGGCTGAAGTTGTGAAGATCTGGTCAAGAAACCGATGAACCTGTCAATGGAAAATCAATTCGGTGTGCCTTTCTTTTCACGTGCTTAGCTTATTCTTTACTGGAAACTATTTAGACTCTACCTCTTCTACAGAATTTTGGATTTGGACTCTATTTGCAACTTTGTGGCTCAAAACTTCATTTCTCTTTGCAGACGCTTGTCTAGGTCTTCTTTCATTCCTCCCTCATAAAGCATGGTATAATAATTCTTTTCTGATTTCCTAAACAAGGCGCTGTTCCATTGGTGCCAGCTGTGCATCTTACACTCTATCTCTAAGCAGATCTTATAAATTAGTTAACGGTGTTGACAACAGTGAGGTTGAAAGGGGCGTTTTTCTTTCAAACAAAAGAAAACGTTTGTTTAGATTCGCAAATGTAAATGTTGGAGGTCTCAGACAAAAGACGTCATCCAGGAAGAGTACAGGTGAGTTTTTTGGTGCAATGCTAAAGAAAACTCAAAACATTTTAAAGATATCAAATCATAAAAACCTTCAAAAAATGAACATGTGCAAAAGGGTAGTTAAATCTAAGTAAACATGACAACAATTCAATACTACATTGTTGATGTGGCTTTTCTTTCAATAACCAAAGGAAAGCTAGCAACTTATTTAAAAATGATAGTAAATGGGCTACAGTGACACGCATTCTGACAAGCACTTTCTAACTTGTCTACCATTACACAAAACTGTCCCATAAGACAGGAGGAGCTTGAGAGAGAAAAGGATAGAGAGAGGCAATGACCTGTTGTCAATACCAAAAAAAAAAAAAAAAAAACTACTGGTGGGTTTAGGGAGAAAATGGTCCTAATAAGAAAACTGCAGAGTACATTGTAGGAAGTGAAACGTATTTGGCAAGAGGAAAGAGCTATGATTCATAAAAAGGGGGTGTGATAAAAAGGTTTAAGACGTTTATCTCAACAATCTACATTGCAGCACCAAGTCTTTACATATGATACAGGTTAATGTTCCAACATTGTCAGATTAGACAAGTCCATTCCATTTTATTATCGAAAACTATTTTGTTACTAGACTCAACTTTTCACTTCCTCCAAAGTACTTGCTTTAACACTGTTGTAGTATTCATGTTTGCTTATTCTAAAGAATCAAAATTCGTTTAAACAAATATCTAGTAAATTACTACACTGCTACAAAATTGACACAATTTTCTAATACGGATGACATACTTTAAGGTAACAAAATAAAGCTAGAGCATTTTTTTGCTCATTTGCTCGTCAAAATTTAGAAGAGGAATATGCTTTGTGATTTTGTAACGTATCCTCTAGAATATATGTTAATCAAGAACAATGTACTGGTTTAATTACAAGTTACTAGCCAAGACCTCCTAGAAACGGAATATTAATTTCACTTCATTTAACTAAAAAAACTAGGCGGAACTCATATCACATTTACTGCTCCTCCAGTTTTGCAGTATATAGTACTAAGGATTACTCTATTCTTGCAGTATATAAAACATATAACTAGCAACTGCTCTATTCTTGCAGTATATGTATATATACCGGTAGCTCCTCCTATATTCTTGCACTTCATCTATACACTAGTCACTCCTCTATTCTTCCATTCTTGCAGTATATCTATATATACTAGTAACTCCTCTATTCTTGCAGTATATCTCACATAGATACACTAGTAACTCCTCCTCTATTCTTGCAGTATATCTCATATAGATACACTAGTAACTCCTCCTCTATTCTTGCAGTATATCTCATATAAATACAATAGTAACTCCTTCTCTATTCTTGCAGTATATCTAATATAGATACAATAGTAACTCCTTCTCTATTCTTGCAGAATATCTAATATAGAAACACCAGTAACTCCTCCTCTATTCTTGCAGTATATCTAATATAGATACAATAGTAACTCCTCTATTCTTGCAGAATATCTAATATAGAAACACTAGTAACTCCTCTATTCTTGCAGTATATCTAATAAAGATACACTAGTATCTCCTCCTCTATTCTTGCAGAATATCTATATACTAGAAACTCCTTTATTCTTGCAGTATATCTATATACAATGTACTTGTAACTCCTCTATTCGTACAGTTTATCTATATACTAATAACTTCTCCTCTATTCTTGAAGTATACATATATTCTATTCTTGCAGTATATCTATATTTCTTCTAGTTAAAGTTAATGATTGAAGGCAATGTAATTTTAATTCAATATGATTATCTAACAGTATAGCTTGAACAACTTTGATGTAAAGCTGAATGTGCATGGTTTCATATGGACGTGAATTGTTGTCACCAAAGTATATGGCCTATGCGTTCTGATGTGGTCTACAAGACCATAATTAGAACGCGCGAAGAAGCTAACAGGGATATTGTGAGAAACATGGAGAATTGATACAAACTGGATACGATTATTTACTGAATTTTAATAGACGCAACATATTTATCTAGACTTCGTATAGTGGCAATAAACATGCAGTTTGAGGACCAAATACTTGTTGTTCTAGTGTTTTATTCTTTTCTTAAGTAGGTAACTTGCCTAGTCCTTGTGGTATGATCTATGAACAATTTAATCCGGCGCTTTGTACAGAGATAATTGCTTTTTAAATCATTTAGTCATGCTAGCCTGTCGTCTCTCGAACTCCGTAGACTGACATCGTTTTCCCCTTGGTTAAACAAACACAGAGAGAGTCTGCTTTCAAGTGCAGCCTCCATTTATCAAATGAAGCGATAAAGTACACAGGTAGATTGTTCGTGTTGACAACCCATGACATACTTTGAAAATGACCCTAGTGGCCCACGACAGACTTTCCCCGGGGGGGGGGGGGGGCTAGCTCAATTTCGCATCCACGCCAGCCTAGCGGCGACCAATGGATGACCAGCATTCCGCGCGCGCGCCACGCCCACTCTGCGGGTGATACCATTCGACAATGGGGATGACTAGCATCGTGATCATATATTGCTGTATTCTACACAGCCTAATTTCTTCCGTAGAGCGCGGCAGTACGTGATAAAAATATCTCAAGGCTTCAGGTAATCTGATGTGGAAGGTAAGAAGATAATAACAATGCCTTAAAAGCGTAAGAAGTGGTGATTGGGGGTGAAAATAATTTGAGTTTCCATGCAGGTCATATGGAGTTTCAGCTGGAGGGGGGGGGGGTGTTCTTCTCACGACACGAACACGAAAACCATTGATACCCGACGCGAACAACTCTCTCTCTCTCTCTCTCTCTCTCTCTCTCTCTCTCTCTCTCTCTCTCTCCCTCTGTGTGTGTGTGTGCGTGTGCGTGTATGTGAGCAAGATAGAGAAAGAAGACTGAGAGAGAATAACACACACAATGTTGGTGACACAACTACCTGCCATTTATATCACCTTGAAGGCCCTGTTAATTGAATTGGGGAGGGGCAAAACCCCAACTACGTTGACTAGGTGGGGATAAAAGTTTGCAGTGTCGAGGAAACCCAGGCTGGAACTAGTACTCCTGGAAAAATAGATCATGTTCACACCTAGAACGTAAAATGGGCTGATACCACTGTGTAATCTATGCGCAGATCTTAAAGGATTATACTGTGGTAATCCCCAAGCTAAAGTTAATGATCTTCCCGTCTGACATTTTACTGTGAAATCAAGGGCACCGTAAAATGTCAGAAGTTTCAATTTTCCAAAATTGAAAAAGGGGAAATTCATCCTCTATCACAACCTAGCTCGGGCACCCGTTCCGAAAGGACCATGAATATTGCTTTGCAGTGGATGGTGCTGCCTCGTCAAATGATAGAAGCAACCTGGGGTTGGTTACTTGCTAATTCACGCTGCAGCCTGTATTTTGTAAACGTTGCCTGTAACCTTTCGCTCTAGTCGCGTGACTCAAGCAGTATTGTTATTGACGATACCATTTGCATTCGCGGGAATGCAGTGAACTCAAAATGTAACTGTCAATATGATTGCCCAAAATGCTGAAAAGATCCTTTATTTTAAATGACCGACAGCAGGCATTATAAGAGTATTGAACGCACACATGTGCCACACAAGTCTTGTGCAGAAAAAAGTCTTGCTCGATAATCTCGATGGAGTCACAGCGCCACCTATCGAATTGTTTTCAAACGGCTTTACAGAACTGCTCTTTATAAAACAGGACCTTGAGATTATATGTATTGTAATTACCATATTACTAAACCTATATTTATTTTGGACGTCCTATTTTCTTGACATCAAAGTATTAATGTTCATAGTTTCCTAGGAATTTTAAAACTAAGAAAAAACATAACTTCCGCAAATTTTTGCTAGGGTGCATTTGTTCCTTCCTAAAGGGAGAAAAGATAAGCGTAGAAAATTGATATCTATCAGTATCTATTTATCTATCTATCTTTAACCACATTTACGTCAAGAAATCTCTTCAGGCTAAGATTTAAAACTTGTTTATTAATACCTACTATCAACCATTATAGCTTACCCTTTGGCATGATGAGTTAATCACACGATTTTAGATACTTATTTATAAGCGAATCAATATAGCCTGCCAATTTGTACACGAGTCTGTCAATTCAGCCTGTTGGCTGCCATTGGACTTGTCTTTGGTTTTAATAATAAACCAGTCTACTACTACACAGACTGATCTAAATGAAACTCAGATCCCACCTGCAACTGGGATAAACCTTATCTCATCTCTCAGTCTAATTGTTCGACTGTTCGGGCACCACAGACTACTAAGTATCTGACAGCCTTCTTCACCCTTCTCGATTCCCTCTTAATATATCACTATAGTTAAGTGTCATGCTGGTTGTCATTCCATATTTTCTGTTGTCTACCCCATCATTCTTCCTCCCTGTTTAAATTTGTAAAAATAAATACGCGTTTGGTAATCAACAACAGTGCAGTGAGTATATTCAGTCAAACCATTTTGTTACGTGAGGGTCATCTGGGGTTTTATTAATGAATGGCGACCTTTATTGCACATATTTTTCCTCACTGGGCTCAGCACAGGTACCTTCCCATGTACCTTGTCCATTGTTTCTTCGAATGCCTTTGTTTTTAAAAGAATAATTCCCCACGGATTCTGTAGGTATTGTTGGTAACTGTAAACGACAGATAAGGGCTGTATCAGGCTGAAAAAACAACAACCTTGGAACAGAAATATCGGTTCCCAGTGCAGTTGGGGTGTTGTTTTTCTGTTAGCCCAGACTCATTAGTAAGGTGTTTACATAATGGTTCAACAATACAGAAGAAAAAAAAGATGCTTCAAAGAAAATTGCGTGGGATTGTTCACTTAGAAGAAATTTAATCAACTTCAAAGCTTTTACGCCCTTTTGAGGGTGGTACTAGACTCACTCCTGGTTTGAATATGGACTTTTATTACCTTCGCCAAGAAGGTTATGTTTTCGTGGCCGTGTGTCTGTCTGTCTGTGTGTCTGTCAACAGCATAACTCGAGAAGGCTTAGATGGATTATCTTGATATTTGGTAGGTGGATAGGTCTTGATGAGAGCTCGAACTGATTAGATTTTGGGCCCCCTGGCGGCTTGTTATGGTACTGCAGCGGAACTTCCGGTTTTGATATCTCGTGATCTGGACATGCTAGGGTCATGATTTTTGGATGGTAGGTAGCTCTTGTGCTCGGCAAGAAGTGACGTAAGTTTGGGCCCCCTAGCGGCTTGCCCTGGAACTGCAGAAGCATTTGTATGAAAATGTTTAAAGTAGGATAACTCAAGAACCAGTTGACGGATCGTCTTGATATTAGGTATGTAGGTAGCTTACGTGATGCTTGACATAATTAGATGACAATTATGCAAATTAGGATCTAATTTGCATAGTTAATGAGGGAATTCTATAATTCACCTATCTTCCATTAAGGACTATTCTACCTTGTGACATGTGTAATTAAGAATGACAGGAACATTGCCATATATTAATCATGTAAATGAAGACCTAATTTGCATAATTAATGAGAAAATACTGTAATTCCATAGTGGTTGATGCTGGCAATTTCATACTTGCGCATTTCGAAGTTGACTGGAGGTGAACATCATTCAACATAACTTATTCAAATCAGGACTTCATTTGCATAATTTATGAGAAAATGCTAGAATGGCCTTCTTTGTTACGATAACACTGCCATTAGGAGGAGAATATGATCAACTGACGTAATTCATGCAAATGGGGATTTTATTGGCATAATTAGGGGGAAATCTATAATTCGTCAGTCATATAATTATTAACCTCATTTGGCGAAGGTATGAGGTCGTGGAACTCTAGTTTGTTATACTGCAGGCAGGGTGGCGAATAAATCATTCCCGGAATTTTGTGTATATTCATACTTTTTTTATACAACGTTTTCAAACCAAATGACTGAAAATATCTATCTTTCCATCTATATTTAACCACATTTACCTTAAGAAGTCTCTTTACGCTAAGTTTTCAAGCTTGTTTATTATCTATTACAAGCTATTATAGCTTACCCTTTGACATGGACATTTATTTGGGAGCGAATCTGAAAACCAGTTTTCTCCGCCCTTCTCGGTTTTCTGTTCCTTTTAAGGTTTCACACAATGTCGTGTTGGTTATCATCCCATTGATTTAATTACTGTAAATCCATTTAATAATGCGGTTGGAAATTATAGCGGTCGGCGAAAAATGGACAAGCTCACGGCACTTAATTATAGCGGTGTGAACATGGCTCAGTGATGTGTGAAAAAATACATGAAAACGCTGGGTTTTTTTAAAGAAAATAAGAAAATGTCGGCAGTTTACAGACCAAGGCCAATTATAAACCAGAAAAAAAAACGCACTTCGATGGTGTTTGGAACTAAATAAACACTAAAATTAATGAATACTGAACCGGCACGGTGCGCGGTGACTTCAAAAAGATCGTAACACACGCTTGCATGCGCTGCGCACCGCCCCGCGCCTGGCGCGTCCGCCATCAAGCCGCTGCACGCCAACTTATTGCTGGGCGCCGTGGACGAGCGTACAGCCAAGCCCGGCGTCATCGCCCTAGGATGGGAGCGTACTGGAATCCAGGACGCCATGGAGAAAGTTCTACAGACACTGTAGCCTTCAACAGTAATGTTTAATCGTATTTTTTTGTCGTAAAAGGTGACTCGCAAGTTTCCAAAAATTGTGACGCCATTGTTCCTCTGATTCTTTTACTACGCTTGGTTCCCGAATTTCCGTTTCGCCTTATAGTCGAAGCACAGTACTAACGCTTTACATTTTGTAGTACACATGACGCTAAACTTTCGACTGTACTTCTACCTTGGAATTTAGCAGATTGATGCCGCATTTCTCGTAGAAGAACTCCTTGATCATAGTTTGTAAAGTTGTAGAGTGCCGCCCGGCCGCCATTTTGTTTTGTTGTTGTCTGCACGCTTGGGCGACGCTGAATTATTTTGTAAGTCTCATTGTATTCAAATTAACTTCTAGTAGCACAAGATGAACACCGTGTCGTGTCTGTAGATTTACGGAGAAATTTCTAAGTCATAATGTAAGCTGATATTTATAATACCCTAGTGTAAATAAGCTGTGAAATTTCAAAGCGTAACTACGGCATGTTTGTGCATGCTTCTTACTGTGGTATGCTTACGCACTGCATTTGTACAAAAAAATGAAATTCTTTCCGTACAATAAATATTTTATTTCTGGAAGAACATCAGTGTCTTGCTTATTCCTGTGTGAATCACTAGTACGTTGTCTGCATGTTGTAGTCAAGAAATGAAGCGTGATTGCGATCGTACCGTAACGAGTGTACTCCAACATTTAGTGCCGGGGCAAGAGGGAGG
Source organism: Branchiostoma floridae x Branchiostoma japonicum (assembly GCA_013266295.2). Classification (NCBI taxonomy): domain Eukaryota; kingdom Metazoa; phylum Chordata; class Leptocardii; order Amphioxiformes; family Branchiostomatidae; genus Branchiostoma; species Branchiostoma floridae x Branchiostoma japonicum. The sequence goes on from CM023836.1 coordinate 14,265,784, forward strand.
GGGGCGAAACTTCGGTGAAGAAAATAGTTGCGGTGCTGAAATTATAGCGGTGGAATGGTGACCGCTAAAACCGCTATAATTAAGTGACCGTTAACAAATCAAGAATTACAGTATATGGATGAAATCTTAAACTGATGTGAGCGTGCGAAAAAAAAGTTGGCCAGAAAAAGTTGTCTTCATTATGAAATCTATGTGGTCAGGAAGGTGGAACAAATGACTAAATACACAGAGTAATGGCACAAAATTGCGAATCAGTCGGGGAGGGAGTCGACAGCCTGCGACTAGAGGTTGGGATGGTCGGGGGTGGTTGGGAGTAGGTGTAGTTAGTCTGTTCCCGACCTAGATGTAAAATACATTGTATTTATATCATTGCTGTATTATTCTCCGTTACCATTATTTATCCATTACCTTTCGGCCTTATCAGTTATATTAGTTATGTTTTAGGCTTTCACTTTATTTCCTTGTTCGTTGCCGTTGTACATTTTATGAGGAGACGAACCGCTAGTGAAAATACAAGGTTTCTGTCGTCTGCTCCTTGCGGATTTCTTGTTATTTTTTTATTATGTGAAATCCGTGAAGTCAAATAAATAAATAAATAAATAAAGACCTACCGCCAACATTGACTCGTTGGTTGGATGGTCACGTGCGCGGCGCGGGAACAAGGTCGGAAGGGAAGTGCATGTGTGGCAGGGACTTAACATAACCGCTTTGCAAGCACCTGGCAGAAGCTGGGTATATCACATCGCTCAGCCTATCGCGTCTAATCTTTGCACATTCATCCCGAGTGAAGATACTGCATTTGGCGGAAGGATATCTCCTTTCCCAAAGGTAAAGACTTCAGCTGTTCTTGAAGGACGTACATGTAGTTTTGTCGTGTTTAGGGAATAGGAGTAAACTGCAAAAACTTTCGAGAACACCAATAGGGCAGACTTAGCCCGGAATGCCGCTCATGCAGTGTAATCGGTCAGTTACTGTTCCATCCGGGTAATCAGGTATAAACTTAGTAATCCACCTTTCACCAGCGGAAGTACGTACTGACCCATGTTTACGCATTTGTTTTTCCGCCATTTTGACCAGCGGCAGGAAGATCGTTTCTCTAAAATCGAAGACGATTTTAGAGACTATTCAACGTTTTATTTATCCAACAACAAGAGTTAAACAAAGGTGAGACATCTGTTGGTTATCTTTGTTTACTTGATTATGTACAAACAACAGCACTGAGATAGGACAGCGTTAGATTTTGTGGTCGGGGTGGAATGAATAATTTGTACATCTCCTGTAAAATTTAAACAGGCTTTTTACATGACGTCACATGCGCCATGTTGGATTATAGAGTAATTTGTCTGTTGAACACAGCAACATTTTTTTATTCCAACATATAATCACAAGACGTGGTGACGCACAGTCAAATTTTTCAACTTATTTTATGCTGCCACCGATACATATACAGTACTCATTAACATATGAGCGAAGTGAGGAAAGTCGTGTAAAGTGCCTTACCCAAGGGCACAAGATCGGTGGCATGGCAGGGTTCGAACCCGGGACCTCTTGGTTCCGAGTCGAACACTCTACCGTCCCCACGCCACAAGCAACATGTTAATCTGAGTAATCCACTAATCCGCCAACACCGGTACCTGTCACCGGGATTTATATGATGATTATTAATAAAAAGCGTCTGCAGGGGAGGGGTGCCGAGAGGACCCTAGAGACCACATAATAAAAGACGTAAAACAAGGACAACAACAACAACAACAGTCTTAAAGCAATAACTGCGCCAAAACTATAATGTAAATAACTTTTAATATATTAGCGTCACTATTTCGCTTTTCCAGCGACTCAGCGCAGCGCGAGAATAAGTGCGCCAGGCCCTCTGTAGTTTTAGGAGGCTGCTAAAAATAATGTAAACAAACATTGACAACAAACATGGCCGCGATCCGCGCTAGCGCCCAGGAGTTGGCAGTTTTCCAACACGTTTTGCCGGCACAACTCCCCAAATGTCATTACGTTGCCTGTAACCTTTCGCTCTAGTCGCGTGACTCAAGCAGTATTGTTATTGACGATACCATTTGCATTCGCGGGAATGCAGTGAACTCAAAATGTAACTGTCAATATGATTGCCCAAAATGCTGACAAGATCCTTTATTTTAAATGACCGACAGCAGGCATTATAAGAGTATTGAACGCACACATGTGCCACACAAGTCTTGTGCAGAAAAAAGTCTTGCTCGATAATCTCGATGGAGTCACAGCGCCACCTATCGAATTGTTTTCAAACGGCTTTACAGAACTGCTCTTTATAAAACAGGACCTTGAGATTATATGTATTGTAATCATATTACTAAACCTATATTTATTTTTGTCTGTCCTATTTTCTTGACATCAAAGTATTAATGTTCATAGTTTCCTAGGAATTTTAAAACTAAGAAAAAACATAACTTCCGCAAATTTTTGCTAGGGTGCATTTGTTTCTTCCTAAAGGGAGAAAAGATAAGCGTAGAAAATTGATATCTATCAGTATCTATTTATCTATCTATCTTTAACCACATTTACGTCAAGAAATCTCTTCAGGCTCATTTTATGAGGAACGACCCGGTAGCAAAAATACTAGGTTTCTGTCGTCTGCTCCTTACGGATTTCTTGTTATTTTTTTATTATTTGAAATCCGTAAAGTCAAATAAATAAATAAATAAATAAAAGACCTACCGCCAACATTGGCTGGTTGGTTGGATGATCACGTGCGCGGCGCGGGAACAAGGTCGGAAGGGAAGTGCATGTGTGACAGGGGCTTAACATACCCGCTTTGCAAACACCCGGCAGCAGCTGGTTATATCACATCGCTTAGCCTATCGCGTCTAAATCTTTGCACATTCATCCCGAATGAAGATGCTGCATTTGGCGGAAGGATATCTCCTTTCCCGAAGGTAAAAACTTCAGCTGTTCATGAAGGACGCATTTTTGTCGTGTTTAGGGAATAACAGTAAACTGCAACAACTTTCGAGGACACCAATAGGGCAGACTTAACCCGGAATGCCGCTCATACAGTGTAGTCGGTCAGTTACAGTTCCATTCGGGCAATCAGGTATAAACTTTGTAATTTACCTTTCACCGGCGAAAGTACGTACTGACCCATGTTTACGCATTTGTTTTTCCGCCATTTTGACCAGCGGCAGGAAGATTGTTTCTCTAAAATCGAAGACGATTTTAAAGACTATTCAACGTTTTATTTATCCAACAACAAGAGTAAAACACAGGTGAGACGTCTGTTAGTTATCTTATTTTACTTGTTTATGTAAATACAACAGCACTGAGATAGGACAGCGTTAGATTTTGTGGTTGGGGTGGAATGAATAATTTTTACATCTCTACAATTTTATACAGGCTTTTTACATGACGTCACATGCACCATGTTGGACTGTACAGAGTTATTTGTCTGTTGAACACAGCAACATTTTTTTTATTCCAACATATAATCACAAGACGTGGTGACGCACAGTCAAATTTGTCAACTTATTCTATGCTGCCACTGATACATATACAGTACTCATTAACATCTGAGCGAAGTGAGGAAAGTCTCGTAAAGTGCCTTTTTCGAGGGCACAAGATCGGTGGCATGGCAGGGTTCGAACCGGGGACCTCTTGGTTCCGAGTCGAACACTCTACCGTTGCGTCACACGTCCCCACGCCACAAGCAACATGTTAATCTGAGTAATCCACTAATCCGCCAACACCGGTACCTGTCACCGGGATTTATATGATGATTATTAATAAAAAGCGTCTGCAGGGGAGGGATGCCGAGAGGACCCTAGAGACCACATAATAAAAGATGTAAAACAAGGACAACAACAACAACAACAGTCTTAAAGCAATAACTGCGCCAAAACTATAATGTAAATAACTTTCAATATATTAGCGTCACTATTTCGCTTTTCCAGCGACTCAGCGCAGCGCGAGAATAAGTGCGCCAGGCCCTCTGTAGTTTTAGCAGGCTGCTAAAAATAATGTAAACAAACATTGACAACAAACATGGCCGCGATCCGCGCTTGCGCCGAGAAGTTGGCAGTTTTCCAACACGTTTTTCCGGCACAACTCCCTAAATGTCATTATGAAACCAGGTAGGCTTATAGCGCAAGGGAGTGTTTAAAAGAACGATGTCTAAAATAATTGAAAATCTTACGTAATATCGCTTTAATGTGTGTAATGTTATGGTATGAAGAGATGATGAAATAGACATTTCCTGAAGGCTCATTGTCGAGAGGAATTATGGGATTTTGTACCTACATATTTAGATAAAATAATTGCCTTTTCCCAGTAACGTTGCTGTCAATAAGATATCCAAAATTGTCAGCAGTCGTTTAATATTGTTTATTGTTTGTTGCAGGGTTTTTCGTTGAGTATCATGCATTGTATAATTCCCGGAGGTTTGGAATCTAAGATTTTTTTATTGTTATCATTATCATTATTTTCAGAAATGGCTGAGAGAAGCTTTGAGATTCCTGTGGACGAACTGCCAACAGTACACCCTGAGAACGAGACAAAGAGCAGGCAGCAGAAATCGCCCGTACATGCACAGGGCCGTACAGAGCAGACGGACTGGGTTGTGGTGAAACGTACTGTAAACAAACGCTTTAGGTGTGCAGAATATGACTACAGGACGGATAAAAAATCAAAAATACCAAACCATGTGAGACGACATACAGATGAGAAACCCTACAGATGTAACCAGTGCGACTATTCTGCTACACAGAAAGGCAGTTTAGATAAACACATGACTAAACATACTGGAGGAAAAACCCTATACATTTGCGGAGAGTGTGGACACAGGTCTACGTACAGGTCTAACATATCCATACATATGAGAAAACATACAGGAGAAAAGCCCTATAAGTGTGACCAGTGTGACTATTCTGGTACACAGAAAGCCCATCTAGACGAGCATTTAACTATTCACACTGGAGAAAAACGCTACATGTGTGGAGAGTGTGGATTCAGGATGGCTCACAAGTCTCACCTTTCAAGGCACATGAAAAAACATACAGGTATGAAACCCCATAAATGTGACCAGTGCGACTATTCTGCTCTACTGAAAAACAGTTTAGCCCGACACATGACTAGACACACTGGAGAAAAACCCTATAAATGTGACCAGTGCGACTATTCTGCTGCACGTAAAGGTACATTAGACCGACATATGGCTAAACACACTGGAGAAAAACCCTACAAATGTGACCAGTGTGACTATTCTGCTGCACGGAAATGTACTTTAAGCCGTCACATAACTAAACACACTGGGGTCAAACCCTATAAATGTGACAAGTGTGGGTATTCGACTGCAATAAAAGACAAATTAGTCCAACACATGTCTAAACACACAGGAGACAAGCCCTACATGTGTGGGGAGTGCGGATACAGGACAGCTAACAAGTCTAACCTAGCTGAGCATGTGAAAATACATACAGGTGTGAAACCGTTCAAGTGTAACCAGTGCGACTATTCGGCTCTAATGAAAGGCAGTTTAGTCCGGCACATGACTAGACACACAGGAGACAAACTCTATAAATGTGACCAGTGTGGCTATTCTGCTGCACAGAAAAGTACTTTAGTCCGACACATGGCTAAACACACTGGACACAAACCCTATAAATGTGACCAGTGCGACTATTCTGCAGCACAGAAAAGTACTTTAGACGAACACATGTCTAAACACACCGGAAAGAAACCCTACATGTGTGAAGAGTGTGGATTCAGGACGGCTTACAGGTCTCACTTATCCAGACATATGAGAACCCATACAGGTGTAAAACCATAGAAATGTGACCAGCTAGTGAGGTTATTCTACTCGAAGGAAATACATTTGAATCAACAAAAGGTTGCTCTCAGCCGTTCATGTCTATTATAAATAATGTGTGTTCAGAGCTTCATCCAAGCCTCGCCTGTCCTCATGCTGTATGGGACCCTTACCACAAGGTACATCTGAAAACACGAAACTATTCAGTAAAGAGCTGCTAGATTTGTTACTAATTCATACTTCACACACGTCAGCACTACTTAGCTTGTTTCCGATCAAGGTTGGAAACACATTACAGAAAAAAGGGATAGCCAGTAGACTCACAATTTTACACAAAGCAAGACAACATAAAATAGCCCTACCGGCTTATGCTTATGCCTGCACCGCGCCAATCGCGACACTCAAACCTTATAAGACACTACCATTTCACTAAGACTGTTACAGATAGTCCTTTTTCCCTCGGGCTGTTAGGGATTGGAACACGCTTCCTCAGACCATACCCGAAATCCCAGAGGCCGACAAGTTCAAAGAAGAAGTACTACTACACTTGAGGAGTCATTAAAGGCGCAGCGCACTCCCCCCCCCCTGCGTGTCTTACCCCAACTGAGGGGTGTTACACATTACCTTTTCAAGATCAAGATCAAGATTGTATTGCGGTTGCAATTTAATAAATAAATAAATAAATATCAAGATCAAGATCATGCTCTGCCAAACACTCCGGCAATATAGCCTATATGTGTGAAAAGGGACTATCACGGTATAACTGATCCTGGCAACCTGACACATTTCCAGACGTATAAAAGAACTCATACATGTATTTGTAAAACCACACAAAGGAACCTAATGTCTGATAACCTGACCTTCTGTGTTTTTGGATGTTGGTGTGTTGTTCAGTTTGACTTGTGGTAATTTTTGTTTTTTTCTTTGGATGTTTTTGTATTGTTTAGTTTGATTTGTAGTAATTTTTTTGTATTGTGATTGTTTTGTATATATTCCGATGTTTGTCTTCTGAGAACTTTTTTATGTTTTTGCATTACTGACTGTTTTGCTGTTACTTGTAACGTTTATGTATCTGTATATTTTGCTTAGATGATGTTTGTTGATCTGACCTCCTGTGATCCTTCAGGTGTTTTTATTTTCTTCTGTTTAATTAGTAGTAAAGCTAATGTTGCTTTTTGAATTGTGGATTTGTGTATTTCCGTAATATATTACTAATATATTTGTATCTATTCTTTTTAAGACTGTCTTAATGTGTTTGTTTGCATTTGTAACTCTTGTGGTGTTACAGTACCTGTAGACCTAATATTCTATTTGTAAATCAACTGATGTTTGCGTAATCATGGTGAGACGAGGCCTAATAATGTAGGTGTGTTTTGAGTAAATCGGGCGAACTATTTTCATGAAGATAGTATTAGTACTGATCCTTTTCAACTTCATGAACTGTATTTCTTGGATCAGTTCAGAGAAAATCTTAAAACAAATCCCTCCCTTACAACCTTATTTTATACCATATTTTTTGTAGGCCTTAAGTAGCAATAAAATCAATAATTACGTAAGAAAACAGCCTTCTAAAATTACACTAGGACTGTTAGTCCTTGAAGTAACCAATCATCACGAACGGTCTATCTCAGCATCTGAATAAAGTATTCGTGTCGTACTACTGGCGCAAGCGCAATAAAAGCTACAATAGGCATAGCAATATGCCATAGACAATTAAAAACAACATATGTTTATTGAAAAGGTACAGTCACATGTCAGCCCATGTTTCATAACGTGACCTTTGTCAACATAACATGTGCTGAATCGGCCTTGTCCATACAAACTGGTTACTGTGCTTGTATTATCCACTTATTTGCCTAAGAAATTGCAACAGAACATATTCCAAGAACATTTTTTTACTCCAGCATCCTCAAATGCATAGAATCTGATAACGAGACAGTTTTCTGTGGCAAAATATTCTATTTAATTGCCAAGAGATTTTGGATTCATACTACACAATTTTATGTTGATTCATATCACAAATATTGATTATAAGTGTTTTAATGTAAATATTTAACCTTAATATTAAGTAATCACCCTAACACATGCATTCGTAATGTTATTTTTTAGAATACAAGAAAGTTGACGAAAGACTTTTGGGTGCACAATTTTTTGGAGGGTAACATTTCCCGTATGATTTCATACATTATCATGATGTAAACAATTCTTTTCAGTCAAAATTGTTGCATATCTTTATCTTTGATTGATGTTACTTTTCTTCTTTTACGTTTTCTATTGAATTGACAAGAATATTATGGCCTTAAAACTGTAAAACTCATAGATTCTTATTAATTGTTTACTGAAATAGATCACCTTCAATATTCCATGTATGTGCATACCATAAGGGGTACATATCTGATGCTGGAGTCACATTACCAACGGGGCCTGCTCGGCATGTTCCCCGGGTAGACGCCGGCCGGCGTAATGAAGCCGAGCGTGCGCCGTCTGTCAGGATCACAATTAAATGTTTCTTTACGGCTCCCTGTCGGGGCCTTGTTGTGCTGCGTCCATTAAAATTCATAAACTATCGGTCCCCTTGACGGCCGGTTTCTGTCAGGGACCCGTCCGATGCCTGGTCAGTCTCCCGTCTTGACCCGTGCGGGGTGCGGTAGGGTGCCGACGGCTCTTACAGTCCGGCCAGGCAGCTGTTGGGTCCCTGGCGCGTCCCTGGTGGGATCCCGACGGGCTCCTGTCGTATTTTTGAGCCGGTATATATATATAAGCGCTCCTTGGCCTGTCAATGTTCAGTTTTTTCTTCATGTACGACACGTCACGTGAAGAGTAGACTGAAGTTGGCGATGCAGCGTTTAGTGCAACCTGCAGACAACCTGCAAGCCCGTCTGAGGTTGAGGTTGGCGACAGCGCGTCACCGTTACAACCTAGGTATTGTGGTATTGGTAGCTGAAGAAGAGAGGCAGGCCGAACTGGATTGTCGCAAAAGACGAGGGTGGGTTCGCCCCTGGTTAATGCGGAGACCCGAGCATGGACAGTACGACTCACTGATGATGGAGCTATGTCGCGAATTCTGACACACAAGTACACAGTGTAACACACACGTAGTGAACTGTGCGACGTACTCTGAGGAAGTAGTTTATGATATGCCCCCTATAACCCCCTTTTCCTGACCGCCTGATGCACTGATCAGCACATGTGACGTCATAATCTTAGGCAGGTGCCTGTGCGGCCGCCTGATGGGTCCCGGGCAGTTAGGTTACGGCTTCATTTCGGCGTACCCTGCCCGACGGGGCCCGAAGTGATTTTAAGTTTGTGTTAAAATCAATTCGGCGACCGCGCTGGCCCCAAAATAGGCCGGCAGCCGTCGGGAATTCCGCCAGTCTCCTTCCAGGTCCCGTACGGTAGTGCCCAAAAACAGCCCGAAAACGCGCCGAGCGGGCCCCTTTTTTGAATTGTGACCTAGGCTTGAGTGTAGGGAAATTCATAATATGGTTTTCACACGATTCTAGGACATGGAAGACAAAATTCATAAAACATTAGACAGTGTCTAGAAGTGGATAAGAAAATATTGTGTATCTAGGGCGTGAAATAATATTAACAAGAACCCCTCAGACCGTTTACAGACACTTGTGACTTCAAGTCACAGGAGTAGATAGCCCTTGCAGTGTTCAAATAGGTGAATAAATGAAATATTAAAACTGTAGTGTGGCTGGAAATGGTCTCTTAATTTGCTTTCACTTTTGAATTCTTTGGCCAAAGAACCAACCAAATTCATTTGAAATCAACATTGACACTGAAGTCAATAATTTTTTTATTTGAAGTCAACATGGAAATAATATACATCACTGAAATACATAAAACTGAACCACATGCAAAATTTGATTTTTTAACAATAACAAATTTGTTTTCCTACGCCGAAGAGCGGTTATAGAGACTATACAGATAACGTTACAGACACAATATATTGTGTATCGCTTTGACATACAGTCCTCATATGAAATTAAAGAAATCCTTGAACACTGTTAACTTTTTCAGAACACCAATAAGTTGTTACTGTACGGTTAAATCACGTCATCATCATGGATGGTAGATTTTCTGCTATACAAAATGTCTGAATTCAACTTGAATCTAAAATGTGATGATAAGATACAAGACTACAAAAACCAGCTATACGATAAATCTTTTAAGTCATTCTTACTTTCGGTTAAAATTCTTAAAACTATATGTATTAAATTAAAAAACTTTAATGGTAATAAACTTATATTGATGATGATTTAAACTATCTTATTCTTCTGTAATACACATTGTTCTTGTAGAAAAGCTGATTTTTACGTTAAGTAATTAAAAATCTGTTATGAATCTTTATGTATTAAAGCAGTTCTGAAACAATATCAATAGATTTCTTGGTCATTGCCAAACTCCTTTACGTCAGGTCATAGTGAATGCCGGCCATTTTAGCTTCAGTACGCTCTTCTAGTTGCTTTCCTGCCAAAAAGACTGAACCCGCACATATTCTGTCTGCCACTTGAATATTTGTTTAGAATTTGAACAGGCGCGCTGATTGGCCAAACCTGAGTGACTAGACTGTGGCGGTAGGAGGTTATCCAATCATCACACGCCCAGCACGCGGCAGTTGAAGGAGATCATTACATGACGTCACCAGAAGGATAAACATGTGCAGGTCCAGTCTCTTTGGGTAGTGAAGTGATCGAGAGGGCATACCAAACATAAAAGGCTTCCCTCTAAATTAGTCATCCTCAGCGTGTTCGATGACTATCTTTACTTCACACCGTGTATTGATGACTTGGTGAGTGGCAGTACGGTTTGTCTGGTGACTGGGCACGTCTACGTTGTAGCGACGGCGTGAAGGCAAAATTGAGTCACAGATGTCCAGGCCTTCGTCAAGTTGTTCCCGGATGATGCGCAGGTTTTCCCGTAGCTTTTCTATCTTCAACTCACCTATGCAAAAGACAATGTAGGGAGAAGGTATTAAAAACCTGACATGGTTTTTGTGACAACATGGCAGACGTGTTAATAATAAACACTAAACTGTAATTTTAAGCTTCAATGCATTTCTTTGCAAAGGCATTGTCAACATAAGAAGATATAATTGTCTCGTTTTAATGATAATTCCAGCTTTTCAGGTAAATGTCATTGCAAACTAGCTTGGTTTTGACAATATTAACCCTCGCCCTCATAATGTTTTGGACTGGGGCCAGGGGCAAAGTGCGATAGTACACGGAGGGCTTTTTTCGGGATAGTCGTGCATGTGTCGCACAAAATTCAGCATGCCTCGTTACTGAAAAGGTTGCAATACATGTAGATCCTTATAAGGGGTATGTTCTGTCACGGCCTGGTTGGAAAACCTGTGACGTCAAAATCGCAGGGGCCCCACGTAGTCACGCCCGAAAGTGCACAAAACAACGTTAACAACCATTTTCAACAACAACAACAACAAACAGCCCGTAGGTAGGCTCCTTTTACTGCACGAAACGTTGAATTAACCAATGATAGTAAATGCCAGTAAAGTCGGCAAATTCAACGATAACTGCAGTGTTTTTCCTAAGCATTACCTGGTTCCTCCTCTTTATGTTGCGGAGGGCACAGCCGGTGGAGACCAAACTTTGCACAAACTCTGCTCCACATGTGTTCGGCAAGGTCCTGATCGTGGTCGACCTCGACGTCAGCGGAAATGGCGTCACAGACGATGGACATCAGGAAGTTCATTAGGAGGGTGAAGATGCAGATCATGAAGGCAGAGAAGAAGATCGGTCCGATGAGAGGGTTAGCTTCCAGCATGTCACTGGCGAAGAACCTGAAAACACACACGCAAAAGCGGACAATGAGACACAGTTCTTAAAGGGGCATTATGTAACATTTTTACACAAAAAAAGATATTCTATAGGCAGATTTGTTTGCTACACATTTGTAAGTGAACGTTACCTTCCAAGCATCATTTCGAAGAGAGCGAAGGTTGTGTGGTACAAGTCGGAGTAAGACTCCATGTGGCTCCCGAAGATAAGGTATGCTGAAACAACAACAAATGCATTATTATATCAACTTTTAAGAATAATGAATCGCTTTAAATTAAATGCATATGTGGAACCATGCGATGATATATGATAAAGTGTCTATGGTCTGCATACCCGCGCTGATGAACGACATGAAGGCGACGACAGCGGGGACTAAGAACGACACGAGCTCATCTTTCATGATGCCGGGAAGGGCCAGGAGTTTGGCGATTGTCTGGCTAAAGCGGACGACGCGAAGCAAGGCGATGGTGTTGATGAAGACAACAATGCCCACGATGTGTGTGAAACAAGCATCCCACCATGCAGCAGTTGTCAGGTCCACAAAGCGTTCAAATCCCAGCTCACCTATCGGACGACAGTTTATTTCAAAAGTTAAAACACGTAGGTCGCTTTATTCGTAGTCAAGATACTAGTAAGTGAAGCAGAGAAATATGTAACATACAACAGAGCACAAAAATAGTCACTAAAAACAGGAGATACCGGGACGAGACCTAGGGGCCGATATCGATTTCTAACAAACTTTGACGCATTGCTGACATCACACGTGCAAAAAGTTACTTGTCCTGAGCGATGTGGTCAGAAGACTGGAATAGTCAACCTCAATTCCATTTTTTAAGTTAGAGAATTCGAACAGTTTAACTTTTTCGTATTTGATTAACCAACTAAAATGAACTTTATGCTAGGATACAAAATCTTGATTTAATTGGTAATGGAATATATTTTGTTAATTTGTACACTAATAACGTGTGGGACGTACCATTGGTTTTGGCAATCATTGCAAGTGTATCAGAAGCCACGGTGTATCGCTTGATGAAAACGGAAATGGCTGTTGCTGTGCCGATGAGGCTTAGGCATCCGAGGGCATTCCATGGCGAGGTAAAATATTTCCATCCCGCGTTTGTCACCGCTTTTGCCTCCTTGAAAACCATCACTGAGAAAAGCAGTGTGAATAGAATGTGTATGAACAAGTTCACATAGTCAGCATCACTTTCATACTGAAACAGACCAAATGAAGTAATGGTTGCCGTTGGTACGAGATTCCCTACTCCAGAATGATCTAGGACAATTTGAACAATGCTGAAGAGCTTCAGGTTGGGGTTGTAGAAGTTGATGTCGATCGACACGAACTTTGTGTACTTGTCCAGAAATTCAGAGTCCTTCAAGGCACGGAAGAAGGACAAAGAGCTGTGGTGATCAAGAGGCAGGTCCAGGGAGTGAAGGTTCGCGCAGTCGACTGTGTGGTTTGGGTGATTCAGGAGATCGGGAACCGCGAATCGCCAGCAGCTATAGGACATGTTCTGCAGAAACAGACTCCAGCCGAGGCCAGTACCATTCTCCCATGTGGCGGCACCTGCATTGAAAAAAAAAAAACAATTATCATAGAGCGTGTTTTAATTGATCAACTTAGCATACTTTTGTAATGACAATGACAATGTATGTAGTTCGTCCTCAGCAGCAAGGATTGGAGGAGAGTGTGCGAAGATTTGGTTTCAATTGATTGACAGGGTTGTGACCCGGCATTCCCTTTGTGTTGTATGAGCTCGTCAGAAATGTGTACTATGTAATCATGGTATGAAACATAAACCATAAGGTGATACCGAAGTAAGTGGCGCCATACAATCACATGAGTAATAACCCGGTCTGTGATGTAATGCGGTCAGTTATTTCCCGTCGTTTGTTTTGAAATATCTGTAAGTGACTTTCCAAATTTTGGATAAAGTCGACTTAAAATTAACTGCGGGTGCAAGAACAGTTTACTGGAATTTTCTATATAATCAAAGACAAAGAACAATGAATGAAAGAGATATTTGCTGGAACACACTGTTTACCAGATTTAATTAGGTAAAAACGGAAAATAGAAAAAAAAGGTCACTACCTGGACGTCGTCTAACTTGTGTCAAATGCGGAGGACCAATGCGGAAGGATTCAGTGTTCTGTGCAAACTGTCGGTCTAAGAACTTCATTTTCCTCCCGTTGTACCAGGCAGATGGGTAAAGAGTCGGCAGCAGCACTTCCTCAGCCCAGTTATAGAACTGGTCTGGAGTTCTGATCTGTATTAAAAAAATCACGCCTATTCGTAAACAAAACTAAAATCTGACTTATGGATATGCAGGATTTTTTTTCCTTCAAGTAAGTTAATTTCCTCAGTTGTCCAAGCTTTTGACCTCCTGTTATATGGTCTGTCATTCTCACGTCATGTTGCCTAGTGTCATTTGGCGTGATGCAATATCAACCTAAATTGTGCGGATCGATGCATTACATACAACCCCCCACTTCCTTGAGAGATTAACCCCAAACAATACTTCCGTCCCGGAAGTAATAACTAAGCACAACTCTTGCTTACTTCATCATATTCACGTAGAACGGCAGTGGACAGTGTGCTGGTCTCATAGAAGACATGGTGGTCGTTATTGGTCTGGGCGATGTAGAAGAGGACAGCCACAAAGACGAACAACAGAAGAAGCTCCTTGAGTGTCGAGGTTGACTTCTTACTGAGTTCCCGTCTCTTTCTAGCTACTTGGCAGTTAGCTTTTGTAGGTGGGTGGATCTTCTTTGGTGCTGTATTAGATAAAACGTAGTCATGATAAAAAATCAACTACATTTCAATTGCTACAATGTGTTCTTGAGGTTAATTTCATTCTCCTGAAATCTTTTCTTTGGGGAAGTAAAACTTAAACAGTGAAGATAATTTGTTAGCAAAAAAAACTGGTAGTTCTAAAACTTGAATACATGACTTGTTTGATGTGAGATAAATGGTGATATTCTGGTCATATTTGTTTTTGATAGGCACAGCTGCACCAATGAGTGTCTTCAGCGTGAATGTTTATCTGCCTTGTGTAAAGATTGCCAGCTTTATCGTTGCTATATAGTGCGTGTTGGAAATATCCATTATTGAGCATACTCTATTGCAGCTATAGTTTGTTATACATTAGTTTGTCTTTTATCAAACCATGCGATGGTAGTCCTTCGCAGTCGAAGAGGACTGTGTATGTCTCTCTCTCTCTCTCTCTCTCTCTCTCTCTCTCTCTCTCTCTATATATATATATATATATATATATATATATATATATATGTGTGTGTGTGTGTGTGTGTGTGTGTGTGCGTGTGCGTGCACATGTGCGTGTGTGTAAGGATATATAGTTTTCTACGACTATATGGCTATGGATTTGACAGGACTTTGATCAGGTAACCTGTATCTTGCTATATTTTGTCTGACCCTGACCTCAATAGAAAGCAGCCAGCAGACTCATTTGGGTTAATTTCATGAAGGAAGAAAGGCTCAAACAAATTAACTGCTACAACATCTTAGCTTTTGTAAACTGCCAGACTGCCCCTACGCCCCTACGGCTTCCAGCTACGGGAGTGAGTGAGTGAGTGAGTGAGTGAGTGAGCGAGTATGTGAGTTAGCGAGTGAGTGAGTGAGTGAGTGAGTGAACATGTTAGAATGCTAACCTGCTGAGTTCCACAGGTTAAGTTTGATGTCTTCCTTCCTTATCGCTGGCGGCTTGGCGAGGAACGACAGACTACAGACGGCAGACAGCACCACAGCAATCACCACGATCTGAAATGGCAAGGGAGAGATCTGAATGAATGAACTTTATTTATCGACAATCGTACAGAGTACAATGTTTGGCAAAAAGACCTATGAAACAATACTACGAGACCCATCTGTCCTACATTTATGACAACAAAGTATTATCGATAAGAGTAACATTATCTTTATAGATATAAAGATAGCTATATAGATATCTTCATAACATTATCTTCGAGAGGAGTAACATTATCTTCATAGATGGTCTGGTCTCGCAACATGCTGTCGCATATCACTGTATCAAAATATCTACTGTAGGTTAGCATTTAGTTTACCTGTATCCCTATTTGGGACTTCAGGGATAGTTGGAAGAGACCCGGTAGTACAGTAGGGATGGATAAAACCTGTGGTGCCAGACTCTGGCGGGGTCGGCACCCTAAGCCAGTTTTACCCACTGAGTTAGGTAAGTGCTCACGTGGCCGGCTAAATCTCCTTGGCTTCCTAAAATCTCGCTGGCCTACATTGTTACAATTGTGGGCTCATCTAGCTCGGCGGGTGCCTTTGGCTGCCGAACAAACTCGCTGCAGGCCCCGTCGGTGTCTGGCACCCAGGGTATATAGACCATGATCATTACCTGAAGAGTATCAACCACACAGCTGGACCCCATGAAGGAGAGAATAAAGGCCTTCATCCAGGAGTCACTCTTCTCCTTCCCCCAGTCCATACTGTACAGGAGGACGAAGAACGCGGAGCTGGTGGACACCAGGAACACGGTCATCCACGCCACGTACTTAGCCCAGCGGTGCAGACTTTTCTTCACACGTCCTGGGATTTGACAATGAGGGATTTGATGCAAACAATTTTTCACTGTTTAGACTTCAAAGCTAACTTCCATCACGTACAGCATTTATAACCTAAAAACAACATATTATTATTGTTTATTCTGCTATTCATCATAAATCAACTGCTTCTGAGACGGAAGTATTGTTTTGGGTGGCGCTGGTTTGAGGGGAGTTTCGGTTTGAAGAGAGTAGACACAGTTTGATTCGCTTGATTGATATGTTTTCCCGCCATTAACAACAAAAAAGGATGCATCACGACTTACAAGCTTACATCTCATTACCAGTGGGGCATTAAACGCGATCAGCTTGTGACGATAAAAACAACAAAAAACCTCCAAACTTGTTCGTAGTTTGCAGATTTACAACATTCATGATGTTTCAACTGACTAAAATTATCTTTTCATACCTTGCCCAGACGTGTTGATCGACATCTCCGGACTGTTAGCAGCCAGTGGCGCCTCCATGCGAAATAGTTGTGCGATCATCAAGTTGACAGGAGCTACAGTCAAGACAGTCATTAGGCCGGTGTACAGCTCCTGTAGAAATTTAAAAAAAGTAACATATTTTCACGGTGGGTGTCTGGGCTAGAGACTGCTTAATGTTTTATAATAATAACCTCTGTTCAAGGGTCCTAGGTTATTGAGAGAGATGTTTTTATATCTGTTTACTTCCGGGACGAAAGTTTTGTTTGGGGCGGCACAAATGCATGCTAGTTTTGTGGCTTTCACTTAATCGACTGGGTTTTGACTGCTTAAAACCTGGCTTCAAAGATGTATGAAATTATATCGCATAAAGCATTATATAATAGCGGAGGAAGGTTTACCATGTAAAATACAATCGTATACGTTGACAAATAATTTCTTTCTATAATGTAAATCTTTGACGCAAACTAAATGTACTTCCCGGAAATCTGAAATTTCTGATTTCTTGTTACCTCTGCTGTGAAACGAGCAATCCTGAGGTTGTACACTATGGTGGCAGCAGTTGTGTTCTCTGCCTTGTACCACATGGCGCTGGCCAGCATCATGGTGTTCAGGAGAGTAAAGCAGCAGGACAGACGCTGGGCCTGGGTGAAGCTTGAACCTGCTCCGGAAAAACATGCATAACAACATCAGTGAGACAAATTATCATTTGCCGTGGTGCAACATTTAGTACTTCATAGTTTCAGTTGTGTTCTGGTTTGCCCTGGGTGGTATAATCTGATATGAGATCGCCAAAAATGTGTACGTTGTAATCATGGTATGAAACACAAACCGTGGTTAATTGTAATGTTCTGCTTGCAAACCTAAACAATACATTTTCAATATATAGTCATCTGATCACTTTCTGAACCCAGTTACAAACGAAAGAATGAAAAAAAATCTTTAGTGTCCATCTGTACTAGAAGGATCATGACGTTGCCAAGAAAGACATTTTCAGACCTGGTGGTGCAACAAGGACAGACGTCCACAGCTGTTTATCGTAGAACAGATTGCTGGTTGCCTCAGTAAAGACGTTACTGAAGGATGCCAACTCCTCTTTGGGGGTTGCGTGAACCACCTTCTGCACCTCCCCGTCACCTTTATCTTCCGACAACCAGTCATGGCAGCAGAAGTAAGACCTGTATAGCAATCATATCATTTTGCGTAGGTATTATTGGAAGTGAATGGACGGATATTGGGTTTCAGTTGATTGTCTGGGTTGTCACCCGGCACGCTCTAGGGTGTAGGATGTGGTATATTAGGTCACCTGAAATATGTACTATGTAATCATGGTATGAAACATAAACCGTGGTATAATACTGGAGCAAGTTACGTCATACAATCGTATAAGTAATCATCCATTTCGTGATGTAATTCAAATCAGTATTTCCCCATAATCATGTACAGTTCCAATACATTCCAAAAACCCAAACCACTTCCCAGAAGTCTGACTTCTCTGATATCTTGTTTGCATGTAGTTTTCCCCAACACCATGCAACAGTTTATCTGGATGCACTGATCAATAGATCAGTTATGATAATTGGTCTCCTTTCATCAAGCAAAGAATAGAGATTTTTCTGTTTGTCTTGAAGTGCTTGGTCTCTTTCTTCTAACATTTTGAAAGTTTACACACTCAAAGATGTTCTTGCATACCTAACATGCCAAGGTTATAAGATTTGAAGAGAACTTGATTAAAAGACTGTGAGCTCAGAACAGCAATCAAAAGAAGGCGAGAAACAGTATATCTTTAAGGTCTTACACCACATCCTTTTCTACATCTCTGACGAGAAAATTTTCGAGGAACCAGGCTGACGTGTCGCCATCCCCAGAGTTATCATGCCAGATGCGCAACGACATCACTTCTCCAAGTGACTCTCGCACAGGCATGACAAAATGTAAAGTACTTCCACGAACCAAAGCCTGTAATCATGACAAAATTGCGACAAATAAAAATCATCTTGCTGTATATTTTTACCAATCTTACGTGATAATATATACGTTACCAGCTCTTGGCAACAGTTGTCACAAACATATAACATTATTTCACCAAATTGTAACTAGATTTGCGAACTCTCCCATAAGATAAATTGAGATAGAACCCCTCTATCTCATTATCTCCATGAAAAATGGAGATATTGTTTTGGGTCTGTCTGTCTGTCTGTCTGTCTGTGTGTCTGTGTGTGTGTGTGTCTGTCTGTGTGTCTGTGTGTGTTTCCGCCAATTACTGGTGAGCATAACTAAAGAACGCCTTTATGGATGGTGATGATATTTGGTATGTGGGTAGGTCTTAGGAAGACAAAGGTCAAGGTCAAATCTGGGCCTCCTGGTGGCTGACCTTGGTACTGCAGCAGAACTTCCGGTTTTTGTATCTTTTGTCCTGAATATGCTATGGTTTTGATTTTTTGGTGGCAGATAGCTTTTCCTGCCAGGAACAAGTATTGTGGGTTTGGTCCCCCTAGCAGCTTGTGCTGGAACTGCAGGGGGGGTTTTGAAGAAATTTTTAAGAGCATGTAAGTCCAGAAAGGAGCAACGTATTATCATGATTTTTGGTATGCAGGTAGCTTACACAGAGATGCACATAGTTAAATGAAAATTATGCAAATGAGGACTTAATTTGCATAATTAATGAGAAAATTCTGAAATTCCAGTGTTTTACATTATAGGACTTTCATACATGTAATGTGTATAATCTATCGCAGGTAGAATATCAACAGATACCAATTATGCAAATATAGACCTCATTTGCATAATTAATATGAAAATTATATAATTCCTTAGTGGTCATTGATGGGAATTTCATACTTGTGACATGTCTAAGTTAGTTAAAAGTTTACAACACCATACATATATTATGTCAATGTACAGGTCATATGCATAATTAAAGATAACGTGTTGACATGAAACATTGCCAAAGGATTGGACTTTCACATCAAATATATGTTATTTGTGTTCAGGAAACCATATTTCATGGAGATATGAGGTCGTGGAACTCTTGTTAAAAGAATGATTTACGAATTCTCCAACTTATTTTGCAGAAAGGAGTTATCACAAGTTTTTCAGTTATCACATTTTTTATGTGAACTAGTAAATAAATGTGAAGAACAATCAGGTCTGATCATGAAAATAGTTAGTTAGTGCACAGACATAGGAAATACATGCAGGGCATGAGAATAAGCCCTACCTCTCCTTCTGGGTTCAGCATCTTGATCGGGGTCGTGCCCTCTGACCCGAAGAGTTGGAAGCCGATCCGTGACGTGGTCCCCGCCCCGAGCATGGACCCGGTGGTGACCGTGAGCTGATAGACGTGAGGTGCTGGCATCCGGTCTGGAGGGATCAGACTCACCTTGGACAGCGCCTTCCTTTGGTCCTGGAGTCTGTTACCCTGAAGTAAACGAAATGGTATATATTGATAATATAGATCATTATCTACAGCTTTCAACATCAATATACATTGTATACAAATTTCTTCGTTTGGAAAATATGAAAAAAGGTATTCATCATAAAATTATCATGATCATCATGTAGACTGCACAAACAGCACAAACTAGACTTACCCATAAACGCCTGAAGTCAACACACAGGAGTATCATGAGAAGAATATACAGGATGTACTCGGACACCACGATGGAGAACACCACGGCGTTGTCACTCACATTGCTGAAGTTCTTGAACGCGTTGTTGAAGTCGATGGAGTTCGGGACAGGGAGAGTCATGGTGCCGACTGCAATGCTTGACCCGACCGTGAGACATTCACAGTGGAACACGCTGTTGTCTATGTCGAGTTTAGCCTGATTTAAGTTGAAAGATTTTGAAAAAATATTAGTAACAAAATTTATTTTGAAGTATAACCGGGTGCAAACATATCACTACTATAATGATGGTGCATGTACACCGTCTCTGAATGTCATGTTCTTGGCCACGTTTTTGCTTTTCTGTTGTAGTAGCAGATTACACATTGACAAATCAAATCAGAGCGTAGCATGTTTCTTGCGTTCTTTACAGGCCTAAACAACATCATCCATGAAAGTACAAGTTGGTGGTTTTCCTCTCAGTGTAAAACTACATTTAGATTTGCCACATGTAATAAAAGAAACAGGTACATGGATATGGTCTTTTTGGTCTAATGGATTGTAATCTACCATTCCTGTAAATTGTGTACTTAGTGTAAATTGTGTAAACTTATACGTCGCATTGTTCCAGCCCCCACTGTTCGTTATTTTCATCCCAAGACGAACAGCCAACGGCTGACATCCACAGCCTGTAGTCGGGGGTGTTCTTGGGTTGCATGTTTCCTTCTTGGTATTGTTTTGAAAAGCCGGCACGATCTGAGAATAGTATACAAAGGAACATTGTAAGTGCACTTGTCAGCGAAATAGATTTAAACCAAAGATAAAAGATATGACACATTACAAAATTAGAAATCTTTGTAACTTACCTATTTTCTGTATGCCAATGTACAGAACACCGCCACGATGTGTGGTGTTTGGTGTAAATGTGACTGTGAAGTCTGTCTCACTGAGCCAGGCCTCTAACCCGTCTTCCTGTTGGATGACTCTTTTCTCGGCATACTTTTCGACGGTAGGTTCAGATCCGTACAAAGAGTACACGTGAAAGGTCGCGTCTATGTCCCAACAGCTCATGTGTACAACAGGGATGACGTTTCCATCCGGAACGCTGAAGCGGTGGTACGTCATGGTTGCCCCATTGTTTCCGTTGATGCTGCTTTCCGGATTCTTTGCACTCGGCATACGGGTGGTTACGTGTGGTGCGTCTGTTGTCTGCCTTCCTTCTTGTAAGGGTACAAACGGGATGTCCAGGTTTACTTGTTTCTCTTCGTTAAGGCTTCTCCTAATTTTTTTCCATTTTCCAGATTCTCTTGTATCCATCGACAGAACCGTAACAGGTGAAGAGATATTTTGTCCTCCTGTTGATTGTTTCCAGGAATATGGATTCTTTTTGAAAACTAATATCTGAAAAAAAGAAATAGAATTTAAACGGTTTATCCATTGTAGAAGATATTTTAAAGACTGATGTACAATTGCTGTTTCCTTGGCACTGAACAGTATTCACATGATTAAGCAATGCCCCTCTTCCTACGTATACATATTGTATCTTGATTGCAACGATGCTCGGTGAATAACCTTATTTGGCATGTAGGTGACAAAAATTGAAAATTCTTTTCCTCAAATGTTTTCATTTTGCTGGGATTACATGCTGGTTATGGTAAACAGTATAAGAAGAGGTACCTTCAGATCCAACATGTTGTTAGTATAGCTTCCACTTGACATGCGTGGAATAGTTGCAATGATGCAGCCATTGTCGATGTGCAGGTCTCTGTTTGATAGCGATCTAGACAAAGTGACACAGACGTTTTCCGTCCCAAACGTAACTTGATATTCTGCGTCGGCAGACTGCAATGCCAACAAGGTGACAGCCACATGGTCCAGTGAGTTCACAATGTCCATGGTCACTCGTTTTTGCTATCAGGATAAAAAAAAGGAACAAGGTTAGCAATGGAGTTTAAAATAAAAAGGATTATGTGTGTTCGTGAAGAGTGTCATCAGGTTGGTACGTCACTATACAAAAGTTTTTATGCAATCGGCCGAAGTTTCTTTGACCGACCGTCATCATCCTCAGGGAAATTTTTGACTGGTTCATATTGCACCGAACAAAGTATAAGCAGCGACACCTGTGCTATGCAATGTGAACCAGTCAGAACCCTGAGGAAGGTGACAGATAGTCACCGAAACGTCAAGTGATTAAAACCCTTGGTTGTGTAAAAAAGAGTCTATTTATTTAGACTATGAATATTCTTCTAATTTCAACTATTGATTTCTTATATAAAGACTACAAATCTATTTTCCACACCATGTCCTCTATTTTCTTCTGTTTGCCTTTGGCAATCCTCAGCTGCTGCTTCGGCGAAAGGTCTGCGGAGTTCACATCAATCAGGTCACTTTCAAAGACGTTTGGGTTTGTCGTAATCGGCGGTTGTTGCTCTGGTAGCATGTCGATGATTGCTGTAGCTGTCTGCGTCATGGCTAAATGTAGGTGATAGGTAACAATTAACATTAAATATATAAATCTGAGAAGCGCTAAAAAGACTAATATCATCTTATAATCTGTCTATTTTGCTGAAGGTCGAATATCACACCGATTACTTTACAAGGTAGGCGGTCATTATGAAATAATAATACCGTCGGACAGCCGACAATATTAAAATAATAATACGGACAGACAGCCGTCGATGGCCCGACGATAATACGGACAGGCAACCGACAGTGCCCCAACGATAATAAAACAATAATACAGACGGACAGCCGTCGGTGCCCCGACAAAGAATACGGACGGGCCCCGACAATAACTGACAACCTCGGCGCCCCGGCAATGTTACGGACAAGAATCGTCTTCATACAAGGAGGTAAACAAATAGGTCATTTATAGGAATGTATGGGGTAGGGTGTGTGGGGGGGATTTTAAAAAGCCGCCTCGATAAACAGAAAGAGCGAGATGTCCTGTTTGAAGAAAAGGGGGCGAGTCGAGAGCACATGGATTTTACGGGCTCTGATTGGTCAATGTCAGAAAAGTTTGAGCGTGGCCCGTGCGATACAAACAGTGTGACCCTAAACGATACAAACAATGAATTCCCAGTGCACCGGTCAACGTAAACCTAGCGGGCGAGGGTCGGCTTTCGTGCCTGGCATAAATTTTCATTTTCGTTTCACGAAAAAGAATTTATGCCTATCCCTCTAGACACATTAGAAATAAGCAGCCAGAAACAAAAGACCAAACAACACGATTTTTCTCCTTGGCGGGATAAAGGCATAAAATATTTTAATGTCCGAGTGGGATCAATCCCCAATAATAAACAGTTATAGGAAATAAGTATGGTTCGCCACACTTGGCAACTCGCCTGGTGGTTCCCATGGGAATCGATATACTCGATTTCTGAGAGGATTTTTAGCGTAACAATAACATGTCAATCATACAAATTTCCATACCTTATAATATTTTTATTCTACTGTCAATCAAGAATTTTTCCACCAACAAAGAGAGCAGTCGCGATAACCTAGAACAGAAAAGAAAGCCGCCAAACGAGCCCGCTTAGGCGATTAGAAGGGAAAAAATTTTCTCGAATATTAAATTGATTTTCATATTCCAGCCAACGGGGAGATGAGGTAGGGGGCAATTTTGCCTCTCACTCTAGTTCAAGCGAGCTATGTATGATTGGCTGCCGCCAAGGCACCCCTAATGCTCTTGTAGTACAGCAGGTTGCCGTATGAGGACAAGTGTAGTCAATCGTCTGCAAAAAAATTCAGGACAATGTTTGCGCACTAATCGTACGTGCGCCCAGGTTGACATGTGAGGGGTGTCATGAACCTCCTCCCTCAGAGCTGCTAAATACTGGGTTAAGCTTCGGTTGTAGGGGATTCCTGGTGGGTCATATACCCTAGCCAGTGGCTCGCCGAGAATAATGTGTTGGGCAGAAGCCCGATTCCTAATCAAACTGGCCATACTGACAACGCGCATAGCGACCAGGTCTGGCTCCCAATACGCATCACAGAGGTCGTTGTGGCCCAGCTCGAGATATACGAGGTCGGCAAAGGGGATAGCATCCGACACCTTTCCGCCCGGCCTTGACAGCCACTTAACTATAGTATTCTCGAGCCAGAAATGTCTGTTAACAACTCGCCCCCCGGCCGTACTGGCTCGGCTTTCCACAGAGGTTTCGAGACGGGATATAAAGGAGTGGCCGATGACCAGCATCCGTTTAGTGACCGAGCTAGAGGGATACCCCCCTTCCGCCATGTTTGTTGGCTAAACGAGGAAATAACTCCTGAGACAAACAACCAAACCAACGACTTACTTCAATGTAGGAAGTGTCCAGAACTTGATCAGCGACTTACATCAATGTAAGAAGTGTGCAGATTTTAAAAAGCCGCCTCGATAAACAGAAAGATTTTAAAAAGCCGCCTCGATAAACAGAAAGAGCGAGATGTCCTGTTTGTAGAAAAGGGGGCGAGTCGAGAGCACATGGATTTTACGGGCTTTGATTGGTCAATGTCAGAAAAGTTTGGGAGTGGCCCGTGCGATACAAACAGGTTTACCCCATACGATACAAACAAGGAATTCCCAGTGCACCGGTCTACGTAAACCTAGCGGGCGAGGGTCGGCTTTCGTGCCCGGCATAAATTTTCATTTCCCAAGCAAGATACAAATCTATTTTTTTATATACAATCTTACAAAGATAATTCGTTATATGAAACAATTTGAAAGGTTATTCTGAAAAAGAGTTCTGCAACAATTCATTAAACATTTCTCATAAGCTGCTTGGACTCCATCCACAAAAGGTAAGAAGTTAACCAAATACACATAGTATAAGGACTTCTCACCATTGGCTATAGCAGCCATGTTCGTTATTGATGCACCCTGTGCTCCTCTTAAAGCACTAGCCAGCGTGTCCATCAGTGCCGCAACATCTTCCTGCATAGGGAAAAGAAGTACATTGTTCTTTTATCCCTCTGTCTATACAAAATGTAGAATCAATATACAAAAAGTAGCATATTCTAACTAAATCAGTGCAACGATATGTAAGTGAATTACTTTAGAGATGGTTTTGGCAATTAGCGTACCATTACTGATAACGACATGGACGACTTGGCACAGGTGATGATGACGTCATTGATGCTGTCTATCACAGACAGGATATCCTCTGGTTTTCCTGACTCCAGCTGTGATTTGTCAATTCCTTGTAGAATACGCTGGAGCTGTCAGAAATGTTACAAACATTATGCTTAATGGAGATTTTAAAGGCATCCAATGCTTTTTTCAGGGTGGCAAAACTTTATAGCAAAACTTAATTTTCAAAGTCAATTTTCTATCCCATAAGTAAGATACTGGTATCTGTTAGGCAAAACAAAGTGTGATGTCACTGATGGAATCAGTTGCTGTTACATGTATGTTAGGCTGGTTCTAGCTATTTATGGGAGGTAACTAAAAAATAAAGAGACGTCTCATGTATCTTATTTTGGGGTTATATCAGACCCTTTAAGTATGAAATGATCGATAACGAAAATGTCAGAAGAAATGGTAATAAATGTCAGTATCGGACATATTTTTGTTTTGTTTTGCTGTCCTGAAATTGCATCGATCAGTTTAAACCGTACTAAAAGAAAATAGCTTCAAGCTTTACTAGGCTTTTGGCCAGTACTCTGACCTGTCTCATCTTGAAAAGTTAGGTGGACCTCAATCGTGACGAGGGCCGATATCGACTTACGGGTACCTTTTATCCGTTACTGACGTCACGCTGACACGTGACCTAGGCATCGGTTCGTTTCAATTTTAGAAGGGTCAGGCTCTGACGGAAGGCTGGTCAATAACTTTTTTTTATTCGTTATGTACGGCTATAGAATTTTAAATCATAACGTCAATTGCCGTCAGAAATGAGCTTCTATTTAAATTTTGCAAAGCTATGTGTGTGCCATTCCTCAATGAAAATTGTCACAGTGGTAATTATAGACTAAAGTTTATTACTTGTATGCAGATGTTGGAAAGACCTTCGTACCTTTTCGTCTGGACATTCAGTTGTTTGGGCTGGTGATGTGCTGTATACCGCCTTATCTGAAATTCAAGTTAGGACATCTTGTTACTTTAACTGGGGTTGATATAGATAAATACACACGCCTCATGCTAAAGGTTCAATATACATCTGACACTTTAATGTCATCTTATCATTCACATAATAGTAAGTGTTATAATAAATTCATGTTAGGATTCTATTGTGTTTTTCAGGTGACAGCAGTTTTCTTACATAATAAAAAAAAACATAATGCTAAGTTAACCCTTTCCTGCTGGTCATTCTGTGCATTACATGCTCCCTGTACAGGGGATTTCAGACCTTGTTAATAAGAAGTCCTAATGACATCAGGACTACGTACATGAGAAAAGTCAAACCTTTCCAACATATCTTGGTCACAACACTAGGGACATGAATCTACTTCCCAACAATTGTTGTGAGCAGTAAGACAAGGGTTTTAACAAATGCTGTTGATTTGTACATCACCTTTGGGCCTTTCCTCTTTGCTCGTACGGTAGACTTTAGTGGTATGTCGGTCTGTTGTTCTGTCTTCATGCTTTGTTGTTGGCTTCACTGTCGCTTTAGGGAAGGTTCCTCCCATAATGGGAGCTGAAAATTGAATTGATCAATATCCAGTACACAGTGAATATAGCACAATTTTAAAGCTTCAGTATAAATGTGTCATTTGACACAAAATGGCATGTACTTGTGGAATGTCAATTATTTTGGATATTGTAGTATAGGTCAATTATTTTGGATATAATATTGAGCGCGATTAAATTTTCAAAGAGTATGAACTTCAAGATAAGTAGCCATTCCGACATAAACGTTGTTTCCTCTAATGGCTTTAACTCAATACGATGAAAACCAAAGAAACGTCACACTGGTGTGCCTGAATGAAAAATAAAACACATAATATATATCATATCCATGACTTACGCTTTGTGTATTGTATTATTATCGGTTAGGTGTCTCAACTACTCTTTCCGTGTTGTTGAATACACGGTTTTTGGTTATATGGATGACATCTAATTGCACATGGATTTTCGTCCGTTTTCAAAGAGTCTAAAATGCAGTTTTTGACCATGTTGTAAATCGTACAAAACAACTGCAATTTGAGCAAAAACATTCCGTACATTGCAAAAAATATTGGAAACCGATACTAATGTCGTAGAATGATAAAATCAATTCCAAATGAAAGGAAGAACATGTCAAGAAATAAAAATGAAGAGTCTATTATTGCCATACAAAACTCATTTTTTCCACATTGACCACGTAGATTTCATACTAAAGGTTTGCCATTTTTTATTAGCACTTTAACAAAAGGTTTGGGCTCCCAGAGGATGCTATCCATATGACCAAATCAACATGGCCTAATCTACAGGGGGAAAAGTGCATCAAGGCTGTGTTTATGTCTGACACATACATATCGTTGTGGAATGGGTACCTGGTGTTGTACGCCGTGTGGTGGTGGACTTAAACGTGGACTCAAAAGGCATGGAATCCACAGTGTTGTCTCTCTCACTTACGTTAGCCTCAGTAGTGGCTCGGGTTGATGTGATGGGATGATTGACAGGTAACGGCATCGGACCTTTGCACGGAAACAGGATATTTCTGTCATTCACCAATGAACAGTAACGGACATGTTTTGGAGTGAAATAAAAAGCGTAAGATATCACATGTGTGTATGTATGTCTGTGCATCAGTGGGTGAGCGAGTGAGTGAGTGAGTGAGTGAGTGAGTGAGTGAGTGCGTGTTTGTTTATTTATTCGCAGAATAAAATATATGATCATAAATGATTATTGAAAAGAAATGAAAGGAAAACAAAGACGCAGTAAGGAAAAGTAAATACATATGAATGATTATGATGAAGCTAGTGTAATGATTGTTTTAAAAATTAAAGAGGAAACAACGATAAAACAAAGAAAACTAACACCTTTAGATGATTTAGCAAAGCAGTTCACTAATGACAAAGATAATATTACATAATGACAAAAATATGATACTGAACAAATGTTTTTAGATAACAATGATGCTTATTACAAGTAAAAAAAATCACTAAGAACGTGTTTGGTAAAGATTTTAGAGGTCATGGGGACAGGAAAGTAGTAGCTCGTCTGAGTATGTGTGGTGTGTGTGTATGTGTGTGTGTGTGTGTGTGTGTGTGTGTGTGTGTGTGTGTGTGTGTGTGTGTGTGTGTGTGTGTGGCTGTGTGTGGTTGTGTGTGTGTGTCAATGTGTGTGTAAGAGATAGAGGGAGATAGAGCGTGTTAAATTGCAACCGTTATCTGTATGGCGTAATTGCAATGTGAAAACATTTTAAAACTGTGCATGCCCTACCTGTTTGTTTTGAGCAGGTTACTTCCACGCTTCGGCTATGCTCACTGACAGCAGCCATCTTTATGACGTAATCAGTTTCAGGAAGAAGATCTGTGACGTTGTAGAATGTTTTAAAACCATCGACACTAAAAAAAAGTCAGAATTGGTCATTTCGATATTCCCTGTATAACAGTCATATGTTTTTCTTTTTCTGAATCCATAATTTTCAGTCCTGTGTTGTTCGTAATCACATGACTGCTGTTGAGTACTGAGAATCCCTCGTAATTTTCACAGATGCATTTTGCTAATTGTAAAGAACTCTGCAACGAAGAACATCGAAGTCAAGCCAACAAAGAACTCTGCAATAAGCATTGCAAGGTTCTTCTCAAACTTTAGGTTTAAGTCTTGGCTAAATATAAGAAGAACATTGATGACGATATGATAGCATAACCAAACGTTTACCTGAACAGTTCTTTACTGAATATCGCCGAAACTGTGATCTCGTATGACACGACCATGGCCAGAGGGGAACTCCATTCCAGGACCATCCATGTCGCAGACCAGCTCCTAACCT
The DNA here is from genome assembly GCA_013266295.2 of Branchiostoma floridae x Branchiostoma japonicum. Taxonomy (NCBI): domain Eukaryota; kingdom Metazoa; phylum Chordata; class Leptocardii; order Amphioxiformes; family Branchiostomatidae; genus Branchiostoma; species Branchiostoma floridae x Branchiostoma japonicum. The sequence continues at coordinate 14,294,899 of CM023836.1, forward strand.
CCAGAGATGAAGGTGGGTCTGTGTCTAAAAGTTAATATGTATTAATTAGGCCAACCTACGAAATATTGTGATAGTGAGACTATGGGCGTTGATTTCGTACTAAAAGCAAGAAACCCCGTTAAGTATTTGGAGTTTCCGTAAATATATTGAAAAGGGAAGGGGGTCAGATTTATAATGCTACACCCAGGCACGGGCTGGATCGCCTTCAATAGTGACCTATCTATAAATCAACTGTCAAAACCACCTCACACTCAACCGCCTTGCGAACCTGGACCCCCAAACATAAAACACCCCAGACCAGTGTCACCCAAAACCACTCTTTCGTCAAGTAATTGTTTATTGTTTATTTGTTTATTTGAAAGATCTCCATTAGTGAGTACAATAAGATACTGCACTTGTCTTCCTGGAGTCATGAATAAAACTTATAACACGTAACATAACCAACACAACATAAGCATTAACTACCTATACTTAACGAACAACATTATCATTAAAAGGAAAAAAAAACTAAAATAGAACAAAAATGAGATACGGAAGAGAGGTCAGAGGTTAGAGTCATCATCACGAAAATGTATATACATGTATATAGTATTACATAAGTCACCATGCTACCACCAATATTTGCACTATTGGGTCTATTGTGTACGTATATATTTTCAGCCTCTCCTTTATGTTTTTTTGAACGCTGAGGGTGCAGATGATTTGATCTGTTGTGGGAAAGAGTTGTATAATTTTGTACACCTGTACAAGAATGTCCTGGTAGCTGAGGAAGTTTTGGGTTTTGTTAGTCTAAAGCTTACGGCCTGGGAAAGACAGGTATACGTATGATGATGATGTGTACTGTTGATTCTATGTAACCTTTCATAGATAGCTACGGGTTTTTCATATGTCAGAAGTTTGTAAAACATGGAGTGTGTACTTTTTTTATTTCATTGAACAACATAAAAAGAACATAAAGGACAAAGTGGTGGGCAACACTAGATGGTTGCTAATATCAGCCCCACCACTGACACAAAAGGTAAATATATATACAATGGCATTGTGTACTTGTGTAAAGTCTTACGTTAACTCTGGACCAGTGTAATCCACTTTGCAGTTCGTCGATGCTACAGTAATATTTGGTATTTAATGTAAATAAATATTAATAAGTAAAATTAATTTCCAGAAAGAATAAGAAATTACACGCGTATCATAAAAGGAATAATTTCTTTCTAGTGTTTTGCTACTATCAAATTAAAACTACATCTGACATGTCCAGCAGACCTGATTTATATATTTTACGTTCAAGATCAGGTCCCGTCACTAACCTGTAACAACACTTGTAGTGACAGCGACGCTCCTCCCAAACCTGCTAACGGCCACCAAGTCGATGTCATACCGCGTACCGGGGGTCAGACCTGTCAGCTCGCAGCTGTGTGCGTCTCCCGGACTGGTCACGGATGTACTTCTCCCATTACCGGTGTAGCTGATAGAGTATTCCACGATCACGCCTTTTGGAGGCAACCATGAGATGACAACTGTATCGATCGTCCTGTCTTCAACATACAACGCCGACGGAGGTTCCGTACCTGAAAATATGCATATCATTACTTTCGGGTACAAAATGTTGTTTTGGGTGGCATACTGGTGAGTTTGTATGTTTTTTCTCCGAGTGGCGACAGTTGCATAGAGGTCGGGAGGTGATTTTGACAGTTGATGATTGATAGTTATTAGGTCATGGTTGAAGGTCATCCAACACGTGCGGAGGAAAAATATGTCAGTCGGAATGTGTAAGAATTCAGGAAGTGTTGCTATAACGTTACTCGACTAAAATACAGCGTTCAATCTCCTCCACAGTTCCAATATGTTCATAAAAACTCAAAACATTTCCTAGTAGTCTGAAATCTTTTTTTTAATTACTATTTTGGCGAATTACTTGTTTTTACTATAATTGGAAATCACTTAAAAAAATACAAAACTGCAGTACTATGCCAATAGTACTTGACATACACGTTATTACACGTATGATCAGTCGTTGTTATCTTTAATATCACCAAAGCCAAGACCCCTAAAAAATCTGGGTTTCTGACTATTTTAGTTGTTACCAGCCCCGATGAGTAAATGGTGTGATTACTATATAAGCTTGTTTTGCTATATCAGCCGAATAAAACCACCGAGTGAGCGAAGTGACAAAATCTTATCACACCTTATGCACCGAGACATAGGCTGGTTATTAACGTTATTATCATTTACCCAATCCAAACTGGCCCTTATATCAGCTATAAATTCTTATCTATGACGAATAGGTCCTTTGATATTATACATGTAAATAAATTTGGAGCAACTGAGAAGCACATTTAAAATCTACTTTGCCCTTTTAGTATAAAAGAAGATTTTGAAATTAACATTTTGAAGGCAACATTTCCGGAAAAATATGTCATAAAATTGCAATCTCGGCATGTCATATCTTTCCTAAATCTCCTTTACTCTATTCATTCTCTTCTGCTGTGTGTATTTCTCCTACTGATTGGTAGCTGTCAAGTGAACATCTATATGGATGCGAGCGATTCCGCTTACAGTGGGGGCGGCGCAAATCGTATTTTCTATCCTTCCGCTCAAAGTTTACTTGTATTGACCCGGGTTTTTTTGTTATTTATTCCTTAAGTATCAGTTTATGTCAAGACTGTATACATTTTTATTTAAAACAAAACGTTCTACACATGTTAGCCAAAAAAAAACCACCCCTGCATAATAGTATTCTAATAACTGTCCATCTGGCCGAATGATAAGTCAAGTGGGCAATTATTCTAATAACTGACCATCTGGCCAAATAATAAGTCAAGTGGGTAATTACTCTAATAGCTGACCATCTGGCTAGATTATAATACCACATGCAGTTGCATAAATCTTTCTCAATTTGAGGAAAAGGCATGTGGAAAATTTACTTCATATACATTTTAGACCTTTTCTGTAAATTTACATAAATGCATATTGATTTAGGAATGAAAAAAAAATGTTAATGAAAAAGGGTTTACAGTACCAGTTACAATGGTGACATCGGCTTCCGGTCCTTCGATGTACATGTTGATAGTTGTTGCCGATATGATGTACTCTGTGGCTGGTATGAGATCCTTGAATGATACTTCTGTTTGGCTGATAGGAAGGTAAAGTGTGAAAAGGGGATCGGTCGTCTCCCGTCCACTTATCCACACTCTGTAGCCGATGTCGATGGGGCTGGGGGTCGGGGTCCACGAAGCTGCGACTGATGTACCGGTTATAGTCGTTACCCGGAAATTTTCAGGAGGGGGCGCCACTGTTTTGAATTAAAGACAACGTATGTGATGGGCATAACAGTCGGCAATAGAAAACAAATAGAGATTTCAAACTTCCGAAAAAATAGGTATCGTTTTCGTTAAAGAATTACACCATAGAATTAGAATGCATCATTGCTCAAACAATTGTATTATGAAGCTTACACTGCTATAGCACCATTGTTTATGTTTTATATATTCCTTGCGACCACATCCTTGAATCCAGGACATACCTGGACAAACTACTGTCAATCAAGTGCATCCCAATCACCGTCCACTCACGTTGGAATTCAATCCCAACATACAAACCTCGCATTAATTAGCTCCACCCAAAACAATACTTCCTTACAGGAGGTAAAAAAAAAATCCCCAAAGATATAGACGAAAAACAGATTATCGAGAACAACGATGATTTCTACGTTTGCGACAAACAATATTTCAAGACTTGTTCTTTTTCAACACCATTCATTATACTAATGCAAGCACTATACATATGTAGCAATGTTGAAATACGACAGAAAAAAAGCAACTAGAGTTCAACGACCTAATACCTTTGCCAAATGAGGTTACCCTTTATGACCGACGAATTGTAGATTTTCCCCCTGATTATGCAAATAAGATCCTCATTTGCATGAATTACATTACTTGATCATATTCTCATCCCAATAGCAGTGTTATCTTAACAAAGAAGGCAATTCTAGCATTTTCTCATAAATTATGCAAATGGCTCCTGATTTTTTAAAATAAGTTATGTTGAATGATATTCACCTTCAGTTAACTTTGAAATGCACAAGTATGAAATTGCCAGCATCAACCACTATGAAATTATGGTATTTTCTCATTAATTATGCAAATTAAGTCATCATTTACGTAATTATTATATGGCAATGTTCCTCTCATTCTTAATTACACATGTCACAAGGTACATGTAGAATAATCCTATCATGGAAGGTACCTGAATTATAGAATTGTCATCTAATTATGGCAAGCTTCACTTAAGCTACCTACACACCAAATATCAAGACGATCTGCCGACCCGTTATTGAATTATCCAACATTAAACATTTTCATACAAACGCTCCTGCAGTTCCAGAGGCCCAAACTTATGTCACTTGTTCCCGAGCACAAGAGCTACCTACCATCTAAACATCGTGACCCTAGCATGTCATAATCACGAGATATCAAAACCGGAAGTTCCGCTGCAATACCATAACAAGCCGCCAGGGGGCCCAAAATCTAATCATTTTGACGTCTCATCAACACCCACCTACCTACCAAATATCAAGATAATCCATCTTTGCCTTCTTAAGTTATGTTGTAGACAGACAGACAGACAGACAGACACACACACACACACAGACACACACGGCCACGAAAACATAACCTTGTTGGCGAAGGTAATTATGTTACATACCGGTTTTACACTGGGCAGGATTGTAGACCTCTGGCGGATTCACTGAAAATGATAAAATGTTATAAAGATGATAGTTTAAAATGTTTCCTGTCGTGACTGATCCAGTATCAACAAAATCCGAAAATGATAACGATGATGTATTTAATATTTTGTGGTTCTGGTGAATAATATACAGTCAGGGATATATATAAGAATACAACAAAACTTTAACAAAAAGTGACTATTATAGAATATTAAGGTCTACATGGCAACAACAACGACGACAAAATGACGCCATGTATGTTAGAGGTATCTGCCAACGTATTCAAATCAGAACCTCATTTACATAATTTATGTGGAAAAGCTATGTTTATATAAGACTGTTTCTGGGTAAGAATATGATCAACCTACTTTGTTTCACTCATGCATAATCAATTAGAAACATTTATAACTTCTAAGTCAAAAGGTTATCATTTGGCGAAGGTATGGGATTGGGGAACTCTAGTTCAATATAAAGTTTTCTATTATTAACCTAAATTATATGAATTTCATAGTCGTGACAAGGAATATGATTGATAGAAACATAATCAATGGAAATACATTATGCAAATTTTTAAATAAATTCATTAGCGGAAGTAAATGAATTCCATATGTGTAACAAATGTAACTTGGATAGAGATCACCGTACATGAATTATGGATATTACGAAATGATTTGCATGATTACCTCTAAATAACATGTGTCTGCTGACACCAAGTTATGACCCGCAATTCTGATTTACTTAACATACTTGAATAATATACCAGTATTGGAAGAGTAAAAATCATTAAACAACAAAACAACAAACTACAACTTTATTTCAAACATTGTCTTTTTCTATTTTCTGACCAAATTATCTGACATATTTCCGACATTTACCTGGTAGTGACGAGTCCAAAACACTATTGAATACTGGATAGAGACGCTTGTCTGAGGGGCAGCTTGTTGTCGAGTTTGCTGTGTGGTATGAAATATGGCAATAAGGGCGATGCCATAGTAAACTTATTCTCTTGTTAAAATGTCATCTTAAAATCATTTTCAAAATCCCATTACCTATATATGGTTCATTGTTTTAGTTCTAAAACTGAATGCAGGGTTAAGTCAGAAACATCAAGCTTAAGCAAGCTATAATAACTGACTCAATAGGCGAAGCAGGAGTTACGAAGGCTGCTCTGGAAATTACCTATATCCCATTTTAGACCTAATGGTTTTTTCCACTCACACCTAGAAGGACTCCTAGTCTTTTGGATAAGATATTCACAATAAAAAATGCGAAAGTCGAACACTAATACCTTTTTGGCAGACGAATTTTTTCCAGTGAGAGCAGGGCGTGTCGTCCCATCTAAAACCTGACCATCTCCAGAGCTGCCCACAGGCTTTATTACCAGGCTCTCTGGGTGCCCAGTTGGTGTAGTTGCAAACGTCAACAGGACTTCCATCAGACCACGCCCACGTACCGAACGCCTGAAGGGTAGTTTGTTGGGTCTTTATGAGATACCCTCTAACACCAAATGGGGCTCATCTTCCAGGGCACGAGTACAATGAAAATGCAAATACAAATACATAAAAATATATATACATAAGCGTATGATACATATTACAAACAAACCCCGGACAGTTTAAAATACAGACTTAAATTTAGTATCGGAGATTAAGAATTACGAACTGACTTTAGACGTCAATCCAGTATATACAAGGATCATCCAACTAAAATGATGATGTTACATAAAATTGATCTATCATTTTGTTAAATCCCCCGCATCAGATACAGTCTTGAATTCACTTGGTAATGCATTCCACAACTTCACAGGTCTTTAATATAAGTAATGAAAAGTTATTGATTGCAAATAACTCGAGCACGGGTGGATGGTTTTCATTGTTTTTGGTAGGTAGGTGGCTCAGGTAAAGATAAACATAATGAGATGCATATTATGCAAATAATGATCTACTTTACATAAGAAATGAGGCAAACATATTCTCTGATGGGCTTGATGATAACATGTCCAAGAATCCGGGACACATCTGGCACTGGAATGTACTATGTAGGTCAAGCTGTAACATGATATGGCAGTCAGTCCGGCGCCTTGAAAACAAAAGCTGGTTTAATGAACTTTACCAAGAAGTCTTTGTCTTCGATAATGTGTTTGTGTGACGTTTTGGCACCCAGCCTGCAGTCCAAGGCCTATTAGTGCGAAAGAACTATACTAGTTTAGCTCTTTTAGTGTCGACATGACCAGGAATGTTGCTTATGCCGCGCCATTGATCACATCGGTATCACCGCAGGCCTCCTAAATCTTCAGAGTTCCATACAGATAGATACAGAACCCATCACGGTTTGTTTAGACGTCGCAACAGGACGGTTTCAGCTCAAATTCGATGGTTATCTGATAAAGTTTGCATTGCAAATATAAAACAAAATATCTACACCTAACAAAAGCATGTGTTTCATGAACTCTAGTTATGTTTATTTTAAAAATTCTAGGAAAAATTTGTGTATGTATTTTGTATGTGTATGAAAGCTAATAGAGGAATAAAGTATTTAAGGAAATGCCTTATCGGAAGGTAAGCAATCCTTGGCCATACTAACGTCAGTTTGCCAGTATCTTAGATTTGGTTTTGTTTTATTAAGGGCTCCAGTAGTGATAATATATCACTATTCCTCTTGGAGTCCAATTTAAAAAAAATACCAATTATAAAAAAAGAAATGTACAATAAATTTACAATGGAATCAACAGAAAACTAGCAAAAGCTGAAATCAAAATCAGAGTAATAGTCAAAATAATAGAAATAAATCATACAACAAATAATACAACGAAATATCTTTTTTGATTTAACAGCAACGCAACTCAAAATCAGAGTAGGAGAGGTCAAAGGTCAGAGCAAAAATAAATATGGTGGTAAATCAAAATACAGTTTGTACTGAATAAACAGAGTAGTATTCGATAACACATGAAATCAAAATAGCAGATGATGAATCATAATGATTAATCTTTTAATTCATTCGAAATCAATTGCGCATAGTGAATAACCAACTTAATAAAACTAGAAGGAGAGTTTCACCAAAAAAAATCATTTACAGAATAGGAACCAAAAGATGTAGGACTTACTGTCTTATGAAGCCCGATCCAGATGTTCTCGCCTGCACCAGCCTCCTGAATCAGGGCGACGAGGAAGTCTTGCAGCTCCTGTGTCTTGACATCGGCAAGGTGCCCTCCATCCACTGCACATGCTTGCTTGGCCCTATTGTACGCCATGGCTTGGGTTACCACCTTGTAGTAGGCTCCCTTCCGTTCGGTGTACCCGGGTATTATGGTAGGTGAGGGTGCTGAAACCGTTGGGCAAATGAAAAGTGCATTATTAAAAAGATATCAATTTATTTATCTATTTATTTATTTATTTATTTATTTATTTCAAATGGAAACAACACATTACACAGACTTACAGGCAGCAATACTGATATACGTAAGTCAACATACAGGGCAACAGTAGCGTTACATATGTACACAGCTACACCATACGGGACAACAAGTAACGTTACATGATAAAAAGATATAGATGGCCAGGGGTTTAAACAAATGGATATACACACAGAACATGGTACACCATCACCAACAGTTTTTTCTTGTCTTCCATTGTGTTATGTTATTTTTTTGATTATAGAAGACTTCTCTTAGGGCTTGAAATACATTCCTCACCCAAGTTGTACGGGGCTGTTTGAGCAACCCCCGTGAAGGAGCTCTGCAAAGCTCGGAGATTGCTCGTACAGCCCCCTTTACTTTTTAACACAGCTTTTGTTGTGTAATAAAAATATGATTTTGTTCAGCCGACGTTTCGGTGACCGTCTATCACCTTTTTTTCTTACTTGACAACGATTATGTATGTATCACACTACAGTACGTTTGGGAACGCATTGTAGATACCGTTCACTGTGACCGTGTAGATATGTAAATACTTGGCGGTTGGTAACGCATCAATGGCAGCAACACCTGTGCTGTGAAATGTGCACCAGTCAGAATTGCCCTGATTGAGGGAGGTGACAGACGGTCACTGAAACGTCGGCTGAATGAAACATTTGGTAATGATTAAAAAAAGTCTATTTATTCGGTGCGAACAAAAGGTCATCTTGAACATTAGCATTTCCTTAATAACTTTAACACTTGATATACAATGTTGATTTTACAACAGATTTTTATATGCTTTATTGTTTTGTTTTTTAATGCTGTATTCTTGTTTAATTCTTGATATCCGTACGTATTTAACCCTATCTAGCCCGGGGGGGGGGGCTGGGTTAAAAGTGCCCGCGCCAAGTTTGATGTCAGATAACGTCTGAACGGCTTGGGTAAGAACCACCAAACTTGGTGACTTTTCCTAAAATATAGTTGGCAACAATTTCGTATCAGTGTGATAAGTTCATAATTTTTCTGTTGCCATGGCAACGGGTTTCTGACAGGCATTTTTTCGCAAAATTCAGTAATTTTCGTTTCAACAATAGAATACCCAGGGTTTTAATTTTTATGTCAAGTTACACATGCTTTCTACCCGAGCGACGCCTCATAAATGAGGATGAAGTGAACTGAGTACTAACCAAGATTTATTTGGCAGATAAATTTCCTTAGACTCCCACAGCCAACGACGTCCCAAACGGAGGCACCGAAGATCCTGATACAGTCAGAGTTGTCTCCGTTCCTCGGTTCGCCCGTATGCCAGTTGCTAAAGTCTGCACGTTTATAATACGCAGTGCCATCTTCCCAACGGAATTGTCCCTCCACGTCCAGATCGTTCAGGCCAATGTAATATTCACCAGTTGATGTAGTCAGACGGGCTAAGTATTCATTTGTCTCACTGTCCTTTATAACGGCAAGCATTCCGGCATCCGCCGCACACACCCGATGTGCATCATGACGTGTCAGTTGTTCTTCAAAAACTTTGTAGCAGGACGAGCCGTGAAGACTATATCCAGCTGGGCAGACTTTGGACAAAAACCGAGAAAATACCTAATTAGAGGTCACCTTTCCAAATAAACGTGAACAGGTTTGAGCTGTTTTAGCACTCGCCATTAATGTCAGAAATGTGATATAATTCCACAAATATGTTGAAATTGAAAAGTAAATAACAATCATTTAAAGAATTTTCAATTAAAATATTTCAACATTTTGTGCAATTGTTACATAACGCCCCTTTAAAACAAAATTAAGATGACAACATATGCAAAAGATCTATTAAAAAAGGGTCCAGAACTGGGCAGATAGCTTGAACGTTCTCTTTTTGGCCACAAAATACAAATTTCCGACAGTTTGCCATCAGCATCTGAGGACAAAATACTCACTCAAGGTTCCGAAGAGGTTCAGTTCTCCTAACAATGGCTGGCAGCCCGAGTGGGTCCGCGTGACGACGAACCTCCAACGCTGTGCTGCTCCCTGGAACCCGCCGAACTCCTGGCGCTGGTTCGTCCCGCCCTGCACGTCAGTAACGGCCACGACGTCTTCCCAGTTGTACGGAATCAAGACCTCCGCCTTTTGCAACTTAAAGGCTGCAACGTCGTGCGTTATATCACCATACGTGTTTACTGCGATGCGCGTCAGATTGTAAAGGCCTACGAGGTCCAGTTCCATGTACCAGTCGTTGCTAAAATCTGGGGTGCCCAGGGGGTTCCAAAATGATGTAGCGTCTCCATCTAAAGCTCTCGTGGCATCGTTGCCGGAAGCATTCACAATCCACGACGTGCTCTGAGTTAACCATTCATCTAAAGAGAAAAAAAAAATAAAAAATTACAGTGACAAATGTGCAGTTCTTGGCACATTGTAAACTCCAAGTCTGTATATGTCGTCATCAATGTTAGGAAAGATTATCTGAGAGGCCTGATGGACGTCACTCAACCGTACAGTGAGAGTTGTGTTTTTCCCAAGCGCACAACTTCGGGCAAGTCAGGGTTGAAACCCAGCACCATTACGCCACGTTACTCCATTTAGACCCATTCATCTAGAGACAGGGGGGCTAAAATAGGTGAATTTACTCCCTCGGATAAATTTTAAAGAGACTGGAATTGTTGTCTGGTGATATATAGGTTTTGGTGTGAAAAATATGTCAAACGTGACTGAGGCGTCACTAGTTTGTCTCAGTGCTTGAACGTTTTCAATTGTTTAGCAATTGAAGATCGACTTTGAAATCTGTAGTTAGGCATAAAATATATAATCTATTAAAAATAATGAGGTCAAAATTTCCTTTTATTAAAACACATGGAAGACATGTGATGCCGAAGACATGTTCAAATGCATTCGTAGTTTCTTTCGGCCTGTAAGTTACCAAAAGTGATTACTGTAATAGTACAACACTGATACCGACAAAAGACTAACATTAACGTTGTTGTAGACAGTTCCCGATGATGTAATGATCCTTCCAGTGGCTTACCTGCATGAGACGGTTGTATCTGGAACACTAGCACAGTCACTAGGGCCACGAATGTAGACAACATGGCTGTTGATATCCTACATGGAGAGGAAATTAAACGTGTTATGTCTAGTCCCTAGAAACATTAAACAACACATACATGTATTATAATTCAACATCAACAGAAATGAAAAGCATAACCTGATAGAGCTGCGGTTGGTTTATATATTATACAATAATCATATCTTATCGTTGTCCTTGTTGCATATGTTTTGGCCTCGACAAAACAATGCTGACCTTGCCAAAGAAAGGTGGCACATGGCTGTTTGGTGGTTATGTTATTCGTGGTGTGTGTGTGTGTGTGTGTGTGTGTGTGTGTGTGTGTGTGTGTGTGTGCCTTTGTGTGTGTGTGTGTGTGTGTGTGTGTGTGTGTGTGCGTGTGCTTGCTTGTTTGTGAGAAAATGTATTGTGTGTGTTAATGTATTTGTGTTTACGTATGAGTTCGAGTGCTGTAGAAATGGATATCCATATATATGCACTATTGGCTTTAGTTAATTTTGCCATCTATCGATCGTTGCAATACTACAGGTGAGTATATTATTCGTCCATTCCAGTGGCACGCAATGTTTGCACGGGGCCGTGGTCTCACGGGTCTCGAACCACATAACCCCACCCAGCCTTGTGCAGAAAACGTCAATCATGGTTGCCATGGTTACAACACGGACGCATCTCGTGTGACAGTTCCCTCCAGGTGTGATACATTTACCAGATGCATCGGGAAATTGGTTTCGGATGGAGTAGAAAATTGTCTCGTTCCTTTGTCCCCGATGCTTTGTGGTGTGCATGATGTAAAATTAAAACCGCCCATTTCCAATCATTTTCCAATTAAGTGCTCGCCAACACGCTGAATAATTTAGTGCCATGTCCTTGTGTCTTTTCATGAGGACTCATCCAGAAAATAACGCTGCATTTCGGCAAAAGTTACCTATCAACAGTCCTGGTCATCAGAATTTGGTACAAAACTAATTTCTGTTAAATGCCATATATGTAAACTGTCCACTATTTCTTCAACGGTCCACAACTTTTATTTTCCATGTAAATCAGCAAAACATCGACCGCGTAAACAAGCAACAAAGAAATGGCCCCTCTAGCTCTGACATCATTACAAAATGCGTAAAATTTTAACACATTTCGAAGCGCAACACCTCTTTGCCCAAATATCCGTTGACGGTTGTGCTTCGTTGTAAGCAATAAAATGAACATACAGTAACTTGAACACCGCCAACTAATGTTACTTCTAACAGATATTACTGGTTTTGATTCCTTTTCTGTATGCAGTGTAAAATAAAATGCCGGAGATATATGTATCGTATAGTGTAAGACGAAACACAGTATTTGCAGGCTGGTAATATGTAGCTGGGAGAAATTTTGGAGACTAGTTTTACAAATGTATTTGTTTCTGTGTTGTTGATAGTTGGACGTTTGCTGGCTGTAAGGGGACCCAATCAAAGTTGTCCCTTGTACCAAATACCATATAATCCATTGACAACATCCCGAGCTATATGCTGTCCACTAACTAGCCTTGTGTCTATTTTAGTTTGCTCGGGCTCTCTTCGGAGCTGCACATAGTGGTTTGCTCAACTGGCCGCCCGGGCCGGTTGAAATTTTGCGCGTGTAGGAGTTTTGCACAGCAGGAGTTCAAACAAACGCCTTCCGTGAAAAATCCTTACTAGTTGAGTCGGGTGGCGGAGAGCTCCTGCAGCCCCGAGGAGATCCCGCCCAAACCACGATAGACTGGACACCTGGCTATCCACAAACACTCGAACTTATACACCCAGAAATTAACGGCTCCGAAAACGGCACTCTAGCATAAGTATCGTCTCTTTGATGAGGAATCTTGATCGACAATCTCGTTATGTTCGCGAAAAGTTCTGTGTTCTTAAACCCCGGTACAGGTCACATACATTGTGCGATGCATGTACCATGTTTTCCGCAACAACAATATTGCAATATGTCGTAGGTTTAAGAAGAAACGTGAATATATAATAGCTTGATTTTAAAACTACTGTACCCGTATTACTCAAATATACGACGTACGGCACATCATCGTGGAAAACATATTGCAAGTGGATGTTTGTGGCCGGGCAAGTTGTCCAATTGTCAGTACTTTTCGAAAGTACTATAGGTATTGTCTTCGTTTTAGCACTCATACAGCAAAGGTTCTATTTGGCAAAATCACGCGTCTTAAGTTCAAAAAGTGTTTGTAACATTGCGCTAAACATAACAAAGATCATACCTTCTGTTACACAGCCCGAAACAAGCCGCAACACCATAATAGGCAAATCTCTTTGATACAGATACAACTTAACGAAGCAAATACAAAAATATAATAAATAACCAACCCTGTGTCCTAGGTAGCGTCTGTAGATATCGCTTCTTTGATAGAGAATATTTTACAATGAAAATCTTCACTGATCCAAATATCCGAATCCAAGGATAACTGTATGTTTTCGTCCTTACAAACGCAAGGCACTCGTCGAGAGTGTAGCTCGGAGCGCGACTGACTTGTTTTTCTCACTGTTTGTTGCTAAGAGCACATTCATTATATGCTTGTTAGCGTCAATCGGAGTCATCATAATTTGATAATTATCTCTGCGACACATGAATAATTCAAGACGCACACCTCCATGAAACCCCTTCATGCAGTTCGTATCAAGACAGTGTAAATATTTTGAACGGTGAATATTTTTTGGTGTCAGACGCAAACGACATTCATTAAATTCTGCAAACGTTTCATCTACTCATCCCCACATAACACTATACGTGTATTTTTGGTTTTATATTTCATAAACATTTCTTGGGGCGAAAAGCTGTCTACATTTTGAAAATCATTTTTATGTTTATGCTGTTATAAGTTACATGCTGTCCACTAAGTAGCCTTGTGTCTACCATGGTTTGCGCAGGCTCTTTTCAGAGCTGCACATAGCGGTTTGGTCAACTGGCCGCCCGGTTGGAATTTTGCGCGTGTAGGAGTTTTGCACAGCAGGAGTTCAATCAAACGCCTGTCGTGCAAAATCTTTACTAGTTGAGTCGGGCGGCGGAGAGCTTCTGCAGCCCCGAAGAGATCCCGCCCAAATCACGACACACTGGTCACCAGGCTATCCACAAACACTCGAACTTATACACCCAGAAATTAACGGCTCCGAAAACGGCACTCTAGCATAAGTATCCTGTCTATGATGAGAAATCTTGATCGACAACCCCGTTATGTGCGCTAAAAGTTTAGTGTTCTTAACCCCTGGTACAGGTCACATACATTGTGCGATGTACGTACCAAGTTTTCCCCCACAACAATATCGCAGTATTTTGTAGGGTGAAGAAGAAACATGAATATATAGTACCTTGATTTTAAAACTAGTGTACCCGTTTTACTCAAATCTACGACGTACCGCACATCATCGAGGAAAAATCTCCATCGCAAGTGGGTGTTTGTGGCCGGGCAAGTTGTCCAATTGTCAGTACTTTTCGAAAGTACTATAGGTATTGTCTTCGTTAAAGCACTTATACAGCACAGGTTCTATTTGGCAAAATCACGCGTCTAAAATTTAAAAAAGTGTTTGTAACATTGTCCTAAACATGGCAAAGATCGTACCTTCTATTACACAGCCCGAAACAAGCCGCAACACCGTAGAAGGCAAATTTCTTTGATACAGATACAACTTAACGAAGCAAATACAAAAATATAATAAATAACCAACCCTGTGCCCTAGGTAGCGTCTGTAGATATCGCTTCTTTGATAGAGAAAATTTTACAATGAAAATCTTCACGGATCCAAATATCCGAATCCAAGGATAACTATGTTTTCGTCCTTACAAACGCAAGGCACCCGTCGAGAGTGTAGCTCGGAGCGACTGACGTGTTTTTCTCACTGTTTGTTGCTAAGAGCACATTCATTATATGCTTGTTAGCGTCAATCGGAGTCATCATAATTTGATAATTATCTCTGCGACACATGAATAATTCAAGATGCTACGTCACACCTCAATGAAACCGCTACATTCAGTTCATATCAAGTGTAAATATTTTGAACGGTGAATATTTTTCGGTGTCAGACGCATACGACATTCATTAAATTCTGCAAACGTTTCATTTACTCATCCCCACATATAACTATACGTGTGTTTTTGGTTTTATATTTCATAAATATTTGTTAGGGCGAAAAGCTACATTTTGTAAATCATAACAATAACATCACCAGAACAAGCACACAAATGGAATTCAACTGCAGTTTCGAAAAAGTCGCTAGAGAGACTACGTCCCAAAACCTCCTCTTTTCTTTGCAGATACAAATCTTATGCTGGACGACAGGAACAGACTAACATGTAGAAACTAAAGGTAATAGTCCAAGAATTATAATTATATGTTGGAAAAATTAGATATAAATAGCCATATCATTAGCTACGTTGGGAAGTTAATAAAGTCTATGCTAAGCAGACATTTCCAATGGCCCTTTAAATATGACAACTTACTATCTCATTCTAAATCTGGCTTTCAAAAGGACTTGATAATAATATAAACCAAAAACTTTGTCAACCGACCGTCCCAGTTGCCGACAAGAAAAACCAGCAGGCGCGGAGAAATTATTGGAAGATTCCCCCAGTGGTCTGTTGTACTTTCTGCTTTCAAATTGGATTCCCTACAGTATTTCTCTGGCTAAAGTGATTCCATGCTTACCTTCTAGGACCACAGCTGTCAATCAATCTAGCCATTAGGTAAACTGACGTATAATCAACCAACAAGTTAATAAATGTTTTGGCGGGAATACCATACATTTTAATAATAATAATGGATCTTTATTGCATATTCATGCCCAAATGGGCTAAATGCACACGTGACCATATCATGGTCTAGAGGATATAAAACAAGGAATATTGAATACTGAAATGCTACATTCTAATGCTAAGCCCTAAAAATCTAGATATTAAAACTTACAAAACTATATACTATTTATCATCTACTGTTGATCAGCGTTCCTTCTGTCTTTTTGAAACATCTGGAAACAAAGCTACATACTATGTCTACTATACGTTCATTCCTGCATCACATCAAGTATTTGAAAATGGCTTGCTTTGACATTTTCATACATATCTTGTCTAACTGTAAAGTTTTAAATAAAGCTTGGCGTTCATCTTCGTATAAGGTACAGTCAAGTAAAAAATGTGTATCGTTTTCAACATAAAAATGATTACAGAATTCGCATTTTCTATCGTTCACAGGGGTACAGCAATGCCTGCCAGATTCTATACGTAAAATATGCTATCACTAATGCAAAGTTTACACATGGATCTGTGATGTTTGAAGTTTCCAATGTTTAAATATTTTTTTTCTTTCATAAATCTCTTTGGATGTTTTGTATGTCCTTAATTTGTTGCCTTGGTTTTCTCTTCGTCCTTTGATTTGTAATTCCCTACCATCTAATGAAGTCAACATAAACACTGCATCGCACCTCTCAAGTGACAGAAACAATCACCTTCATTTGGCGACACACAATCATTCTTTTTCCAAAACATTTCTGAGAGACTGTCATTGCAGAAATTCTGAAAGTAGCATATACTACAGCAAATATTAAACGATAGCACGCGAACTATGAACTAATGCCAACAAGGTGTAGGATTGGTATGACAGTAATTCTCCAAAAGTAGTTGTTGACAGGAATTCCCCGACTTAAGGGCAACTCGCCAACTCAAGCCGAGAAAAACGTTTAAACTTGTGACAGGGACACCTCCATCGATCAGGTTGTGTTATGTTATCTGGTACCATATAAAATTTACCAGATGCATCGGCGAAGTTGGTTTCTGATGAAATACAAAATTGACTCCCAGTCCTTTGTTACCAAAGCTTTGTGGTGTCCATTAGGTAAACTAAAACGGCCCATTTCCAATAATTTGGGATTAAGTGCTCACCAACACGTTTAGTAATTTAGTGCTGTGTGCTTGTGTCTTTTCAAAGCAACATGAGGGGTCTATCGAGAGAATATGGTACGTTTCGGAAAATGTATCTATCCTCCTGGTCATCAGAATTTGGTACAAAACTAGCTAATTTGGTACAAAACTAGCTAATTGTTCTGTTACGTAGCACAGTTCACCTGTTCTTCAACGATCCATATATATAATTTTACATCCAAATAAGCAAAAAAAAATCGATCGCGTAAACAAGCAACAAACCAACGGCCCCTTTGAGCTGACAAAACTCCCAAAATGCGTAACACCCTTGGAACTTGAGGGGGCCGGGAAAGAAAATAAACAAAAAATAAACAATAAATAAATGAATAAATAAATAAATAAGCAGCGCTTTAGCAGCAAAACGCGTGAGTTAAGTCTGTCTAACTCATTTACACGACACTCTAGACAGAGCCTAGGTCCGTATCACATCCTGAACCGTGAGCATGGTTCTGGATAAGGCAAGGTTCTAAAAATACTACAGTCCGCGTATCTAGAAGGCACAACCATGATGGACAGATCCATTACGTCTACTGGACTGTGTTGTTACCGTCGTTCAGTCCACTTGTTAGTACAGTCGAAAGTACTATTATCAAGTGGGCTTTTCTTCACTTTAGCACTCATGAAACATTTATCCTGCATTCGACGTGTCAAAAATACAGGTGTAAATTTCAGAAAAAGTGTTTGTAACATTCCTCTAATCACGACAAAGATCTTACATGCTGTTACAATATTAAACATGCCTCCAATGGCTAGCCAACGCCGCACTCGCATCGGAGGCAAATCTCCTTGCTAGCGATACAACTTAACGAAGGAGATACAAAATTTACGTCTGTAGAAATCGCTCCTCTGACAGAGACATATTTTTGCAATGGAAATCTTCATGTATCCAACCAGCTCTACCGGCCGGACCTTCATCCACACAGGAGTTCAGATCTGGAACCAACTCCCAGACTCCATTGTGGGCAACATCAACAACAACGGACTGCAGTCCTTCAAAGTCAGAGTCCATAGACACCTCCTTCATTGCAATTGAGAACTTGGCAGCTGTGAGCCACTGATTGCCCACTGATTGAGCCATTGTACAATCAGTGGGTATTGCTCACTACAGCATATTATAAAAAAAAAATATATATACTCGCAAACCGAAGGTTGACGTCGTCCCCACAAACGCAAAGCGACCAGTCGCGAGTGTAGTTCGGAGCGACTGACAGTGTTTTCTCTCTCCTCTCTTGGTCATTCATTATATGCTAATTATATTTACTCGCACGCAATGTTTGCACCGGGCGTCTCTAACCACGTGACCCCACCCAGCATTGTACGGAAGGCGTCAATCGTGGTTGCCATGGTTACAACACTGCAGTGACGCAGCTACAATTCCAACCAGGTACCATATAAAATTTACCAGCTGCAGATGCATCAGCAAAATTGGTTTCTGATGAAATAGAAAATTGCCTCCCAGTCCTTTGTTACCGAGGATTTGTAGTGTCCATTAGGTAAATTAAAACTGCCCTTTTCTATACATCTCGGATTAAGTGCTCACCAACTCGTTGAATAATTCAGTGCTGTGTTCTTGTGTCTTTTCAAAGCAACATTGGGGGTTTATACAGAGATTATGGTACGTTTCGGTAAAGGTATCCATCCTCCTGGTCATCAGAATTTGGTACAAAACTGGCTAATAATTTGGTACAGAACTATCCAATTATTCTTTTACGTAGCACAGTTCACCGGTTCTTCAATCATCCATATCTTTTATTTTCCATCCAAATCAGCAAAACATCGACCACGTATACAAGCAACAAACCAATGGCCCCCATGAGCTTAAAAAAAAACTGCCCAAATGCGTAGCATTACCGTTAACACCCTTGGAACTTGACGGAGCCGGAAAAGATAATCTAATAAATAAATAAATAAAAGAATCATGAGCGCTTTAGCAGCAGAACGCGTAAGTTACGTCTGTCTAACTCCTTGACACGACACTCTAGACAAAGCCTAGGTCTGTCTCACATCCTGAACCGTGAGCATGGTTCTGGATAAGGCAAGGTTCTAAAAATACTACAGTCCGCCAATCTAAAAGGCACAACCATGATGGACTGATTCGTTTTGTGTACTGGACTGTGTTCTTACCGCCGTTTAGTCCACTTGTCAGTACTTATCGAAAGTGCAATTATTAAGTAGGTTTGTCTTCGCTTTAGCACTCATGAAACGTTTGTACTGTATTCTACGTGTCAAAAATACAGGTGTAAATTTCAGAAAAGTGTTTGTAACATTCATCTAATCAGGGCAAAGATCTCATAATACATGCTGTTACATCGTTAAACATGTATCCCAAAGCAAGTCAACGCCGCACTCGCATCGGAGGCAATTCTGCTTGCTAGCGATTCAACTTTACGAAGGAGATACAAAAAAAATAGCCAAACCTGTGTCCTGGGTAGAGTGTAGATATCGCCCTGACAGAGAAATATTTTTGACGGAGAAAATCTCCACGTATCAACATATCTTCGCGAACCCAAGGATAACTGTACACCGTTGTCCCCTCAAACGCAAAGTGACCAGTCGCCAGTGTAGCTGAGAGCGACTGACAGTGTTTTTTCTCTCTCCCCTATTGGTTAAGCTAAGAGCACATTCATTATATGCTAATTTTATTCACTCGCACGCAATGTTTGCACGGTGCGTCTCTAACCACGTGACCCCACCCAGCATTGTACAGAAGACGTCAATCGTGGTTGCCATGGTTACAACACAACAGTGACGTAGCTACAGTTCCAACCAGGTACCATATAAAATTTACCAGATGCATCAGCAAAATTGGTTTCTGATGAAATAGAAAGTTGCCTTGCCTCCCAGTCCTTTGTTACCGAGGATTTGTAGTGTCCATTAGGTAAATTAAAACTGCCCTTTTCTATACATCTCGGATTAAGTGCTCACCAACACGTTTAATAATTCAGTGCTGCGCCCTTGTGTCTTTTCAAAGCAATTCGAGCTCTTCTCCAGCAAATAACGCTACATTTTTGGCAAAACTTACCGATCAACCGTCCTGGTCATCAGAATGAAGTAAAAAAAGGAGGTAGGGTACGTCCCAAAACCTACTCGTTCAATTTAAGAGGGGTAAGATGGTGAAAGTTCGCGAAATTATTATTTTTTTCATATTTGTTTTTCCTTCTCTGACCAAGATAAATGTGTTATCACAAAGCAATGGTCCTCAGCGGCCACATCTGGCGGTCGGCGTATGTTCTGCAGCATTCTGACAGTTTGTTTAGTGACCTTGAGCTGCAGGCGTCCTTGATTGTCCCTGTCCGGTATCCGGGACGGTGCCCTACCCAGTATTGTAATATCGTGACGTATAACACACCGGCACTCTGACTCATATCAACCACATCTTTAGTAAAACCAAGTCCCATTGAGACAGCATACAGACTTGGTTGAGCACACATTCCTTTCAAACTCAAGCAGTCTATATATATTTGAATCTTATCTTGAAAGTTTATCTGTGTTGGTAGAAGTCATTGTGACATGAGTTTAAACTGTAATTTCCAACACAAGAAATTGGACTTACCCAAATTTTCGACTGTACAACTCCATATGCTTGAATAGTAAACCGACGATCATTCTATGAAATCTAGAATTTAATTCAAAACTGACATTTGATCTTTCATATTTATCTATATTTTGAACCACTAACACGTTTTTTAAATTTAGATATGAGCCCAACTGACGTATAAAACAATGACTTGGAAAAATGTAAACTTGGCAGTCGCGTGTATGAGGCTGTTGCCTAGTTTTACGCTAAGGGTAGGGTCATATTCTTCTTTCTATTGCATACAGAGAGCATTTTGAGATAGTCGAGCATGTATCGTACAAAATTCAGCTTCCTTCTACAAAAAAGACTACCCTAGTTACATTTCGGCCGTTGATTCAGTCACAGCCTTCATGGAAATTCCGTGACATCAAAATCGTGCGACGTACTACGACGTTATACTGGAGATCATAATAGCTAAGATTCCATGATCAACCGAAAAGTTTCCATTTACCTCTGGGGTCTTGGTATCCACTGAGAATTCAAAATGGCGACCAATTCAACTTTGGGGATATTGTTTTTCTCATGCACGACTGTGTATGTCCCCAAATAATCTAGAGATGTTTCGAACGTGGACCTTTAGTTGGGAAAAAGTTTTGGTATCTGTTTGGTTTTTTTTTTAACGTCGGCCGTGGAAAAAGTGTAATTTATGTGCAGAGCCTATGGGCGCCAATGTTGGTGATTAGACAAACCGGTTTTTGACCACATGTTACTATGTAGAGTTAATTGTTGTTGGATCACCTCAGATGACCTTGCTATCGCTAGCGACTGTGGCACGGTAGCCTTGTGGTTAATTTAGGGCTTCTTTCGTAGAATCTAAATGTTCTGGGTTCGAATCTTTAGCATCAGATCCTAAATGTTGTGGTCTAGGGAAAGGCACAATCGACTCAGTCGAAAATTAGTACCCAGCTTCGGTTAGGAAGTAAGGGGGGTCCCGTGTTTGAGGAGAGCTACACCTCGAGCACGATAACTTGAAAAACTAGCACACTTGTCGATAAAAGTAGGGGGTCATCCCGGTGTGAGCACTTGAGTGGATCCAACTTTACAGTCCAGTCTTACGCAGCTTGTACTTACTGTACACAACCGGTGTGTTACACCCTATGGTAGTTAATTAAGGATTAACCCTATCTTGACCGGGCTTTTTTTGGCAAACGTGGGGCAAGAGGATGGTGTGCTACTAAAAATAAATCATAACAACAATTTTTATGTCGTTATGGCGTAATTTGACGTCATTATGATGTCATCAATCTGATTTTATTGGCCAAAACCGTCTAGATAGGTTATTCTCTTAAAAATCAATGGTACACAACATAACTTTCATAAATAGTGTTTATAATAGAATATTAGGGTGTAATAAGACTTATGTTGCCCATAGCAACCCGGGTGACGTCATAAAATGATGTCATACATATTTAAGCTATCCGCCATCTTGGATCATGAATCTTGAATTTTGAATTTTTTTTTTCAAGATAAGGCCACACTGATTTAATTTTATGGATGACATCCTCTGGGGACCACAAAACTAATGCGAGAGGGCGAGAAAAAAATACGGCAAAAAAAATGCTGCTTAACCACAGGAATACAAAGCCGGTATTGTGAATTGAAGCACAGGACACAGTGACTGCATCAAACAAACAAGTTTTTATTTGCAGGAGGTAGATGTAGATGGTCTTGTTCAGATCTCATCATCCTCCTCAGCTTCCTCCTTCGTTTTACGATAAGCCGCCCTTTTGCGGCATTGATGAGTCGGCAGTCTGTACTGAGTACAAAACCGGTCCGGAGTTCCGGACTTTCGTGAAGCCTCGAAAGACATGACTTTTTTTTTTTTGGAGAACAGGCGAAAATCAATGCGCGCGCGGATGTCATCCATAAAATTAAGTCGGTGTGGCCTAAAGTCTAAAATACATTAGAAATAGACTAAAGACGCTCACACACACACACATACACACACACACACACACACACACACACACACACACACACATGCACATTTAATATAAACCTTTTTTGTAAAAAGAAATCGAAATAGTGATGAAACTTTAAGGAAAATTACCCGTATATACCTAATGTAATGATATGGTCCGCAATCTTGGATTCTGACCAATGACGTCATCAAATTTTTATAATTTATGTAATTTTATTGACAAAAATTACATATAATTACATTAAATGTTATTTATATTAGAAAGCATGTCTAACTTGATATAAAACCCTGAAAATGAATTTCGCAAAAAAATGCCTGTCAGAAAACCGTTGCCGTGGCAACACAAAAATCATGAACCTATCACACTGATACAAAATTGTTACCAACTATATTTCAGGAAAAGTCACCAAGTTTGGTGGTTCTAGCGCAAGCCGTTCAGACGTTATCCGACGTCAAAGTTGGCTCGGGCGCTTTTAGCCTCCCACCCCCGGTCTAGATAGGGTTAAATTATCCGGATCAAGGTGTATATGTATATGTTGTCATAAGGCCTGGTCATTTCCTATAACGACCGATTGAACCGACGAGTGAGTGTAGCGAATTAGGTGGTTTAAGAGGTGCTTATAGTATTTAATCACCACTGGTAAGGCAATGGCATCATAACCAATATGAAATGGGGACCTCTGATTGGTTGACGTTTTCTGTCTATATGACAATTGATTAATAAGACGTAGCTTCCATGGTTAGAAATTTGGCTACTCTTACGCTCATTTCAAACCGTCATTAAAATATTTCTATTTTCAGAAACTTTTTGTGATAATTTCGACAGAAAATATAAGACAGCCTAGCTCAGAGACATTCAACATTTCGTGTCATCTATTACGTTACGAAATGATAGCAAAATAGATCGACGCGGCCTCGGGGCGTGTATTTTACAACTTGGGGAAGGTAGTCGCCAGACGGCCGGCTCCTTTCGTTCTACTCCCGCTTGTCGCGTCCAGACTTCTCGGATACTTCGGGCTGAGCAGGATCGTCATCAACGACGCTTACATCTTCGTTCCCGACGACGGGCAGGCGTTACCAGACGGCGAAGCGCTAGGAGAGGCGGGATTCTCTCCTATAGGAGACGCCGTGACAGAACTGATCGTCCAGGCTCAAAACGTTGGCGACGTCCTGTTCAGAGAAGACGTGGTAGAAGTGACTGTTGTTTTGTGTATACGACCTTAAACAACGTTCTGCCAAAGTGCTGCATTTTGTACATGTATGCACGGGTTTAGCGCAGGCGCAGTGCGTTCTGCCGACGTGCGTACGCATCATGGATTGATATATCCCGACTGCCAGCTGATCGCCATGAAAGATCTGATGTACAAAATGCTTAAACAAACAGTTCATTTTAAGGCCCTATTTACAATAAATTAAAACACCTAGTTTGAAACCTACTAGAAGTACAAATTGTAAATATAAACTAGAGGACATGAAACTCGCAATTACTTCAATCAGCAAATAATACTTGTGGTTTATATGGATGCATAAATCTGAACTATAGTTAACAAATCTACCGGACTATATTTGGCGAAGATTTCACTGAGTAAACTGTGGCTTACTATGAAACATTTAATAATATGTTAATCAAAAAGGTTGAAATCTATTGCCCACCTTTTGGTGCTCTATACTACAGTATACGAGTATAGGGTTTTATATGATAAAATATAACATCTTGAGGCTTTTGTCATTCGACAAGCTTTATTTCACTTTTTTTTCTCAAGCGTATTCTTTCACGTGCAAATTTCAAGCTTTTTTTGCGCGTAAAAACATAACATTTAAAAATCACCTCAAAATTGATGAAACAAGGTTTTGTTTATTCTTATTTATCCAGGGGGTACATATCGCCATTAAGGCGTTTTTCAATGTGCCCTGCAGGCATACATAAATAAATAATACAAGAAAATAACAAAGTATAACAAAATGGTAAGTCAACTTAGGTACAAATTAAAGTAAAAGTGTAAATATAATGCCACAACTCAGTAAGGTAGTCATAAAACAAAATAATCACAACACATAATGGCAATAATGCAAAACTAATCAGTAAAATAACAAAAGGAATAACAAAAGGAATTTGCATATCAATGCTATTTGATAACAAGGTAGACTTGTCTGTTATGATGTGGCAAAGCATTCCTGGTTGTAAGGGCGCTTAAATGAATTAACAGAAACTGACCTTTTTACCTGGGGTGGGAGTGAGTTCCAGAGTTTTGTACACTTGAATGCGGCAATATGATAATTAATTTTCTTTTTTGCACTCTTTTCTTTTAATTTTCTAAGTTTAAAACTTCAAAAAAGTTTAAATTCCCAGGGATAAACTAATTCATTCCCAAGGGACCTAGAAGTTTTTCAAAAATAAAATTAAGGAAACAGATGGAAAATCATATCATAATTTTACTACAACTCATTTGACTTATTTCAGAAACATATTTTTTCACACGCAAATTTTTCACGCGCACAAAACCCCATCGCTATTTCTTTCTAGAATATGTAAATAATAGCCATTGCATGGGATGCATAGATGTAGTACAATGACACTACAATCATCATCATTACAACAGAGGGCTAGTACACTGGTAGTGGTTTGTGTTCAACTACGTATACATGTACATGTACCTTGCTCTTTACATGTATATACTAAAGCAAGGAATAAGCAAGTATATAACATTTTGAAAATCTTTGGTACGGCTTTGTTTTGTCCCAATTATGAAAAGAGGGCAGTAAAATGTACGTAGAATAGGTAAATTTTACAATGTACATGCTAAGCTTTTAGCATTCACTGCAAGTCGTACAAGAAAACTCATGCATATTCTACATATTTAGTAACTGCAAAGTAAGGTGTCATAAAGTATGCACCATAAAAGTCCTTATATGTAACTTAAATAACTTACTGGTGTTCCATTTTTCTTCACAGAATATTTTCTGTGACTATTATGAAAAAAATTCTACTATACCACATCAGGCACTACATGTATACATGTATATATCCAAGTAGTAACATTAAGATGGACTTAAAGTAGCAATATTAAGATTAAACTTACAGTTTTGCTCAAATGCAAGATCCTGGTTCACCCTTGAAGTCTCAAATACAAATATGGCTCTCAAATACAAATATACATACATCAAACATTATTACTACATATAAACACTTGTAAAAGCAAGTAAATGAAATGGCCCGGTATAAAATGTTACGATCTTACTCAGGTCAAGTAGCAAAACTAAATTCTTTGTACTCTGCTTGTCACAAACAATCCTGGATATTTTGTCTGAATGTCATCATATTGATCGTATTGGTTAGGGGGTATACTGCCCCTTACG
Organism: Branchiostoma floridae x Branchiostoma japonicum; assembly: GCA_013266295.2. NCBI lineage: Eukaryota > Metazoa > Chordata > Leptocardii > Amphioxiformes > Branchiostomatidae > Branchiostoma > Branchiostoma floridae x Branchiostoma japonicum. Next base: position 14,320,866 of record CM023836.1, read on the forward strand.
AGGTGATATGCCCTTTCGTTGGCTGATACAAGACGGGTTGCCAGCAGGTCTCTGTCAGAGAGATGATGTAAATCACCATGTCGGTTTATACGAGAAGAGTTCGCCAGAACTCCGTCGGGGTGATTTGAATACAGCCTGTACTAGTAGTATTTGGTCCATCGCTCACTGTGGCATGCCCCTACTCTTTTTTGAAATTGTGGTGTGGACATAGAAATCCTATACAATAATCATGTAGATTACAGTAACAGTTATAATGTCATGTAGATTGTATTCCCTCAAGTTAGAAATATCTTGCTCATCTACAATGTACATGACAATTTGTTTACATATTTTATCAAGGACATATGCAATTGCTGACCCATGCAGGTATAAACTTTATTTGATAGAGAAAAATCTGGATTTTCTTATTATTAATAATGTCCTATGTATGGGATGCGTGGTGTTGTACATACGATATGGTATAATTACAGGTCTGCATAGTAAAACCTGTTCTGTTTTTGGTTTGGTGCATGGTTGCTGCCATGTTTTCCCATGATGCTGAGTGGGGGTGTATGATGAGAAAGAGTGTGGCTATTAAATGTTATTTTTCCTCTGAGTGCTTTAATGGCACAGGTTATTTATGCCCTCTCTGATTTTAGTTTCAACATTTAATTCTTCCAAACATGTTAAATAGTAGGACCCCCCCCCCCTCTTCATCAGTGGAAAGGAAAGAGATCTCGATCCAGTTTTAGTTCACTGAAAAGCTAATCTCCCACTGGTCGTGACAGAGAAGACAGACAGCTATGTACAGTATTTACAGGTTCACTGTACCCAGGAAGTTCCTCTACCTCTTTTCGACAAGCACAATGAACAGTGGACCACGGTTAAACGTCCCGTCTTAAGGACTGTGACCCTTTCCAGTAGTATGCATGTTGGGTGAGCGACAACAGCTGGTATTTAAAAGAAAGAATTTCCCTACTGAAGCTGGTATTTAAACTTCCAACCTCTTAGTCCAGATACAGGGTCGCTAATCACTGGACTACGCACGCTACCTCCAAAAAATATGGAAATCAGTGGTTGCCTGCCCAGACCAAACATCTTTACATTTTGTACACAGGATTAGGCTCTAACACAGCTGGCTCTGTGGTGTATATTAGAGAAATTTTATTATCATCCAACGATTCATCATTGACACCTCGAGGTTTGCCCTGCCCCTTACTCTTACATTTGTACACAGGGTTTGGCTCTGACACAGCTGGCTCTGTGGTGTATATTAGAGAAATTTTATTATCATCCAACGATTCATCATTGACACCTCGAGGTTTGCCCTGCCCCTTACTCTTACATTTGTACAAAGGGTTTGGCTCTAACACAGCTGGCTCTGTGGTGTATATTAGATTCCTACCATCCTGCCCTGTCTGATCATTCTGGATTTCCATATTTTTATACTGGCGATCATGATCACCGGTCATTACTGTCATGGTGACAGTAGTTGGGTTTGTGTTGGATGCAGTGATAACCTGAGACTGACCCTGCCCTGTCTGATTATATTGGTTCACATTTTCATACTGATGATCATGGCCACTACTTACCACAGCTGCTGTGGTGTTTGTGTTGGATGCTGTGATAGACTTAGACTGACCCTGCCCTGTCTGATTATGTTGGTTCACATCTTCATACCGGTGATCATGATCACTACTTACCACAGCTGCTGTGGTGTTTGTGTTGGATGCTGCGATAGTCTGAGACTGACCCTGCCCTGTCTGATTTTGTTGGTTTATATCTTCATACTGATGACCATGACCAGTACTTACCACAGCAGCTGTGGTGTTTGTGTTGGATGCAGTGATGGCCTGAGACTGACCCTGCCCTGTCTGATTATGTTGGTTGATATCTTCATACTGGTGATCAAGACCACTACTTACCACAGCAGCTGTGGTGTTTGTGTTGGATGCAGTGATGGACTGAGACTGACCCTGCCCTGTCTGATTATGTTGGTTCACATCTTCATACTGATGATCATGACCACTAATTACCACAGCAGCTGTGGTGTTTCCAGTGATACCATTGTGGAAACTGTTTGGCTGTAAAGTAGCTTGCTGCTTCTTAATATGAAGACTCCTATCATTCAAAACATCTTTGGCATCTTTGCCTGAACAGGGATTTTGGGCCCTCGACCTCTTGTAGCAGATTACGAGAATGATGGTACCAATCAGCACAATGCCAGCTATTGAACCACAGGCAGATGCAATGACAGCTAGTGGGGGGAACCTGGGAGCAGATACATGGCAAGTGTTGTTCTCAGGTTTACTTGTATCAACAGACAGTGTGGTAAATGTGGTGCCTATAATGCGTCCTGTTGAGCTAGCGTTTTGATTGAAGTACCAGTGATAGCGAGAGGTAGTGGAAGTGTAAATGTAGGTGTTGTTAGCACTTTCCAATTGGCTATTGGAACTGTTGCCTTCTGGTTTACTTGATTCAACAGGCAGTGTGGTGACTGTGGTGCCTACATGCCCTGCTGTTGAACCAGCATTTTGTTTACCGTCCAATTGATAATGAGGGGTGGGGTACATGTAGGTAGTGGTGCCCTTGGAGTTGTTACCACTTTCTACTTGGCCATCAACAGGAACAGGTGACGTGGTTGGCACTTTGCAGAAAAGATCCTCAGGGTTGATATCTTTAATCTTTTTTCCAGAGAACTTGGCAGGCTGGGAACATACTATTTGGTTTTCAAACTTACGAAGCCCATTCATTTTTAGCCAGAAAGGAACCATGATGTTACAGTCACACTGCCAGGGGTTGTTGTCAATATCTACACGAGAAATAGATGCAAACATGTCGTACACTGACAGGGGAAGAACAGATATCTTATTTGAGTTCAGGAGGAAACGGCAAAGCTTTGGTAGATTCGAGAATGCACCAGCCTGAGCCTCAGTTATTTGATTGGATTGTAGGTCCAAATGTCTGAGCTTTGGTAGATTCCAGAATGTACCAGCCTGAACCTCAGTTATTTGATTGGAATCTAGCCTCAAAGATGTGAGCTTTGGTAGATTCGAGAATACACCAGCCTGAACCTTAGTTATTTGATTGGAATTTAGTCCCAAACTAGCGAGGTTTAATAGATTCGAGAATACACCAGCCTGAACCTCAGTTATTTGATTGGACCATAGGTACAAATGTGTCAGCTTTGGTAGATTCGAGAATGCACCAGCCTGAACCTCAGTTATTTGATTGGAATATAGTTCCAAACTTGCGAGGTTTGGTAGATTCGAGAATACACCAGCCTGAACCTCAGTTATTTGATTGAAATTTAGTTCCAAACATGCGAGATTTGGTAGATTCGAGAATACACCAGCCTGAACCTCAGTTATTTGATTGAATTCTAGGTACAAATTTGTGAGCTGTGGTAGATTCGAGAATACACCAGCCTGAATTTTACTTATGCTATTATGGGAAAGGCCCAATCTTTCCAGGTCCCTGTACCTTGTAACATCTTGCTCACTTATAAATTTAATCTTATTCTGTCTCAAATCCAACTTGGAGATGGATTTTGGCAGGTTCTGAGGGATGTTCTTAAGGCTACAATAAAAGCATTCGCATATGAGTGATTGACACCTACTCTTGCAGTCTTCCTTACTGAACAGCCAGCTTCTGGTATCGTTCAGGATGATGAGAAGGAAAATCAGCAAATGTCTCATCAGTCTTCCCATGGTGGATCTGACAACAACAACATCAACAACGACAACAATAAACAAGAAATTTGAAATATTATTCAAACTTACAGAAAGTACAGTGTACATGTATATAACACATGATGAACAAAATGACTCCTGGAAACTTCAGATATCATATTAAGGCAATGTTAACAGTAATGGTAAAGTAAAAAGATGGGTGATATAAACACAAAATGTAGGAATGTGTCCTGTGGACTCTTGTTTTTATTTTCTTTTAAATGTCCAAGAGTAATTTTACGACCACATACTCCAAATTTAATACAATAGGGCCCAAAACAAGGAAGGTAATAAAGAACAAGATTCCTACATATTCAAATTTTGAGATCATAAATCGGTTATAGATAAACGAGAATTCAGGCAACAATACGTGACGAAAGCCAACAGGTCTTTTTTTCCTGTATTCAACAATTTTACCTGATTGTCATTGTACATTGTTGATGCTATAATTAAGCTATAATTACAGCATTTCACTGAAACAACTGCTGGCTTTTGCCCATTTTCGGCATGTTGACCACGGTGATCATCAGAGGACAGCAAAATTTGTTGTATTTTCCCCGAATTCAGGTGAAAATAAATGCTGGCGCTGATGTCCTCTATTCTAATTTACTTGCTGTGGCCTACAATGTGAGTTATCAACCAATGATTGACTTAGATTTAGACTTTTTTTATTTATTTATTTGGCTGAAGACACAGCCAAGGCTGCCCAACTAGCACGGGGCTATTATTAAGGGCTAACCTTGAGGCCAGTCACTGTAGAATTTGCATCATTGCACACCGGGGCATGCTCCTACTCTTTTTGGAAGGGTGTGGTGGGTTCTTTTTCGTGCGTAAGGTGTGGCTCTCCCCAAACAGGGGACCTCCATTTAACGTCCTATCCAAGGAATCTACCAAACCTCGCAAGTCTATCCGAAGCTAGATACTCATTTCCACCTGAGTGAAGTGAAAAAAGTCGTGTAAAGTGCCTTTCCCAAGGGCACAAGACCGATGACATGGCAGAGTTCGAACTCGGGACCTCTTGGTTCCGAGTCGAACACTCTGCCGCTAGGCTACACGACCAAACGATTTAGACTTAGACCCCGTTCATACGGATGCGCTAAAAGCGCTTTCGATGTGATTTGGCCGGATTCTGGATTCACGTAATCTCCAAGCAGATCTTACGGTGGCCAAAGACAGTATCCAATTGGCCAAACTGTATCCATTTGCCACCCAAGATCTGCCGGTAGTCGAAATGTCAAAGGCTATTAACACCCTATCGTTGACTAATCTAACTGTGCTTGTGAAGTAGGTGCTAATTACCCTCCGCGGGCACGGCTCGCATGTCCCTCCATGCCTAAATCCATGCCGGCCAGCCGGGTTAATCTCCAAGCAGATCTTTAATACGGTGGCCAAAGACAGTATCCAATTGGCCAAACTGTATCCATTGGGTGGCAGATGGATACAGTTTGGCCAATTGGATACTGTCTTTGGCCACCGTAAGATCTGCTTGGAGATTAAGCCGGGTGACCGTTACAGGAAGTTTCTCTATGGGTCACTGCACCAACCGTTATTTTGGTCAGTTCAAACGATGGAAGAGAGGGTTGAACGCCGTGTCTTTCGTGATGTCTGGGGTTTTCAACCACGACAACCCCAGTCGCGTGCAACCTTCGCCGCCCTGGCAGGCAATGACGTGTTTATGGGCATTTCCACCGGCCAGCCGAGAAAAGAAAACTCACTCTGTTACCAGACTAAAGGTATCTCGCTTTGCGTGTTACTTTTAGAGCCATCGTAGTACTGGTATCGCCCTAGTGAGCCATAATGCCGGAGCGGCTAGCGGTGAATCGAGTAAAATCACATGGTGCAAAAATATATGTTCCCTGGCTCCTGTCTCTCGTAAATTCACCCAATACGTTGAGCCTCTGGAACTATCCCACCCACTGCGTATGCTCTACGATGTCTACGATATGCTATTCGTCCGAGGCCGGGTATCTGAATCAATTTTCTAAGAGGGAAATTCACGAAATCGAGAAAAACGGAGTGAAACAAGAATAAAACTTCCTTTACAAATATGGCCCACTCGTTTGTTTTTCTTCACCGAATCCAAACATAAAGACGTCCAGGAAAATTACGATCGCATTATCTGTTGACGGACGCTTTTTGTTTGTAGTTGTGTCCAACATCTAACAAATACAGGGAGTCTGAGCCTGCTTTAATTTTTTGTGTGTACTAAAGTACTAGTTTTCGGGACGCACTTCAAAATTTAATTTTCTATACGTTTGCGTCGTTGCGTTGCGATGCCGTCGGCTAGCACCGGGACTCCGCGAAACCTCCTCCTGTGACGTGACGGGTCATCGCGTTCGTCCCAGATTCAAGCTATAAACCGCTTGTAAAAAGATTAGCGCGGCCAATCATTTAATTGCTGTTAATAGGGGCACAAGGAGGGGCAGCGACACCATTTTTTAAAAGAAGTGCTCCTACCTGTGCGAGTACCGGCAGATCTTGGGTGGCAGATGGATACAGTTTGGCCAATTGGATACTGTCTTTGGCCACCTGAAGATCTGCTTGGAGATTGGATCCACGTGGCTCCATCTGAACGCTCCGAATCGCATTGAAAGTGCCTAGATCCCAAACCACATCTGGACGTGGTTTCAAACCGCCTTGACTGGATCGCGATTTGCGTCTGAACGCGCCGATGCGCTTTCATCAGGTTTACTTTGCATATCAACCCGGTCATTGACCTCGGGGTCCGCAAAAAACAAGTGGTGGCGTCGGCAACGAATTCTTACAAGGGCCAACCGTAGCCTGCGTCTCCTTCGTACTCCTCTGAGCCGGTTGCAAGCGATTATCCGTAAGAAAAACACGACAACTTCTAGGGCAGGATGCACTTTCACCCCTAACCTCTAACATTGCCAAGACGCCACCTTGCTTGTTTTCATCAAACAACAATGAATGTAGTTTAGGCCAATCGTTCTCGGGCACAGTTTAGAAGGAACGTGTGGCACGTGGACCAGATGTGAGGAATGTGGTTTACCCGAATCGAGCTCAACGCGCATCCGTATGAACGGGGTCTTAGGGGCCCCGCGTCTCCTGACACATATCAGGATGCAATCAAGGTACTCCAGTTTGCTCTGTCAACAGCCAGCCTCATAGCTTGAGGTATTTAAAAACTTGTTTATCACATTGTGCAGTGGAACTTACTACCACCAAGGTACAGTTGGGGCATGTTTACTAGTAGATAGCTTCAAACGTTTACAGTTAGATGTACATGGTACAAATTTAAGGAAAGGTGTAACAGGTCGTTTGGCGTTATATGGCCAGCTGCTACCGCGCCTCGTGCCTCCGAAGCTCTCGATGTGTTAGGCTGAATGCCAGTTATAGCGGCGTCATATAGTATTACAATGCATGTACATTGTACTGATAGCAGACACCAGCCTTTTAGCAAGCTCAAAATGACATTTTTGGCAGCAATACGACCATGGGCCTCTCGATTACCTCCCACTAAGTATTAGCGATCGAAGAATGTACATATATCACAAAATCTAGATTTCTGGGTGAAAAATACACTACTACTACTACGTCATTACCTAGCGATTTAGGGATTTAGGGACCATAAGCTTTCAGCAATCAACAAATTTGGCTCAAGGTCCTTGACAGTGTGACGCCGACTATGTGCCTTGGAAGGGTATTCCCGTAGGAGACTCCGATATGGTAGAATTGGCGATTGAAACAGAAACTCTGATCGTCATCTCTGCTGGTAGAATCTACCGGCAGAGAGGATGAGGTCTATTGCTCAACTTATCCTAAAATTTAAACATTCAATCACATTACTGGTAGCTGATATCACTTAAATAAATAGTCTGTGCTTGCCATTAAACCTAAATATTATATCAGATTCTGTAGGTTATGATAGTGAATATGAACCGCAGATAATACCAGCAGAGACTCCGATCAGGACCTCTATACTGGCAGAGACTCCAATCGGGATATCTGGTCTGATTCTACCGGATCGGATTCTCTATACCCAGACATACATGTATGCATACACAGAAACGTCTACAGAAAATGAAGAATCTTACCTGAAATTAATTCAGTTTTGCATTTTGTACCTTTCAATGACAGGGTAGTGAGAGTATCTTGAAATTCAGTTGGTCGATGTCTTGTCAGGAGGTTGCGAAGGACGTTTTGTCCCGTTGTAGGCTCAGCTGGACACGTCCTCGGTGGAGATCTGCCGCCGTGCAGTGCGATAAACAACTGTAAATTAGTCTAGCTTCAGTCATATTGATTAGGTGAACCCTGTCTTTTAAATATTCATATTGAGCAACCTGTACAAGATTTAGGTATGGGTATATACAGTGTACAGGTACACGGGTTTAAGACCTTGCCTGAACAATTTGGCATTTGATTTTAACAGGTTCTTCTGAACTTCTTCGAATAACAACAGCAAATTTAGTAAACTTAACAGTTAAGGGTTTTTGTTTTTGGAGAATGCTAATAATTTAGACAAAACACGGACAAAATAAAGATGTCTTATATGTCTGGACCTGTACCTGTGCCTGAAAAATTTGGCATTTGATTTCAACATGTTCTTCTCTTCTTCTTTAATAACAATAGAAATATTAGTAAACCTAACAGTTCAGAGTTTTTGTTTGTGGAGAATTCTAATAATCATATACAAAACACGGGTAAAATTAACATATATTGTAGTCTTAAACGGTGTCTGTCCTTACCTGGACCTGTGCCTGAACAATTTGACATTTTATTTCAACATGTTCTTCTGAACTTCTTCAATAACAAGAGAAATATTAGTAAACTTAACAGTTCAAAGTTTTTGTTTGTGGGGAATGCTAATTATTATACACAAAACACGGGTAAAATTAACATACATTGTAGTCTTATACGGTGTCTGTCTGGACCTGTACCCGTGCCTGAAAAATTTGGCATTCGATTTCAACATGTTCTTCTGAACTTTTTCAATAACAACAGAAATAGTAAACTTAACAGTAAGTGTTAACTTAAAGGCTTTTTGTTTATTGAGAATTCTAAGACAAAACATGGGCAAATTTAAGATGTCTTATGTTTTATGTTAATCATCTCCTGCCTTAGTGGACTCATACCACACAAACCTGACCAAAGTGACATCTCGAGGGAGCATAAATAATGCAACAGATCGTTTATTAGTTTGCCACTGCCCGTCTGTAAGGTACAAACACACTGTCCTGCCTCTGCATGGGACCCTTGGGGAACCAGCAAGGTCACAAATAAGCATTAGTTATTAATGTAACTTTATACCGGTACAGTACCTGGTACTTTATAGTGCTTACTATAGGTATTGTAGACCTGTATTATAGAATAGCTAAATCGATGTTTGCAGTACAGTGCTGGTACACAGCTCTATGATTGGAACAGACAGAGACTCCAATTGGGACCTCTTCTGGTAGAAATTCTTTAGAGTCTCTACCTAGACATGAGTACACCCCTACAGAAATGTCTACAGAAAAATTAAGAATTTCGTAATCACCTTTCAAATTGATCCAGTCTTACCTTTCAATGATACGCTAGTCAGAGTATCTTCAAATTGGAATTCAGTTGGTTGATGTCTTGTCAGGATGTTACGAAAGACGTTTTGTCCCGTTGTAGTTGTTCTTGTAGGCTAGAACACGTCCTTGGTGGAATTCTGCCGCAGTGCAGTGCGATAAACAACTCTAAATTAGTCTAGCTTAAGTCATATTCATTTGATGATGTAAACCCTGCCTGTATTCTAAATATTCATACTGAGTAAGTTGTTTACTCTCTGTTGCTACCTTTTGCTCAGACTTTAGAAGGTTTCTGAATACGAGATATAAATCAACGAGCTCGAAGACAAAAATGTCAGAAGGTTATGTTTTTGGCTTGGCTATTATGGAGTGACTGTGAAGGTAGCATATAACTGTTAAATCCCCGGGTTTAACCGTTAATGATAGCCTCAGAACCTGATTTTTTTTTGCAAATTACATGAAAATGAAGCAGGCAAATCCTAGAGTTAATTACGTTGGTGTTGCCTTATCTGCACAAGTGACAATTTATAGGATAGGTATAGCACCAACAACTGGAAACTTTTTAGCCATTCAGGAAATTAGCCATATAATATACTATACTATAGATTAGGGCTGTGTACCGGTTCTGTGTACCGGCACAGTACCATAAAAATCAAGTAGGTACAGGTCCAAAATACCGAATCACTAAGAACTGGTACATTATACTGATATGACACAGATGGTGGTCAGAGTTCACCACAGTGACATCTAGAAGGAGCAATCATTGGGGACCACAGAAAGTGCGAAATGGACTGTATGTAAAGCGCACAACAAAGACATGCCGGCAGTGTTTAAGATGTTTTGTATTTGAATTTGAACTTTCATAAGTACCATCCCGTTTTGCAAATACATATACACTTTATGCAGTTTAAGTCATGGTTGTTCAGACTGAATGGCAGAGAGAGAACATCATGTTAACGGCAGCATACTTCAAGTGTTGTCTGTGATATCATTTCTTTTCATTTTGATGAAAACACGTACTCTCCTTACAACTATTTAACTTCAAATGTATACCATTTGAACATTGTGGTGTGTGTGTGTGTGTGTGCTCGCGAGCGCGCGTGTGTGTGTATGTCTGTGTGTGTGTGTGTGTGTGTGTGTGTATGTGTGTGTGTGTGTGTGTGTGTGTGTGTGTGTGTGTGTGTGTGTGTGTGTGTGTGTGTGTTTCTGTCTGAACAGCACAAGTCAAGAATTCATGAATGGATCGTAATGATATTTGGTATCTTGGCAACATTAATTTGATGAGAATATGTATCCCCTAGCGAGTTTCAAAGGTTCTGCCGTAGCAGAATGTCTAATTTTTATAACTCGTATTCTGGACATGCAATGGGTAAGATCAGAGTTTCATACATTGGACAACTTGTGCTATTTTAGTAGAGAAGATCGACCGATACAATCTATGGAAATGAGGACCTTATTTGCATGAGTTACTCATTCTGCACTTCAGTTGACATAATGATAAAGAGAGCAAACTTTGGCCACCGGTTTACACCCCTCATATCTTAGACAACCTACGGAACGTGACACTGTTCAGGACTACGCCATGGCTGGGTACGAACCCGGGGGGCCTCATGCTTTATCTGAGGGAACATTTTGTCACCTTCCCACATCTGAGCCTCACCTCACGAAGGTAGGTACACCGTACTATTCTGATCAGTTCCTCAGTGAAACTATTGGAGTTTATTTGAGTTCAACCTTTCTTTTGTATCCAGAACCGTGCATATGTACAGCTCTATGAATGAATGGGTTAGGGTTAGAATCAGGCACGGTTCTGGATAGTCTCCGCGTATCCAAAAACGTAGATTTGCCCCAGACATGGTTCTAGATACTCGTGGACTATCGAGAACCGTGCCTGAGCATATGGTTCTTGATAAAGCACGGTTCTGGATACAACAGCATTATTACTGGCAATATTAATTTGCCCAAATATTGCACCAGACTGTCACGTGAATTAGCCTGTTTATGTAACTGGAAAACATGAAGCTCTGTGATAAAAGCCGTTGTCTATGCTAGTAACAAAATGTACGTGTACCTTCCACGAGCCAAAACAATAGTCAATTGATACCCGCTACACTCAACTAGCACAGTGTATCGCCTAGATATCGGTGTTGTACATGTATCCCACTAAGTGATATTGACCAAAAGATGTCTGTTATTTTAGCAAATAATTGACCCCTGCCTTTTGTGTCAATTGGTATATATTTTCAAATATATTTGAATGACGATTTTTTCTTATTTTAGCAAACTGATAGACTCAATATTTGGCGGCAAAGGTACATTGTACAGCAGTGAGCCTGGGACTATTCTCCATAATTAATAGGCTTAGTTATATACAGCCGCGCAATGTTGACAGAAGGGTTGTTGAGCAATTTGGAGAATGTTTACTCGTTTCGGGGTAACGTTTACAAAGTCCGCTAATAAAAGTCAGGCCAGATGTCGCTATTTTATGAGGCAATTAATCTTACAGATCATTCCACGGATATAATGCTGTTTGTTTGAAACAGTAGTCAAACTTTTATTTCGGAATATCGAGTGGTTGGAGTGCCTTACGTGAAGCCCCTGTCACACATAGCCGAATATGGCCTCTTGAACACTAGCCAAACTAGGTCAGGAGTAAGGTCCGCTGGTGTTCGGCGAGGTCGGCTACTGTTCGGCTGTGCCAGCCGAATGTTTCAAAATGTTTTTAAAAACATTCGGGTGTGGACGGGAGGTTCGACCATGGGTAGTTTGCAGGTGTTTGGGAGTAGGTCAGCAGTGTTCGGGGGCTACATTTCAATCAAATTTAATTGAAATTTGATTCGATTCATATAGAGAGGTAGGTGTTGCCTAAATCTGGTCAGACTGCTCCCGTACTTCAGCCAACCTTGGTCGGCTGGTGTTCGGCGGAAGGTTCTGAATGTGTGACAGGGGCTTTACGTGGCGTATGCACTTATAATTACCGCACTCAGGGAGAAATGTTTTGACTATAGTTCTCATGCTATGCGGCACCCCAAATTGGCCATGGCGAGTATCGTATCGAGTAAACAGGAGAATGCAGGTGATATAATTAACAGTCAGAGACTGTCACATATATCAACAGCGATTCTATTATGTCAAAACTCAAAATGCCTGCAGTACCAGGTAAACAAAACAGATGGCGTCGTTTCCCTGACGATGTTTTAAAATTATGTGTGCGAATACATTACTGTGTTGCGTTGGTTATATGCGGCCACGTAATTAAAGAAACTGGTAGGCATGTGTACAGGGGCTGACAAATGAAGTTGATATTTATTCGACGATCTATCTAGACGATATAGATTACAGGGCTGCCTTCAGGCATACCGCGGACCCCCAAGTGATAACCGTCATACTCTCTTCGTATAGTAAAATACTTAAAGAATTCTTGTATAGACAACTAGCATAGCAATGAAGTGTTTTAAGATAATAGATAGCTAGCTAGATAGATAGCTAGATAGCTAGCTAGAAACTAGATAGATAGCTAAATAGATAGATAGATAGATAGATACTAGATAGATACATACATACATACATACATACATACGCCAAAAACAGTTACTCAAGCAACTGGATATGATTTCGGAAACGGTCAGACGTTTCAGGTAGCATCCACTACCTTTCGTCAGTGACACTGAGTGACTGCTGGAGAATTGCAGGTTTATAAGCACAAACTATTGATTGATATGTAAATGAGTGAAGACAAATTTTGTGAAAGTCCAAAAGGAAACAAAAGTTAGACAAGTCAAGACAAGGATAATGCAAATTAGTGAAGAAGCCCCTGTTGTTTCAGAACAGGAGCTCAAGTGTTGTATGTCCTTGGGCCTGGGAGCGCCAAATCCCAAGTGCCCGAGAGGTCTACCCTCAGCACTGTCAACGACACTCCCCCAGCCAACTGGTTCCGCTACGTAGACGACACTTGGTGTAGACTAAAATGTATGTATGTATGAATACTTGAACCGAAGTCTGTTCGACGGTGGTGGGTTCTTCAACGTGCTCGAGGTGTGGCTCTCCTCAAATACGGGACCTCCGGCTTTACGTGCTATCCAAGAGGACGTCCCTAACCGAAGCTAGGTACCCATTTTCACCTGCGTCGGGTGATGTAATAGGTGTAAAGTGTATTTCCCAAGGGCATAACGTTGGGGCTGTTGATATTCGAAACCAGAACCTTAAGAGTCTAAGTCAAGAACCCTAAGCACAAGTCCACCCTGCTAACTTTGTTCCCGGTATCTTTTGTATTTGACCCCACAGATTTGCAAGTATTGCAGGACTGAACCAGTGCCAACACCTTGTCTTATGATGACGTCACCTTCAAAACCAGCCACCGTGACAAGTCAACAACCACGTTTGAGGAAATTTCGACACCGTTCTTCGACTGAGACTTTAACTCCACGTATCCAGCATGGGACACGACAGCCTCCCGTCACATGTGCCGTCCTTAACGTCAAACTGACGACAGCGTACTCCAACAAAACCGCAGCAGGCAGACATCTACAGCAGGTTGACCAACGGATAATCAAAGACATTGTAAAGAATGGACCGACAAAGGAACGTTTGATCAAGTTGGCGCAGGCCATGGGAGTATATAAAGCCTATATCAACGTACAGAAGGGGACGCTTCACCTTGTTTTGTTGACCTTGACGTTCTAGACTGGTTCTGGGCCGAGCATGACCATGACACTGTGGCGACGGTTCTGACGGACATCCTTGTGAATGAAGGAGTGAATGAGAGTTGGAGAGAGATCACTGTAAGGGCTGCCGTGGACCCGGCAGAGTTCAGGACAGCACGGAAGTTTTTGGCTGGGACAAAAAACCTGCAGGTAAGCGGCTCAAAGGCGCATTCTATCTTGTATCCTCATTCTTAAAGCTGCATTATGTAACATTAGGACGATACGAAAAGTACATTTTCTGGTCATTTCTTTACAAAGTAAGTTGAATCAACCCTACTCCATTGCTAATAAGTCCTACTCAGAAAGAGGACGTGCCAAAATATTACACTAGATATTAATTAATAAAAGCAGGAAACACGACTGTCAGCCATGTTTGTTTACATTTTGGTATTTTGTGGTGGTGCCACAAACTGAGTGCGCCTCTGGTGGGCTGTTTTAGCGCCAACCATGAATGAACTTTTGCAATATTAACTTTCCCCCTCTTTTTCTTATTTTTCTTATGACGACTTTTATTTATTCAGGAGCATCTCCGAATTGGCCCACACAGAGCCACGTGACCAATTGTATAAACCTGGAGGCCGGTACCAAACGGGCGTTACACGACTCGGAACTGTGTGAGAGACTGATCCAGATGACACAGTATGGATCTGATCACTCACCACCATTTTCAGCCTGACAGCAGTTTCTCTATTAATTGTTTTAACTGTTCCTAGAATGTTTTGACTCGAAGAATTTTATGTCTGTTGTTACTGCACGTGGATGCTTTATAGATGCAGCTATTGTATAATATGATGACCTAGTAACTATAATAGTGGATTTCTTTATTTTAAACATGTATGTTTGTTGTATTTACTTATTAACATCTCGACGAAAATTTCATCACTAATTTTTTTTACAAATCTGTAATCAGTTTGTATTTTCCAGTGCAATTCAGTACGCGAGTCATAACGCGCACTGCGAGATTGTAAATTTGTTCAATGTGAAATGAACCAATCGCCACTTATTTTCTTCATCATCATCTGTCCCGTTGTTAATCAGCGGTATAAAAGAGGCAAAACAACTTTCAGAAAAAAATTGTGTTTACATTTGCAGAAATAAAACGTATTGTTTTTTTTGTCGATCTGTTTCTTTCATTCCTTCAAACAAATAAAGTCAACAATCTGGACCAGACTGTCTCGCTTAATGATCTCTAACATTGTGGTCTATTTTGTCTCGCAGCTGGGAATATGTTTACTCTACAGAATCTAGATCTTAATAGAGGAAGAAATGGATGACTGATTGAAAAAATGAATGAAGCGATCTTCTGCTGTCGCAAAGCTACGATTGTTATGCGTAGTTATTATATCGTTATAGAAATATTTCGCTGAGGGTGGTTATTTATTATTAGCCTATGGCTATTGACAGGATCATCCTGTCAGTACTAGAAAGTATTGCACTGCTGACAGGATCGTCTTGTCAGTACCAGAAAGTATTGCACTGCTGACAGGATCGTCCTGTCAGTACCAGAAAGTATTGCACTGCTGAGAGGATCGTCCTGTCAGTAACAGAAAGTATTGCACTGCTGACATCGTCCTGTCAGTACTAGAAATTATTGCACTGCTGAAAGGATCGTCCTGTCAGTACCAGAAAGCATTGCACTGCTGACAGGATCGTCCTGTCAGTACTAGAAAGTATTGCACTGCTGACAGGATCGTCCTGTCAGTAACAGAAAGTATTGCACTGCTGACAGGATCGTCCTGTCAGTAACAGAAAGTATTGCACTGCTGACAGGATCGTCCTGTCAGTACTAGAAAGTATTGCACTGCTGAAAGGATCGTCCTGTCAGTACCAAAAAGCATTGCACTGCTGACAGGATCGTCCTGTCAATACTAGAAAGTATTGCACTGCTGACAGGATCGTCCTGTCTGTAACAGAAAGTATTGCACTGCTGAAAGGATTATCTTGTCAGTACCAGAAAGTATTGCACTGCTGACAGGATCGTCCTGTCAGTACCAGAAAGTATAACACTGCTGATAGGATCGTCCTGTCAGTACTAGAAAGTATTGCACTGCTGACAGGATCATCATGTCAGTACCAGAAAGCATTTTACTGCTGACAGGATCGTCCTGTCAGTACCAAAAAGTATTGCACTGCTGACAGGATCGTCCTGTCAGTAACAGAAAGTATTGCACTGCTGAAAGGATCATCTTGTCAGTACCAGAAACTATTGCACTTCTGACAGGATCGTCCTGTCAGTACCAGAAAGTATTGCACTGCTGAAAGGATCGTCCTGTCAGTAACAGAAAGTATTGCACTGCTGAAAGGATCATCTTGTTAGTACCAGAAACTATTGCACTGCTGACAGGATCGTCCTGTCAGTAACAGAAAGTATTGCACTGCTGACAGGATCGTCCTGTCAGTACCAGAAAGTATTGCACTGCTGACAGGATCGTCCTGTCAGTAACAGAAAGTATTGCACTGCTGACAGGATCATCATGTCAGTACCAGAAAGCATTTTACTGCTGACAGGATCGTCCTGTCAGTACCAAAAAGTATTGCACTGCTGACAGGATCGCCCTGTCAGTAACAGAAAGTATTGCACTGCTGAAAGGATCATCTTGTCAGTACCAGAAACTATTGCACTTCTGACAGGATCGTCCTGTCAGTACCAGAAAGTATTGCACTGTTGAAAGGATCGTCCTGTCAGTAACAGAAAGTATTGCACTGCTGAAAGGATCATCTTGTTAGTACCAGAAACTATTGCACTGCTGACAGGATCGTCCTGTCAGTAACAGAAAGTATTGCACTGCCGACAGGATCGTCCTGTCAGTAACAGAAAGTATTGCACTGCTGACGGGATCGTCCTGTCAGTAACAGAAAGTATTGCACTGCTGACAGGATCGTCCTGTCAGTACCAGAAAGTATTGCACTACTGACAGGATCGTCCTGTCAGTACCAGAAAGTATTGCACTGCTGACAGGAACGTCCTGTCAGTACCAGAAAGTATTGCACTGCTGAAAGGATCATCTTGTCAGTACCAGAAAGTACTGCACTGCTGACAGGGACGTCCTGTCAGTAACAGAAAGTATTGCACTGCTGAAAGGATCATCTTGTCAGTACCAGAAAGTACTGCACTGCTGACAGGGACGTCCTGTCAGTAACAGAAAGTATTGCACTGCTGAAAGGATCAGTAAGTCAGTACCAGAAAGTACTGCACTGCTGACAGGAACGTCCTGTTAGTAACAGAAACTATTGCACTGCTGACAGGATCGTCCTGTCAGTAACAGAAAGTATTGCAATGCTGACAGGATCGTCCTGTCAGTACCAGAAAGTATTGCACTGCTGACAGGATCGTCCTGTCAGTAACAGAAAGTATTGCACTGCCGACAGGATCGTCCTGTCAGTAACAGAAAGTATTGCACTGCCGACAGGATCGTCCTGTCAGTAACAGAAAGTATTGACAGGATCGTCCTGTCAGTACCAGAAAGTATTGCACTACTGACAGGATCGTCCTGTCAGTACCAGAAAGTATTGCACTGCTGACAGGAACGTCCTGTCAGTACCAGAAAGTATTGCACTGCTGAAAGGATCATCTTGTCAGTACCAGAAAGTACTGCACTGCTGACAGGGACGTCCTGTCAGTAACAGAAAGTATTGCACTGCTGAAAGGATCAGTAAGTCAGTACCAGAAAGTACTGCACTGCTGACAGGAACGTCCTGTTAGTAACAGAAACTATTGCACTGTTGAAAGGATCGTCCTGTCAGTAACAGAAAGTATTGCACTGCTGAAAGGATCATCTTGTTAGTACCAGAAACTATTGCACTGCTGACAGGATCGTCCTGTCAGTAACAGAAAGTATTGCACTGCCGACAGGATCGTCCTGTCAGTAACAGAAAGTATTGCACTGCTGACGGGATCGTCCTGTCAGTAACAGAAAGTATTGCACTGCTGACAGGATCGTCCTGTCAGTACCAGAAAGTATTGCACTACTGACAGGATCGTCCTGTCAGTACCAGAAAGTATTGCACTGCTGACAGGATCATCTTGTCAGTACCAGAAAGTACTGCACTGCTGACAGGGACGTCCTGTCAGTAACAGAAATCACTAATTTTTTTTACAAATCTGTAATCAGTTTGTATTTTCCAGTGCAATTCAGTACGCGAGTCATAACGCGCACTGCGAGATTGTAAATTTGTTCAATGTGAAATGAACCAATCGCCACTTATTTTCTTCATCATCATCTGTCCCGTTGTTAATCAGCGGTAT
This sequence comes from Branchiostoma floridae x Branchiostoma japonicum, assembly GCA_013266295.2. Taxonomy (NCBI): domain Eukaryota; kingdom Metazoa; phylum Chordata; class Leptocardii; order Amphioxiformes; family Branchiostomatidae; genus Branchiostoma; species Branchiostoma floridae x Branchiostoma japonicum. The sequence goes on from CM023836.1 coordinate 14,339,038, forward strand.
AAAAGAGGCAAAACAACTTTCAGAAAAAAATTGTGTTTACATTTGCAGAAATAAAACGTATTGTTTTTCTTGTCGATCTGTTTCTTTCATTCCTTCAAACAAATAAAGTCAACAATCTGGACCAGACTGTCTCGCTTAATGATCTCTAACATTGTGGTCTATTTTGTCTCGCAGCTGGGAATATGTTTACTCTACAGAATCTAGATCTTAATAGAGGAAGAAATGGATGACTGATTGAAAAAATGAATGAAGCGATCTTCTGCTGTCGCAAAGCTACGATTGTTATGCGTAGTTATTATATCGTTATAGAAATATTTCGCTGAGGGTGGTTATTTATTATTAGCCTATGGCTATTGACAGGATCATCCTGTCAGTACTAGAAAGTAATGCACTGCTGACAGGATCGTCTTGTCAGTACCAGAAAGTATTGCACTGCTGACAGGATCGTCCTGTCAGTACCAGAAAGTATTGCACTGCTGACAGGATCGTCCTGTCAGTAACAGAAAGTATTGCACTGCTGACATCGTCCTGTCAGTACTAGAAATTATTGCACTGCTGAAAGGATCGTCCTGTCAGTACCAGAAAGCATTGCACTGCTGACAGGATCGTCCTGTCAGTACTAGAAAGTATTGCACTGCTGACAGGATCGTCCTGTCAGTAACAGAAAGTATTGCACTGCTGACAGGATCGTCCTGTCAGTAACAGAAAGTATTGCACTGCTGACAGGATCATCTTGTTAGTACCAGAAACTATTGCACTGCTGACAGGATCGTCCTGTCAGTAACAGAAAGTATTGCACTGCTGACAGGATCGTCCTGTCAGTACCAGAAAGTATTGCACTGCTGACAGGATCGTCCTGTCAGTAACAGAAAGTATTGCACTGCTGACAGGATCATCATGTCAGTACCAGAAAGCATTTTACTGCTGACAGGATCGTCCTGTCAGTACCAAAAAGTATTGCACTGCTGAAAGGATCATCTTGTCAGTACCAGAAACTATTGCACTTCTGACAGGATCGTCCTGTCAGTACCAGAAAGTATTGCACTGCTGAAAGGATCGTCCTGTCAGTAACAGAAAGTATTGCACTGCTGAAAGGATCATCTTGTTAGTACCAGAAACTATTGCACTGCTGACAGGATCGTCCTGTCAGTAACAGAAAGTATTGCAATGCTGACAGGATCGTCCTGTCAGTGCCAGAAAGTATTGTACTGCTGACAGGATCGTCCTGTCAGTAACAGAAAGTATTGCACTGCCGACAGGATCGTCCTGTCAGTAACAGAAAGTATTGCACTGCTGACGGGATCGTCCTGTCAGTAACAGAAAGTATTGCACTGCTGACAGGATCGTCCTGTCAGTACCAGAAAGTATTGCACTACTGACAGGATCGTCCTGTCAGTACCAGAAAGTATTGCACTGCTGACAGGAACGTCCTGTCAGTACCAGAAAGTATTGCACTGCTGAAAGGATCATCTTGTCAGTACCAGAAAGTACTGCACTGCTGACAGGGACGTCCTGTCAGTAACAGAAAGTATTGCACTGCTGAAAGGATCAGTAAGTCAGTACCAGAAAGTACTGCACTGCTGACAGGAACGTCCTGTTAGTAACAGAAACTATTGCACTGCTGACAGGATCGTCCTGTCAGTAACAGAAAGTATTGCAATGCTGACAGGATCGTCCTGTCAGTACCAGAAAGTATTGCACTGCTGACAGGATCGTCCTGTCAGTAACAGAAAGTATTGCACTGCCGACAGGATCGTCCTGTCAGTAACAGAAAGTATTGCACTGCCGACAGGATCGTCCTGTCAGTAACAGAAAGTATTGACAGGATCGTCCTGTCAGTACCAGAAAGTATTGCACTACTGACAGGATCGTCCTGTCAGTACCAGAAAGTATTGCACTGCTGACAGGAACGTCCTGTCAGTACCAGAAAGTATTGCACTGCTGAAAGGATCATCTTGTCAGTACCAGAAAGTACTGCACTGCTGACAGGGACGTCCTGTCAGTAACAGAAAGTATTGCACTGCTGAAAGGATCAGTAAGTCAGTACCAGAAAGTACTGCACTGCTGACAGGAACGTCCTGTTAGTAACAGAAACTATTGCACTGCTGAAAGGATCGTCCTGTCAGTAACAGAAAGTATTGCAATGCTGACAGGATCGTCCAGTCAGTACCAGAAAGTATTGCACTGCTGACAGGATCGTCCTGTCAGTAACAGAAAGTATTGCACTGCTGACAGGATCGTCCTGTCAGTACCAGAAAGTATTGCACTACTGACAGGATCGTCCTGTCAGTACCAGAAAGTATTGCACTGCTGACAGGAACGTCCTGTCAGTACCAGAAAGTATTGCACTGCTGAAAGGATCATCTTGTCAGTACCAGAAAGTACTGCACTGCTGACAGGGACGTCCTGTCAGTAACAGAAAGTATTGCACTGCTGAAAGGATCATCTTGTCAGTACCAGAAAGTACTGCACTGCTGACAGGAACGTCCTGTTAGTAACAGAAAGTATTGCACTGCTGACAGGAACGTCCTGTCACTAACAGGAAGTATTGCACTGCTGACAGGATCGTCCTGCCAGTAACAGAAAGTATTGCACTGCTGATAGGATCGTCCTGTCAGTAACAGAAAGTATTGCACTGCTGAAAGGATCATCTTGTCGGTAACAGAAACTATTGCACTGCTGACAGGATCGTCCTGTCAGTAACAGAAAGTATTGCAATGCTGACAGGATCGTCCTGTCAGTACTAGAAAGTATTGCACTGCTGACAGAATCGTCCTGTCAGTAACAGAAAGTAATGCACTGCTGTAAGGAACGTCCTGTCAGTAACAGAAACTATTGCACTGCTGACAGGAACGTCCTGTCAGTAACAGAAAGTATTGCAATGCTGAAAGGAGCGTCCTGTCAGTAACAGAAAGTATTGCACTGCTGAAAGGATCATCTTGTCAGTAACAGAAAGTATTGCACTGCTGAAAGGAACGTCCTGTCAGTACCAGAAAGTATTGCACTGCTGACAGGATCGTCCTGTCAGTACTAGAAAGTATTGCACTGCTGACAGAATCGTCCTGTCAGTAACAGAAAGTATTGCACTGCTGACAGGATCGTCCTGTCAGTACTAGAAAGTATTGCACTGCTGAAAGGATCATCTTGTCAGTAACAGAAACTATTGCACTGCTGACAGGATCGTCCTGTCAGTAACAGAATGTATTGCACTGCTGACAGGCAGAAACGTCCTGTCAGTAACAGAAACTATTGCACTGCTGACAGGAACGTCCTGTCAGTAACAGAAAGTATTGCACTGCTGAAAGGAACGTCCTGTCAGTAACAGAAAGTATTGCACTGCTGACAGGATCGTCCTGTCAGTAACAGAAAGTATTGCACTGCTGACAGGAACGTCCTGTCAGTAACAGAAAGTATTGCAATGCTGAAAGGAGCGTCCTGTCAGTAACAGAAAGTATTGCACTGCTGAAAGGAACGTCCTGTCAGTAACAGAAAGTATTGCACTGCTGAAAGGAACGTCCTGTCAGTAACAGAAAGTATTGCACTGCTGACAGGATCGTCCTGTCAGTAACAGAAAGTATTGCACTGCTGACAGGCAGGAACGTCCTGTCAGTAACAGAAACTATTGCACTGCTGACAGGAACGTCCTGTCAGTAACAGAAACTATTGCACTGCTGAAAGGAACGTCCTGTCAGTAACAGAAACTATGGCACTGCTAACAGGATCATCCCAGGGTCGCCGCGGGTCACAGTCCTGTTGTTGCCTGGTTGCTAGCTAGCCTGTGTTTACAAGCTCTCGGCCGGGGGTGTAATTAGACCCCCACCTCAGGGGCGGCAACCGTCGGGGCGGCCGGCCGACAAGAGCGCGATTAGTCAGGCTAAGTTGCTACCTTGCAGGGTATGATGTTGCGCGTTAGCAGTGCACTGCTTTCTGTTACTGACAGGATTATCCTGTCAGCAGTGCAATACTTTCTAGTACTAACAAGACGTTCCTGTCAGTAGGCACAGGCTTTTTTTTTAATTCGGGGTGATCGGCACACGCTCTGGAAGCATTCGGCACAACTGGACCTGTCAGCTGTCCTGTACCCACACACCTCACACTGTCACACATGTAGAGTGTTTTGCTAGATGAACGTCCAAGTGGTGTTTCCTTGCTGAAGAATAGTCACACTGGTAACAGTTGTAAGGTTCTTCCCCGGTATGCGTTCTCATATGTCGGCATAAGTTGGACCTCACAGCTGTCCTGTATCCACACTCCCCACACATGTGGGGTTTCTCACCAGTGTGTTTTACGAGATGTAGGTGCAAAGAGGATTTGCACGCTGCAGAATAGTCACACTTGTCACACTTGTAGGGTTTTTCTCTTGTATGGGTTCTCATATGGGTGGATATAGAATGCTTTCTTGTCCTGTACCCACACTCCCCACACATATTTTTTCTTCTGTACTAGAAAGTATTGCAATGCTGAAAGGATCATCTTGTCAGTAACAGAAACTATTGCACTGCTGACAGGATCATCCTGTCAGTAACAGAAAGTATTGCACTGCTGACAGGCAGGAACGTCCTGTCAGTAACAGAAACTATTGCACTGCTGACAGGCAGGAACGTCCTGTCAGTAACAGAAACTATTGCACTGCTGACAGGAACGTCCTGTCAGTAACAGAAAGTATTGCACTGCTGAAAGGAACGTGCTGTCAGTAACAGAAAGTATTGCATTGCTGATCTGCCACAGGAAACCCCGATGGGAGATCTATGCTTTACCATTGTCATATCTGGCCTAATAAGAAAATTGAAAAAAAAAATTGAGATACATCGCAAAAGCTATAAATGCTAGAATTGCAAACAGCAGAAAACAATATATTTCAAATTCTAAAATGATTAGGCTAATAGATATACAAGTTTTACCTAATTATTAACAACTCAACAAGTGGGGAAAAGACAAGGGATTTTTAGCTGAACGCCTTATGGGTACTTGCAATTTATTTTATCTTTGTTTTAGTACCATTCAAGTCCTTCCTAAACAGCTGATTTACTGATGTATGAGTACATACTATGGCGTACATTAATGTGGCCAGAGGTGCACGTATTTTTGGCGACGCCTCATGGGCGAGCCAAATGGTACAGTATCGTGTGTGATTTGCAAGAATTCTAGGAATTGTACAGGAATTTTATCCACAGGTATGGAATGTCCAGAGGAATGTCTCACAGCCCTGGAATTGAGCTGGCCTACATCTATGCCCACATTGACCTACTTAGTGAAATTCCTGGAAACCCTTGGGAGATACGGAATGTTTTCTGTGAGCTCCAGGGCTTGTTCACTATACACTCAGGAAATGGTAGGGGTGATATACTGAACTGTGCTGTACTAAAACCGACTAGACTTAACAGGTAACAAGGTACTTATCATAAAATATTATATACTGTATATCATCTGCACCAGTATACGAATAAACATTCATAGTCATCAGCTTCATTGCATCTAAACAGGTACTCATATATCGTTATTATAAAGTATACTATGTCCTGATGTGATTAACGTTACTGATGTGAGCCCTCAGCTGGTCGAGTTCCCTTTGCACAATTCCACTGTTATGCCCGATGTTAGTGCTGCCTCGATTTCACTTAAATGAAGTCTACTGATGAGGATATTTGTGCTGACGGTGCCATACATTGAACACAAACCCTACCAACAACTTCCGCCGCCATGGCAATGTACTTTTCATTGCCAGTCTTGTTGCTTTTGCTCCCCTCCCCTTTTATTTCCACCATATTCACATCCCGAAAATGTCTGTGAAATATCATCCTATTGTGGTCGTTCTTCCAAATAAATGGCCTCAGACTATTCCCATCGACATCAGAATACCTCCTTCCTATGATAGTTTTTCTCTCCACGTAAACTGGGCAGCTTTGTCCTTCCGTCGTCTCGTGACGTCAGAAGTGAGCGCCATGCAGGTCAAAAGTGAAATTGTCGGCCTGGTTACCACATGTAATAAGCTTGACGTCGGGAGATATATATATATATATATATATATATGTGTGTTACGCTTTCCTCATGATGTAAACGTTTTGCACTTCAGACCGCCCAAACAACGTAACATACGCCTGACCTTTGTTTCTGATCTGAAATAATATGGAAGGAATAATTTTTAATGACAGTCAAGCCAAACTGTTTAGTCTGAATCTTGATATCCGTCTTTTGTGATCAATTGACAAAATACATCCATGAAAAAAGGCAACACATTAGAAAACGTTATGTTCAACGATTTTATATTTGAAAAAGGCTAGGTGGAACATACACACGTATGCTACGTGCAGTACTGAACAAGACATGGCAGCAACATCCCACTAAGGAGGAGCTCTACGGTGACATTCCAGCTGTGTCCGAGCTAATCAGACAGCGGAGGACAAGATTTGCAGGACATGTCTACAGAAGTAAGGCCGAACTAGCTGTTGAACTGGTCCTGTGGGAGCCTAAACAATGGCATGCTAAACCTGGGCGTCCTCGTATGACATACTTAGACCAGCTGGCTGCTGATGTGGGACTTCCAAAGGAGTACCTGGCGAGTGCCATGACGGATAGAGTGGACTGGAGGGAGAGGGTCTGGGACCGGGGAGCACCCCCGACATGATGATGATATTTGAGCAGAAAACATTGAAAAAACTACATAACAAAAAGAAACTTTTACTCGTACACAACAGAACGTCTACATATTTTCAACTGTTGATATTTGTCAAAAGATATTTGTTTGTGGCTATGTCGGAAACTGAAGCACGCCAGTCATTTTACGCTGATGCAAATCAGTGTTAAGATTTTACTGCGAACCAAATGCTAGTTTACAGAGTTGATATTAGTCAAAAGATATTTGTTTGTGGTACACATAGGTAAACACTTCGTCAAAGCAAATTATTAACAGCAAATCATTCGTTAACTCTCAACACTTACGTCTACCTTTCGACTACTGTGTACAATCACTTACCAATGTTAATTACAGATTTCGCATATGTACATTATCCAATCAATGCCATCAACTTTATTGTTCTTACACTACAATTGTAGATAGCTTAAGAAAAAAAATGATGGTCTATTGTTTAAAATAATTGATATTTGACCAAAGTATATAAGACAAGATAAGAATCATTCTTGAAACTGAACCATAGTTATACTGTATACACAATTATAAGAAATGCAGTGAACGGAAGTACATGACTATGGCATTTTCTTGGGAAAAACCATTAAAATATTATTTTACAAAATATTTAGTCTAAATATCTTTTGAATATTATTGTGATATATCCTATATATGGTACTGCCATCACGATGTTTACAACAAACCAATAGTGAGGAAAAGATAGAGAAACTATAGATCAAGAGAAGATTGTGCGTATTAAAAGTCACAACGAGATTGTCACAGTTGCAGAGTTGGTGAGTCCATGTGAATTCTCGTATGTTGAGTTAGGAGAGACCTAGAGGCTGCAGAATAGCTACATTGGTTACACTTGTAGGGGCTTTCTCCTGTATGGCCTCTCATATGTCGGGATAAGGAGAACTTGTAAGTTGTTCTGTATCCACACTCCCCACACATGTAGGGCTTCTCGCCAGTGTGTTTTGCTAGATGTCGGTCCAAATTGCCTCTGTGTGTTGCAGAATAGTCACACTGGTCACACCTGTAGGGTTTTTCTCCTGTATGGGTTCTCATATGTCGGGATAAGTCGGACTTTTTAGCTGTCCTGTATCCACACTCTCCACACATAAAGGGTTTTTCTCCTGTATGAGTTCTCATATGTCGGGATAAGTAGGACTTGTGAGCTGTCCTGTACCCACAATCACCACACATGTAGGGCTTCTCGCCAGTGTTATTCAAGTTGACTTGCTGTGCTGCCGCATGGTCTTCAGCATTGCTTGTTTTACTCTCACAGTCTACCTGAGAAACCCCAGTGGGTGACCCATCATATGAGTTCTGACCAACACCGGTAGGAGACCCATGCCGTGCTGTTGCCATGTCCAGCCTTAAGAGAAAATTAAGAAATTATAAAGATTAGACGTTCAAGCTGTCAATTGTTAAACTAGGTTTACACAAAATAAAGTATACAATTTCAACCTAATGCATTATGACGTAACCAACCATAATTCTACCATGTTTCGCGATTAAAGGATATGTTGCCTTTTATATATGGGTAAATTTGCTTCTATGTTGCTACAAAATCGTTATGAGATTTTAAAGCACTCACTCACTCACTCACTCACTTACTCACTCACTCACTCACTCACCCACTCACTTCGCCAAGCTAAGTAGTTAAAAATCTTTATTATTAATTTATAATTATACCAAACATTTTATTTCTTTAATTCCAAAATGAAACAAGAGACTATATAGTAGATGATACCAAAGATAATCTAACTCTACAACAATGGGGACTGCCTTGGGGAAACAATGGTCTAAAACAGAAACACACACACACCTGACTCCAATTGCTGTTTTCACAGATCAATTCTAGGTGTTTCTAAATTCTTAATTTACGTCTTCTGTGTTTCTTTAAAACCCAGTCAACATTCCTATAATTCTATATCATTCCACGTCCCCTAAAAGGACACTTTGCCTGATGCAACATGGCCTACATGGAGGTGGGGCCCCCTCCCCTCATTTCCACCATATTTACGTCAGAAAATGTCTATGAATTATCGTCCTACTGCGGTCCTTCATCCACAGAAATGACCTCAAAACATTCCCCTCGACATCAGAATACTTCGCTGCTCGCCGTTATGTCTTACCTGCCTCCTATGACGATTTTTCCCTTTACGTAAACTGGGACTCGGGCAGCTCCCGTGTCGTCCTGTGACGTCAAAGGTAAATGTACAGTGGGTCAAAGGTGACTATCTTAGCCTGATTACCCAGATAATGCATTTGACGTCGAAAGCACGTTACGCTTTTATACCAATGTAAATGTTTTGCACTTTAGACCATCGAAACAACATGACATACGAATGTCATCTTTTTCTGATCTAATATGATATATGAAATGAAGAATTTTAAAAGAAAGACAGTCAAGACACTCTGTTTGGTCTAGATCTTAATTTCTGTGTTTGTGAACAAGAGACAAACTCCGTTTATGCAAAAGCCAAGACATAAGAAAGCATTATGTTCAAGGTATTAAACGATTTAATTATTCAAGCAGAAAACATTTGAAAACATACAAAACAAACAGGAACCTTTATTCCTATACAACATAACGTCTACGTTTTTACAACTGTAAAATTACCTCTGACTACTGTCGGAAACTAAAGCACGTCAGTCATTTTATACTGATATAAAAGTTTTACTGCCAACCAAATGATTACAGTGTTGATATTAGTCAAAAGACGTTTGTAGTACACACTTCTTCAGAACAAACTATTAACAGCGAATCGAAGCTCTTTTATTCATACAAGCGCAACACTAACATCTACCTTTCAACTACTGTGTATTAGTACTGTGTAGTCAGTTACTGATGTGAATTACTAATTGTGTAAATGTATATTATCAAATCAATACCACCAAGTTTGCTGTTCTTCCACTACAATTCTTGAAAGCTAATATGGGTTCGTGATCAAGATAATTGATACTTGAACAAAGTATATTACTAGTACTTTAGCTAAGAATCATTCTTATAACTAAACCATACTTTAACAGTAAGTAGAAATGCATGCAGTGGACAAAAACATGACTATGGCATTTCCTAGGGAAAACCTTTACCTATTTGCAAGTATTATCTATTCTTACAGACTATTTAGACTAAATGTTTAGAACATTAATGTGATATTTTTCTAAGCTTGGTATCAAGATAGAAAAACTATACTTAATAAAAGATTGTCCGTGCTAAATATCACTGCGAGATGGAAACAGTTGCAGAGTTGGTGCCTCCGTGTGAATTCTCATATGTCGCGTTAGGGCAGACATAGAGGCTGCAGAATATCTACACTGGTATGTTTCCTCATAAGGTAGACTTTTGATCTGTTCGGTATCCGCACTCTCCACACATTGAGTACTAAATGTTACTCCGAGATAGTCATAGTTGCAGAGTGGGTCCGTGTGAATTCTAATATACAGAGATTCTCAAATGTTGCATACGGTAGACTTCTGAGCTGCCCACTCCTCACTCATGTAGGGTTTCTCATCAGTGTGTTGTGCTGCTTTATGGTTATCTAAAGTGGATTTCCGTCCTGCAGAATAGTCGCACTGGTCACACTTGTGGCGTTTTTCACCTCTATGAGTTTTCATATGCTGTACAAAGTTGAACCTTTTAGTTGCCCTGTATCCACACTTCCTGCACCGGTACAGTTTCTCATCGGCGTGAGTTGCTTTATGTTCATCTAAGGAGGATTTTCTTGCTGCAGAATAACCACATTGGTCACACTTGTAGGGTTTTTCTCCTGTATGGGTTCCCATATGTTGGAATAAGTTAAACTTTCGGTCTGTCCAGTATCCACACTCCTCACACATGTAGGGTTTCTCACCATCGTGTTTTAGTAGATGGTTGTCCAAGGTTCCTTTCCGTGCTGAAGAATAGTCACACTGGTCACACTTGTAGGGTTTTTCTCCTGTATGGGTTCTCATATGTTGCGATAGGACATGTTTGTAAATTGTCCTGTACCCGCACTCCCCACACATGTAAGGTTTCTCACCACCGTGTTTTCCAAGATGTTTTACCAAATTGCAACTGTGTGCAGCAGAATAGTCACACTGGTCACACTTGTAGGGCTTTTCTCCTGTATGGGTTCTCATATGTGTGGAAACGTTAGACTTTCGGTCTGCCCTGTACCCACACTCCCCACATATGTAGGGTTTTTCTCCTGTATAGATTTTTATATGTTGGGTTAAGTGGGACTTTTGAGTTGTCCTGTACCCACACTCCCCACACATGTAGGAATTCTCACCAGCGTTCTTTAACTTGACTTGTTGTCCTGTCGTCTGGTCTTCAGCAGTGCTTGTTTTGATGTCGCAATCAACCTGGCAAACCCCAGTGGGAGACCCATCATCTGAGTTTTGACCAACACCGGTGGGAGACCCGTACCCTGCCGTTGCCATGTCCAGCCTGAATTAATAATTATGAAAAAATTAGTCGTTCGAGCTGTCAATTGTTAAACAACGTTTACCGTCAACAAAGTTTATCGAATTCAAACTTTTATTACAACGTGACCCACCCCACTATAATTATAATTTGTTGCCTTTCTTATATTTGAATACATTTGCTTCTATGTTGCTACAAAATCACTGTTAGACATTACAATCACTCACTCGCCTTTCGATTACCAGGCCTCACCATTCGCTGTTTTTACAGATCAAATCTATGTGTTTCCAAATTTGTAATTTACGCCTTATGCGTTTCTTTAAAACACAGTCAACATTCCTATATTTCTATATTATTCCACGTCCTCCAAAAAGGACACTTTGCTTGTGCAACATGGCCTACATGAAGGTGGCGAGGGGTCCGAATGTATGTTTTGTTTCGCCCCCCTCCCCCTCTTCATTTCCACCATATTCACTCACTCTCACTCTCGTCCCGTGACCTCAGAGGTCGTGGGGGCATCATGACAGCATCCAGCAGTGATCCAGGCCCATCCTGTTCTGTCCTCGGCCTCCCTGATCAGCTGTGCTGTGCTCAGACCAGTCCACTTCTTGATGTTGTCTAGCCAGGTCTTTCTTGGCCTTCCCCGCTTCCTTCCTCCAGCTACGGTGCCTTGCAAGATGGTCTTCGCAAGCGTGTTGTGTCGGCAAACGTGCCCGAACCACATCAGCTTCCGCTGCTTGACAGTTGACAGGAGGGATTGTTGTTTGCCACAAACTTCCTCTACTTCCTGTCGTACCGACTCGTTGGTCCTTCGTTGCAAGTAGGAAATGCCGAGTATCTTCCGCAAGCACTTCATCTCAAAGGCTGCTATACGGCGCTCTGCTTCTGCTGTTGTGGTCCAGCTTTCACAGCCGTAGAGGAAGATGGATGCAACAAGTGACTTGTAGAGGTTGATCTTGACTGGCAGGCTGATGTTCTTGCTCTGCAGGACGGGGCTTAGTTTAGCAAGTGCTGCTGTTGCTTGTGCAATTCTTGCTCTGATTTCTTGTGTGGATGTACCCTCCCTGTTCAGGATTGAGCCAAGGTATTTGAAGGAGTCCACATCTTCGAGGATTCCGCCGCCCATAGAAACCGTAGTTCTTGCATCTGGTGTTGGGCCATTGATTATGCCCTTGCTTTTAGATGTGCTGACTTCCATACCATAGGCAGTACTCCTGCTTTCTACTCGAGTTGATAGGTCTTGGTGTTCGTCTTCAGAGCCCGCCATCAAGTCTATGTCGTCAGCAAAACGCAAGTTAGAAAGTTGTCTTCCCCCTATGGAGATGGATGATTCAAAGTCAGTCAGAGCTTCTTGCATGATGTTTTCTAGGAACACGTTGAAGAGAGCAGGGGAGAGGAGGCACCCTTGACGGACTCCAACTGTGGTTCTGAAGAAATCACCGAGTTGGTTGTTGTGGAGAACCGCACTGGTTGCGTTGTCGTAGAGTGACTTGATGATAGCCACCAGAGACTCGTCTATGTTGTAGTCTCTCATAACTTTCCAGAGGCCCTCGTGCCACACCCGGTCGAACGCTTTTTTGAAGTCTATAAAGTTGTGCCGTATCTCCCTTTGGTGGTCCAGATGTTTCTCTACCAGCATCCTAATGTTGAAGATTTGCTCCAATGTGCTCCTTCCGGCCCTTAAGCCTGCCTGTTCTTCAGTGAGTATCTCCTCTACTTTGGGCTTAAGTCTGTTGAGGATGATGCGTAGCATAACTTTACTTGGGTGGCTGATTAAGCTAATCGTGCGATAGTTCTGGCAAAGTCGTGGGTTGCCTTTCTTGGGTAATGGAATGATTAAAGATTGTGTCCATTCCTTTGGCCATTCTTTCTTCTCCAGAATCTTTTGGCAAAGTGTGGTTAATACCTTTACCATAGCTGGTCCACCATGCTTGATGAGCTCGCCAGGGATGTTGTCGACTCCTGGTGCTTTCCCTGCTTTTAAGGAGCGGATAGCTTCCTCAACCTCCTCTGGTAAGACTTGGGCTTCTTCTTCCTCGTCAGCCTGTCTGGGCGTGTTGTTCTGTAGGATGGATACGTCTGTGGGTTCAGTTTGTAGTTGTAAAGTTCGTGGCAGTATTCCGTCCATCTGGTCAGAATGGCACTGTCTTCTGTTAGTAACTGGCCGTTCTTGTCCTCGATGACAGATGTCTTCTGCTGTAGAGGATTTGTTAGTGTTCTCAGTGTGGCATATGCTATTTTGCTGTCACCTCTGGCTAGTCCCCCCTGGATGATGTCGCACTGGTCTGAGATCCATCTTTCCTTCGCTTTTTTCATTTCAGATCTGATGGTGTTGTTAACTGTGCGATATTGGTCTATGGCCTCTGGTTTAGACTTCTTTGTTTTCTTCAGTTCTCGTCTTTTATCACAGAGGTTTAGAATGTTATCAGTGATCCAGGGCTTCTTCTTCTTCCTCGGCTTGCCAAGCACCTTCCCGGCAGTTTCATGCATTGCTTCCTTGATGTCTTCAGTTAGGGCGTTGATGTCATCCTGTAGCAGGTTTAGTGCTGCAAACCTGCCGCCAAGCTGAGCTTCGAAGTCAGCAGCTATAGCTGGATCTTGTAGTTTCTTCAGGTCATAGCGGATCCTAGGGCTCTTCTGTTTTTTCTGGCTTCTTATCTTTAGTTTCAGGTTCATTAGTACCATGTCGTGATCGCTACCGACGTCTGCCCCTGGGAATGTCCTTGTCTGTGCCATATTAATGCTTGACTTGAAGCGGCGTGGAGTGAGGATGAAGTCGATCTGGTTGTGGACCCTTCCGTTGGGAGAATGCCAAGTTGCGCACTTTGATGGCTTATGGCGATGGTGTGTGTTGGCCAGTGTGAGTTTCTGGCTGTGTGCGAATTCCAAGAGTCTATAGCCTCTGTCATTCGTCTCGCCAATACCACAGCGACCCACAGTTCCTGCCCATTGCTCGTAAGCGTCAGGGCCCACTTTTGCGTTCCAGTCTCCCTGTACGATAAGGAAGTCCTTCTTGTTGGAGTTCTTGATGGTGTTCCTTAGTTCTTCGTAGAAGGTTTCAATAGTCTCGTCATCGTGTTCAGATGTTGGTGCGTACACTTGGATGATGGTGATATTGAGTGGTTTGGCTGCCATCCGGATTGAGATGATTCTGCTGTTAACTGGCGTGCAGCTGATAACAGAGTTGGAGCATGTTGCGTGGACGATGAAGGCAACTCCATGGATGTGCTTACTGTCGTCTCCGCTGAACCACACCTTGTGTCCCTCATCTGTCTGTGTTTCCCCAGAGCCTGTCCATCTCACCTCTGCCAATCCCAGAACATCCCAGTTGTACCGTTCTAGCTCGTGGGTCAATTCACCACCATATTAACATCCGTAAAAAAGGCCATAAATTATCGTCCTACTGCGGTTATTCTTAACACAGAAATAGCCTCAAACTATTCCCCCCAACATCAGAATACTTTGTTGCTCGCCTTTATGTCTTACCTGCTTCCTATGATGGTTTCTCTCTTCACGTAAACGGGACTCGTGCAGCTTTGTCCTTCCGTCGTCTTGTGACGTCAGAGGTGAACAAAAAGTGTGTCAAAGGTGAAATTGTGAGCCTGATTACCCATATAATACATTTGACTGCGGGTGACACGTTCCGCTTTCCTCACAAAGTAAAACGTTTTGCACTTTTAAACCGACCACCTAAACAACGTTACATACGCCTGACTTTTGTTTCTGTTCTGATATGAACGGGCCAGACAGAGTCAGACAGAGCCAAACAGAGCCAGACAGAGCCTGACAGAGATAGGCAGACAGAGCCAGACGGAGCCTGAAACAGAGAAAGACAGTGTCAGACGGAGTCAGACAGAGCAAGACAGAGCCAGACAGTGTCAGACAGAGCCAGACAGAGTCAGACAGAGCCAGACAGTGCCAGACAGAGCCAGACACAGAGAGGCACAGACAAACGGTCAGAGCCAGAACGACGTAGACAGAGTTAGACAGAGCCAGACAGAGCCAGACAGAGACAGTCAGAGACAGAGACAGTCAGAGCCAGACAGAGGGAGACTGAGAGACAGACTATCAGCCAGGGGGAGACTGAGAGACAGACGGAGACAGACAGAGACAGGCAAAGACGGAGCCAGACAGAAATAGTCAGAGCCAGACAGGGACAGTCAGAGCCAGACAGAGGGAGACCGAGAGACAGACTATCAGCCAGAGGGAGACTGAGAGACAGACGGAGACAGACAGAGACAGGCAGAGACGGAGACAGACGGAGACAGACCAAAAAAACAGCTAGACAGCTAGACTGCCAGACAGCTTAGCAGCCAGACAGTCAGTAAGCTAGACAGCCAGACAAAGAGACATCCAGACAGTCAGACAGCAAGACAGACAGCTAGCCAGGTAGTTAGCCAGAAAGCCAGATAGTCAGCAAGATAGACATCACGCTAACCAGATAGCCAACACTGAACAGCCAGACAGGCAGATAGCAAGCCACACAGCAAGACAGCCAGTCAGACAGCAAGTCAGACAGTGTACATCCAGCCATCCATCAAGCCAAAAAGACAGACAGCAAGCGGGCCAGAAACCCTGCCAGACAGCCAGGAAATGAGCAAGCCAGAAAGTCAGCCAGACAAATAGCCAGCCAGCCAGCTAGACAGACAGTAGGCCAGGTAGACAGACTTCTAGCCAGCCAGGCAGACAGTCAGAAACATTGACAGCAGGCCAGACAGCAAGACAAATAGCCAGCCAGACAGCGAGGCAACATGCCAGACAGTCAGGCAGACACCCATGCAGTGAGACAGCTAGATAGCTAGAAAGAGAGACAGCAGGGCAGACAGACATCAAGCAAGCCAATCAGACAAACAACAAGCCAGACACTCAGCAAGCCAGACACCTAGCCAACCAAATAGCCAGCAAGACAGACAGCCAGACAGCTAGCCAGTAGCAAGCCCCACAGACAGGTAGATACCCTGACAGCCAGACAACTAGACACCCAGCCAGACAGCAGGCAGGCAGAAAATTGCCAGACAGCCATCAAGCCAGCCAGACAGACAAAAAAGCCACATAGCAGCTGGGAAAACTGTGATTATGCCAATGCCGACACCAATGTAATTTACTGTTTCTTTGATTTAAAAAAAAATGCCAAAGAGGAATATCAATATAAAACAGAGTGAGAGGAAAACAATCTCTACTTTGGTACTCTTAGTTGTAGGGAGTGAGTATAGTCTGACTAAAGTTGTCCTACTATCCATTTTTTTTCATCTTGACCTCAGTCTTGCTAGTTATAAATTTGTGCTAGAAATATCAGAAACCAAAGAAAGTGAATCAGTGTGACCAGAGGCTCAGCACCAAGGACAAGTACCACACGTTGATTCCATCTGTACCAAGTTATTGCATTTTTACTAAGAAATGAAGGGAACCAAGAAAATAAATTGGTGTGGGCTTGTGGAGTAAAATATGAATAAACATCCAAAAAACTCATAGCTCGTCAAGACTAGATGATATGAAACTTTACGATATAAGTTCAATAAGTGCATGTTGTTTCATTACGTCGGTGCGCCATCAGCAGTTCTTAATCTACTGATAATTAAATTAATTATTAGTTTACCGGCACACCTCACTCAGAGCTGACTGGAGAAGACTTGTTTCTCCTGACCAGACATTTTGGTAGAAAAATCAGCTGAATCTATTTCAGTATCAGCAGTTGAGTCATGAATTAAGTCTCCCTGTATGTACCTCATGACCAGTGCTGTTTAGTATCTTTGTTTCATTTCAAACTTATCAATACCAAATGTACGGGATGCGTCATTCTTGGCACTACCTCAGACTAAGGTGTAACAACAGGCTTAAAATTTTAGTGAGGTAAAACTGGATCGAGATCACTCTCTTTCTTTCTTTCTGTGAGACGTTGATATTGTACATAAGAACAACAAATAGTCATGCCTTCAAGTACCAGAGTTATCAACCAAGGATTGACGTGTTCAAAAAATCAACTTTTTCCCCAGAACTATCGTACAGTGGAACTCAAAGCAACTAACATGTCGTTCGGTGTATTATAGCCAGCTGCCGCCGCGCCACGTGCCTGCAAAGCTGGTGCGTTATGCCAAAGGGCGGTTATACCGGCTATACAGATACATTTGTATATAGATTATAGACCTTTATGGCCTTAAGGGAGTACACCCCAGTTAACATGTATTTTGGGTTTCCATTAATATCATTCGAGGCTGCACACCCTCAAGTCTAGCGACTGTCTCCTACAGGGAATAATTCGGAAGGAAAATAAATCAACTGAACTTGGTTTCTTCAAACTCTTTGATTTTAGTAAAATTAATAACTCCTTAATTTTAATAAAAATAACAGAAAAAATTTATTTTCAAAACTAATGCACAAAATTGGTAGTTTCCATGTCTACTATAGCCTAAGGATAATCCCATTCCCATGATAGAAAAAAAATCCGGCAGAAATGACTGGTGTTGGCGGAAAGACACAACCCTTGAGTATACATAGGCCAGTTAAAGAAAATCCTATTACTGTAATTTTTGTAACCATCCACGGTGCGAAACACGACTTACAAATTCGCTAACACGATGCCACTGACAGCTGAATCTAGCACGTCGGCAAAACGTACTGCACCTGCGCGAAACCCGTATAATGTATTGTGCATAGCACTTTGGCAGAACGTCTCATATATAAGGTTGTATTAGATCATATAAGTTTGACAGCCTGTCCGTAGTTTTCAGATGTTGCATAAGAAATTATATCGTCTGCAACAGGCAAAATTTTTATGCAACGTTGACCAAACATCCAACGATCATGGTTTTGCGCAGGCGCAGTACGTTCTGCCGACGTGCTGCTGAATCTGTGGGTCAAACGGACACATCACTTTCCACGCGGAGGAATACCCGGAAGTAAAGTCAGGAGCCCAATATTAATTTTCAGAAAAAAAAAACACTTCTTTACCCATGTTAGTATCTCATATCATTTCGAAACAGATTATGAGAACATGAATTCAAACTCGTGGGACCCTCAAACAAAACCTTTTCGTCATTTTTTTTTTTACAACAGACAACCACGGACTGTGTGTGCACCGTTAAGTTCATTGACTTTTTTATACATTCAGTGCCCATTGTTGACCACAGTATATTATTGAAATACATCACTAGCAGAGCTGTATTTGCATACATGTCATATAAAATATATTATGTAGCATGAAAGGTCATGTGTGTTGGTATATTTCATGACGAACTTGGATACTGTCATTGGACACATGCAAAAGTAGCTCACCTTCATAAAGTACTTTGAGTAAAGTACAAATACCGGACACTGAACCAGATTACTTCGTTAGGGGGGTGAAAGAGGCCATCTACATTAGAGCCCACCAGCTGCTACTCAACCGAGACGGGAGCTGATATCGACTGCCAGGCAATTCACTACTTGAGTCACGCGCCCTTAGGGTCACGTGCTCAGAGTAATTGAGTCAACATCACTCCTGAAAAAGTAGAGGCAAAAGCGACTGAAAATTGCAGGTGAGCCAATTTTGCTTGTGTTCAATGAAAGTATCAAATTTCATAAAAGTTAATACAACTACACACAATCTTCCCGAATCAGATGGATTAAATACTATATTACTAGCATGTCATTGAGTATTGAGTATATTCTAGAGTTATGTTACTGGATCGAGTATGGTACTTTGTCAATAGTCATATAACATTGCAACATATGAATCTCAGGTATGTGAAACATGTTGTGCCAACTGCACATTAGCTAGCAGAAACCACATTAACGAAACATATTTCCATCTGAAAATCCTAAGCCTATTACAGAAAGTTTGGATCAGTTGCTACAGTTGTGTTTCTACCTGTTGGTCTTTTAAGTACACTACCAATCACCTAAGTTCAACAAGAACAATTTAGTTGGGTCAGAACTCATAATAAAAAAAAAATGACTACCTTTGGACCCAATTTTTAAATACAATTAATTGTAATTCATACAATAAACACAATAAATAAATAAATGAATACACCTTCTACAAAACTGGTACCCTATTCTTGTATCTTGTAAAAGTAACACTCTAGCAGCATAAAATATGTGTACAGAGTATAATTCACTTCATTAAATATTTTTTCTTTTAAAATAAAAACATAAAATCAGGTCAATCAATATATCTTTTTTCAAACAAGAAAAATCACACTTCGTATGCATATTACACTTTCTAAATAGAATCTTAAAAAAATGGTAAACATGAAAAAGAGATGTTTAAGAATTGAATAAAGTTCAGTCATATTTCTTATCCCCACGCAAAAGTCTCATTGCTCCTTTGATCATTTTACTCAACCAGATGCAGTTCAGCACTGAAAACATGAGGGCGCCACCGACAAAACAGATATACTCTGCCAAGGTCAGCTGATAAAAGTCGTCTGTTAAGGCGAGCCAGAAGAGGTTGTAGATGTTGATGGCATTTGCTGTCATCCGGAAAGCGATGAAGGACACCAACATGGCTACGCTGTTTCTGACGTAAAGCGACGACGTCTGGTCCACATCGAGTACCTTCATTAGGAACCTGGGAGGGGGGTGAGAAACTTGACATCAGTATTCAACAGGGCTGGGTACTGGTACTGTACCACAAAAATCAATTTGGTACAGGTCCAATTACTGAATCAGGAAGTACCGGTACTGTACCCATATAAAATTACACTGATCATATGCTTATTTGCGTAAATAGCTGGTCCCCTATGGGTCCCAAAGTTAGGACAGTGTGTTTGTGTTACAGACTGGTAGTGGCAAACTATCTTGACAGATCTGTTGCATATTAGTTACAATCCCTATAGATGTCACTTTGGTCATGTTTGTGTGTCATGGTACAGGAGATCAAAACTAAAACATCTTAGTTTGGCCCACGTTTTATCTGAGAATTCTCCTACATTCTTAGCTTGACATTAAAATAAATTACCCTTAACTGTAAAGTTTATTTATGTCAAAGAAGTACTGGTCGTGTATAAGAAAATCCCAATATCCTAATATAATAATTATAATATTATTGTTTTACCAACCTGATGAAATTATTTTTGGAAATATCAAATTAGTTGAACATACCTACTGTTAACACATGGACCAGACAGCTCCATCATCATCCCTGTCAGACAGTAGTAAGGCATGGAACGGTACGCCTGGAGGAAAGGTTAGCGACAAACAGGAACAAAGTTATGAAATAAAGACTTTAAAGCTTTAACTCCCAACACTAACTACAAAGAATTGGGACTTACCCCAAATTTTCGGTTGACTCCATCAACCTTGTTCACGAAATGGACCCGTCTACTCTTGGAATGTGACGTCAGAGACACGTGACCGTAGTAGCGGGTCATACGTGCCAGATAACTTGTGTCTGCCCCTGTCTCTGTTCAGGGTAGGTCTGTGAGCTCTTATGTACATGTAGACCGCCACGGGGGGAGACACAAGTTATCTGGCACGTATGACCCGCTACTACGGTCACGTGTCTCTGACGTCACTTCCAAGAGTAGACAGGTCCATTCCGTGAACAAGGTTGTACCAACACAGATGAAGTTGCATGCTATGAACAAAGTTGTTATAGTTTGTGCACTCTAAATCTGCCAAAAATGAAATTTAAAAAAATAAAAAATAAAACGCTCGCTGGAGGTCAAGATGGGAATAGCTGGTTGGGTGGCATGACTGTGATGACAATGTGTGACCCAAATAATTGGTCACCTTGGTGACTTGGATTGGACTAATGCTAATAAGACTGGACTTAGATACACACTGCTTATAGTTGTAAATGTATGGTGAGCTCTTTCTAACTGAGAAGAGATATTTTGTAATACAGGTAGTTTTTTTGAGGGGTACATGTGGTAAAGAATTGTGTCACTTGTTTTTTTATTATTTGGCCAGTGTTTCCCTCCTGACAACTGCTTAGTTTTTCATTCATATGGTAATATATCCAACACCCAACAACCCAAGGAAAGAACCACCAAAGACAACGTGTGAAACTCAGCACAAAGCCGGAGGCCTTGCTGCCCCCAGAAAAAAGGTAAGGATGTTCTGTGGCAATTGGACTGTCTGAGTGGCTAGGCATTGAAATCTAGAAGTAAAATGATTGAAATACATGACAGTGTAATATAACTAACATGTAGTAAATTGATTACCAAGACAATGTAGCCATTAAATGCAGCCATCAAGTGATGTACCACAAAAGGCAGTCCGAAAGCACGATAGATGAGCAGCAAGATCAAGTCTGAAAAAAAACAAAAACATCTCATTACTTTTGACATTAGTTCCATGCATGTGAACCAGGGTATTGACTTGATGCAGAGTAACAGGTGGTCTTGTGGTTAGGTTTGTTGACTCAGAATCAAAAGGTTCTTGGTTCGAATCCCTGACATGCCCCACTGTGGTGTTCTTGAGAAAGGCACTTTACACCTATTTCCTCACTTGACTCAGGCAAAAATGAGGGACCTAGTTTCGGTTAGGGATGTAAAGCTGGAGGTCCCATGTTTGAGGGGAGTCACACCTTAAGCATGTTAAAGGAGTTCAGGAGTTCTCAATGTGAGTGGTTCTCAAACCTTTCTGTCCGGTCTTATGCAACCTGTACAAAACTGGTGTGTAATACGTCTCTAAAAGGCGGTTTACCGCGTTAATGCAAAAACCTCTGACTCCAAATGGCTAGTTCCACAAGAGGTGACCACTGAGTGACCAACTACTATATTTACTTGGCAACTAAATATTTGACAAATTGCTCAACAAATTTCCATTAGAGAACACATTTAAAAAATTGTTTGTGTGTTTTCCTGTCTTTTGAATCATACTTTTGCACTGTGAATTCTGGTTGAACACAGATGAACTTCCATAATAACTAGTACTCATTGTGTGAACAAGAAAAGTACATGTAACACTACCTTTCAACTAAATGATTTCAAACTTTGAACTAAATGATTTCAAAATTATGAGTTTCAAAGTTCTAAATATTAAACGGTATTGAACGTACGCCATGTAAACAATCACTGCCACTTACCTGAGACACTGAACCCAAAGAAGATAGAATCGATGAACAGAACTGGGGGAGAATCGTACCTGCAACAGACAGACATATTAAATGTGATCACTAAAATATATACACATCTGTTTGCATGTGTACACTGTCAGCCACAATATGTAGTTTTTCCCCCTATTTTTTTATTATACTTTTTAAAAATGTTTAATCTTTTATTTACTTTGTGTTCAACACAAAACATTTAAAATGTTTTGGGTTACTGTACAGACAGTGAGGATAGACATTTGTTGACCTTAGACTTGAAAAGTTTAAGGTTACACCCATATGGGAAACAATCACGTGGTAGCTTGTTCCATAGTGATGTTGTTCTAGGAAAGAAGCTTTCAGCGTGGGACTTCCTCCTAAGAGGTAGTGCATGGAGGAAGAAAGGGTGATGGCTTGCACAGGCTACATGTACAATGTACATTGCATGGTGGGTGACCATTTATAGGATGACTTAAAACATGAGCAGCTCAGCTTCACAACCTTCAACAAACCATGATTGGGAGTCAGTGGTGAGCACGGTCATCTGTGGTTACATGTATTCATACTATTCGCTAAGGCATAAGGCATAAGAAGATAAAATACAGGTTATAGTTGCCAGTGCTTTAACAGTACCTAAGATAGAAACTTCATTGTGTTGTATTGTAGTATGTGAATTGAAGCTTCAGATGTTAGGGCTTGAAATACTGAGTGTATATTCAACTTAGCGCAGGTGAAATTGGGGCTGCGCAGATATTTCTGATGTCTACCTGCACCTAACCTGAACTGGGCCAAGTACAGTAAATATACATGTAGGTGTATGTGGATTTTTATTTGCTGTATTGACTGTTACTACCTATGATGTAAAAGAAATAATGTCTCAATAGTTTCTAAACAGTTTATATTATGATCCATATACTGCCTTCTTAAATTCTGCATGAGTGGTGCAGGCAAAATTTGTCTGGTGCAGGTAATTTTCAATGTTGCACCAGTGCAGGTATGCGGAAAAAGTATTCCGAGCCCTGGATGTATATATCTGACCTGGTCAGTGTTGGCTTGATGTCGTCCACTGTAAAGTACACGTACCAGGAAGCCAGGCCAACGACTAGCGAGTGGGTCAGTGCCATCATCCTACAGATGGGAATCCATAATTAGCAATTTGACTATTGTGAGCAAATATATTCTGGGATGTCACATAATGCAGATGACACATGTCACTTGGTGAGCAGTAGATCAATTTACAGGTTGCAGAAAGTCTATCTATCAGGTGCCACAGACTTTCTGCAACCTATGATCCACTGCTCACTGAGCCATGTATATCATCTGCATAATGTAATGTCACAGAAGCAGTGGATTTCTCATTTCTTGACATTAAGACTGGAGTTGTACAGTTGAAAATTTGGGTAAGTCCAATTTTTTATGTTGGAAATTACAGTTTAAACTTGCTTCATAATGACTTCTGATAGGAAGTTACTATTAGGAAGGCCCTGCATAAGCCCTGAAAGCTTTACGCCCCCTCCTGCACATAGTGTTTCTCTCATGTTTCTTACCTTAATTTTTAAAGTTGTGTTAATAAATAAACAAACAAACGAACAAACTTTACTAACACAGATGAACTTTTAAGATAACATTCTGAGATAATAAGTCAATTGCAGGGCAAGCATCAATGATTTAGCATTCTGATTTTAAGACTGTCATCGTGACCGTAAAATGACATCAAGTCACCTGATACATCAAACTACTGCTCTGAGAAGTGTGCAAAATTAAAGAGCTGCAAAAACCAATAATCAAATCAAATGTCAGTAATTAACTGTTAGCATTACACTGAAATATACTTCTGGCAATGCATACAATTTTGTGTGCTGTTCAATATACAATGTCATAGAACCTATTAAGTAGGTATGGTTTGTATGTCAATGAACTTGACATGTAATTTACCTTTGGTACTTAAGGCTATTTAACACCAGTTTAATTTGTTGGTTCTCAGAGTTTTTCTGAAAAAATATAAGTGACAGGCCTAGGGTGAAAAAAAAGAAGAAGCCAGACCTAGGCATACTATGATAGCCCATAATGCTACAATAGGAGGAATGAAGTCAACATACGTGTACATGTACATGAATTTTTAAACTTTTAATGATATAATCAAATTACTGCATTCATCGAATAGATGGAAAAGTTGTAACAACTAGGAAAATTTCTTTTAGTGTTTGGGACAAAATACGAGTATTTTGGAGTTGATTCTGAACCTGATTTTTTTTTTCAAATCAGAAAAAAATGAAGCGGGTAAAGCCAAGAACCAACTGATTACATTGGTGTGGCCCAACCTACATATGCAGGTGGTTTTAAACCCTACATTTGAATGTAGTGATGCTTACGTTTCGTTCACTTCCACTCTTTTTGTCAAGGACAAGGCGTCATATTTCTTTGTCATCCTTCTCAACATCCATGGACCGATGAACTTGAAAATGGAGAGGCAGACGACAATAGTAGCCAGGACTGTTACCCAGTACACCGGTTCTATACTGGGTACAGCAACCATCATTGTGTTTCACCTACAAAAGAGAATAATAAAATATTTTATTGAGTCTTATTGCAAATGCATGCCCAAAGGCTAATTGCAAGTACTAGTACATGTAACACGGAAATAGTGATGACAAATGCAATGTCACTTAGAACTAGTTCCTATAAAATATTGAATAGTACATTCTAAAATATAAATAAATAAATCTAGATTTATTGTGCTTTACTTTGAAATACAAGTCATACTGATAGAAACAGTGACCCTGACAGAAACAGACAGATTCACACACACAGCCAGAAATACACACACACTGACAGAAATACAGACAGAAACATACATTCTAACAGAAACACACACACACACTGGAACACATATACTAACAGAAACACATGCACTGACTGAAAGACAGACACTAACAGAAACAAACACAGACTGACAGAAACACACACACCGACAAAAAAAAAAACACCGACAGAAAGACACACACCGACAGAAAGACACACACCGACAGAAAAACACACACCGACAGAAAAACACACACCGACAGAAAAACACACACCGACAGAAACACACAAACTGATAGAAAAACACACACCAACAGAAAAACACAACTGACAAAAACATGCACACACACTGACACAGACAGAAACACACACACTAACACAAACACACATACTGACAGAGATGCACACACTGACAGAAACACACACACACACCGACAGAAACATACACACACTGACAGAAACACACATGCTGACAGAAACACACATACAGACAGAAACAGTCACACATGGGCAGAAACACACACACACAGAAACACACACAGAAACACACTGACAGGAACAAAACACTGACAGAAACACGCACACACACAGAAACACACTGACAGGAACAAAACACTGACAGAAACACACAGAGATAGAAGCACACACACACAGAAGCACACACACACACAGACAGAAACATACTGACAGAAACACACACTGACAGAGATGCACACACTGACAGAAACACACACACACTGACAGAAACACACATACTGACAGAAACACACATGCTGACAGAAACACATACAGACAGAAACAGTCACACATGGACAGAAACACACACAGAAACACACTGACAGGAACAAAACACTGACAGAAACACACACACACACACAGAAACACACTGAAGGGAACAAAACAGACAGAAACACACACAGATACATGTAGAAGCACACACACACACAGACAGAAGCACACACACAGACAGAAACACCCTGACAGAAACACACACACTAACAGAAACACAGACAGAAGCACACACACACACACATGCGACAAGATTAAACAAGAAGTTTACAAAATCGCTAAACAGCTCACGGAGGTATGAGATAACTGAACTCTTGTATTTATTGGTGGTCTCTGATATTCAAGACAGTCTGCCCTCTGTAACTAACAAGTCATGAGTCAACATCAAATCAAGAAAATACGAAATACGAACAATTACAACAAAGAAATACTTTAATTAACAATATGTCAGAGGCCTTTTGAATGCAACGGGATCCACTCTTGTCCCCAAGGTCACGTACATTGTATGTCACCTCCCGAAACCGGACTGTCCAGTCGCGAAATAAACAAATATTTTAACTGAATTGCGATCAGAAAAAAAAAAACAACAAAAAACACAATCTACATCTAACAACGTTGCCAGCTTACCTTAGATCATGAAATCTATTATCAACGACATGAAAACCCGTCTGTTAGTCACCCCATACAGTAACAGTTAGTTACACCACTGTGTGGGACAAGAAAAACATTGTAGATCAGCTGTCAACGAAGGTCAGGACGGCGGACAGTACCATTTTGAAATGGGGGTGTACTAAATGTTGCGTAAATAGTCTACATTCGTAGAACAATCTTTTTCTTCTTTTCATGTCGGCTGCTAATTCCAGGTGACTGTGAGTATGACAATTCTACGCATATTAAAGCCCCTCACTGGATGAAAGTTAGACCCGGACCAAGCGAACACTTGTTGTGATAAAAATAATTGTCTAGGTCATAGTTCACGCGCAGTTTACGTCCGTCCGTGTAAGGTCATCTTGGGAAATTCCATGACACATTCTCCCACGGCCCAAATTAAGAAGGGCCGTCACAAAAATATACCAGCCGAAAAGCGAATGTGTCCCCCCCCACGTGCAATGACAACATTGAAGATGAATTGTAACAGTTGTTTATTGTTTATTCAGGAAACTCCATTAGTGTACATACATGAATACACTACTCTTCCTCTTAATATGAAATACATACATCATAACAACTGCATACATCACAACAAATACATGTATTTAAATTCATATCTAACCACTAATATTTTCTATCTATGAATACCATATATGCCCTTCTTACTTATCTTATTTATTTATTTATTCTTTGAATCGGGCCTAGGGCCCACATTAAACACCAAAAAAGACAATATACAGTTGTTTACATTGAGAAACTTTGGAAAAGATTAATATAATAAAGACATGTAACCACAAAACAACATCACCTGCAACAAGTAGAGAAATATTCAACGTACTTTTAGCATGCCCCTACTCTGTCATATCTGTGTACCGTGGGGCAATATATATCATAATGGTATCCAAAATTAGCAACCGTATCGTAACAATGTGAAACGTACCATTTCATCATCATGTATTACATAATAATGTTAGATTAGTACACTAGTAGAAATAGTTTATAGTTGTAAATAATCCATGTTATTTTCCATACATTGTACCTGATTTAATCGTTGTGCAATAAAATTTGACTTGACTTGATCATGAGTTGACTTGACTATGGCCCCGTTCATACGAAGCCGGTGAAGGCGCATTCGATGTGGTTTGGCCGGATTCTGGATTCATGTGGCTCCATCTGAACGCTCCGAATCGCATTGAATGCGCATCGATCCCAATCCACATCTGGAGGCGGATTCAAACCGCTTTGACTGGATCGCGAATTGCGTCTGAACGCGCCGATGCGCATTCATCAGGTTTACTTTGCGTATCAACCCGGTCATTGACCTCGGGGTCCGCAAATAACAAGTGGCGGCGTCGGCAACGAATTCTTACAAGGGCCACCCGTAGCCTGCGTCTCCTTCGTACTCCTCTGAGCCGGTTGCAAGCGATTATCCATAAAAAAAACACGACAACCTCTAGGGCATGATGCACTTTCACCCCTAACCTCTAACATTGGCAAGACGCCACCTTGTGTGTTTTCATCAAACAACAATGAATGTGGTTTAGGCGAATCGTTCTCGGGCACGGTTTATAAGGAACGTGTGACACGTGGACCAGATGTGAGGAATGTGGTTTGCCCGAATCGAGCTCAATGCGCATTCGTTTGAACGGGGCCTATAATTGCATTGTTCCAAGGCTACTAGTCGCCGCAGGATGAGCTCTACCGATAGTCTGGGTGCCATCCTATTTGAATGCCTTGGGCATACTCGCTCCCGCAAAAAAGTTTTGAGGGAGCCTCGCTGAGTATGCGTGCCCCAGCATTTCTGCGCATTTCGCCTATAGTGTGAATGGGGTATTAAAACTAACAGGTGTATGTATAAATGTGACATTTATGTGAATTTGATGAGAAAAACGGAAGATATCGATATGTAAGATAATGTGAATGCAGTAAAGGTTGAAAAAGCGCTGTTATCAAATTTGTTGAAAATGTAAAAAAAAAGGACATTCAAAGATTACGTTATTATCAGAAGACTGCAGCTGAATGATTTTTGATTGACTTAGAAAGGGGGCGTTTATTGTCCCTGACAGAGTGCCACAGTTGGACAGATGCCGGGTAAGGACACGCATATAAAGATGTCAAAATGGCGGCGTTTAGCGTCCTGGGGTCTGTTCAGTATCCCCATTTTACCATTCACATTAAAAGAAATATTCTTTTCGCATGTTTTTATCTGTAGTCACAACATTTCACATTTCTTGAAGTTGCTTCGCCAAATCATGAAGTTAAAATTAACTTCATGGCCAAATTCACATCCAGGTCACATCTTTACCCCGGACTGGTCGTGTAAGAAGCACAAAATCATCATTCTCTTATCAATAGGGGCTGTCAAACACACCAAGTTGGACAATACTGACAAAGTGACTAATTGTGGCATTCCAGTTTGGTCAATTTGCTCATAAAATGAATCAATCTTGCCATCTACCGGTGTTGTTTTTGAAACCGAACCGGCGACGCCTTTAGGAATGAGTAAGTGCCACATAAGTTGCCTTACGTATACGAGGAACTGATCGACTTCGGTTGCTTGGATTAAAAGCGACCTCTATTAGTCACTGTATGTACTGCAACACTGCTTGAGTCCAAAACGAAGAAGTCACAGCTTTCATCTGCGAGAGGATTGCAGTAACGCTCGCGGCTTCACTGAAACGTACAGTCATCACAAATCCAGCTCGAAGACTAGGGACATACCGACGTCTTTATTAGACATACGGAGGCAGATTCATGAATACTGCAGCAGAGATGTCACATACACACACACTGTAAGCTTGCAATAGTTAGAAACAATGGCAGGATTAGATTAATAATATTGGTCTTTTTTTTCAAACGATTCAAATTTTTTTTTTACCTTCGTTAGGAAGGTTTGGGGAGCGTGTGTCGGTGTGTATGTCTTTATGTGCACGATGAATTTAGAATGCCTGAGTGGGATGTCCTGCTATTGGTATGTGGGTATGTACCGGTGATATCAAGTACACAAACACACAAATAAAACGCTACCAAAACATAGCCTTCTGGCAAAGGTAATCATGCAAATTAGGTCCTGATTTGCATAATTGTCATCTAATCATGTCAAGCATCACTTAAGCTACCTACATACCAAAAATCACGACAATCCGTCTACCGGTTTTGAGTTATTCTCCATCGGAAGATTTTTAAGAAACGCCCCTGCAGTTCCG
This sequence comes from Branchiostoma floridae x Branchiostoma japonicum, assembly GCA_013266295.2. Taxonomy (NCBI): domain Eukaryota; kingdom Metazoa; phylum Chordata; class Leptocardii; order Amphioxiformes; family Branchiostomatidae; genus Branchiostoma; species Branchiostoma floridae x Branchiostoma japonicum. Next base: position 14,368,542 of record CM023836.1, read on the forward strand.
AAACAAGCTGCTAGGGGGCCCAAAGTTGGGTCATTTCTTTCCGCGCACATGCGCTATCTTACATCCCAAATTCGTGACCGGGTCTGGTCAAGATCACGAGGTATGAAAACCGGAAGTTACAGTAACTTAACAAGCCGCCAGGGGGGCCCCAAAAGGTAATTGTTTCAAGGACTCATCATTGACATCAAGACCTACCCATCTACCAGTTTCATGACAATTCATCCTTAGCTTATTGAGTTATCATGCTAAACCACATATGATGTTATATTGAATCCAAACCTAAAATCATACTAGTATGTTATACATGTTACATAGACATCGAAAAAAGGAGATATATTAAAAAGATACTTTTATTTTCAGTCTGTTCATGATAATAAGACATGCGTCAAATTACATGTATATAGAGTCCATTCCGCGTTACCGTGCGGTTTTTTAAATCATATTTCTAATATTTTGTAATAATTTTCAAATAATTCGAAAGTATTATAAATATTCTGAAATTATCATAAAGAATGTAAATACTTGAGTAGCATGTTTTCGAAAATGTTATCATAACTTCAAAAAAATTTGAAAGTGGAAATCAAATGAGATCTTATTTTCAAATGTTTTGAAACACAATTTGGAGTTCGAAATATTTCGAAATATTTCGAAAAGAAGATTGCCCCTTATCAAGGCGCTAATCCCGGCTCCACAGGCGGCTTCTGTTTATGTTTAGAGCTCGCGCGGCGGGACGTCCGCGACCGCTGCCATCAGTGCGTAACGCTTGGGTTTGCACACAATGACAGCGCGTGCATCATATTTTCGTCGGTTTCAACAAGCTTCAGCTTATTTATCGTGCTTTATTTCTTGCGATGTTTTGCGTTTGCCGGCCAAACTTCAAACGAACTTGGTCAAGTTGGTGTGCAGATTTGCCAGCGGCGATCTGTTGCTTCCGCCTTCCTTTGTTCTTCGTGCCGACATCAGGGCGCCTGTATACAAATTAGTCCGATCGTGACGTCACGCACGCCGATGCTTGCCGAAGACCCCCCGAGCTACCGCGGATTTCCTTATTTGGAAGCAAACATGACTTGCGCAGACGGCGTTGTTGACGAGCGGGGAGAAGGCGGACATTTTGATATTTCTGTCGGCGCTATGCGACAAAGATTGCCGAGTTTACAGGCATTTTTGTGAATGCGTACCTATTTTTGTCATCTCAGAAATATAGCAGAAGGATTGTATAACGGAAAGTCCCCGCTCCGTGGCCGCGGCTCTTCCCTGTGGTCCCAAGGCTGTGGTCCGCCGAAGTTGGGTGGACCATGGACTTCCTTTTATAACTCCACGGGTGGACGTAAACATATGCTTCTGGTACAAAGGAGGTTAGACTAACGCAGATTTTAGCGTTTTCCTCGTCAACAGCTTGTCAAAACAATGATAAAACTCCCGCTTAGATCTAAAGAGAAACCTATTTTATTCAGTTGTTGAATCTGCAGTTGAATGATAGGGCAGAAAAGCTGTGGGAAATCACGCGGTAGTTTGATGGGGTGTTTGTTTACATTACTGCTGGTCAGCTCAGGATCGCCACGGGATGCGCCACGGGATGCCCCCGTCCATTCATCAGCCTTTCTATTTTGGGCTATTCTGGCCAGAGTGGATTACCGATTTCACAGATCATTTAGCCAATTACAAAAAATTCGAAATAATTCGAAAAAATGGTCTTACCGCAAAGTCTTTTATTAGAATTCTTTCGGAACAACTTACATGGCTTCTACAATGTTTCGAATGTTTTCTGATTTGGGAAAACTGTTTACAATAATAAAACCAAGTTCGAAATGTTTGCAAACTATGAAATTATATTAGAAGTGGTTACAAATATTTCAAAACAATTCCAAACAATGGGAGAAAACACCCGCACGGTGACGCGGAATGGACTCTACTGTTTAAGGTAGTAGATTGTAAATGTCTAAAATAACTGCTAGTAAGATTAGAAGAAAATTAATTACCTTACTTTTAACAACGCCATCTACATTCTCTAGTTTTACTCATGATATATTAAACCCAAAAACTATACCCTACACTATAGTTATTATAGCTATATAAACAGGTCAATGATTAAAAAAACAAAAACAACTGTATTATAAAGTATACCTTAAATAGCCAAATAACTCATCTATACTCGTCAAATTGTACATATCTAATATGTGATTTTACAGCAGTCTACTTCATTCACCAGCTGATTTAACTTCTTGTTCATCACCACAAGTGCCCTTACTTGTGAGTTTCCATGTGTTTCTTCATATTATATTTGACACTGAACTGTCTGCTGCACTCCTCACACCTGTATGGCTTTTCACCAGTGTGAGTACGCATGTGAGTCTTCAGATTACTCAGTACACTAAACTGCCTGCTGCACTCCTCACACCTGTAGGGTTTCTCACCAGTGTGAGTACGCATGTGCTCCTTCCGGTGATCCAGCTTACGGAACTGCCTGCTGCACTCCTCACATCTGTAGGGTTTCTCACCAGTGTGAGTAAGCATGTGATTCTTCAGACTATACAGCCGACTGAACTGCCTGCTGCACTCCTTACACCTGTAGGGTTTCTCACCAGTGTGAGTCCGCATGTGATTCTTCAGATTCTTCAGTATACTGAACTGTCTGCTGCACTCCTTACACCTGTAGGGTTTCTCACCAGTGTGAGTCCGCATGTGCTCTTTTAGACTACTCGGCCGACCGAACTCCCTGCCACACTCCTCACACCTGTAGGGTTTCTCCTTTGTTTTGAATCCCCCCGACAAATCTTCTCTTACATTCCTCTCTGCACGGTGGTCAGAATGCTGGTCAAAAATCCTAACACGTAGCTCATACATATTGATGAGACATCGATGTCAATCACTCCTTTCGCTATTGGCAACAATAGCTGATTGGTTCACGCTTTTACAGGCGGGCACTAGAAATGTTTTGATCACACCTAGCGCAGCAGATTTTTCCCCGCGAACGTGTCTTTTCATATGCGCGGTTTTCCCCGCCCCCATTGTTCTTTATTTCGCACAATTAACAATACACAAGCTCTCATATGAGTCGTTTTCACTTTAATCTCGTTATGCCACAAACAAACAAATCTCAACTGCGCTACAGTTTTGTCGATCTCGTGATTCAAAATGCCCAAAAAATGGGATTCGAAATTCCCGGGTCCAGTCGTCCTCGATCGCGCGACGCCGTGGAATCCACCGTAAACAGCACACGGGAACATCTACCATTTGCAACGTTCTTATGCACATAAAAACAGTCCTTGTACTTGCAGTATTTTGATATCGATGATTCGAAGATAAATTTTTGTATCTAACAGATAAACGCATTCATTGCAGCTCACTAAGCGGGTAACCCGCTAACGTAAATCTCCCTTTGCTTAGTATTTGATCAAACATTGACAGTACTGGTATGTTAATGATGTCATCCTAAATTTACTACGACTCAGATACACAACGTATATTCTTCTTCCTACTCTCTAAAAACCTACCTTATACATTCTGGTATCCTTGTTGTAACAGTTATTGAACGAGATCTATAAGTTGGATTTGCAGTTGAACACTACGGCGCGGTAACTGTACAGACGCCATTGTTTGATCGGCGTGCCAAATCTTCCCGCGTACACTTGACATACATTTTGCAAAATTGTAACGTTCTTGAGTCCATGATATAAAAACATAACCTTACAAAGAAGATAAAAAATAGTACTACTAGTAAATCCTTGGAGATGAAAGAAGGCAGAAGTTGTTTTTACAACAGAACTTGATTAGTGTTAGACCGGTTCTTTGTTTATGAACCGACGCCATTTTCTTTCTAACCAGGTATCCAGTCAAATCGTGATTTGGGCAGGGTCTCTAGAGGCCGGTAGTAGTGTTACGCCTGTGATAGGAGTTTGGCTGTGATCACTGTGATAGGAGTTTGGCCCCAACACACAAACTTTCGCGTTGGGGCCAATTATAATTTTCCGTGAAAATCCTACCAGGGAGCCTTGCTGTGGCGGGCGGGGTAAAGTTTCAGCGGGCCCGAAGAAAACCTGCCCCAAACGCGTTAGACTGGATACCAGGTTATTTTCTTTCACAGCTCTTGTTTCTAGTTTATCATATGTAGCTCATGTAACAGACAACTTCTTCAAGCTTCTATCTCTACTAACCGAAGTTCCCGGTCAATGCAATGTTTTAGTTTCTTGCTCATGCTGACACAAGGTTTATGTGATTTTTTTTCAAATGCTTCCAACCCACGATTTTGGTACGGTTGAACGATGCGAATCGTTACGCAGAGTAACACATGTAGCACACGAATAAACCGTTGAAAAACACGGTGTTTTCAAATCTGTCCTTTGTGTGGACATTTTTCTTCAGACAGAAAAAAAACTTTCTCGTCGGACAGTTCCCACTTTTATTAAAAAATCGCCCGCTCAGCTTGGCCGTACAACTGACCGTTCACACGTCTTGAAAATCGCGCCTGGGACGAGAACAATAGGGCTATGCCGGACTGTATTTCCATCTCACTGCCCGCCGAGGTTAGAAGGTGAGAACGACACGCTCTGATCTCTGCCGACAACCTCATTATAAGTCTAAAACATACTCTCTGTTCCACGTGAATTTTCAACTAAAACGCAGAACCCATATTTTGAGCAATATCTCCCGATCCTACCGCTAGAATCCGACAAAAATACATCCATCGGGAAAATAAACATTTGGCCGCCATCTTGAAAAAATTCGATCGCTTTCCCTTGCGCCGTTAGGGAATTATGGGGGAAAACATACTAGAAAATTGGCAGAATAAGTTAAAATCTCGCAGACACCAAAAATTCTACAAGAGAAATGCGACTTAGAGGTCCTAAAGTTTAAAGTATGGTTGAAACATGTGTTTGGTGCGTATAAAAGACAAATAGAGCGGGAGGTTAAAGTTCAATGACCGAAAACGACCTTATTTGCGCACATGCGGGAGGCGGGGAATTTGAACCGCATTCTACGAGGTCATTCTTCAAATCATACATATTTTCGAAGCGAACTAATGTTCTTTTCGAGTGTTTGTATTAATTTTCTTATTTGATAATCAGATCGTGCCTTATATTGGACGAAAGTTGTGTTGTTTTTCTCAACACCGCCGCCGGTCACGGCAGACCGGCTAGTGGGCGGAGCACTTATGCCTAGCAACGCGGATTATACCCTAGCAACGTGACCACCGTGCTGCACCGTCCAATCCATGAAAGTTAATTGTTGTTGCCATCCTTGTTTATCTGTTTATCCCTAGAAACAAGAAGATATATTAGTAAGGAGAAAGGGGCTAAATCCATAGTAATGCAATTTGTATGTTAGTATCAAAAATGTTTAATACATGATGTGCATCTTTTCTTAAAAAAAAAGATGCGAACCATCTTTTCTACAAAAAAAGATGAGAACAAAAAGATGTAGCTTCAAGTATGAGGGGATAGCGCCGGGCCTTGCTTAACGTAATTTCTTTGTTGGAAGACAAATGTAGCACGCTGACTGCAAGGGGTGCCGTAGGGAAACAACCTATATGAGAAACAATACATTTTATTTGTCAGTGTCCCCATTACGATTTTGAAACACAAAAGTTATTGGAAGAAGTCTCTGATATTTATCCAAGTTTTTCACATCTCAACAAACAACAAAAGACCATATTAGATATTGCTAAAGTCTCCCGACCCATCTATTTTTCATAAAATCGGACAGTTCATCTCCCACTACCTCCAGAGAAGAAGTCAAACCCCACAATAGCTGAACTAGAAATAGAATGGTAGTTACTCTTACCTGTTTCTGTATTACATATAATCTCTTTGTTATATATATATACGTAGAATTAGTTTTAAGTAGAAATAGAAAGTTATAATTAGATTTAATTTAGTTGAAGTAGAACTCTATGTTAGCAGGTAGTTTTATACCATTCTTCAATACATTCTGTATGTGTTGTCCTTGTCAGTTTGCAATTAGCCCTCGGGCATGAATTTGCAATAAAGTATTTCAAAATAAACCATCCAAGGCTTGTTCAAACTTTTACTTAGCCCTACGGATGGGTACCAGGCCTTCTTTGTAATAATAATCGCTCGGCTTGAATACGTTAATTTATTTGGAAATCAACAAGAACCAAGGTGGTTCGCTTCAGATGCAACAAGAAAGCTTTTTAAACAAGAAAGCTTTTTAAAAAAGCTGGCCATAGGCCGCCAAAATGGGAATAGCTGGTTCGGTGGCATGGGTGTGCACAATTACTGACTTGCTCACCTTGCTCGAATTGTAGCAATGCTAAAAAGAGTGAATTGAAAGACCTGAAAAATAGTCACAGGGTTGCTTCCCACGAATGGATCGCGTTCCTAAATGACGTGGACGTCAGAATTGTCCAATTGCACCGAAATTGCCGAAACGTAATTTGAATTGTCCCGAGCTGAAATTAAGCGTCATTCTGACATCGGGACATTGTTAATTGCGAGGCCTGGCTTGGCATTGCGTAATTTGGCATTGCGCAACTTCTTGCGAGCCGGCCGTCCAACATTCACATGTTAATTTCGAGGCCGGCCTGGCTTCGCATTGCGTAACGTGCGGTTAGACATTGCGCAACCTCTGTCGACCCAACGCCCATCCACCATCCCCATCCACGATGTCGATGGTAATACCGGGCACTATACCATAGGCGCGTAGCGGCCTATGGTAAAAAACTGGCTATATAGGCCGCCAAAATGGGAATAGCTGGTTGGATGACATGGGTGTGCACTATTAATGACTTGCTCACCTTGCCCGAATTGTAGCAATGCTAGAAAGAGTGGATTTAGCTGAACTTTGCTTATAACATTAGTCGCGAACACATTGTGCTGCGTCTACATTGTGCTAACGCAACAGGAAAGCCAAAAGATTCTGGCCGTCGTGATCGTCGTAGTCGGCAGTGTTGGCTTACATTTACATGTTAATTTGGAGGCTTGGCATTGCGTAACGTGCGGTTAGACATTGTGCAACTTCTTTTGCCCCATCCACCATTCACATGTTAATTTGGAGGCCTGGCTTGGCATTGCGCAACTTCTTGCGACCCAACGCCCAAGGTGATTCCGGTCTCAATACCATAGGCTGCGTTCAAACGAGACGGGATCCGAATTTTGTATAACGCATGAAAATCCAAATGGGCCCGGTTCTATTAACAAACTGAAATCACTGAACTCTAACACATACGGCCAGTAGAACGATTTGTGTATTTCATGAATAAACAACGACTCAAACCAAGGACATTCTCAAACAAACGAACAAACATGTACGCGTTAATGAAACCGCGGCGCCAGTCTGGTATAATCCGCTACAATAAATAACACATGTGAAGACGACGGGACAGATTTGACCTGGGGCGGACGAAGGGTTTTTCAGTATACGCTACATGTATCAACACCGCCATTCAATTTTTGTATCTGATTTATTTTTATTTTTCATACCACAACCAATCACGAAAAATATAATTCCTTTTTGCTTATAGTGACGTATATTTACCTAGTTGCTTCTCTTTGATTTTACTCGTATGATTCTTTCAAAGAACGTCCAGTAACCCCCTCACGACCCCTCGTAACATTCAAGACAAAGCCAAGCACAAATTTCACAAAACGATACAAAATCTACTCATCCTTCAATCAATACGTACCTACGAAATCGTAGTATTCTTACCTATAAGTGAGCTTGTCCACAGCCGACTGCAGAGACTTTCCAACCCTGTGATTGCCGCGATCTGTGATGATGAAAAGACGAGAAAACTTCTCCAAACCGCTTCTCACACCTCTCAGCACAGACAGGAAGCGCGACCGCTGACCCGGAAGTTTCAGTTGGAGCTGGGTCAAAGTTCAAGACCTCATTACTCAACGGTTGTCTAAGTCTTTCGGAACATTGACAGGTTAAAAAGGTCATATGTCTCTCGTCTTCTACTGAAGGGAGATATTTCATCAGATTTACATGAAGTATCAGAGCGGACCTAGCCTGTTGTGGCGAGAGGACCCTGCTCAGTTGGCTCAACTCGACTCGGCTGGCTTACCGGACGTCGTGCTATATACGTGATTGTTAACGTTGGTACAGCAACCTGTAATGATGTTTTCTACATTAAAAGAAATATTAGGCGCTATAATACCTCTAGGAATACATTTAACAGTCTGGATTTGAGCAATCAATTAAAACACTCAAATTCCTTGCAGCTAAAACCATAAGGACGAATCATGTCTATGCATCTATAATACGGTACTGTATAGCCGGTATAACAAACGTTCGGTGTATCACACCAACGAAATTAAACGTTTTCGATCCTTTAAAAACCGTGGCAAAAATAACATGTTTATAACTACTTGTTTGAAAAAATACTGCATTGATTTAGGAACTAATACTCAAAAGTTGTCCAAGATACAACTTCCGAACAGCTATATCCATAATTATGACTCACAAGAATGTTATTATTTGCTATGAAGCGTGTGCAAAAAAATATATATATACAAGCAAGGGGGAAAAGGAAGAGTTAGTCCTTCATTAAAGTGCTTTCTTTATTTCCAAGGAAGATACTGGGAATAAAATGTCGACACAGCACCCTAACAACAAAATAATGGCATTGTTTACATGAAACATTTAGGTGGTAAACATCCGGGAAGAACAATAGACCGTTAGCTTGTTTTTTATTTATTTGTTTACACCTTGGCTTTGCCGTACCGATTTGGTTCGGCCTTTGGTTTCTACTAGTATTATCAATTGAATTGGACATCAACAACAACAACAACAACAAAAAAGTTGAATGATTTTGTTTAGAACCAAACATGATTTCAAACCAAACGGTATCGGGTATTTACAAAACAGAAAACCCCGCCAGTCAGGTATTCCGTAGCCTCAACCAGGCCTTCCTACGGGGGTAAAAATCGTAGAATTCGTAATAGCTGGCCAATAGAGTCGGTCCGCGGGAGGGTTAGTTTCCCCCCTCCGAAGTGCGGCCAGTCAACCTCAAGGCGGCCAGACTCCCATAGCAAATATGTCCCTATTATAGCCTGCGCAGTTACAAGCCTGGTAGAGACTAGGTAATCCGCTATAAACGGGAACATTTGGACTGACGGCTCTGTTATCTTTGTGTGAAGGGAGAAAGCGATTCCAAGAGAACTCGGCCCCTGGGACAACTTGCCCCAGGCCAATCTGGACAACTCGGCACCAAGCCCAGGACAAGTCGACACCATAATTTCTCAGCACATAACCAGTATTTTAGCTTTAAAAAATGTAAATTGGTCGACCTAAGAGCATCCTGACTCGATTTTTTTTCCGAGTCGGGCGTATTTTGCTGGCTCACGGTCATATATATATATATATATAGACCTCGACAAGAGTCGTGGAAATGTGCCATTTGACCCAAAACCGGACATTTCTTGTTGTTCCGTTTTCGTCCCGGGTTTCGTGTGTCACGAGCTTCCCGGCAATTTTACATTACAGTTAGCCGGGTTGGCGATATTCAGGTCTCCGTAAATACTAGTACTCCACATGTACAATGCGACCGATTCAGCCGAGTGATGTTCACACTTCCGGGGGGCAATCTTTGTTTATATGTTCGGGCCGCTGTTAGTGTAAACCTAGCGCCTCATTTGTCGTAAAATTACGGAAAACTGTCATTTTCGTGTCGGAAAACAGTCCTTTCTGAAAACCGGGAGGAAAACAGAACAGCTCGAAGCCAACAAGATATGTCCGGTTCGCGTTCGGTCAAATTATGGACCTTTCAACAGCCAGCAAAATACGCCCGATTTATGAGTCACCACGACTTCTATATTATGATTACCAAATTATTTTTCTTTTCACACCGTTCAATCACAAAAACGATCATTCACATTGCTTTTGCTGAAGTAAAACTACATGTTTACTTGTACTCGCGTAAATTCTTTACAGAGCGTCCAGTAACCCCCTAAAGACCCCCTCGTTACATTCCGAGACAAAGCCAAGACAAAGCCAAGCACACATTTCACAAAACGATACAAAATCTACTCATCCTTCAATCAATGCGTACCTATAAAAGTGTGGAATTCTTACCTATAGGTTAGCTTCTCCACAGCCGACTGTAGAGACTTCCCAACCCTGTGATTGCCGCGATCTGCGATGATGAAAAGACGGGAAAACTTCTACAAACCGCTTCTCACACCTCTCCCACGGACAGCGCGACCTCTGACCCAGAAGTTTCTGCTGGAGCTGGGTCAAAGGTTCAGACCTGATTATTCATCAGTTGTCAAAGCCTTTCGGATAGGTGGACAGGTTTAACATGTCATATTTCTCTCTCTTTCAAATATCTTGTCAAGTATTACGTCAAGTTTTAGAGCGGACCAAGTCTGTGGTGGTGAGAGTTGGCTCAACTCGAGTCGGTTGGCTCACCGTACGTCGTCATGATGGAAACCTCATGATTGCTGGTACAGGGGTATGCCTAAATACCTCAACCGCCCTCAACCCCCCTCAACCGCCCTCAACCCCCAACTTCCTGGGCTAATATGCAGTGTACATGTGCTAAGAACCCTTGTTTACACTCTGTATACATTGTCTATACGATTATAAATAAAAATCACATAGTAACGTCTAAGTATTTGCGATTTTTTTCAAGTTGTAACTTTTAATTTATCATAACTGGAGTTACCGTCTTTAGGGAGTGATACACCCCGCAAAATATCCGCCCTAAAGTATTGTGCGCTAAAATCCACCACCAGAAACATGATGTTTAAAGAGGTTTCCCTCTATATCTGCTGAGTTTCCGTGCTGCACAAGCTTTTTCACTTTCCTTATTTTGACTTGAAACTTTAATACGGCACGATGCGTTCTGGCGGCGCGACGTAAACAAACAAGATGGCGGACCCTGTTCCTCGGGCGCACGGCGCGCCGTAAAAAAACTGGTAAAACGCCAGAGTTACAGTGATTTTCCTATTTATAATTGCATAGGCAATGTATCCAGAGCGTTAAAAAGCGTTCTTAGCACATGTTCACTGCATATTAGCCTAGGAAGTGGGGGGTTGAGGGCGGTTGAGGGGGGTTGAGGGCGGTTGAGGTATTTAGGCATACCGCTGGTACAGCAACCAAAATATTACACTTTCCTTTGTGTTTGTGATCTTCTTTGTCCCCTTGGCCAGCAATAATCAAGAAGTTATAGATAAATGTATTGTGATCATATTCATTGTCACTGTGGGTCTTCAAAAGATGTAAATCAATATCAATTTTGGCCTCCGAGCGGTTTCTTTTGTATTGCTGCTGCAGCTCCATTTTATTATAATATACTTTGCCGGATATGCTATGGTCTTGAGTTTTAGGTGGGTGATAGATTTGGTTTCGGATGAAATGAAACAGGTCTGGACGCTTGTATGTATGTGTTCCGTTTACAGCTCAGCTACTACATTGCATTTCTAACTGTGGCTACAATGTTGCTTCATGAAAAAAAAATACATTACTATGTATACTAAATTCCTTTCCTTTTTTAAACTTGTGCGAATAAATGAATAAACTAACAATGCATATAAACGAAGGAACTTTATTTCCAAAATGAATGACTTGAATACCTTGCGCAGGGAGTATGTATTAATCCTTATAACTGTAGAATGGCACTTTCACATTAGTACTGATTCGCAACAGTGTGTTTTGTGAGATGCTGGTCCAAAAAGAATTTCCGTGCTGCAGAATGGTCGCACTGGTCACACTTGTAGGTTTTTTCTCCATTATGGGTTTTCATGTGTTGGGATAAGTGGGCCCTTTGCGTTGCCCTGTATCCACACTCCCCACACATGTAGGGTTTCACACCGGTGTGTTTTGCTAGATGATCGTCCAAAGTGGATTTGTGTGCTGCAGAATAGTCACACTGGTCGCACTTGTAGGGTTTTTCTCCTGTATGGGTTCTCATATGTTGGTATAAATGAGACCTCTTAGCTGCCCTGTATCCACACTCCCCACACATGTAGGGTTTCTCACCAGTGTGTTTCATTTGATGATGGTCCAATGTGGCTTTCCTTGCTGCTGAAGAGTCGCACTGGTCACACTAGTAGGGTTTTTCTCCTGTATGGGTTCTCATATGTTTGGATAAGGTAGACTTTTGAGTTGTCCTGTACCCACACTCCCCACACATGTAGGGTTTCTCACCAGTGTGTTTTGCTAGATGTTGGTCCAAAGAGTATTTGTGTGCTGCAGAATAGTCACATTGGTCACACTTGTAGGGTTTTTCTCCTGTATGGGTTCTCATATGTCGGGATAAGGCAGACCTTTGAGCTGTCCTGTACCAACACTCCCCACACATGTAGGGTTTCTCACCAGCGTGCATTGCTAGATGTTGGTCCAAAGTGGATTTCTGTGCTGCAGAATAGTCGCACTGGCCACACTTGTAGGGTTTTTCTCCTGTATGGGTTCTCATATGTTGGGATAAGGTCGACTTCTGAACTGCCCTGTACCCGCACTTACCACACATGTAGGGTTTATCTCCTGTGTGGTTTGCTAGATGTTCATCCAAGGTGGATTTCCGGGCTGCAGAATAGTCACACTGGTCACACTTGTAGGGTTTTTCTCCTGTATGGGTTCTCAAATGTTGGGATAAGGCAGACCTTTGAGCTGTCCTGTACCCACACTCCCCACACATGTAAGGTTTCTCACCAGTGTGTTTTGCTAGATGTTGCTCCAAAGAGTGTTTGTGTGCTGCAGAATAGTCACACTGGTCACACTTGTAGGGTTTCTCTCCTGTATGGGTTCTCATATGTCGGGATAAGGCAGACCTTTGAGCTGTCCTGTACCCACACTCCTCACACATGTAGGGTTTCTCACCAGTGTGCATTGCTAGATGTTGGTCCAAACTGGATTTCCATGCTGCAGAATAGTCACACTGGTCACACTTATAGGGTTTTACTCCTGTATGGGTTCTCATATGTCGAGGTAAGTCAGATTTGTGAGATGTCCTGTACCCACACTTCCCACACATGTAGGGTTTCTCACCAGTGTGTTTAACCACATGCCTTCCCATATTGCCTTTGCCCTCCTGTACCTTGAGGTTGATTTGTTAACAGGTCGAGGAAAGTTCACATCACACGTTTCCTGCTGTGGGCCCATGTCTGTTGTCTGGGTCTCCCTGCTGGCACTCTTCTTCCCAGGATGTCCAGGATGGTCCATCTCCTTCCCAGGATGTCCAACACACAGGTCTCCAGTAGAATGTTCACAGCTGGAATCTTTCATTTCTGATCTGCAGGGGAGAGGGCACAGCCAAACAAATTATACGTTTATATACATAACAGTTCATCTCACAAAGTACTGCTTTATTATTCTAATGATTAGGACCAAGGTTGTTAAAACCTGAGGAGTATTTTAGTACCATGACCCCAACTGACCTCCAGGGGAAAACTGATACATTTCAGTCAAGTAATCGTCATAAAAGTAAATGTTCCGGGGGGGAGGGGGGTAAAACTACAAAGGCCTGATTAAATGTCGGTACAAACGACAGAAAGAGCTGAAGAAAAAATAATTAAGAAGTCTGATATTATTCCTTTTCAAAGCCGGCCTTCCCTTGCACTTCTGGAAGACATACTAGTGGACAAGCAAACAGCATGTAAATACCCCCCCTCCAATTAGTGGTAAAGTCCGGTTCACAGTGGCTCACAGATTGAGGCCGCAAAACACAGTATTCTTGGGCGACCCCCAATGTCTATGACGTGGTATACAAAGTAGTGCGGACGAAATTCTTGAAGCCTGGTTAGAACGGCTTATGTGAGAGGTAGCCATGAGTAAACTACGCTGTGTGGTATAGAAACATGTCAGATTTTAGACTGTAGGATTTGGATTATGAAGATTTTCCTGTTCGTGTATAAATGCGCCGCATTACGCAACTGCGTTCCAGGGCGAACCACCTGCAGTTCAGTTGACCTCCGCAGGAGGCGATATAAAAGAGGTCAGCAAATTGTTAAAAAACGATAACCTTTTGTTGTTTTAAGTTATTTTGTAGATTATACCGTAAATTTCAGCATATTAGTTGGTCGTGTCCCTCTAGTGCACCCTACTATAATTTTTACCGCGTCGAAGTGAGTCACCTTCGAGTCCTTGACTATAGAAATCCCCATAGCCCCATAGGGCGGAAACTGTGTTCTGCCACCTTAAACTCCCTGATGCAGCTTTTTCTCGTCATCCTAAAGCAGAAAGCTAGTCAGCCATAATGGTACACCAAGAGACGGCAAACCGGTTTGAAACCAGACGAAAACAAACGTCCTAGTTTAGGTGGGGAGGAATGTTGCACGAAATAAGGTTTCGCCCCCTCCCCCTACAGCTCTACCCTCTTCACTTCCAGAAAAGGCATATAAATCACAACCGTACTGTAGATTTTCTTCCACAGAAATGATCTCAAATTCTTTATGTTTGTTATCAGAATACCTGGCTGCTCATTTTTAAGTCTTACCTGCTTCCTATGATGTTTTTCTCTTCACGTAAACCGGGACTCGGGCAGCTTTGTCCTTCAGTCATATAGTGAGGTCAAAGCATTAACTTTGTCAAAGATGACTTTGCTCTCCTGATTTCCCAAATAATGCGTTTTACTTCTGCTTACCCGTCAGTTGGATTGTCAACGTTTCTTATAACAAAGAACAAGAATAACTTTGATTATATTGTTTATAGGTGGGTCATATCAACTGAATTGATGATGTTTATTATATTTACGTAATTCCAGTACAGCGGCCATGTTTCTTCAGTAAAACGATCTAACGCTGACCTGTGGTCTCTCACCACAGTTTACTCTTCGACTTTGTACCTATCAATGTAAACACAGAGGGCTTCCGAGTAGTCTCTAACAGGATTTTCTTAGGGTTTCCGTGTAGTCTCCAACAAGCTTCTCTAAGGGCTTTGTAGTAGTCTCCAACAGGCTTCTCCCAGGACTCTGGTATAATTCCCAACATGCTTCTCTCAGGGCTTCCGATTAGTCTCCAATAGTCTTTCTTCAGGGCTTCGGATTAGCCTCCAACAGGCTTTTTTCATCGCTTCGTAGTAGTCTCCAACAGGCTTCTCCCAGCACTCCTGTATAATTCCCAACAGGCTTCTCTCGGGGCTTCCGATAAGTCTCCAACAGTCTTCCTTCAGGGCTTCGGATTAGACTCCAACAGGCTTTTTTTCCTCGCTTCGGTGTAGTCTCTAACAGGCTTCTTTCAGGAATGTATAAATATGATTCCAACATATCTCCATTATTATTTTGACTCCAAGAAAATTCAAAGTCATCTTATTAAGATTGATATGTATTTATTTCTTTAGATTAACTTTACTACAGTTTTGAAGGCATACCAATAGACATGGCAGGTGACTATCACATTTTCAAGTTGTGATAACTGAAAGCAAAAAAAAAGTACTACTTATACAAGCATCTAGGTTTCTGTGCAACACACAGTGGGCAACACACATTTCCATTACATTTTACCTTTCTTTCCTATTATTAACACAAGTAGGAACATGCAGCCATTGACAGTAGTGTCAGGAATTTGGCTCTTAGATGAAATGACACGAAATCTCGATACTGCCAAAGATTTCTGTAGTTCTTTTATGAATAATCAGACTTCTGTTAAGTAATTATCAGCAGCTGCAAAGCGGACTACCCCTGCTAGGAGGCGCTTTTGATGCACAGGTGTATTATAGCCACTGACAAGCACACATCGTAAACTAACAATAAGATATACCTTTTGTCACTTTTTATCGTCACCAATGCCTCAGTAAATTACAAATTTCTTTACATCTCATATTGTACTTTTTTCTAATTCACTATTTAACGGCATCTAGTGCAGGGCAGCAAAACTGGATTTTCAACGTGTATTTTGGTTCCAGCTATTTATTGGTGGTACCTAAAAATAAAGGGACTATAGCCTGTTTCGGAGCTATTTCAAAGCTTCAAGTTGGTCTTCGTATATGCACAATCTCATTTCTTTACTCGAAAAAATCCGAAGACGGGCATCCGAGTATATCCTTAATGACTACATCACAGACTACAGGACAAGATTAATACACTGCTCACTCTTACCACTTTCTTATCGACGAGAAATTATAGACCTATGTTTTTTATTCAAGTGTTTCCTAGGATGTACGATCTTGACATTGACAAATACATCAAATCTCTTCACGTTTCAAACTTCAACCAGGAAAGTGTCTTACTTCCACAATTAAAAACTCTTACTTTCAAAGAATAGTACATATATGGAACTCACTACCAGCCACCACCAGATCCCTTAAATCAAGCCCAAACGTATCCATTGAAACTTTTTGAAATGCCATACTTAGTCACTACCAATGTCTTCTGTTGAACTCTTTTGATCCGCAAAATATCCAAGGCTGGCGCACCCTTTGTTGTTAGACTTTTACATATTACATCTACTGCTTTTTTAATCATCATTATCATAACTGTTTCTATTATTGATTATATATTTGTTATCGTAGTTACTACAGTAGTTCTTTTGATTATTTACTTCTTAGAACCTTTGTTAGCGGATTTTTGTATTTATTACCTTTATATTACTTGTTTTTAGTCTCCTTTATGTTTTTAATTTGGACACGGGGTGTCAAAAAGGCACTTGCCTGTTTCCTCTGTGCTGTCTAGTGACAAAGCTTAAAAAAATAAAATAAAAAGTATGAAATGATAACGAAAATGTGATGAGAAATAGCAGTGAATGTCAATATCACACAGATTTCCTCATTCATAATATTTTTGTTCTGCTGCCATTAAATCCCATTGCATGTCTTGAAAATTACAAAACACTTAGAAAATCACAATGTGTGTATATTCATGCTATGTAGTGTCTATCTTTACAACATTGTGCGAAGTTTGCTTATACAGGACACTGGGTTTGATTGTGGCCCTCTCCAACATAGACACAGCATCTACAGTTATTGTTCCGGATACAGGTTGAGTCATGTTGGTCTCAGCTGTGAGGAGTTTGCTTTTGTAGGACTTTTGAGCTGTCCCGTATCCACACTTCACATAAGTAGTGGTTCTCAACAGTGTGATTTGTGAGATGCCGGTCCAAACTGAATTTCCTAGCTGCAGAATAGCCACACTGGTCACACTTGTAGGGTTTTTCTCCTGTATGAGATCTCATATGTCGGGATAAGTGAGACTTATAAGCTGTCCTGTATCCACACTCCCCACACATGTAAGGTTTCTCACCAGTGTGTTTTGCTAGATGTCGGTCCAAAGTAAATTTTTGTGCTGCAGAATAGTCACACTGGTCACACTTGTAGGGTTTTTCTCCTGTATGGGTTCTCATATGTTTGGTTAAGTCAGACTTGAGAGCTGTCCCGTATCCACACTCCCCACACAGGTAGGGTTTCTCACCGGTATGATTCATTAGATGTTGGTCCAATGTGCCTTTCCTTGCTGCAGAATAGTCACACTGGTCACACTTGTAGGGTTTTTCTCCTGTATGAGTTCTCATATGTCGGGATAAGTCGGACTTTTTAGCTGTCCTGTATCCACACTCTCCACACATAAAGGGTTTTTCTCCTGTATGAGTTCTCATGTGTTTAGATAAGTTGGACTTATAAGCTGACCTGTACCCACACTCCCCACACATGTAGGGTTTCTCACCAGTGTGGTTTGTTAGATGATTCTCCAAAGAGGATTTGTGTGCTGCAGAATAGCCACAATGGTCACACTTAAATGGTTTTTCTCCTGTATGGGTTCTCATATGTTGGGATAAGTAGGCCCTTTGAGTTGTCCTGTATCCACACTCCCCACACATGTAGGGTTTCTCACCAGTGTGTGTTGCTAGATGTCGATCCAAATGACATTTCTGAGGTGCAGAATAGTCACATTGGTCACACTTGTAGGGTTTTTCTCCTGTATGGGTTCTCATATGTTTGGTTAAGTCAGACTTGCGAGCTGTCCTGTATCCACACTCCCCACACATGTAGGGTTTCTCACCAGTGTGTTTTACCACATGCCTGGCCATATTGCCGTTTCTCTTCTGTACCTGTGAGGTTAATTTGTTGACAGGTCGGGGAAAGTTTACATCACACGTTTCCTGCTGCGGGCCGATGTCTGCTGTCTGGGTCTCCCAGCTGTCACTCTCCTTCCCAGGGTGTTCAGTACAGTCCATCTCCTTCCCAGGATGTCCAACACACAGGTCTCCAGTAGAATGTTCACAGCTGGAATCTTCCATTTCTGCTCTGTAGGGTAGTCACGGTGGTCTGGTTGCTAGGCTAGAATCCCCGTTGCTATGTGAATAGGCCCCTCCCACTAAGTGTCTGGCGGGCACGCCTGCACAACATCCTGCGGTGGGCCCAAATATTTTTCAAGATAACATACGACCTGACAATCATACAGAAAAACTAAAATAGGAGCCGATGAAATAAATGTGTTGGTTATGAAACTAGGTTAAAATAAAGAATTGACAAGCTAACGCGAAGCCCCACTGCAGTAAAATGCGGCACATGTATAAAGGTCAATTTCGGTCGTTAACCTTTAACCCACAAAACTCATTTTTTTTATTTACGTGTAAAACGTGGCCTAAAGGTATTACCCAAAGTTCTGTCTTTTAGAAATTTAGCTACGTTCTCGGATTTTGGCTGTCTAGGAGATTTAAACTTATTTTTCACAATTTTTGGTACATTTTCTCCCATATTCCCTAGTCACGGCCAAACAAATTATGTGTTAACATATCTGAGTTCATCTAACAAAGTATTTATTTATCTATTAACAAAGTACTGCTCTATTATTGTAATAAATATCCTAGGCAAGGACTTCTCTAACTACTTGTCAGCCCTTAACCCTCAACAGTACACCTTCCCGGACTGATTAATCTGTCCACCTGGGGTCCGCACGGACCCCGAAACAGTTTTTTGCTAATTTTTAGAAATTATCAGTATGTTACCAGCTCAATTGTTTTGCTGAATTGATGTGTGAACCTCTTAGTCCACATTACGTACAAAAATTATACATTTTGACCTTTTTCTATTTTTTGCTGAAGAAAAGAAGGAATCAAGAAATACCCGTTTTTTTAAAGTTTTTAAAGCTTTGGAGGTTCGTGGGACTGGGGGAGGGGGCTTATTGCCCCCCTCATAACTCGGGAACGGTATATCGTATGGCCCTCAATTTTTTAGAAGATGGTGTTAGTAACAATTAATCAATGCAACAATTTTGATGTCGTTATGACGTAGTATGACGTCATTATGACGTCATTCATATGATTTCAATGGCTGAAACCGTTATAAATAGGTTATTCTCTTAAAACTTAATGGTATGCAACTCAACTTTAACAAAAAGTGTTTATGATAAAATGATGAGGTCTGCTAAAGCTTATGTTGCCCTTAGCAACAACAGTGACATCATACAATAACGTCATACATATTTAATTATCCGCCATCTTGGATCTTTGTTTTGACCAATGACGTAATCAAATTAGCATAAATTATTCATAAAAATCACATTAAATTATATAAAATGTTATTAATGTTCGAAAGCATGTGTCACTTATCATAAAAGCCTGAAAATAAAGTAAAGTATAAGAAAAAAAGTAAAGTATAAGAACGCCAGTGTATCTATTACGATCGAGAGCCGGCTGGGGTCCGCGCGGACCCCAAAAGAAAATCAGATACAAAATTTAAAAAAAAAGGGGGAAACGGAATTTTCTGCACTGTGTTCAGGCGCAACTTTGTGGGTGACAATTACCTGAAATTTCAGAAAAAAATCTCTAGAAACAAAAAAAATATTACAGAATATATAGTGCTGGGGTCCGCGCGGACCCCAGGTGTACTGTTTAGGGTTCAAGTGCTACAACTCCAGACCCTAGTAGACTGAAGGGCCGCTCTGTGAGGTAGGTTTGCCACGAAGGTAGACAACTCCGTCTATATTTTACGAAATAAAGATACCAGTGTAAAAAAAAAGAGCCCGATAAAAAAGCCTAAGAACACGCCAAATTAGGTCAAAACCCAAACCTCTGCTTTGAGAGTAAGTACGTAACTAGCGATATAACAAATTATAGCCCAAATTATGCCATACTTCGTCAAACTTTCGAATGGCTCTGTATAAATTATCTTTAGACTCTTAGCAAGCTACAGATGTAATTTCACTGTGTATATTTTACTTGTATGCGGATGTGCTGTGCGCGATAGCTATGGCTGCGAGGTGTAACATACCCTGTTTGTAAATTGTACCTGAGTTTGGTTTCGCCCCCCTCCCCCTCAACTTTTTCTACCATATTCATTTCCAGAAAATGACTATAAATTATACCCTTATACTGATTCTTTTTCCACACGAATGACCTCAAACAATTTCTGTTCTTACCAGAATACTTGGCTGTACGCTTCTAAGTTTTACCTGCTTCCTAAGATGGTTTTTGTCTTCACGTAAATCGGGACTCGGGCAGCTTTGTCCTCCCGTCGTCTTGTGAGGTCAGAGGTGATCGTCATGTGGGTCAAAGGTGAATTTGTCCTCCTGATTTTCCAAACAATACTTTTTACGTTCGCCAACACGTCAGCAGGTTTGTCAACGTTTCCTACGGCAAAGAACAAGATAAAACTCACCGAAAGAAAATATATTACATTGTTTACGGATGGGGAAATTTAAAGGGGCATTATGTAAGATTTTCCGCAAAAAAATGAAATATTCTAAATATACCAAATCTTTGTGTTATCAACATTTTCTATCACTTTTTAACACATTTCCGTCATTATTTCTCATTTCTAACCTATATTTTGTGCACAAAAACAGTCCTTGTTCAGTGTGAGGTGACACCGGTTTGCCTAGTAGTGGACAACAACAAACAACATACAGTGGAAGCCCCCCTAGGGGGGATAATTAGTTGGGTACGCCCCATGTATAGGGCAGGCTGGCTAGACAAGGGCACATGTTATCATGATCAGCTTCTTGGAAACACTCATATCTTTCAAATGAGGCAGGATATCATTATGAACTTTCATTATGAACTTAGTCTATTCTGTTCAGCATCAACAAGCTGAGGTCAATATCGCTTTAGATTTGAAGAAAAAGTCTGGTAACGATGAGGTCTTACAGAAACTGGTGAGCTACCAGTTGGGCACCCCACTGCCTGTGTGCATGTGGACAGGGGTTGAAATGGAAGATCTTTCACAGTTTTAAAATCATTTGTATGGAGCAACGATGTTGCATATTCTCTCCCTGAATATTGTTTTGGAATACTTAAGTGTAAAGTCAACTTACTATGTAAAGAAATGGCCAGACAATATACTTTTTGTATTTTCCTAAAGTTACATAATGCCCCTTTAACAAAATTTTTCATCATATTTATGTAATCTTAATAGTTCCGTCCGGCGGCCATGTTTCTTCAGTAGAAAGACCTACAGCTGACTAAGGTCTCTCACCAAAGTTTCCCTCAGACTTAACACCTACCAATGTAAACACTCATGGCTGTGTTGTAGTCTCTAACAGGCTTTTCTTGTGGTCAGCTTGCCAGAGTAGTCAGAATTAGGAGAGACATGATATGGAAGTATTCTCTTGTCCTCATATATTTATCTGATAAATTTATCTATTGGTTACTCTTCAAAGTATAATAAAATAACTAGATAGTATTAATCAATTACTTGTATATCTTTTCCTAAAATCAATCATTTTCTTATATTAAATTTTTGTTATTCGTAAGAAAATCCCTTTTGCATTATTTTTAATTCAATTCTATTCTTTCATATCTATCTCTACGGTCTCACCCAACAAACTACTGCTCTGTTTATTCTTACTCTGATACAGCACAAGTTACCATGGTGACAGCCCTCTGGTCCAGGTCATTGACCTTATTTGTTTGAAATAGAAGAAAAAAGGAGAAAAAAATTTGTCTTCCTTCTGGAGAATAACATCACCATCAATATTTCTGAGAACTTAAACAATTGTTTACAAACACAACTTTTTACAAGACACGTTCTAAACTAACATGTTTGCAAAGACTAAATGTAGATATAGCATGATAGCACATCAATATTATCGCCAAAACAAGGACTCCCCTTTGCTGATGTAATGTCTATCTATACAGCACTGTGTAAAGTTCGCTTATAAAAAACACTGGGTTTGATTGTGGCCCTCTCCAACATAGACACAGCATCTACAGTTATTGTTCCGGATACAGGTAGAGTCAGTTTGGTCCCAAATGTGAGGAGTTTGCCTTTGTAAGAGTTTTGAGCTGTCCTGTATCCACACTTCACATTAGTACTGATTCGCAACAGTGTGTTTTGTGAGATGCCGGTCCAAACTGGATTTGTGTGCTGCAGAATAGTCGCACTGGTCACACTTGTAGGGTTTTTCTACTGTATGGGTTCTCATATGTTGGGATAAGTGTGACTTTTGAGTTGCCCTGTATCCACACTCCCCACACATGTAGGGTACATCACCGGTGTGTATTGGTAGATGTTTGTCCAAACTGGATTTGTGTGCTGCAGAATATTCGCAATGGTCACACTTGTAGGGTTTTTTCCTGTGTGGGTTCTCATATGTTGGGATAAGTGAGACTTGTGAACTGTCCCGTATCCACACTCCCCACACATGTATGGTTTCCCGCCAATGTGTTCCATAATATGATCATCCAACGGTGCATCTTTTCGCTGCAGAATAGTCACACTGGTCACACTTGTTGGGTTTTTCTGCTGTATGGGTTCTCATATGTTGGGATAAGTAAGATTTATAATTGTTCCGTACCCACAGTCCTCACACATGTAGGGTTTCTCACCGGTGTGTTTCATTACATGTTGGTCCAATGTGGCTTTCATTGCTGCAGAATAGTCACACTGGTCACAGCTGCAGGGTTTTTCTCCTGTATGAATTCTCATATGTATGGATAACCTGGACTTTTTAGCTGCCCTGTACCCACACTCCT
Source organism: Branchiostoma floridae x Branchiostoma japonicum (assembly GCA_013266295.2). Taxonomy (NCBI): domain Eukaryota; kingdom Metazoa; phylum Chordata; class Leptocardii; order Amphioxiformes; family Branchiostomatidae; genus Branchiostoma; species Branchiostoma floridae x Branchiostoma japonicum. The sequence goes on from CM023836.1 coordinate 14,391,350, forward strand.
TACACATGTAGGGTTTCTCATCAGTGTGTTTAACCACATGCTTTCTCATATTGCCTTTGCACTCCTGTACCTGTGAGGTTGATTTGTTGACAGGTCGGGGAAAGTTCACATCACACGTTTCCTGCTGCAGGCCCATGCCTGCTGTCTGGGTCTCCCAGTTGTCACTCTCCTTCCAAGGGTGTTCAGTACAGTCCATGTCCTTCCCAGGATGTCCAACACACAGGTCTCCAGTAGAATGTTCACAGCTGGAATCTTCCATTTCTGGTCTGTCGGGGGGGGGGGGCACAGCGAAACAAAGTATACGTTAATACTAAAGGCTTTGCAGAAACTTGTGCATATTTGTGAAGAGTTTGGCCTCCTTAACGATGTAGTTTTTAATGTTAACAAATCATCTATTTTCCTAGTGCGGGTCTGCTACATCAGCAACCTCCCCCCCCCCCCCGTTAAATTGTACGGAGAATCTCTGAAGTTTGTTACCTCATTTGATTACCTTGGTATTCATATCAACGACAAATTACAAGGCGATGACTGTATTCTCGCCCAGATGAGAGGTCTATATATTCGTGATACCACCATAGTACGTAAATTCGCTTATTGTTCTACCTTTATCAAAAAGACATTGCTCTTAACTTTTTGCCTTACAGTTTTGGTACTCCGCTAGCACTAGAGTTGCATGTGTCAAAGTGTCAAATTGCCTACAACAATTGCTTTTGCATTATAATGTCCTTACCCAGATTTTGCACTGCCAGTGAAATGTTGTTGTTTTTTTACCATAGGACGGACACATTTGACGCTACATGGTGCAAACAATGCTTTTCTTTCATATCTTGTTTGTACAACTCATCAAATAATATCATTCAATCTGTTTTCAAATCCGATGCAATCTTCCATAACACATTCTTCCGTAATGTCTGGGTCCGTCTGTACTCATAGTCATATTCTAACTCAGTCCGTTGTTATTATGTGTGCCTGTATCTGTATGTATTCTTTTATTCATGTTTATATGGGCCGTGGGTGCCTGAAATAAAGAGTAAAGAAATAACTACATAACTGTTCATCCCACAAAGTACTGCTCTGTATTTACTAAAAAACACGCGCTTAGCTGTTACCTTTACAGCCTCGGCAACAGCAATAACCATTAGAAGTAACTGTTGCAACCTGAACACTTATACAGTTAGAATACTTATACTTTTAGAACACTTATACTGTTAGAACACTTATACTGTTAGAACATTTTTATGCAGTATGGGTCTGACTGACGAAGTGTTACACTTAACATTTCTGTCTTTCACAAGACAAACCTAGAGGTCAGAGAGCTGAAGCCCTTGTCAGTGGATTTTTGGTTTCGTGATATGGATGTTAATATAATTTATGTGTTGTGTAATTAATTTTTTTTATATTTTTACGCTAGTAGGGGACACTAAGTTACAGGTTGTTGATCTTTGTATTGGTTGTGTTTTTAAATCAAACAACTGCGAACGTAGTTTATGGTGTCCACAACAGTAACTAACCTACCAAAATACATGAACATCCATCCTCATATACACGAGTTATTCAGCAGGGCAGCAGCGCCATCCAGCGCTTCCGGGTGGACTTGAGCAGCACGCAGTGGATTTACACGAAGATGAAGAACCCTGGAGAAAGAAGGTGAACATTTTACATCCGCAGGACATTCTGTGACTCTTATTCGCTTAGACGTGAATCCTCCTGTGTCAGTGGCAGACCAGGCAACAAGATCTTATGGCGGTTTAATGCCAGGGTTTCTGAATCCTTCAAGTTGAACCCCTTGTGGTCAAGGTTATTTTGCTGAATATGCCTCTATGTTAGGAGATATATGCTGTGACTCTGGACAAGGCAAATAATACTGGAAACCAAGCAGGACGACTTCCTAAGAGTAAGAAGAGTGAAAGACGCTATGTATATCAGGTCTGAACCGAGACGGAGGCCGATACCTGTTAACGGGGACCTTTCACCCGGTGCTGACGTCACACTCTCACTTGACATAAGCTTCGGGTAAGTTCAAAATTAGAAAGACCAGACAACTAGTCGAAAGCTTGTTGGTAAGCCATTTACCCTTGTGTGCAGTCTATACGGGCTAAGCGTTTAAAGTCCTTATAATGCCGCTTGAGTCACAGATGAACTTTCATTCTAATATAAAAAGTTAAAAATTCATAAGGGTCTGCATGCCATTTTTCGTAAGGCAGGCGTAACTGACAGGTGATCTATAAACATGGTAAATTCGTCATGGTCACAAGATTTGTCCTTAATAAAATGAAATAAAATTAAGAGATACATTTGTAATTTTAAAGCTTTTTTTCTGACCAACTACAATGAACTGTTTGGCCTGATCTGTGTGTTGCGCGTGCCCCTCATGATATTAATGTTATTCAAATAGCCAGCTTCAGACAATCAACTCCACCATGTGACTAATCTTGAGTTGTTTGTCACACGGCATTGCGGATCAGCTACCGAAGGAGAACACACCCTACAAGAACAGCAGCAACCTGTGCCCGAGGCCTTTTACAAGAGTTCCTACCCAGAAAGTGCTAACAGAAGCCTTTCCGTCTGACTTGAAGGTATGTGTCTGCCAGCGGATTCAAGGTACAATCTGTTGTGTGGACAGTTTGTCAAACCTTAATCAGGATTTAATTCTCCAAGCAGTTAGGTTGGAATATTTTGACGCTATGACGTTTTCTGGTTGCCAACAAAGGTAGATATTAAGCTGTCAGAGAATTCCAGTCGTCAGAAAACTTTTAACAATCTTCGATGCCAACGTCTGCTTGCAAACTAAGCTCTGAAGAAGGGAACAGAAGAACTGTACATTTAAATGGTAACGTCATACTTCGGTGGCCTATTCTGCCTGAACTAGTTTGACCATTGCACCTTGCCAGCCTAAATTCTGTTGGAAATGTTTTTAGGCCTGTTGTAAGTCCTAATTCCCTATCACAGGGCTCAGAACAATGAGTTTTTTTAATGCAACTGCGTTATCTAGATGAGACTAAGGAGAAAAGTCATATAATGACTGTTTAAAATGGTATTTTGAAAATAGGCAGCAAAACCGTTTTAAGTGAACTCTTATTTTTTATCCTCCTGTTGATTTCTATGTTCGGAAGGTGCAAAATGTCTGCAAAACGAGTAAACAACCTTAAGATAAATATTGAAACAGTGTGCTTCAGACAACCAATGTAATCATATGACTAAGACCATAGTACAATGCAATCTTAAACTGTTTGTTACACACTACACACTACAAAGATAAATCTACTGAAGCACGTATCTTACAGGCACGGCAGCAAACAAGGGGGGGGGTCCACTTACTGCTTTAAACATTCAAACAGAATCCAAGGAACTCCAAAATCTCTTACTTTTAGGCCACATAAATCAAATTTTATGGTTCTCTGACATTTTTGCATCATTATTTCTGTGCTACAGGTATTTGTGATCAACGTATTAATATCTAAAGTAATGAATATAGCAAGATAAAATAAAACAAAGCCCTTGGAGGGCAATTTCACGATGCTGTTTGTTAGACCGGCGTACATTGGCACCTGGATACTGTTTCCGCTTGTAGTTCACATTACCCTCGCATATCACCATATACATAAAAAAAGGGGTTTACTAGTGAACGAGACGACAAAATTGAGTTGATTTTCACATATTTTGTAGATTGTACCCTAAACCGACAAATATTCACTTTCTGTACCTTGCTTGTGTACCCTACTATAAAGCGTCGAACTTCCCACTTTCTGTTCCTTAACCATCCATACAGGCTATATACTGTATTCTGCAACATTAAGCTACGTGGGACTAATGGAATATACCTCACTACTATCAGTAAGGAAGGTTTTAGCCTGTATTGTTTATCATAATTGTGATATCAGTCATCTTTTAAGTCATGTAACCTGTCTGATAACATTGCCGCTAATGTGATGTCTGAAATTGTAAGCAGTCGATGTGCATTATGCATCATATACTTCCCGGTAGGCATTACTGATTTCTTGATTCTTGTTGATTTTGTAAACATGAACTATTCAGTTATCTAATTCGAGATCTAAGATAAAAACTTAGTTTGGCCTAACAGGGGAGCTTCCTATTCTATTTAGGTGGCAGGACACCATGGCAAGAAAGCTGCGACACATGCTGATTTTCCTTCTCATCATCCTGAAAGAGCCCAACATGCCTCTGCAAGCTAATTGTCCCTGTAAACCAGGATCAGACAGCATGTGCTCCAACCGAGGTTTCATAAGCATCCCTCAGCACATTTCAAAACACACCAATTGCTTGGGGTTAGAACGTAATCTTATTACAACTGTAAACCGGTCCCAGCTACTGAGGTATAGAAATTTGAAACAGTTGTGCCTGTTCCAAAACCAAATAACAAAGATTCCATCTGGTACATTTGCAAATCTACCCCAACTCGAATGGTTGGACCTCCGCCACAACCAGATAACAAAGATTGAGACTGGTACATTTGCAGATCTAAAGATCCGACACTTGGACCTCTCCTCCAACATGATAACTATAATCAGGTCTGGTACATTTGCAAATCTACCCCAACTCGAATCGCTGTACCTGTTCTCAAATAAAGTAACAGAGATTCAGGCTGGTGCATTTACAAATCTAAAGCTCCGTCATTTGCACCTTGCCAGCAACCAGATAACAGAGATTCAGCCTGGTACATTTGCAGATCTAAAGATCCGACACTTGGACCTCTTCTCCAACATAATAACTATAATCAGGTCTGGTACATTTGCAAATCTACCCCAACTCGAATCGCTGTACCTGTTCTCAAATAAAATAACAGAGATTGAGGCTGGTGCATTTACAAATCTAAAGCTCCGTCATTTGCACCTTGCCAGCAACCAGATAACAGAGATTCAGCCTGGTACATTTGCAGATTTAAAGATCCAAACCTTGGACCTCACCTTCAACCAAATAACAAAGATTCAGGCTGGTAGATTTGCAAATGTAACAATCCGAACCTTGGCCCTTTCCTCCAACATGATAACTACAATCAGTTCTGGTACATTTGCTAATCTATCCCAACTCGAAAGGCTGTACCTGTTCTCAAACAATATAACAGAGATTCAGGCTAATGCATTTACAAATCTAAAGCTCCATTATTTGCACCTTGGCAGCAACCAGATAACAGAGATTCAGCCTGGTACATTTGCAGATCTAAAGATCCGACACTTGGACCTCACCTTCAACCAAATAACAGAGATTCAGCCTGGTACATTTGCAGATCTAAAGATCCGAAACTTGGTCCTCTCCTCCAATATGATAACTACAATCAGGTCCGGTACATTTGCAAATCGACCCCAACTCAAATGGCTGTATCTGTTCTCAAACAATATAACAGAGATTCAGGTTGGTGCATTTACAAATCTAAAGCTCCATCATTTGCACCTTGGCAGCAACCAGATAACAGAGATTCAGCCTGGTACATTTGAAGATCTAAAAATCCGAACCTTGGACCTCTCTTTCAACCAAATAACAAAGATTCAGGCTGGTAGATTTGCAAATCTAAACCTCGAAACGTTGGACCTCCGCCACAACCTGATAACTCGGATTGAGCCTGGTGCAGTTGCAAATCTATCCCGTGTCAAAAAGTTGAGGCTGTCCTGGAACATGATAACTATAATCAGGTCTGGTACATTTGCAAATCTACCCCAACTCGATTACCTGGACCTTTCCAACAACCAGATAACAGAGATTCAGGCAGGTACATTTGAAAATCTACCCCGTTTCAAAAGGTTGTACCTGTCCTACAACGAGATATCTAACATCTATCCTGGTACATTTAAAAATCTACCCCGACTACAAACTTTGCAACTTAAAGGAAACAAAATGTCTGTCATTCCCCCTTCAGCTTTTGAATTGTTGTCATCTATTCACACGGTAAACCTTACCAGGAACCCTTGGCGGTGTGACTGTAGAATGGCTCCTTTAAGGCTGAATATCACTAAGTTTCCGTCATTTAAAGACCAGATAATATGTGCTCTACCCGCCAAATTCAAGGGACAGATCCTTACAGATGTCAATCCTGAAATGATGTGTGAAGAGCCAACCATATCACCACTAACCGTTGGTATCCAAACCTCATTTGCAAGGTCAACATCTTCAGTTGGCAACACAGAAATCAATGTCAGCCCTTCAGCATATCCTGTAGGCTCCACATCTGCCACACAGCCCCTCACTAGCCAATCAGAAATGTCAACATCTTCGATTGGCAACACAGAAATCAATGCCAGCCCTTCAGCATATCCTGTAGGCTCGAAATATGTCACAATGTCGCTTTTTAACCAAATAGAAAGTACTAATAACAGTTACAACGCCAGCGTCACCAGCTATCGCTCAACAGCACATCCTGGCAAAACAAGCTTAACAATGGCAACAACCACTTCACCCCTTGAAATTACGTCAGACAACACAGAGTCTGCCAACAGTTTCCTCCTGGCTGCGTGTGGTTTAGTAGCTGGCCTGATAGCCCTCCCTGGCATCATAATTCTCACAATTTGGTACAAGAGGAGGACCAGGCAGAATCCTTTAGGACAGAATCCCAATGTTGTCTGTAACAACACAAACACATCAGCTTCTGTAATTACCAGTTGTCATGACATCCGGTTTGAAAATATCGACAATCATCATGATCAGACAGCGCAGGGTCAGTCTCACGCTAACATTCAATCTCTGAAAGTTGGAAATCTATCCAACAAAGTGCTAGCTGCCTTAAAGCCCAATACCATGTACGCAGGTGTGGAACCGCCACCAAATGACCCAACATCTATCAGTAGTCATGATCAGACAGGGCAGTTCCAGTCCCAGTCCATCACTGAATCCAACACAAACACAACAGATACTGTAATGGCCAGTGGTGATGCTCACCAGTATGAAGATGCTGACAACCATCATGTTGAGACAGGACAAGGCCAGTCTCAGGCCATCACTGAATCCTTAGATGCTAGAAATCTATCTTATGGCACAGGGCTGACTGCCTCGCAGTTAAATTCTCTGTACACAGCAGCTACTGTAATGACCAATGGTCATGATCAGACAGGGCAGGGCCAGTATCAGGCCATCACTGAATCCTTTGATGCTAGAAACCTATCTTATGGCACAAGGCCGACTGCTTCGCAGCTAAATACTCTGTACCCAAATGTGGAAACACCATGACTTAATCCACATTTCAACCGAATTGGACAACCGATGAGAAAATATCAATTGGTCTTTAAGATCATTGAAAGACCATGGAGAGATCATTGGGTGCTCTTGGAAAGGACCATTGAGGGATCTGTTGGGACGTGGACACTTGCAATTCTCTCAATGGTCTCACTTATAAATGTTGAATCCTCACTGCAGGAACTAAACACTAAAAAGGTCCAGGAAATATCTTGAACAAAAAAAGTATTTAAAAAAAAAACACTTGTGAAGGTGTGCATTTTCTATATCACACTAGTGTGCAACTGCTTTACTAGAATTTAGCATGAAATCACCCTTTCCATCATTTACTGTTTGTGTAAGGATTTATTATGGCAGGGTTGGGATTGCAATGCTGCAGCGATGCTGATCGGAGTATTAAGTTTTAAGACATTTCATCATCTACGCCGCATTAACATTTGCTTCAAAGGCAGTTAAGACTTTTTGACTGTGATTCGTGTGTGTGGATCAAACCTTATAGTATGGTCTTACGCAACTTGTTACATAGTGACTGTACAAAACTGCTGTGTTACGCCCAAAGGTGGTTTACTGGGCATGCAAAACGGACAAGCAAATAGTATTACCTTGCAGCAAGTTCCAGATGGCGAACACGTAACTGAAGAACGCAGCAGCCTTGTCGATAGCCAGCATGGGGAACAGCCAGGTCACTCCCAGCAGAACACACAGACCACGAGCGCGCTTCAGCTTCGTCATCACCTCCGATAGTTCAGACTTCTCTGCCTGTGGTGGAATGATTTACGAACGGATGATTTACGACTTGTTTTTTGATACTTAGTGCTTTTTTATTCGTAATTCATAAGGTACATCATGAATTAACAGGACAAAGTGACGGCGGACTCAAGTTATACAACTTATATACAAACCGCCACCTGTACAGCAAAGAAAGTTACTACACAAGTTAACTATCGTAGGTTGACCTTTTCTATATCATAATTGAATGCGACTGTCACCATATCATCACCACACGTAGTTTTACCAGAATACAGCATGAGCACATCATTTACTGTTGTTGGAATGAAACGGATGTTTTATAACGTCCAAACATGTTTTTGTCTAGCGTTCATAAACATACAAAATAACAGGAAAAAGTGACATTCGACTCAAGGTATACACTTAAATACACGCCGCCACTTGTACAGCACAAGAAAAAAAGTTACAAGTTAGTAATTGAAGATGTTGCAGATGTAAAGTAGTCATCTAATTTTGTGTCGTATTCAGGATCAAAGCCCTTAATTGTGCATTAGAGCAGCATTAGCTCTAAGTGACTTGTTGATTGTGTCCTTTGGTTATAATTTGTCCAATTGTTCGATTTAATACGTTTATTTTAGTACTTTAGGTGGTTAAATCTATTTTTGACAACGTCATGTTGGCATTGTAAAGAAATATCTACTTCTTTTTTCTCTTAGTTCATCCATTGTAAGTTATGTTGGCTGATTTAATGCAAGAATGACAAATACTTTTACATGTCTATATCATAGGACGTCGGCAGAACGTACTGCGTCTGCGCAAAACCCCGATTTTTCACGTTTTTCGCTGGATGTTTGGTCAATGTTGCATCAAAATTTTGTTTGTATAACATGGGAAATGCTTGGGTGACCAAAATGTATGTACTCAGATTTTACGTAGAGTTCCAAGTTTTAAAATACAAGTTTATTCCGTTTGAAATGTTAACATGTAGCAGCTATATGTATAACGTGGGAAATGTAGCTCGAACCATTGCTGATCAACATAAAAATGCATGTACTTAGAATCTTCAAAGTTTGAAAATACATTTTTACACTGTTTAAAATATTAACAGGCAATACATGTTTACACTGTTTGAAATATGAACAGGTAACAGCTATATGTATAACATGGGAAATGTAGCATTTCAAGAACTAAAGGTGGCCAACATAAAAAACTATATACTTAGATTGTACTTAGAGTCATGAGTTTGACAATACATGGTTACACTGTTTGAAATATTGTTTCCATGATATTTCATTTATAACATAATGTGTTCGCATCTCCACCAGATTCAAAGTAATGAATACCAATAGAACCGCCCGTGATCTTTTATTGACAGAAGATGTTGGGACAATGAAAGGTTACTTGCATCCCGTCCTTGTAGCTGTAGACATCGATGTCAATAGCTGCGGTTATTGCCACGATCACGAGAGGGGTGCCTGTAATATAAGAAGGTAACGGAATTAACCAGGCAACCAGTACAATACAATACAGACTTCACTCCCTTACCCATATTGCTTTGCGACCCTTACAGCCGCACAGACAAAATAAGCAGCACTTGGGGTGTGTGGAAACAATGAATTGTGTACCAGTTGAAAATCATATCAATTTACACAGACAAAAAACACATTACTTCACTGCCTTTGAAAATCGAGTATAACAAGACACCGGAGATTTTAGACTTCCAGAAAGTATTTTGGAATTTGTTGAATGCACTAAAACAGCTAAGGAGACTGTGGACTAAGAAAGAAACTATGCAGGGTTTAACGCTAGCTCATGCAATCCACAACAACCTAAAATATCCAGTCTATACACAGACCGTAAGCACACGATCGCGATAATCAAGATGTATTTTTGGAGTCAATTATGATCTATCGTAGTTATCACATTAACTGCAGCCATGCAAGATCTTAAAAGTCATAGCAAGCAATGTACGATTTCAACCTGAAATAGCCAGTCTATTCACGAACCGTAAGTACACGATCATCAAGATGTATTTTTGGACTGTACTGATTTCTCGTGATCATTACGTGAGCTGCAGTATATAGTAGAGGGGATTCATTCCTCAAGCTAACCGACATCTTGCACACGCAGTCGTGAGCTGCAGTTATGCAAGATCCTAAAAGTCATAGCAAGCAATTTATGAATTTAGCTTAACCCTCAACAGTACACCTTCCCGGACTGATTAATCTGTCACCCTGGGGTCCATGCTGACCCCAAAACAGTTTTTTTGCTAATTTTTAGAATTTATCAGTATGCTACCAGCTCAATTGTTATGCTGAATCGATGTGTGAACCTCTGAGTCCACATTACGTACAAAAATCATACATTTTGACCTTTTCCTATTTTTTGGTGAAGAAAAGAAGGAATAAAGAAATACCCATTTTTTTAAAGCTTTTAAAGCTTTGAAGGTTCGTGGGACTGGGGGAGGGGGCTTATTGCCCCCTCAGAACTCGGGAACGGTATATCGTATGGCCACCAAATTTTCAGAAGATGGTGTACAAGTACAAATTAATCAATACAACAACTTTGTTGTCGTTATGACGTATTATGACGTCATTGTGACGTCATCCATATGATTTTAATGGCTAAAACCGTTATAAATAGGTTATTCTCTTAAAACGTTATGGCATAAATCGCAACTTTAACAAAAAGTGTTTATGATAAAATAATGTCTGCTAAAGCTTATGTTGCTCTTAGCAACACCAGTGACGTCATACATATTTAATTATCCGCCATCTTGGATCTTAGTTTTGACCAATGACGTCATCAAATTAGCATAAATCATTAATGAAAATCACATTAAATTACATAAGATGTTATTAATGTTAGAAAGCATGTGTCACTTATCATAAAAGCCTGAAAATAAAGTAAAGTATAAGAAAAAAAGTAAAGGATAAGAACGCCAGTGTATCCATTACGATGGAAAGCCGGCTGGGGTTCGCGCGGATACAAAATTTTCAAAAAATGGGGGAAACGGAATTTTCTGCACTGTGTTGAGGCACAACTTTGTGGGTGACAATTATCTGAAATTTCAGTAAAAAATCTTTAGAAACAAAAAAAATAGTACAGAATACATAGTGCTGGGGTCCACGCGGACCCCAGGTATACTGTTTAGGGTTAAAATTGCGACGGATGATGATGCAAATGTACTATTCAGTCTATACACGAAGCGTAAGCATATGGCAATCAAAATTGTATTTTTGGGCTGTACTATGATCTATTGCAATCATTACGTTAGCTGCAACTATCAGACGATATATATGGCAATGTGAAGCCGGAGAAGATCATCTTCGGCGGGTACGATTTCAAGACAACTACGGAGTAGTTGTGTCTGCTGAAAATGAGATATTTGTGACTGATTATTACAATGAACGAGTGCAAGTCTTGAACATGGATGGAGTCTTCCTCCGCCTCTTCCCAACGGCTGTTCCTGGCGACAATGGAGAACCAACGATGCGTCCTTCTGATGTTGTCATTGACGGTAATGGTCATTTATGGGTGACGGGAGGACACCAAATTAGTAACTTAAAGCATACAGTACACGTGGTACAGTACAATCGGAACGGCGTGGTAGTGACGAAGTTCAAAGGGCAAACCTTAAGATTTCAACCTACTATTGCCTTTGACGCTTTTAACAATAAAATCCTTGTGTCAGGTCCTGGTACAGTTCTGATGTTCCATACAAACCACTCGTTGTATCATAGATTTCTACTTAAAACAGACTGGGCACCTCCATACATCACCACAGACAGTGAAGGAAATATCTTCTTTTCTAATGCTGACTCTAGCTTTGTTCAAGTGTACAATAACGCTGGACATTTATCATTCAAATTTGGAGGCTGCGGACGCAATGAAGTTCAACTGCGTTATCCGCGAGGTGTTTGCATTGACAGCTCTGGTTCCATCATCGTAGCTAACGAAGACAACGGTCGGATAGACATGTTCACCAGGTGTGGGAAATTTATACGCACGGTCGTCAACGTGACAAAGCCATGTGGTCTTGCTATCGGACCGAACGGAGATTTGGTGGCGACCACGCCGTACAGGGACCACATGGTGACCATCTTTCCACATCAGATGGTAAATCTGTGATTATCGTTGAGGGGATTTGTTCAGAATTTGTCATGAATATGCCATTTTGGATTAACATGTTTAATGACCATGTATATCTTTAATGCATGCTTATTTCATTCATTATAAGGCACAATAACAATGGGATATATGTAAAATGCATAATAAAATGACTGCAATAACAGTGTATGATATTTTGTTTAACTTCATCAGCTGCATTACCTAAGAATGGAAAAATCCGTGAGAATTTTACGTTTTCCGGTGACCTTCAAGCGAGTCCTAATATCAAGTAAAATAAAAACGCTCATAAAACTTTACAAAACCCACAGCCGTGTCTTGTCCGTATGATCTGTTATTAGATGTAAGATAGAAGTTGTTTGCTGTCTGTTTTCTCATAAAAACATTCTAAAATTTTCAATGCGTTAATATAAAAAAATTTGCTCACGGTCGCTCGTACAAGTTATGATTCACTACCAAACAATGATTACAGAGTAGCTTTTGCCCCTTACATCAAACAGGTTGTCCCTGATCCCCAGATCAGTTTGTTTCACCGATGTTTCTTATCCCTTTCGTTCCAGTATTTCCCTATTTGGAAGAAGTTAGTCGAAGGAAAGTTAAAGGGTTACGTCGGATTGCGATTGAAATGGTAAAACGCTTGACAAAAACGCAGTACTGAAGCTTCCTACAAATCCAATACAAAGTACAATACAAGGCTTTAAAGGAAATAACAAACTCCATGACGAAAATCATCGGCTATAACGTTAATCTCACGTGGGCGCCAAAGAATGGGAACTTACAGCGTTATTATTTGAACTAAAGCAACAAACACGGGCATTTTTCTACAAAAGGTTTGTTGTGCAAATGTATTGAGTACAAACGCACAAAAAGACTAGAGAGCCTAATCCAGTATCATCCGACGTACTACCTTTCTAAAACCAAACAACTACGAGTGAAAAGATGGGATTTTAAAGATAGGAAAACCATCAGTTCAGGGGATCAGCGACAACCTGTTTGATGTAAGAGGCAAAAATACCCCGTAATCCCATGTCTACCTCAGAACGACCCATACCTTATGAATTGTAGCCACTGTCAGAATCATGGCAGACGTGTTCGCAACCAACGCTGCACCGACAATTGAAAATACAGATAAAAAAAGATGCGCATCATCTGGACCCTAATAGCAAATCATATACCTGCGAACACACAGACCTCTTTCCACGGAGGTGGTAACATGTCGGTGAAATAAACTATAACCGCCGTTCAGTGCATGGTGCCAGTCACAGCATTTACTACAATACGCCTTTCTGATTGACAATAGTGCCAAGCCCACGCTCACTCCGTATATGTCATTGAAAATTACCCTGTGAACCAGGGATGGGAAATAAAGTAATAAAAATACTCACGCACGCAAGAGTATCACCACTGCGGACCGCTGAACATGGCTGTTATGTCTCTTATGTGTTGACACGTCTTTGGTAGTAAAAATAATCCCCACAGACCTAATATTCCTGGTATATTTGATCTATGGAGGTAGATTTTTATGTTTCAATGCAGGTAAAGTCGTTGAGATAAAAATTAGACATAAATCATAGCATCGTTTATGGAAACCTGGTTTACAAAAAGAAAAAAAAAAGATTAAGATATCAATATGTTAGTAAAGAAAACCGATAATATGGAAAGCATAATGTGAATAAAATATCTACTAAATTCAGCAACATATTGAGGTTTTGAAGTGACCAGTTAGTTTTGTCACCACAAATTTTGTCAATGAGAGAACAAGCAATTTGCCCCGTCCCCTATTAGCTTCAAGTGATGACGCCAAACGTCAATGGCCTCGCCTTGTCTATAGACAGAAAATTTAAGTGATGTATGAAGGAAACCTACCAATCCCCTGGATAGATCGTGTTCTAAAGCCAACATTATTGGCCCTGGAAAACATACAACCTTCTCATTGCCTAAGTACTGTACAGCAAAAAAATGATTATTCTATCCGTCTGTCTGTGCATGTGTTGAAGGATTGTGCTAATTACAACCCTGTGTCATTGTGGGGACTTCAATCCAAGGAAGAACACGAGACTAAGCTATAATACAAAGAAGGGGTGTTAAATTCTTCTGGTCCAGAATGGAATGCCATTATTTTAACAAATAAGCACATCTGAAAGAGGGTGTTTTTGGCAATCCTAATGGTATAGTATTGTGTGCAGTCTGCAATAATTCTAGGAATTCGATAGGAATTTCTTTTCACAGGAATGTATTGTGTTTTAGCAAGAAGCTATGAATCAATTGTCATAAAACTTGGTAGGTTGGTAGGTCTTGATAATACCTCAAAACGTTTAGATTTTAAATTTCCTAGCCGCTTGTTTTATTACTGCATCAGAGTTTTCGGTTTGATATCTCGTCATCAGGTCATGCCTCCTTTAAGTAAAAATGCAAAGTACAATACAAAGCTTTGAAGGAAAAAGTTCAAACTCAATGTAGACAATCATCGGCTAGTGTTTATCTTACGTGTGCGTCAAAGAGTAAGAACTTTCAGCGTTATCCTTTGAAATGTTTGTGTCAAAACGGAGCGACAGACACGGACTGTATATTACAAGTATTACTGTAAAAGCGTCATTGAGTACAATCGCACAAAGGAACGAGAGAGCCTAATCCAGCATAATCTTACAGCTCTGCTTGGATTACCTTCTAAAAAAAAGAACTAGGGAGCCAAATCCATCATTATCCTACGTCTCTGCTTGGATTACCTTCTTAAAATTAAACAACAACGGAAGAAAGGAAGGGGTTTCAAATATCGGGAAATTAACCGATCAGGGGATCAGAGACAACATGTTTGATGTAAGAGGCAAAAACTACACTGCAAGCGTATGTCTACCTTAGAACCACCAGTAGCTGGTGTATCGTCTACCACTGTTAGAATCATGGCAGACGAGTTCGCAACCAACGTTGTACCAAGCGTCACTATATATGATTTGACCAGAGACAACATGATGACAGCAAGTCAAAATGAAAGTATCTGTAGGCGATCTGACGGTGATGACAACCCCTGCATCCAGCCGTGTGGTATTAGATATCAATATGATGATGATGATTACGATACCAGACCTATGAAACATGATGACAATCCCTGTATCCACCCTCCGGAACCCACCGGACCAGCTGATACTGATGACAACCTATGTTCTATCCAACCATATGCAGTCAGATATCAGATAGAAAATTTTCAATGTTTTGTTATGAAGTGTTTGCTCACGGTCGCCTGTACAACTTACAATTTATTGCCAGACATTGATTACACGGTAGTTTTTGCCTCTTACATCAACCAGGTTGTCCCTGATCCCCAGATCAGTTTGTTTTACTGATGTTGCTTATCCCTTTTGTTCCAGTATTTTCCTATTTTGAATAAGGTAGTCCAGGGAGGGTTAAAGGGTTATGTTGGATTACGATTGAAATGGAAAAAAAACGCTCGACAAAAGACGCAGTACTGAAGCTTCATACACATTGAATACAAAGTACAATACAAGGCTTTAAACGAAATAACAAACTTACTGTAGAAAATCATCGGCTATAACGTTAATCTTACGTGGGCGCCAAAGAGTGAGAACTTACAGCGTTATCATTTGAACTAAAGCAACAAACACGGGCAGTATTGAAAAAAAGTAGTGTTGTGCAAATGTATTGAGTACAAACGCACAAAAGGACTAGAGAGCATAATCCAGTATAATCTTACGTGCTACCTTCTTAAAAACAAACAACTACGAGTAAAAAGAATGGATTATGAAAATAGGTAAAACGATCAGATCAGGGGATCAGCGACAACATGTTTAATGTAAGAGGCAAAAGTACCCTGCAATCTCATGTCTACCTCAGAACGATCCATACTTGGCGAATCTTCGACCACTGTCGGAATCATAACAGACTAGTCTGTTGCCAAGGTTGCACCTAACGTCACCACAGACGATTTTCCAAGTAGCAACATGTTGCCAGCAAGCCAAAATGAAGGAACTACAAACAGTATCTTCAGGAGACCTGACATTATGACAACCGTTGTATGCAGCCGTATGCTGTTAGGTGTCACGATGATGATCATAATTGCGATAACAAATCCTCAAATGTTGATGCCGCAGCTGCCAACAAACAGACTATCTAGACCAAGCCTGCTGATGTCAAGATTCAACCATATCTACATCAGGAGGATCTGACGTTTGTGACGTCAGGTTTCGGAGAAGATAAAACAGATGAACCTTTTTAGAAATTAGAAGCAGTGCCACCGGCAACCAGCAGCAATGACATCCCAGTCAACACGGCAGGACGAGACCTATCCGAGGATAGTACTGAATCGTCATCTTTGGCCGGGTATGACAGTAACATACAAAAAACGGGCGGCCGCTTCGCCATACGCGCGAAGCAACCTGCACCCTGATTTGATGTACCCCCCAAACAAAGGGACCCCGAATCCTACTTACCCACAAGAGGCACACACATACATAACGTTACATACAAACGCTACCAAAAACGTATTACTAACCTTCTTCACGAAGGTAATGAAAAAAGAAAGGTTAATTTCCACCGCACACGCTTTCATACACATGCAAATATACACGATGCAGATCTATGTCTTTTTTTGCTAACACGAGCCGCCTACGCATTTAGTGGAGTTATTGTAAAAGTACCCAACTTTACAATGATACAAGGAACCGACATTCAATACATTAAAACGGAAATTTGGCAAAATGTATTTTAATTGTGCGAAAAAAGTTTAAAAAACGAAATAAAATAATTTCAATGACTGATTGTCACAACATTTTGTCCTCCAATTCGTTGATTTAAATCTCCTATTCAGAGAAAGCCAGCAACGTTTACAGATAGTAAAAGAACCTACTCTATGTGAATATGTAAAAAACATGGTTCACGTGACCAGTGTGACGTAAGCCAGACTCATTTAGCTGTTCATCGCACTCCAATACGACAGAACTCCACGAAGGACGTATCCTACAAGACCTAGAACAACTACAACGGGACAAAACGTCCTTCACAACCTCCTAACAAGAAATTGACCAATAGAAGATACTCTGACCAGCGTATGATAAAAAGGTAAGACAGAATCAATTTCAATGGTAAGATTCTTCATTTTTTAGACATCAGGGGTGTGTATACCACATGCCGTCCACAGCCAAACCCTTCCAAGGCGTAAAGCTGGCGTCACACTATCAACAACTTTTTATTTATTTTATGAAGATTTACCACATTGTGGAAGGATTGACATAACAGGTAACTATCGCCTCTACAAGATGTCAAACCTGAGACCAGACTGTAAGGTTTGAACCACTCACACCGGGAAGGACCCCTACTCGTTTCGTATGTGGGTTCTTTAACGTGCGTGGGGTGTGGCTTTCCTCAAACACGGGACCTCGATTTAACGTCTTATCCGAGGGACGTCCCTAACCGAAGCTAGGTACTCATTTACACCTGAGTGAAGTGAGGAGAGTCGTGTAAAGTACCTTTCCCAAGGGCACAAGATCGGTGACATTGGTGGGGATCGAACCCGGTACCTCTTGGCCCTGAGCCGAACGCGCTACCGCTGTGCCAAACGACCCCACTAACTTACGGCTGAATTTGTTGATCTCTAGAAGCTTTAGTTCGCTGAATTTCAAATTGCTAGATAATGACATAGCGGCGTATTTTTGTGCCTGAAAAGCTAGCAATATGCGAACATTCGTCGATCACTAACAGTCATGAGCGTAGTAACCGAGGCGCCCCCATGTCCGCCCGTATTCTCTGTAGGGTTAAGGCTGCCCAGGGGACCTTAGCATCTATTTTGGGGAGTCCTGTAGGAAAATTGCCATAACTCCGTACTAAATTCTTGAAAATGTCTCAAATTTTGAGGAAAGGCAGAAGTCTAATGGAGGATTACAACCATGTGTCTTTATGTTATTTACATGTTGTGAATCAAGATATTAACATATTTGTTATGACGAATCAATTTTAAACAAAAATGTGGTTTAGAAAACTATTCCCAAAGTCCAAAATACATTATTTTTTTTCCATACATGCCGACATATGCCCTCATTCAGAAACTTACGAGATTTATTTGGAATTATGCTCCTGCTTTATGAAAAAGATGAATTTGTCTCGTTTAGGGGTATTATTTTAGGGCACTTCTTTAATAATTACTTCATAGCTCGAAACATGGACTATAAAACAATACATTCAACTTAGGCTATGTGCAGAACAGCACGTTACCAATCATTTAATTCCATTTCCTACCCTCTCACGTTATGGCTATAGTGTCTATAATGGTTTGAAGATTTGGCTATCCATTTTACCCAGTCACGGTGGTCTGTTGCTACGGTATTCTTTCCCATTGCTAGGGGCGTTCGAAAAAGTATCGGGTTACAAGACGCAATTTTCGGGCTAACCGTAAAATATTTGAAAATAAACAAATGGTATGGAAGGGAAAATTTCGTCAAAATAAAATGAATTTATCGCCCTTACATACTTTTGATGTTTGATTTTTACGTTAAATGGCTGATTTTTCATAATTTCGCTCCGAAAGACGATTTTCTTCCCGTTTGCGGAGCGCTATGTTTTTAGGCAAACACTGAGCAAGATTGGCTACATATATTATCCCAAATACCTAATTTTTATATTTTTCGACGGCTAGGGATAATATCAAAAGCTGTGCCTTAGGAATTTTCTAATTTCTGATTTTAAGTGTAGTTTTTGTCGACAAATAGGTGAAAAAATGGCATTTTTTTTACATTTTTCGCACTCAATTACCCATAATTCAAAATCGGGGGCATTTTTCAAAAATCCCTAAGACACAAGCCTCGGAAAAATCGTTACAGTCATTTTGAGCCGTCAATGAAGTATGTTGGACTCTCCGTGCTTCCAATCTTGCTCGAGGTTTGCACACATGTCATGCGGCACGGATATGAAGAGGGGGAAATTCATGCCAGCGTGTTCAGGTATTGCGACATTCAAGGTCACCCACGATCACGGCAGTAACTTTGTTACATGTTACATGTCCACTACAAATGACGGCATAGATGGACTGTCCAGAAAACTGTTTATATTTGTGCAAATGTGATATTTTTTTCTGTTTGGCGGTACCCGTGTGAAAAAGGGCCTGAACACGCGGGGGACCGCGGGGGACCCGGATCGAACACTGTTCGATTCAAATTACGTCATATCGAACGAGGTTCGGGTTCTAAAGCAGGTGGGGAGATCGGGGCCCAAATTTTACCACCGTGAGTAAACCATATTTTAGCAATTCTTCTCACCACTCAAGTTGACAGGCCATAATTAGCACCTCTATGGGAAGTAATGATCTGTAATTTGCCCGAGTGCCTTGACCAAAGGCTTTAGGTTTATTGTCATGCACAGACCAATTTGCTTGTTTTGTAGCTCAAAGCCAGGAGGTTACATAATTATGTATCCTTCCTAAAAGAATGAAAGAAGTAAAGTTCTGGCAATTAAAAGAGAACGTGTTTCCATGCTTACATTCTAACTCTGCTCCCGATGGATTCTAAAAATGAGATCACATTTAAAACTTGCATAGCAAAACATATTTTTAAATATGTTTTGCTATACAAACAAACTCTGCTGCACGTTGCATCTGCACAGACATCACTGGTAAGTGGCATCTGGAAAATGTGTATTCCATTCAGGCTTGGTGGCTGGGCATTTCTGCCGTTGGTGATAGTTCAGTTAAAGCTTGAGAAACGTTACAACATTGTATCTTTATTTTGTACATTGAAGATTACAGTTGAACACTTTTGGCATTTGACTTACTGGTAGTAGTGGACCACATTTCATACGAGAACGGAGGCATATGGCGTATGGTCATTTGTGAAATAAAGCCTAAAATCCCCGCCTCCATGTATGTCATTTTTCCTAAAACATGTACAAAGTTAACTTGAAATCCAGCCTTGTTAGCTACATAATAGTTCCGCTCCGCTAAATGGAGCCAAGATGACTAAGTTATACCTTTAGTTAGTTATACCCCTTTACTCTGGATGGGAATGAGCCGCAATACTATATGAATGCAATTCGAATGCAAAATTGAGTGCAGTGCATATGCGTGGCGGACTGGGGTCAATTATCACCTAATCTTTTGCATATTTGCAATCATCAAGCTTGCCACAGGCTCATTACAATATCAAAGTGCCTCATTATAATATAACAATAAGATATTTGCTGGCTGTAAGTCTGGGCAGCCTTAGACCAACAGAGTTGCTGCCGAAATTGTGGTTTGGAGCTCGCAGACACGGTTTATAACATTTTAATTTATTCATGTGGTATCACTGTTAGCTAGTTATACATGCAGATGCTTCATGGGATTGCATGTCGTTGTTATATCTGCTTGGAGATTACGCATAAGAGCTCATGCGTATGTGCAGATATTTGTTTTGTTTGCTAACACGAGTCACCTACGCATTTAGTTTTTTGTTGGTGTTAAAGTGCTCAACCTTGCATCTACCGAAATAAGTGTTAAAGACGCGACAATGTGCCCCAAATTTTAAGTACATCTTAGTATGAAATAGTAAAATAACTAGTACAATGTTCATGTCAATATGACCGATAGCCACAACATTTTTTTCCTGTTTTGCTCGTTCATTTAACCCTATCTAGCCCGGGGGGGGGGGCTAAAAGTGCCCGCGCCAACTTTGATGTCGGATAACGTCTAAACGGCTTGCGCTAGAACCCCCAACCTTGGTGACTTGTCTTAAAATATAGTTTGCAACAATATCGTAACAGTGTGCTAAGTTCACATTTTCTTGTGTTGCCATGGCAACGGGTTTCTGACAGGCATTTTTTGCGAAATTCAGTAATTTTCATTTCAACAATAGACTTTTTAGGGTTTTATGTCAAGTTACACATGCTTTCTAATATCAATGACATATAATGTAATTTTGCATAATTTTTATTAATAAAAATGTATAATTTATTGTAATTTGATAACGTCATTGTTCAAAATCCAAGATGGCGCTTCATATCATTAGATTAGATATATAAAGGTAAATTTTATCCCTACTTCAATTTCTTTTATCACAAAAGGTTCATACTCAGATCTAAAGCGGCCCAGGACGGCCTTGCCCAATACCTCATTTAAATATGATGATTAGCTACTGTTATATTATAATGAACCAAGTGCGAATTTCTTGCTTGTAAACATGTATAATTTTGAGTGTTAGTTCACCACCTCTGGTCCCGCCCGTCTTTTCGCGCGCTAATTTCTCCTGGTGAGTTAATTGGTGGACCCCAGGACTCTTTTTCTAAGATGGCTGAGCAAACAGTCAAAGCAAAAGCAAAGACAGATCAGGACAGTGCAAGGGGGTTTCATGTTTTTGTGTTGAAGCAAGGATAAGCAAGGTATTTACGTAAGATGGCAGCTCGTAGTTTTACAGCAGTTTGCGATCAATAACAATGACAATGACAATAAACTTTATTGCATATTCACGCACTACATGGGCCAAATGCACAGAGTTAGATAACTTGGGTATAGGTAAAGAAGGAACAAGTGTTACATTTCTATGCTACGTCACTATCTACAGGGTCTATCTACAGGATCTCTTCTCTCTTTTTAAAACATGTATGAATAAATTTACATAGTTTTTCGTTAACATCGTAGTGCTTGGATGTCATAATATGTTTGAACAATTCTACTTTCGGTAAGTATGAAAATTTCTTTTCTAACTGTAAGGAACCAGTAAGGGATTTCCGCATGTCAGCTTGTTTACGTATTGATTTCAATCTCGGGGATTAAGGGATAATGAAAGTATGAATAACCAATTCCACTGCCTAATGGTAAACAATTCACAACTGTGAATGAGGTTGAAGACCATACATTTGACACCCCTTTTGACCGTTCTTCCAAGTCAACATTCAGCAAAAAAGAAGAATTGGGCACGAATTAACAATAAACTTGTTATATAAAAAGTACATAAGATTCAACATTGTCTGAAACTTTATGACCACATAAATTGTATGAAACACAAATGTGGTTGGTTTCATTAAAACTCTGAATGTGTATTTGTTGTTTTCGTGTGAATTGTGAACTAACCAATTGTCTCTAAAAGCACGCAATTTGACTCCAGCAAATCAAGGAGCAAATGAAGACTTCTTTCTAGCACCAGCCCTTTATGGGCACGGTGTGATATATAAATGTGCATTTAAGCGAGATTTGCTTGGATTTTCTGAGACCACATATGCCAGCATCTCTGGGAAGGTCATTAAAAAACCCCACACCAATTACAGAGTTCGTGTTGTGGTAACACAAGGGTTATATCTTCCTAACCGTTCGATTTAGACCATTTTCCAAAATGGCATCGCATTATCAAGGAGGTAATTGGCTCAACTAAACCGAAGTCTCAAATAAAGGTTGGGAAAAGTGCATTGTTTCTTTCACGGCTAGGTATACATCTTTTAATATCGCGCACATACACTTTTTCTACACAGCGAGTTGTTAAAAATGCTGTATACCATTGATTGATAAGTTCTTTACATGTTCAGAGCATCAGAAAAACACCTGAACCTGCACAGTGCCCGTTGAGTTGGTTACAAGGGGATACATGGCATTAGCATGTAGAGACAATGGCCGTAGTATATACACATACATAACAATATGAATATTTTACCTAGGAATATTACACTTTCAGCGACAAACAACTACTACAAGCCAAGTTTTTTGCTTGAGTGCGATGTAACTTACACAAATTCACCAGGAATATTTTACGTTTATATATATTATTTTAATTAGTGTCTGACGAATGACATTCTTTTTTTTGTGTCTTTAAGTCTTTGACGCAAACTTTGAACCATTTTAAAGAACTATTATATAGCCAACTTTCAGAAGGGTCAAACGTCTCAAACGTCAAACGATGCGTCATGTTCTTCTCTACACCAAAGGCATTTGACCTTATTGTTAAAGGATTGCTACATCTTGTTGTAAGCCGATTTTTAAAGAGCTACCCTAAAAATATATCAAAAATATTCATAAATACGATTTTTCAAAACACAGGAAGTGAAATCTTGATATCTCAAACTAGTTTCTGTTAGAAGGAATGTGTTAGCAGCTGTACACACACAAAAAAAAACTACAAGTGTTGGACTTTGGGAATAGTTCTGCAAACTCTATTTTTTACCAAAAATAATGTCATTATTATCTTGATAAAATAAAGAAATCAACTTAACATAACAAAATAAAATTTATTTAGACGCACTGATATGCGTCTAATTTATCTCCCCTGCAAATTTGAGACATTTTGAAACATGTATTGTCAAATTATGCCAGTTTTTATTCAGCACCCCAGTGGTAGCTAATATATGCTCTGGGCCGCCTTCGATCTACTGAGTATTAACGTCTTTGTTCTATTTTCAATGTATTTTAGGCTTTATCTTGAAATTTTTTTTTTTTTCAAAATTCAGGATTCATGATCCAAGATGGCGGATAGCTTAAATATGCATGACGTCGTTTTATGACGTTACTGGTGTTGCTATGGGCAACATAAGTCTAAGTACACTCAATTATTCTATCATAAACACTTTTTTTTTTAACGTTATGTTGTGTACCATTGATCTTTAAGAGAATAACCTATCTAGACGGTTTGGGCCATTAAAATCATATAGTAAAATCATTTTTACTAGCACACATTCTCTAAAAATTTGGTGGTAATGCGTTATACCGTTCACTTGTTCTGAGGGGGGGGGCATAGGCGAATCACGAATCCCCAAAAAAAGCCCGGTCTAGATAGGATTAACACAGAAACAGAACTTTAAAGCTTTCCTAGGAGGCAAATACTGATATAAAAAATTAATTATAAAATTATCCTCTTCTGTAGACCCCCACGGTCGTTGGGACTATAATACCAATGGGAAATGACGGGAGGTCAAAATATTGCATAGAAAATAGGCATTGAGTGAAACAAAAACACAGATCAGAAGCTAATCTGGACGAACCACCTAATGACGAAAATGGGCAAGACCACTGCAGGGAAGCCAATCAGATCGAAGCTTACACGAGGTGACCGGGGAAAGTGAACATCAGTAATTTAAAAAATGAGCACGTCTGAAAGAGGGTGTTATTTTCTAATAGAGAATGACTTCATCAAGTAAAGAAAAAAAAATACTTCACAGTATAGGAATTGAAGTAGTCACTAGTAACGCTACGCCACCCACCCACCCCCAGACATAGAAACAACATTAATATTCTGGATAACTGTTCACCAAAAAATCCCAGAAAACATCGAGCTAATAGTTATGGCTGAGTCCAAAGGTAGTAAAATACAATAAATAGCGTATATGGGTTTACATGGTTAAGGAAGTCAATGTGAGAAGGTTTGAAGCTTCAAATTTTACAGTGGAGTGCACACAAAAAATTACAAAATCTAATATACCAAGGAGGTTTTAGGGATTACAACACAAACGTACTGCGCCCTCTTGAGCGGGAACATCCGTACACATTTCAACAAAGCATTTTGAACAGGATTATGTTGTTGTTGTGTACGGAAACGCCCGACGAATTAAAGACGCAACACTCAAGTCCCCTGTAAGTGAAAATACAGATTACAATACAAAGCTTTGACGGAACAAAATTAAACTCAATGTAGACAATCATCGGCTAGTGTTTATCTTACGTGGGCGTCAAAGAGGAAGAACTTTCAGCCTTTTCCTATAAACTGTTTGGATCAAACATGATCAATAGATAAGGTCTGTCTTTAACAAGTATTACTGTAGAAACGCCATTGAGTACAATCGCACAAAGGAACGAGAGAGCCTAATCCAGCATAATCCTACGGCTCTGCCTGGATTACCTTCTTAAAATTAAACAACTACGAAAGAAAGGAAGGAATTTCAAACATCGGGAAAAAAACAGGTCAGGGGATCAGCGACAACCAGTTTGGTGTAAGAGGCAAAGACTACTCTGCAATCGTATGTCTACCTTAGAACCACCTACATTGTGTACAGCTGGCGTATCGTCTACCACTGTCAGAATCATGGCAGACGACTTCGCAACCAACGTTGTACCAAGCGTTACTATATATGATTTGACCAGAGACAACATGATGACAGCAAGTCAAAATGTGAGTATCTGTAGGCGATCTGACAGTGATGACAACCCTTGCATCCAGCCGTGTGGTATTATATATCAATATGAAGATGATGATTACGATACCAGACCTATGAAACATGGTGACAACCCCTGTATCTACCCTCCGTAACCCACTGGACCAGCTGATACTGATGACAACCTATGTTCTGTCTAACCATATGCAGTCAGATATCAGAAAGAAAATTTTCAATGTGTTGTTATGAAGTGTTTGCTCACGGTCGCTCGTACAACTTACAATTTATTGCCAGACATTGATTACACGGTTGTTTTTGCCTCTTACATCAACCAGGTTGTCCCTGATCCCCAGATCAGTTTGTTTTACTGATGTTCCTTATCCCTTTTGTATTTTCCTATTTTGAAGAAGGTAGTCCAGGAAGGGGTTAAAGGGTTATGTCGGATTACGATTGAAATGGAAAAAACGCTCGACAAAAGACGCAGTACTCGACAAGCTTTCTACAAATTCAATACAAAGTACAAT
This sequence comes from Branchiostoma floridae x Branchiostoma japonicum, assembly GCA_013266295.2. Classification (NCBI taxonomy): domain Eukaryota; kingdom Metazoa; phylum Chordata; class Leptocardii; order Amphioxiformes; family Branchiostomatidae; genus Branchiostoma; species Branchiostoma floridae x Branchiostoma japonicum. Next base: position 14,416,960 of record CM023836.1, read on the forward strand.
ACAAGGCTTTAAAGGAAATAACAAACTCAATGTAGAAAATCATTGGCTATAACGTTAATCTTAGGTGGGCGCCAAAGTGTGAGAACTTACAGCGTTATCAGTTGTACTAAAGCAACAGACACGGGCAGTATTGGAAAAAAAAAGGTTTGTTGTGCAAATGTATTGAGAACAAACGCACAAAAGGACCAGAGAGCCTAATCCAGTATAATCTTACGTTCTACCTTCTTGAAGAGCATGCTTGTACTATAAAATCACCCAATAAATTCGGCTAACGTAAACTACCAGACCTCAGTCTCCCTCTGACCACTGTGGTGGTAACATGGGCAGAGGCCTGGCTAATAGGTCGACAGTACCCAAGACAAGTTACTCTTCAAGACATTTAGAAATGAATCGAAAACAGATAAAGAATTGAAGTATGATTGTAAGAAGATAGTCGGAGTCATGAGTCCAGAATGTAATGACAACACATGCTTGCCAAGCCCTGCCTAGTACACTGTAGTGTCAGACGTTGGCCTCCAGTTACTTGTACAGTTCTGTTAGAGCTCCATATCCTACATGTGTACTTTTTTTCTTAGACACCACAATTACAAGACATATTCCTAGACACACTTACTATCAAAGATAATTCAGCTGTGAGGAAGATACTTTAAAGTTACAAGATAAATATAGATATCTACAGTTAGACACTTTTCAAAGGGCTGTGTAGAAAGTGGAAATTTGAACACAAGGTTGGTTTTCTAGAAACTGAAAGTTGTTGATGGCAATTTCTTCATTATGTGACTTAGTTACAATTATCTGGATCATTCTGCATGGTTTGATATTGTTACTTTGAAAACCAGTACAGAAAAATATTTGAATCTGTTCAAAATAGATTGACCAGTATTATGCTAATCAGTCCCTGCCTTTTGTTTCTGTCAGCTAGACAGTCTGGGATGTTTATGAGTTTATGTAGTTATTGGGGTCAATTCACTATTCAAGCTGCTAGAGAAGCCACAGTAGGGAGTACTTCCTTATTGCTGTTCCCAGGGAACAGATTCTTGTAGTTTAAAAACAAACAAATACGAGTGAAAAGAAGGGATTATGAAAATAGGGAAAACCATCAGATCAGGTGATCAGCGGCAACCAGTTTGATGTAAGAGGCAAAAGTACCCTGCAATCTCATGTCTACCTCAGAACGATCCATACTTGGCGAATCTTCGACCACTGTCGGAATCATAGCAGACTAGACTAGCCTGCAACAATTCGACGTGAACCAAGATCCGATTTCCCCGCAAAACGCCGGGATATCAAAACCGGGACTTCAGCTGCAGTACCAAGGAAAGGAGCCAGGGGGCCCAGAATCCAATCATTTCTAGGTCTCAGCAAGACTTACCCACAAATTAAGTTTCATGTCAATTTATTAAAAGATTCTTGAGCTAAACCAAATACATACACACATACATAACGTTACATACAAACGCTACCAAAAACGTTTTACTAACCTTCTGGGCGAAGGTAATAAAAAAAGAAAGATTAATTTTCACCACATACGCTTTCATACACATGATACACAATGCAGATCTATGTTTTTCTTTGCTAGCACGAGCCGCCTATGCATTTAGTGGAGTTGGTGTTAAAATACCAAACTTTACATCGACATAGGGAACTAACATTTCAATATATTTAAATGGCAATTTGGCAAATTGTATTTTAATTGCATGAGAATAGTAAAAAAACTATGAAGTAAAATAAATTCATGACCGATTGTCACAACATTTGCATTCCAGCTCATTGATTTAAATCTCCTATTCAGAGAAAGCCAGCAACAAAGAGTAAAAGAACCTACTCAATGTGAATATGTAAAAATCATGGTTTACGTGATCAGTGTGACGTAAGCCAAACTGATTTAGTTGTTCATCGCACTCCAATACGACAGAACTCCACGGAGGACGTGTCCTACAAGACCTAGAACAACTACAACGGGACGAAACGTCCTTCGCAACCTCCTAACAAGACATCGACCAATAGAAGATACTCTGATCAGCGTATGATTAAAAGGTAAGGCAGAATCAATTTCAATTGTAATTTTTTTTTGGTACATCAGGAGTTTGTATACCACATGCCTCCTACACCCAAACCCTTTCAAAGTGTAAAGCTGGCGTCACACTATCAACAACTTTCGGCTGAATTTGTTGATCTCTAGAAGCTTTAGTTTGCCGAATTCCAAATTGCTAGATAATGACATTGCCTAGGAGAGTCCTGTGGGAACATTGTCATAACTCCGTAATAAATGCTTGAAAATTTCGCAAATTTTGAGGAAAGGCAGAAGTCTAATGGAGGTTTACAATCATATGTCTTTTTGTCATTTACATGTTGTAAATCAAGATATAAGCCTGTTTATTATGACGAATCAATTTTTCAACAGAAACGTAGTTTAAAAACTATTCCCAAAGTCCAAAATACATGATTTTTTGTCCATACATGCTGACATAAGCCCTTATTCAGAAACATACGAGATTTATTTGGAAGTATGCTCCTGTTTTATGAAAAAGATGAATTTGTCTCGTTTAGGGGTATTATTTTAGGGCACTTCTTAAATAATTGCCTCATAACTCGAAACTCTCTCTCTCTGGGTCCTTTCCATCCTGACGAACGATCATTCACATACGATGGGTGCGACGGTGAGCCGCTAGCCCAGCATTGCTCTTGCAGTGCTTGCCACATAATCCACATGAGAAAGCTGTTAGCAGGCACTGTTCATGTCTCCTACGTCGTCTGTCCGACCCCTTGGTCTGAACAAGGAGGTTAGAAAGCTCTTTGCCCCTTAATGGAGCCTGTTACGCAAGGTAGCGCGGACTTGGGCAATGTCTTCCCAATCTGGGCAGATGTTAAAAAGGTTTAAGTCGCGCCTACAGGCGTCTACCAAGAAGCGGAGCTTAGGACGACCCCTGTCCCGTTTGCCATCTGAAAGCTGCCCATACAGAATTTGGTGAAGACGCGAGTGGGCCATGCGGCAAACGTGACCCAACCAGCGCAGTCTGCATTGTTTCAGGACTGGGTACAGGCTTGTAGTGCCGCATTTCTCGAGGATAGCCATGTTGGAGACTTTGTCCTTCCATGTAACCCAACAGATCTTTCTGATCTAACTCGAAACACGGACTATAAGCAAAACATTCAACTTAGGCTATGTGCAGAACAGCACTTTACCAGTCTTTTTTTTCCATTCCCTACCCACTAACGTTATGGCTATAGTTTTCTATAATAGTTTGAAGATTGGGCTATTCATTTTTACCCAGTAAACCATATTTTTGCAATCCTTCTCACCACTCAAGTTGACAGGCCATAATTAGCACCTCCATGGGAAGTAATTATCTGTAATTTGCCCCTGTGCCTTGCAAAAGGTGTAGGGTTTATTGTCATGCACAGACCAATTTGTTTGTTTTGTAGCTCAAAGCCAGGAGGTTAAAATGTGTATCCTACCTCAAAGAATGAAAGACGTACAGTTCTGGCAATTAATAGTGAACGTACTTCCATACTTACATTCTAACTCTGCTCCCGACGGATTACATTCTAACTCTGCTCCCGACGGATTCTAAAAATTAGATTACCTTTTAAAATTTGCATAGCAAAAATATTCAAAACAAACTCTGCTGCATGTTGCATCTGCCCAGACATCACTGGTAAGTGGCGTCTGGAAAATGTGTATTCCATTCAGGCTTGTTGGCAGGGCATTTCTGCCGTTGTTGATAGTTCAGTTGAAGCTTGAGAAACGTTACAACATTGAATTTTTATTTTGTACATTGAGGTTACAGTTAGTTATACCCCCTTTACTCTAGAGGGGAATGAGCTGCAAACCACATGAATGCAATTCGAATGCAAAATTTAGTGCGGTGCATTTGGGTGGCGGACTGGGGTCAATTATCACCTAATCTTTTGCATATTTACAAGCATCAAGCTTGCCACAGTCTCATTACATATCCAAGTGCCTCATTGTAATGTTATAATGAGATATTTGCTGGGAGTAAGTCAGGGCAGCCTTAGACCAACAGAGTTACTACCAAAATTGTCGTTTGGAGCACGCAGACACGGTTTATATCATTATAATTTATTCATGTGATATCACTGTAAGCTAGTAATACATGCAGGTGTTTCAGGAGATTGAATGTCGTTCTTATATCTGCTTGGAGATTATGGATAAGGGCTCATTCGTATGTGCAGATATGTGTCTTGTTTGCTAACACGAGTCACCTACGTATTTATTTTTTTGTTGGTGTAAAAGTGCTCAACCTTGCATCCACGAAAGAAATGTTAAAGGCGCGACAATGTGCCCCAAATTTAAAGTACACCTTGGTATGAAATAGTACGATAACTAGTACAATGTTCATGTAAATATGACCGATAGCCCCAACACTTTGTCCTGTTTGGCTCGTTGATTTAACCCTATCTAGACCGGGGGAGGCTAAAAGTGCCCGCGCCAACTTTGACGTCGATAATTATAACGTCTGAACGGCTTGCGCTAGAACCACCAAACTTTGTGACTTTTCCGAAAATATAGTTGGAAACAATTTCCTAACAGTGTGTTAAGTTCAGACTTTTTTGTGTTGCCATGGCAATGGGTTTCTGACAGGCATTTTTTTGCGAAATTTAATAATTTTCATTTCAACAATAGACATTTTAGGGTTTTATGTCAAGTTACACATGCTTTCTAATAATAACATCGTATAATTTTTATTAATAAAAATGAATAATTTATGCTAATTTGATGACGTCATTGTTTAAAATCCAAGATGGCGACTCATATCATTAGATTAGGTATATACAGGTAATTTTCCTTAAAATTTCATCACTACTTCGGTTCTTTTTTACAAAAAGGTTCATACTCAGCAGATCTAAGGCGGCCCAGGCCGGCCTTGCCCAATACCTTATTTAAATATGATGATTAGATACTGTTATATTATAATGAACCAAGTGCGAGTTTCTTGGTTGTAAATATGTATAATTTTGAGTGTTAGTTTACCACCTCTGGTCCCGCCAGCCTTTTGCATCCAAATCGCGCGCTAATTCTCCTGGTGAGTTAATTGGTGGACCTCCCGGACTCCTTTTCTAAGATCGCCGAGCTAAAGCAAAGACAGATCAGTACACTGCAATGGGGTTCATGTTTTTGTGTTACAGCAAGGACAAACAAGGCATTTACGTAAGATGGCAGCTCGTAGTTTTACAGCAATACCACATGCGATAAATAACTTGTTTACGTATTGATTTCAATCTCGGGGATTGAGGGATAATGAAAGTATGAATAACCAATTTCACTGCCTAACGGTAAACAATGCACAACTGTAAATGAGGTTGAAGACCCCTTTCGACCGTTCTTTCAAGTCAACATTCAGCAAAAAAGAAGAATTTGGCACGAATTTACAATAAACTTGTTTTATGAAAAGTGCATTAGATTTAACATTGTCTGAAACTTTATGACCACATAAATTGTATGAAACACAAATGTGGTTGGTTTCATTAAACCTCCGAATGTGTATTGGTTGTTTTCATGTGAATTGTGAACTAACCCATTGTCTCTAAAAGCACGCAATTTGACTCCAGCAAATCAAGGAGCAAATGAAGACTTCTTTCTAGCACCAGCCCTTTATGGGCACGGTGTGATATATAAATGTGCATTTAAGTGAGATTTGCTTTGATTTTCTGAGACCACATATGCTAGCATCTTTGCGAAGGTCATTAAAAAAAAAAAACCAATTACAGAGTTTGTGTTGTGGTAACTCAAGGGTTATATCTCTCAACCGTTCGATTTGGACCACTTTCCAAAATAGCATGGCATTATCAATGAGGTTATTGACTCAACCAAACCAAAGTCTAAAATAAGTTACGGAATCTAAAGGTTGGGAAATTGCATTGTTTTTTTCGCGGCTAGGTATACATCTGTAATATCACGGACAGTGTTTCTACACAGCGAGTTGTTAAAAATGCTGCATACCATTGATTGATATGTTCTTTACATGTTCAGAGCATCAGAATAACACAATAAACCTGCACAGTGCCCGTTGAGTTGTTTACAAGGGGATACATAGCATTTGCATTTAGAGACAATGGCCGTAGTCTAAACATATACATAACAATATGAATATTTTACCTAGGAGTATTACACTTTCAGCGACAAACGACTACTACAAGCCATGTTTTTTGCTTGAGGGCGATGTAACTTACACAAATTCATCATGAATATTTTACGTTTATATATATTATTTTAATTAGAGTCTGACAAATGACATTTGCGTCTTTTCGTGTCATTTTGTGTCTTTTAGTCTTTGACGCAAACTTTGAACCATTTAAAGGAAACGGTCGGAAAATCGTTTATTCATTATTTTCCCTTGGCCAATAGTCCCCAAAATCGATTTCTCACCGTGTTTACATTAGTCCGCCATGGTATTTGCACTTGGGAAGGTTTGAAGTTCGCGCCGTACCGCGCAGCCATGTTTTGGCTACATCCGGGCACTGTTCACCAGGTAAGTATATGCTAAGTATATGCACGCGTCATGTTTGAAGTCACGTGACCTAAATTTCGCGGGAAAATTCCTCCAGGCAAGACTGTACTACACGTACTTACTACTACTGAGGGAGTGGAGTGTTACCGGTTGTGTTTTGTCGTGCTCGCGGAGTTTCCACGCATGTTGACCGACTTCTGTACTTGTAGAAGGGCACGGAAACATTACTGGACTGTGTTATCGGGTACGTAGTGGACTGTGTTATCGGGTACGTAGCCTGTTGTGTTTCCAACGATCGGCGGTTCACTGTTCTCACCAAGACGTAAATAGAGGGGGAGGGGGGCGCGGCGGCTCGCCATGCCGACCTGTTCGGTTTGTAACAACTACTCGTCGAAGACCAGGGGCAAAGGAATAAGCTATCACAGGTTTCCCCAGGATGAAGACAGATTTCAGCAGTGGATAACCGCGGTCAAGTCTCACCTACAACCGTCATGGACAATAGACAAAATCCGCGCACTAAACAGTACGAAGAATCCTGCACACATTTGTTCTGAACACTTCTCGTCGGCATGTTGTTATGAGAATCTGAAGGCGAGATTTTTCAAAGGCAACCTTCCTGCAAAGGTCCTTTCTGAAGATGCGATACCCACCATTTTTGGCGTGAGAAAGCCAGGAGAGTCGTCAGATGTTGAGCATGCAAAGGCTGCCCGCAAACAGGTACGTACATGTAACGTTGTAATACTAATATATGCGAAGCATAATCAGCATGGCGGAATATTTTGTGTAGCAGGGTTGGATCGCAACTGTAACTAAGAAACGTAGCGTATGGGAAAGGGAATGTTACATATTCTTGTGGCTGTATAATGTAGCTGGGGGTAATTCTATGTGCATGTTATTTCAAATTTTTTGAATGGCAAGTACAAGTCTTCCAATGATTATAATGGCTACCCAGGAGTGGCTCAAGATGAAATAAATAAATAAATATTTTATCGTATTTGTTTGTGTGTTTGTGTGCTTGTAAAAGGGATGTATATCGATATTAGTTTTAGGAATGCTGATGTATAATATGGATACAGTATTTGTTTCAGGAATGATGATATATAATAGCATGTAGTGTGTAGTAAGGAGCTAGGGATATTTTATGAGCATGTTCACATTTTTGAATGGCAAATCCAAGTAGGTTTTATAATGCTATTGCATTGCATCTGTAATAGTATATATTGAATTTGAAAAAGATATATGAGGATAGTAGCTTTAGGAAAGCTAATGAAATAGCATATAGTGCGCTGTCGGACCTGACAATGAAAAATCAAAAAATGTTATCATTCCATTATTGTAAGCAAAGATCTCAAATAGAATTTGTATGACGGCATAGAATTATATTTTCCTTTGTGGACAGAGCTGACTTAAGTCAATATTTGTCATTCCCTTTTTGGTCGGTTGTTGTGATATATCCATGGACGTAGAATTTTAATATCAATGATAAATTACTAACCTTGTTACTGCCCATCCTTCCAGCTCGCTGAAGGGTTACTTGCACCAGCCACGCCCCAGCCATCCCACACCCGAAATCCAGCCATACTCCAGTCACTCCCCACCCCGGACAGAGTACTTCAGTCTCCCCACACCCCGGATCCACTCGAGCTTCAGCCTCCCCACACCCTGGATGCAGCTGCGCTTCAGCCTTCCAACCCCAGGGATCCAGCCGCGCTACAGCCACCCAGCTCCAGGGATCCAGCCGCGCTACAGCCTCCCAGCTCCAGGGATCCAGCCGCGCTACAGCCTCCCAACCCCAGGGATCCAGCCGCGCTACAGCCACCCAGCCCCGGGGATTCAGCCGCGCTACAGCCACCCAGCCCCAGGGATCCAGCCACACTCCAGCCACCCCGCACCTGGGATCCAGCCGCGCTACAGCCACCCAGCCCCGGGGATCCAGCCACACTCCAGCCACCCCGCACCTGGGATCCAGCCGCACTACAGCCACCCAGCCCCGGGGAACCAGCCACAGTCCAGTTGCCCCACACCCCAAATCCAGCCGCACTCCAGCCTCCCAACCCCTGGGATCCAGCCAAACGCCAGCCACCCCGCACCTGGGATCCAGCCGCACGCCAGCCACCCAGCCCCGGGGATCCAGCCACACTCCAGCCACCCAGCCCCGGGGAACCAGCCACAGTCCAGTTGCCCCACACCCCAGATCCAGCCGCACTCCAGCCACCCCACACCCCAGATCCAGCCGCACTCCAGCCTCTCAACCCATGGGATCCAGCCGCACGCCAGCCACCCAGCCCTGGGGATCCATCCACAGTCCAGCCACCCCGCACTCTGGGTCCACTTGAGTCCACCTGTTCCTCCCAGAGTACTTCATCGTATGAGTGGCCCCATTGTTTGTCTAATTCAAAAAATTGTTCGTCATCAAGCCTCTCTTTTCATTCCTACTGTAAAGTTTCATATCCAACAAAATCATGTGACGCTTCAACACAAACTGAGCCAGAGGTGTTGACTTCCTCGCCAGTCAGAAGAGTGCTCCCGTCTCCAATCAGGACAGTACTTCCATCTCCAATCAAAACAGTACCCCCATCTCCAATTCAAACAGTAATTCCAGTCAATAAGGTCACTGATTCATCATTCACTTCCATCTCCTCAGCAAGTACAAAAGTGGGTGAGATAGACACAACTTACGTCCCTTCAGATGAAGATGCTGGGTCAACAAGTAGTGAATCAAACAACGAGCAAGTGGATGAGGAGGAAATGGCAGACTATTACTTAGTACATTGGAGTAAAATTGTAGAGCTGTTCGGAACTAAAACGTGTGTGTCATGTGGTGGTGATATGATGATCTCGAGTACCTTCAACACAGGCTCAGCAGTTACCATCAAATATGAATGTCCAAAGTCCCACACTGGAGTATGGCACAGTCAGCCATATGTTGGGCAAACCAAGTCATTTGAAGGGAACCTACTCCTCCCTGCTGCCATACTCATGGCAGGGGGGACTTTCACAAAGTTTTCTGACATCGCAAAGACACTGCATCTACAGTGTTTTGGAGACACACAATACAAGGAAGTTCAAAGAAAGGTACTCTTGCCAGTGATCGATGAATATTACCTGTCTGAACAGCAGGGAGTGCTGTCCCTCTTCAAGGAAGAAGACAACAACCTAGACCATCGTATCACGCTGTTGGGTGATGGAAGATGTGATTCGCCTGGCTACAACGCAAAATATTGTAGCTACACATTCATGGAAGAGAAATCATCATATATACTAGACTCGAAACTAGTACAGGTTTCTCAGACAACAAGCTCTCAAGCCATGGAGAAGATGGGCTTCCTCCAAAGCCTGGAGTTTCTACAGGAAGAAGGCCTTATCATTGATTGCATCGCAACCGATAGACACGTTGGAATCCGGGCTGCTCTGAGACAGCAAAAGTACATCGACATTGACCACCAGTTTGATGTCTTTCACATGGCGAAATCAGTTATCAAAAAGCTATCTGCACATGCGAGAACCAGGGCCAAACAAGACCTATTTGCTTGGATTAAGGCGATCTCAACGCACCTGTGGTGGTGTTCCAGCACCTGTGACTTTGATGCTGTGGTAGGGAAATAGTGCATTGTGATAATAGACTGTGATATTAGACATAGGTGACTAAGTCTGCATGCCAGCCCCCTCACTCACTCCTTCCCTTACATAACGAATTTAGGAGTTACCAGGATAATGCACTTAAGTAAGTGTCTGGAATTAATAGGGTGCATTATATACGTAAATAAGTGTAGATCACAAACTGTGTTATACCTATAGGGATACATTGCATGTATTCTTTATAAAAGTAAAGAGTCAAGTTCATTTGTGTCACATGCTTATGAGCCAATGTCAGGACGACAATTCAAATTGCACTGTAAAAAAAGTGACTTGGACTGTCTTTTTTTGAATGGTGCAGAGTGTTCTATTTCTGCAAATGTCATAGTATTTTTTTTACCCATTTCATTTTTCAAATGTGCTGTTTCTGATGATTTCACTGTGTGCATGTAGATCCTTCAGGAAAAGTGGCTGAGTGTCATCAACCATGTTGCCAATCAACACGAGAACTTCGACGGCAACCAGTCCTTCCACAAATGTGCCCATAAGCCACTGTCTGAAGAGGACAGAGAAGATATCAAGTGGCTTACACCCGGATCACCTGCCCACAAGGCCCTGCACGAGGTGGTGAGTGCGCCCAGATTCCTGAAGGACCTGGCACAGCTGACGGGATTCAAGCACACAGGTAATGTACTAGTAACCTCTATATCTCTCTTTTCTTTAACCCAGATTTTGTTTCTTACCCAGTACACAAGTGTAAGTGCATGTGTGCTATATGAACATTTGAAATAGCTGCATGCAGCACTCTCAATCACATTTCTGATTATTAGTATGACATTTCAAAATATATTTACAAATATTTTGATCAATTTGATGTATTTCATATGTGCTGGTAATCCATGTCAATGTCATCATTTTTATCCTGCAGGGGCCCTTGAAGTATTTCACAGCATGTTGCTGAAATATGCCGACAAGAGACATCATTTTCCCTACCTGTCAATGAAGGGAAGATTGCAACTCGCCATCCTAGACCATAATGAGAATGTTCATCGTGAACAGGGGAAAACAAAGAAAGGTGATCCTTTATGTAAATTATCCTTTATTTAAATCATCCTTTGAAAGTTTATCAACCTACACGTTACATGTTACACTGCATGAAGGTACATGTTTTACAGATGTCTTTGCCCACAAACTTGTCACTTTATTATGTGTGAATGATTTAGAAACAGTGATGAGACCATGATGCATGCACCTCAAGTTCATTAATTCTCAAGGTAGCTTAATTTGTTCTTCTTTACTTATTACTACAGGTGACCCAAAGTGGGACGCAGCATGGTCTAAGAGAGCAAGGGACTGGTTGGGAAGGAGGCGGTATGAGAAGAAGACATATGTGTTTAGAGAGGAGCTTATGAGGGCTGTACTCGACAAAGCCTCTATTGGCCAGTATCGTAATGGTCAGCATGTGTTGCCAGCCCCAGATGTAGGAGGGCGGAACATTGCACCAGTTCAGCTCCACAGTAAGGCTGAGCTTGTGCAAAAGTTCTTGAGTCGGTTTCCGGATAAGTGAAGTGGTTGTAGTAATCTCTTTTTGGTTGTCGCCAAGGTGACCTTTCTGATAAAAATGCTGAATAAGCAACAGTTGTAATGTTCCCTGATAGTCCTTCGTAAAATACTGATCGCCATTTATGTTGCTTTGGTAAAGGTATTGTACCGATTTTGTAAGCATAACCTCCATTGTTCTACAAGGGTACATGAGAATAAGACAGCTAGCTCAGATGTTCTGTCTATTGTAAACAAAAACAGAGACTGTTGGTATTCCTTGACATTTTTGTATTCATCTGTTTCTCTAGAGGTACAGTGTAACCATGTAACATTGTAATCTTCATGATTGTTCACACATTCATGCTACAGAAACATATTATGAGTGAACACTACCAGGATACATCAAAATTATGAAAATGTGTACATGTTTTTTTGCTTTATAAAAAAGTAGAAATAATCTCCAGTTGCCCTAATACTTAGTACTTATGCCTGTTACTATGTGTTAGCAAATGCACAATAACTGAGTACTACTGTTGTACCTGAGTAGGTGATGATTACTTTTCTCCCTAAAAATAGTTACAAAATGTATTTTTCTCTATGACCAAGCTTATTTACGTGTAAACAAAGAATGCATTGTCATATCTTGCACCTGCTGCACATGGCTTCTTGGTAAAAAAAATAGAAATAGAAAATGTTTTCTGTACAGTCGCCCTAATACTTGGGTCTGTTAGCAAATGCACAAATGCACTGAATACTTTTGTTGTACTTTTCTTCCTCACACTAGTTACATATACAAAAGTATGAAGGTTTTGTATACAAACCACAAAGAAGTCATGACCAGGTAATAAATAAATACCTTTCTTCCTAGTACTAATTACAGTTACAAAAGTAGTCAAGACCAGGTAATGAATACCTTTCTTCCTAGTACTAATTACAGTTACAAAAGTAGTCAAGACCAGGTAATGAATACCTTTCTTCCTAGTACTAATTACAGTTACAAAAGTATGATGGTTTTATATAAAAACTACAAATAAGGCCAGGTGATGACAACTTTTCTTCCTAATACTAGTATACAAAAGTAAGATGGTTTTGTATAAAACTGCAAATAAGTCAAGGCCTCGACTTATATTGTCAGACTTGAGTTCACACATGCGTGTACTGATAGTCAACAACTGCCTCGTCGGTATGAAGGAAACCCTTGTAGGTCCCGTCGGGTGACTCATACTTATTTCTGATGGCCCACACCACGCAGGAGGGAATGACTCTACGGAAGCCCTTCCCAAGCCTCCCATGTAGAAAGTAGGTGACCTGCCGATACGCCTGGAATCGGAAGACCCGGTTTGGAATCGGCTCCGGAAACTGTTCTCCCGTTGTGTCGATCGCTCTTGCGAGGATCTGCCACGACAGGACGTCCTCGGCAATGACGGCGCTGTAAAACCTGTCATGCTCGGTCAGGCAGGAGAGGTCACCGGGGCCGCCACAGACACTTACCCCCTTCTCCTCAGCCTCCGTCAGATCATGGCAGCAGACGCACTCGTGTATTGTCGTCATCTGCCTACAGTTGCCACACCGGCACCAGATAAAGTTCTCGAGACGCCACGCTTCAGTCTCCACATCTCGCCCGTCCCATACTGCAAGGGACACAGCCGGGATCTCCTCTGGATTTGGCGGCGGCTGTGTCACGGCTGGAACGGCTGCCGCACCTTCCACATTCCCACCATCGTCAGGCTTGCTCTTCTCTGACCCAGCAGTCTCCTTCTTCTTCTTATCCTTGGACCATCTCGGCTGGTGGCTGTAGGCCAGGACGTTTCCCAAACGCGCTTCCCGGACGCTGAACTCATCGTCTGAGTCAGCACACGAACCGACCGAAACTTCCGAATCAGACCAAGACAAACTAGTGTCATCCTGATCTTCGTCAACAGACAAATCAACAGACAAATCGGACATATCGAAAGGATTGTCCGCCATAGCTGGCGCCGCGCAAAAAGGAAAGTCACCAAGGAAAAACGAGCAAGTCAACAAGGAAAAAGGAGCGAGTGACCAAGAGACGCCGTATGTTGTTATTGTTGTTTTTTTGCGCGAAATGTAGGTCACGTGTTTATGGCGTGACGTCATGACGCGTCAGGGGTTAAAAGGGCCCGGATGTGACACGAAGATGGCGGCGCCTCCGCGTTGGACACAGAGCCGTACGGCGCGAACTTCAAACCTTCCCAAGTGCAAATACTATGGCGGACTAATGTAAACATGGTGAGAAATCGATTTTGGGGACTATTGGCCAAGGGAAAATAATGAATAAACGATTTTCCGACCATTTCCTTTAAAGGAAACGGTCGGAAAATCGTTTATTCATTATTTTCCCTTGGCCAATAGTCCCCAAAATCGATTTCTCACCGTGTTTACATTAGTCCGCCATGGTATTTGCACTTGGGAAGGTTTGAAGTTCGCGCCGTACCGCGCAGCCATGTTTTGGCTACATCCGGGCACTGTTCACCAGGTAAGTATATGCTAAGTATATGCACGCGTCATGTTTGAAGTCACGTGACCTAAATTTCGCGGGAAAATTCCTCCAGGCAAGACTGTACTACACGTACTTACTACTACTGAGGGAGTGGAGTGTTACCGGTTGTGTTTTGTCGTGCTCGCGGAGTTTCCACGCATGTTGACCGACTTCTGTACTTGTAGAAGGGCACGGAAACATTACTGGACTGTGTTATCGGGTACGTAGTGGACTGTGTTATCGGGTACGTAGCCTGTTGTGTTTCCAACGATCGGCGGTTCACTGTTCTCACCAAGACGTAAATAGAGGGGGAGGGGGGCGCGGCGGCTCGCCATGCCGACCTGTTCGGTTTGTAACAACTACTCGTCGAAGACCAGGGGCAAAGGAATAAGCTATCACAGGTTTCCCCAGGATGAAGACAGATTTCAGCAGTGGATAACCGCGGTCAAGTCTCACCTACAACCGTCATGGACAATAGACAAAATCCGCGCACTAAACAGTACGAAGAATCCTGCACACATTTGTTCTGAACACTTCTCGTCGGCATGTTGTTATGAGAATCTGAAGGCGAGATTTTTCAAAGGCAACCTTCCTGCAAAGGTCCTTTCTGAAGATGCGATACCCACCATTTTTGGCGTGAGAAAGCCAGGAGAGTCGTCAGATGTTGAGCATGCAAAGGCTGCCCGCAAACAGGTACGTACATGTAACGTTGTAATACTAATATATGCGAAGCATAATCAGCATGGCGGAATATTTTGTGTAGCAGGGTTGGATCGCAACTGTAACTAAGAAACGTAGCGTATGGGAAAGGGAATGTTACATATTCTTGTGGCTGTATAATGTAGCTGGGGGTAATTCTATGTGCATGTTATTTCAAATTTTTTGAATGGCAAGTACAAGTCTTCCAATGATTATAATGGCTACCCAGGAGTGGCTCAAGATGAAATAAATAAATAAATATTTTATCGTATTTGTTTGTGTGTTTGTGTGCTTGTAAAAGGGATGTATATCGATATTAGTTTTAGGAATGCTGATGTATAATATGGATACAGTATTTGTTTCAGGAATGATGATATATAATAGCATGTAGTGTGTAGTAAGGAGCTAGGGATATTTTATGAGCATGTTCACATTTTTGAATGGCAAATCCAAGTAGGTTTTATAATGCTATTGCATTGCATCTGTAATAGTATATATTGAATTTGAAAAAGATATATGAGGATAGTAGCTTTAGGAAAGCTAATGAAATAGCATATAGTGCGCTGTCGGACCTGACAATGAAAAATCAAAAAATGTTATCATTCCATTATTGTAAGCAAAGATCTCAAATAGAATTTGTATGAAGGCATAGAATTATATTTTCCTTTGTGGACAGAGCTGACTTAAGTCAATATTTGTCATTCCCTTTTTGGTCGGTTGTTGTGATATATCCATGGACGTAGAATTTTAATATCAATGATAAATTACTAACCTTGTTACTGCCCATCCTTCCAGCTCGCTGAAGGGTTACTTGCACCAGCCACGCCCCAGCCATCCCACACCCGAAATCCAGCCATACTCCAGTCACTCCCCACCCCGGACAGAGTACTTCAGTCTCCCCACACCCCGGATCCACTCGAGCTTCAGCCTCCCCACACCCTGGATGCAGCTGCGCTTCAGCCTTCCAACCCCAGGGATCCAGCCGCGCTACAGCCACCCAGCTCCAGGGATCCAGCCGCGCTACAGCCACCCAGCTCCAGGGATCCAGCCGCGCTACAGCCTCCCAGCTCCAGGGATCCAGCCGCGCTACAGCCTCCCAACCCCAGGGATCCAGCCGCGCTACAGCCACCCAGCCCCGGGGATTCAGCCGCGCTACAGCCACCCAGCCCCAGGGATCCAGCCACACTCCAGCCACCCCGCACCTGGGATCCAGCCGCGCTACAGCCACCCAGCCCCGGGGATCCAGCCACACTCCAGCCACCCCGCACCTGGGATCCAGCCGCACTACAGCCACCCAGCCCCGGGGAACCAGCCACAGTCCAGTTGCCCCACACCCCAAATCCAGCCGCACTCCAGCCTCCCAACCCCTGGGATCCAGCCAAACGCCAGCCACCCCGCACCTGGGATCCAGCCGCACGCCAGCCACCCAGCCCCGGGGATCCAGCCACACTCCAGCCACCCCGCACCTGGGATCCAGCCGCACTCCAGCCTCTCAACCCATGGGATCCAGCCACACTCCAGCCACCCAGCCCCGGGGAACCAGCCACAGTCCAGTTGCCCCACACCCCAGATCCAGCCGCACTCCAGCCACCCCACACCCCAGATCCAGCCGCACTCCAGCCTCTCAACCCATGGGATCCAGCCGCACGCCAGCCACCCAGCCCTGGGGATCCATCCACAGTCCAGCCACCCCGCACTCTGGGTCCACTTGAGTCCACCTGTTCCTCCCAGAGTACTTCATCGTATGAGTGGCCCCATTGTTTGTCTAATTCAAAAAATTGTTCGTCATCAAGCCTCTCTTTTCATTCCTACTGTAAAGTTTCATATCCAACAAAATCATGTGACGCTTCAACACAAACTGAGCCAGAGGTGTTGACTTCCTCGCCAGTCAGAAGAGTGCTCCCGTCTCCAATCAGGACAGTACTTCCATCTCCAATCAAAACAGTACCCCCATCTCCAATTCAAACAGTAATTCCAGTCAATAAGGTCACTGATTCATCATTCACTTCCATCTCCTCAGCAAGTACAAAAGTGGGTGAGATAGACACAACTTACGTCCCTTCAGATGAAGATGCTGGGTCAACAAGTAGTGAATCAAACAACGAGCAAGTGGATGAGGAGGAAATGGCAGACTATTACTTAGTACATTGGAGTAAAATTGTAGAGCTGTTCGGAACTAAAACGTGTGTGTCATGTGGTGGTGATATGATGATCTCGAGTACCTTCAACACAGGCTCAGCAGTTACCATCAAATATGAATGTCCAAAGTCCCACACTGGAGTATGGCACAGTCAGCCATATGTTGGGCAAACCAAGTCATTTGAAGGGAACCTACTCCTCCCTGCTGCCATACTCATGGCAGGGGGGACTTTCACAAAGTTTTCTGACATCGCAAAGACACTGCATCTACAGTGTTTTGGAGACACACAATACAAGGAAGTTCAAAGAAAGGTACTCTTGCCAGTGATCGATGAATATTACCTGTCTGAACAGCAGGGAGTGCTGTCCCTCTTCAAGGAAGAAGACAACAACCTAGACCATCGTATCACGCTGTTGGGTGATGGAAGATGTGATTCGCCTGGCTACAACGCAAAATATTGTAGCTACACATTCATGGAAGAGAAATCATCATATATACTAGACTCGAAACTAGTACAGGTTTCTCAGACAACAAGCTCTCAAGCCATGGAGAAGATGGGCTTCCTCCAAAGCCTGGAGTTTCTACAGGAAGAAGGCCTTATCATTGATTGCATCGCAACCGATAGACACGTTGGAATCCGGGCTGCTCTGAGACAGCAAAAGTACATCGACATTGACCACCAGTTTGATGTCTTTCACATGGCGAAATCAGTTATCAAAAAGCTATCTGCACATGCGAGAACCAGGGCCAAACAAGACCTATTTGCTTGGATTAAGGCGATCTCAACGCACCTGTGGTGGTGTTCCAGCACCTGTGACTTTGATGCTGTGGTAGGGAAATAGTGCATTGTGATAATAGACTGTGATATTAGACATAGGTGACTAAGTCTGCATGCCAGCCCCCTCACTCACTCCTTCCCTTACATAACGAATTTAGGAGTTACCAGGATAATGCACTTAAGTAAGTGTCTGGAATTAATAGGGTGCATTATATACGTAAATAAGTGTAGATCACAAACTGTGTTATACCTATAGGGATACATTGCATGTATTCTTTATAAAAGTAAAGAGTCAAGTTCATTTGTGTCACATGCTTATGAGCCAATGTCAGGACGACAATTCAAATTGCACTGTAAAAAAAGTGACTTGGACTGTCTTTTTTTGAATGGTGCAGAGTGTTCTATTTCTGCAAATGTCATAGTATTTTTTTTACCCATTTCATTTTTCAAATGTGCTGTTTCTGATGATTTCACTGTGTGCATGTAGATCCTTCAGGAAAAGTGGCTGAGTGTCATCAACCATGTTGCCAATCAACACGAGAACTTCGACGGCAACCAGTCCTTCCACAAATGTGCCCATAAGCCACTGTCTGAAGAGGACAGAGAAGATATCAAGTGGCTTACACCCGGATCACCTGCCCACAAGGCCCTGCACGAGGTGGTGAGTGCGCCCAGATTCCTGAAGGACCTGGCACAGCTGACGGGATTCAAGCACACAGGTAATGTACTAGTAACCTCTATATCTCTCTTTTCTTTAACCCAGATTTTGTTTCTTACCCAGTACACAAGTGTAAGTGCATGTGTGCTATATGAACATTTGAAATAGCTGCATGCAGCACTCTCAATCACATTTCTGATTATTAGTATGACATTTCAAAATATATTTACAAATATTTTGATCAATTTGATGTATTTCATATGTGCTGGTAATCCATGTCAATGTCATCATTTTTATCCTGCAGGGGCCCTTGAAGTATTTCACAGCATGTTGCTGAAATATGCCGACAAGAGACATCATTTTCCCTACCTGTCAATGAAGGGAAGATTGCAACTCGCCATCCTAGACCATAATGAGAATGTTCATCGTGAACAGGGGAAAACAAAGAAAGGTGATCCTTTATGTAAATTATCCTTTATTTAAATCATCCTTTGAAAGTTTATCAACCTACACGTTACATGTTACACTGCATGAAGGTACATGTTTTACAGATGTCTTTGCCCACAAACTTGTCACTTTATTATGTGTGAATGATTTAGAAACAGTGATGAGACCATGATGCATGCACCTCAAGTTCATTAATTCTCAAGGTAGCTTAATTTGTTCTTCTTTACTTATTACTACAGGTGACCCAAAGTGGGACGCAGCATGGTCTAAGAGAGCAAGGGACTGGTTGGGAAGGAGGCGGTATGAGAAGAAGACATATGTGTTTAGAGAGGAGCTTATGAGGGCTGTACTCGACAAAGCCTCTATTGGCCAGTATCGTAATGGTCAGCATGTGTTGCCAGCCCCAGATGTAGGAGGGCGGAACATTGCACCAGTTCAGCTCCACAGTAAGGCTGAGCTTGTGCAAAAGTTCTTGAGTCGGTTTCCGGATAAGTGAAGTGGTTGTAGTAATCTCTTTTTGGTTGTCGCCAAGGTGACCTTTCTGATAAAAATGCTGAATAAGCAACAGTTGTAATGTTCCCTGATAGTCCTTCGTAAAATACTGATCGCCATTTATGTTGCTTTGGTAAAGGTATTGTACCGATTTTGTAAGCATAACCTCCATTGTTCTACAAGGGTACATGAGAATAAGACAGCTAGCTCAGATGTTCTGTCTATTGTAAACAAAAACAGAGACTGTTGGTATTCCTTGACATTTTTGTATTCATCTGTTTCTCTAGAGGTACAGTGTAACCATGTAACATTGTAATCTTCATGATTGTTCACACATTCATGCTACAGAAACATATTATGAGTGAACACTACCAGGATACATCAAAATTATGAAAATGTGTACATGTTTTTTTGCTTTATAAAAAAGTAGAAATAATCTCCAGTTGCCCTAATACTTAGTACTTATGCCTGTTACTATGTGTTAGCAAATGCACAATAACTGAGTACTACTGTTGTACCTGAGTAGGTGATGATTACTTTTCTCCCTAAAAATAGTTACAAAATGTATTTTTCTCTATGACCAAGCTTATTTACGTGTAAACAAAGAATGCATTGTCATATCTTGCACCTGCTGCACATGGCTTCTTGGTAAAAAAAATAGAAATAGAAAATGTTTTCTGTACAGTCGCCCTAATACTTGGGTCTGTTAGCAAATGCACAAATGCACTGAATACTTTTGTTGTACTTTTCTTCCTCACACTAGTTACATATACAAAAGTATGAAGGTTTTGTATACAAACCACAAAGAAGTCATGACCAGGTAATAAATAAATACCTTTCTTCCTAGTACTAATTACAGTTACAAAAGTAGTCAAGACCAGGTAATGAATACCTTTCTTCCTAGTACTAATTACAGTTACAAAAGTAGTCAAGACCAGGTAATGAATACCTTTCTTCCTAGTACTAATTACAGTTACAAAAGTAGTCAAGACCAGGTAATGAATACCTTTCTTCCTAATACTAATTACAGTTACAAAAGTATGATGGTTTTATATAAAAACTACAAATAAGGCCAGGTGATGACAACTTTTCTTCCTAATACTAGTATACAAAAGTAAGATGGTTTTGTATAAAACTGCAAATAAGTCAAGGCCTCGACTTATATTGTCAGACTTGAGTTCACACATGCGTGTACTGATAGTCAACAACTGCCTCGTCGGTATGAAGGAAACCCTTGTAGGTCCCGTCGGGTGACTCATACTTATTTCTGATGGCCCACACCACGCAGGAGGGAATGACTCTACGGAAGCCCTTCCCAAGCCTCCCATGTAGAAAGTAGGTGACCTGCCGATACGCCTGGAATCGGAAGACCCGGTTTGGAATCGGCTCCGGAAACTGTTCTCCCGTTGTGTCGATCGCTCTTGCGAGGATCTGCCACGACAGGACGTCCTCGGCAATGACGGCGCTGTAAAACCTGTCATGCTCGGTCAGGCAGGAGAGGTCACCGGGGCCGCCACAGACACTTACCCCCTTCTCCTCAGCCTCCGTCAGATCATGGCAGCAGACGCACTCGTGTATTGTCGTCATCTGCCTACAGTTGCCACACCGGCACCAGATAAAGTTCTCGAGACGCCACGCTTCAGTCTCCACATCTCGCCCGTCCCATACTGCAAGGGACACAGCCGGGATCTCCTCTGGATTTGGCGGCGGCTGTGTCACGGCTGGAACGGCTGCCGCACCTTCCACATTCCCACCATCGTCAGGCTTGCTCTTCTCTGACCCAGCAGTCTCCTTCTTCTTCTTATCCTTGGACCATCTCGGCTGGTGGCTGTAGGCCAGGACGTTTCCCAAACGCGCTTCCCGGACGCTGAACTCATCGTCTGAGTCAGCACACGAACCGACCGAAACTTCCGAATCAGACCAAGACAAACTAGTGTCATCCTGATCTTCGTCAACAGACAAATCAACAGACAAATCGGACATATCGAAAGGATTGTCCGCCATAGCTGGCGCCGCGCAAAAAGGAAAGTCACCAAGGAAAAACGAGCAAGTCAACAAGGAAAAAGGAGCGAGTGACCAAGAGACGCCGTATGTTGTTATTGTTGTTTTTTTGCGCGAAATGTAGGTCACGTGTTTATGGCGTGACGTCATGACGCGTCAGGGGTTAAAAGGGCCCGGATGTGACACGAAGATGGCGGCGCCTCCGCGTTGGACACAGAGCCGTACGGCGCGAACTTCAAACCTTCCCAAGTGCAAATACTATGGCGGACTAATGTAAACATGGTGAGAAATCGATTTTGGGGACTATTGGCCAAGGGAAAATAATGAATAAACGATTTTCCGACCATTTCCTTTAAAAGAACTACGGCCAACTTTCATAAAGAACAAAAATAACGTCAAACGATGCGTCATGTCCTGTTCTACACCAAAGGCATTTGAACTTAAAGGATTGCTACATTTTTTTATAAGCCAATTTCTAAAGAGCTACCCTAAAAATATATCAAACATATTCACAAATAACGATTTTTCAAAACACAGAAAGTGAAATCTTGATATCACTAACCAGTTTCTGGTAGAAGGTATGTGTTAGCAGATGTACACAAAAACTGCAAGTGTTGGACTTTTGGAATAGTTCTGCAAACTTTATTTTTTACAAAAAATAATGTCATTATTATTTTGATAGAATAAACAAATTGACTTAACATAACAAAATCATTTATTTAGACGCACTTATATACGTCTAATTTATCTCCCCTGCAAATTTGAGGCATTTTGAATCATGTATTGTCGAATTATGCCAGTTTTCATTCAGCACCCCAGTGGTAGCTAATATATGCTCTGGACCACCTTCGATCTACGTTTTTGGTCTATTTCCATTGTATTTCAGGCTTTATCTTGAAAAAAAAACAAACTATTTTTTCAAAATTCAGGATTCATGATCCAAGAAGTCGGATGCTTGAAAATGCATGACGTCATTTTATGACGTTACTGGTGTTGCTATGGGCAACATAAGTCTTAGTACACTCAAATATTCTATCATAAACACTTTTTTTGTTAAAGTTATGTTGTGTATCATTGGTCTTTAAAAGATTAACCTATCTAGACGGGTTGGGTCATTAAAATCATATAGTAAAATCATTTTTACTAGCACACATTCTCTAAAAAATTGGTGGTAATACGATATACGTTTACTTGTTCTGAGGGGGGGGGGGCATAGACGAATCACGAATCCCCAAAAAAGCCCGGTCTAAATAGGGTTAACACAGAAACAGAACTTTAAGCTTTTCCAGGAGGCAAATACTGATATAAAAAAAACGGGGAAAGTGAACATCAGTGATTTAAAAAAAATGAGCACGTCTGAAAGAGGGTGTTATTTTTTGATAGAGAATGACTTTATCAAGTAAAGAAAAAAAAAACAACTTCTCATCATGGGAATTGAAGTAGCCACTAATAACGCCAGCCCCACTCGATAGAAACGACATTAACATCCTGGGTAACAGTCCAAATACCCTCCAAAAAAACCAGAATGCATCGAGCTTATGATTATGTCTAAGTACAAAGGTAGTAGAATACAATAAATAGCGTGTAGGGGTTTACATGGTTAAGGAACTCAATGTGGGAAGGTTTGACCCTTCAAATTTTACAGTGTAGTGCACAAACAAATTACAAAAATTGAATATACCAAGAAGGTTTTAGGGATTGCAATGAAAACGTACTGCGCCTTCTTGAGCAGGAACATCCGTACACATTTCAACAAAGAATTTTGAACAAGATTATAAACAGAGTTGTTGTGTAGGAAAACGCCCGACGAATTAAAGACGCAACACTCAAGTCCCCTGTAAGTGAAAATACAAAGTACAATACGAAGCTTTGAGAGGGAAAAAATAAAACTCAATGTAGACAATCAGCGGCTAATGTTTATCTCACGTGGGCGTCAAAGAGTAAGAACTTTCAGCGTTTTCCTTTGAAATGTTTGGGTGAAAACGGAGCGATAGACAAGGTCTGAGTACAATCGCACAAATGAACGAGAGAGCCTAATCCAGCATAATCCTACGGCTCTGCTTGGATTACCTTCTTAAAAATAAACAACTACGGAAGAAAGGAAGGAATTTTAAACATCGGAAAACAAACAGATCAGGGGATCAGCGACAACCAGTTTGATGTAAGAGGCAAAGACTACCCTGCAATCGAATGTCTACCTTTGAACCACCTATAGCTGGCCTATCGTCAACCACTGTCAGAAACATGGCTACGACTTCGCAGCCAAAGCTGTACCAAGCGTTACAAGCAAATGATTTGACCAGAGAAAACATACTGACAGCAAGTCAAAATGAGAATCTTCTTTAGGCGACCTGACAGTGATGACAACCCTTGCATCCAGCCGTGTGGTATTAGATATTAATATAAAGATGATTACGATACCAGACCTATGAAACATGGTGACAACCCCTGTATCCACCCTCCGGAACCCACTAGACCAGCTGATACTGATGACAACCTATGTTCTATCCAACCATATGCAGTCAGATATCAGAAAGAAAATTTTCAATGTGTTGTTATGAAGTGTTTGCTTACGGTCGCTTGTACAACTTACAATTTATTGCCAGACATTGATTACACGGTAGTTTTTGCCTCTTACATCAAACAGGTTGTCCCTGATCCCCAGATCAGTTTGTTTTACTGATGTTGCTTATCCCTTTTGTTCCAGTATTTCTATTTTGAAGAAGGTAGCCCAGGAAGGGGTTAAAGGGTTATATCGGATTACGATTGAAATGGAAAAAACGCTCAACAAAAGACGCAGTACTCAAGCTTCCTACAAATCCAATACAAAGTACAACACAAGGCTTTAAAGGAAATAACAAACTCAATGTAGAAAATCATTGGCTATAACGTTAATCTTTGGTGGGCGCCAAAGTGTGAGAACTTACAGCGTTATCATTTGAACTGAAGCAACACACAGGGACAGTATTGAAAAAAAATATTGTTGTGCAAATGTATTGAGTACAAACGCACAAAAGGACTAGCGAGCCTAATCCAGTATAATCTTACGTTCTACCTTCTTAAAAAACAAACAACTACGAGTGAAAAGAAGGGATTATGAAAATAGGAAAAACGATCAGATCAGGGGATCAGCGACAACCAGTTTGATGTAAGAGGCAAAAGTACCCTACAATCTCATGTCTACCTCAGAACGATCCATACCTGGAGAATCTTCGACCACTGTCGGAATCATAGCAGACTAGTCTGTAGCCAACGTTGCACTTAACGTCACCATTGACGATTTTCCAAGTAGAAACATGTTGCCAGCAAGCCAAAATAAGGGAACTACGAACAGTATCTTCAAGAGACCTGACATGATGACAACGTCTGTATGCAGCCGTATGCTGTTAGGTGTCACGATGATGATCATAATTGCGATAACAAATCCTCAAATGTTGATGCCGCAGCTGCCAACAAACAGACTATCCAGACCAAGCCTGCTGATGTCAAGATTCAACCATATCTACATCAGAAGCTCGAGGATCTGGCGTTTGTGACGTCAGGATTGGGAGAAGATTAAACAGATGAACCCTTTCAGAAATTAGAAGCAGCGCCACCGGTAACCAGCAGTAATGACATCCCAGGAAACACGGCAGGACGAGACCATCCGAGGATAGTACTAAATCGTCAGCCTTGGTCGGGTATGACAGTAACATACACAAAACAGGCGGCCGCTTCGCTATACGCGCGAAGCAACCTGCACCCTGATCAGATGTACGCCCCATACAAAGGGAACCCGGATCATACTTACCCACAAGAGGCTGGCAACACTAATTCTATCTACCAACAATTCGTCGTGAACCAAGATCCGATTTCCCCGCAAAATGTCGGGATATCAAAACCGGGACTTCAGCTGCAGTACAAAGGAAAGGAGCCAGTGGCCCAAAATCCAATCATTTCTAGGTCTCATCAACACCAACCCGCAAATTAAGTTTCATGACAATCTATTAAAGCTTCTTGAGTTATCGTGCTAAACCAAATACATACATACATACATACATACATACATACATGCATAACGGTACATACAAACGCTACCAAAAACGTATTACTAACCTTCTTGGCTTAGGTAATAAAAAAAGAAAGATTGATTTTTACCACATACGCTTTCATACACATGCAGATATACACGATACAGATCTATGTGTTTCTTTGCTAGCACGTGCCGCCTATGCATTTAGTGGAGTTGGTGTAAAAATACCCAACTTTACATCTACATAGGGAACTAACATTTCAATATATTTAAATGGCAATTTGGCAAATTGTATTTTAATTGCATGAGAATAGTAAAAAAACTATGAAGTAAAATAAATTCATGACCGATTGTCACAACATTTGACTTCCAGCTCGTTGATTTAAATCTCCTATTCAGAGAAAGCCAGCAACAGAGAGTAAAAGAACCTACTCAATGTGAATATGTAAAACACATGGTTCACGTGATCAGTGTGACGTAAGCCAGACTGATTTAGTTGTTCATCGCACTCCAATACGACAGAACTCCACGGAGGACGTGTCCTACAAGCCCTAGAACAACTACAACGGGACGAAACGTCCTTTACAACCTCCTAACAAGACATCGACCAATAGAAGATACTCTAACCAGCGTATGATTAAAAGGTAAGGCAGAATCAATTTCAATGTTAAGATTCTTAATTTTTTGTAGACATCAGGGGTCTGTATACACCACATGCCTCCTACAGCCAAACCCTTCCAAGGCGTAAAGCTGGCGTCACACTATCAACAACTTTCGGATGAATTTATTGATATCTAGAAGGTTTAGTTTGCTGAATTCCAAATTGCTAGATAATGACATTGCGGCGTATTTTTGTGCCTAAAAAGCTAGCAATATGCGAATATTCGTCGATCACTAACAGTCACCGAGCGCCCCCATGTCCGCCCGTATTCTCTGTAGGGTTTAGGCTGCCCAGGGGACCTTAGCATCTATTTTCGGGAGTCCTGTAGGAAAATTGTCATAACTCTGTAATAAATGCTTAAAATGTCGTAAATTTTTGGGAAAGGCAGAAGTCTAATGGAGGATTACAACCATGTATCTTTATGTCATTTACATGTTGTGAATCAAGATATTAACATATTTGTTATGACGAATCAATATTTCAACAAAAATGTAGTTTAGAAAACTATTCCCAAAGTCCAAAATACATGATTGTTTGTCCATACATGCCGACATATGCCCTCATTCAGAAACTTACGAGATTCATTTGGAAGTATGCTCCTGTTTTTTGAAAAATATGAATTTGTCTTGTTTAAGGGTATTATTTTAGGGCACTTCTTAAATAATCGCCTCATATCTTAAAACACGGACTATATAATAATACATTCAACTTAGGCTTTGTGCAGAACAGCACTTTACTTATCATTTAATTCCATTCCCTACCCTTTCACGTTATGGCTATAGTTTTCTATAATGGTTTGAAGATTGGGCTATCCATTTTTACCAAGTAAATCATATTTTAGCAATTCTTCTCACCACTCAAGTTGACAGGCCATAATTAGCACCCTTGTTCCTTGACCAAAGGCTTGGGGTTTATTGTCATGCACAGACCAAATTGTTTGTTTTGTAGCTCAAAGCCAGGAGGTTACATATGTATCCTTCCTCAAAGATTGAAAGAAGTGAAGTTCTGGCAATTAATAGAGAACTTGGTTCCATGCTTACATTCTAACTCTGCTCCCGACGGATTCTAAAAATGAGATCACCTTAAATAATTGCATTGCAAAATATTTTAAAAACAAACTCTGCTGCATGTTGCATCTGCCCAGACATCACTGGTAAGTGGCATCTGCAAAATGTGCTCAATGGGGTTAAGACCAATTTTGCCCCTCTGGCCTAATTAACTGAGGTCTCAACTTCCTTGTGTAATATCTGCTTACTGAGAGGTTATCTTGTAAAATTTTCAACAATTGGTGAAACACAACATTCATAAGATGCAGTCTGACTATATGAGTTTCACAGAAAACCTATCAATAATAAGTTATAACTATAATAAGGACTACTGCATTTTATTACTTTTAGGCTCCCGGCGCAAGCCTCAGGTACATCTTATTAAGATAAATTTGGTATGTATGTATTCAGCAACGAGCACACCATAACATTCTGCTAGGCCCGTGCTCACTGGTCTAATCATTACAAGGATATTCATTAATATGTTCAAAATATTGACAAAAATGGCATATTTGTAATATTCAGGAACGCCTTGAAGGATACTGCAAATCTTTACAACCACGGGCCCAGCTGAATATTGTAGGGCAACTTGTCTACTTTCCAAACATGTCTTTTGTGACTGTGAAGAACATTGCATATTGTTGCGCCTTTCGAACAAAAAAAATAACCCAAAATTTGAAGTTTTGGCTTCTCCAGAGATGAAATCTGATCTTTTTGTTTGAATAAGAGGACAATATAGCCAATCATTTTGTTGACTTAGTCCCTGACAGCAGGGTACCAGACTACCTGAGTAGAACAATAGACAAGTTCACAGTTGTTCACACCTGGACCCAGCAGTGCCATACGGGTGCCAGACACATGTAAAATGGCTTGGGTTTTCATGACAACTTACAACATGGCTATAAACATGAACTTTGGGTGAATGAATTCAGAATACCAGTAATAAACATTATGATGTTAGCTTCTTAGTTCTTGAAGTCTCTGTGAATAATTGAAATGAAAATTACTCCACCAATTAGGTTATAGCAAGGAGCTTCTTGGTTATAGCAAGGAGGTTATAGGGCTCCATAAACAAATGACAAAACAATCATTCAACATCTTTGATTTGAGACAAAACATGCCCATGGGTGTTGAAACTTACAGTCTAAGATTACTCCCCAGTATGTTTTCCTGCAAGGAGATTCAAGCTACTGAGCCCATCAAATGATCCATAACATTTATCACTTAACTTATGTCTGTAACAACAATGACAATTTCTGTTCAGCTTCTGGAAACTGTAGAGCTTTTTTTGGTTTGTTTCTTTTAATTAGTAGTAGTAATTTGATCAAGGAGGTTCAATTCTATTGAATCTCCTTGATTTGATAAAAGGTAGGTGGAAACTTTAGTATGGAATCCTTTTTTTTTTATAACGCAAAATTGTGCATTTGATACAACAGCTCGGGTCAGTATAAAATGTGAATATCTCACAAGTTTTAGAATACTTTCCCTAGACAGTCAGAAGTATGATTGACATGTAATACACATCCAGCATTCATTCCCAGACAGCCACATGTACAAAACCCTTCACACTCCACAGGATGCCAGGTAACATCTCACCTGGCCCAGTGGCTCCCCCCTTGCAATGTTTTCACACTAGGTGGAGAGGGACCAATTATGGAACAAAAGGGAAAATCTGGAAAATTCCGGTTCAAAGGTTGTATCCATGTGTTGCTAAGGCGGCCAACACCCTCTTTGCTGGGGGTCTCCCGAATGGTCTTAACCCTACTGAGTGTATTCCATTCATTTCTGCCGTTGGTGATAGTTCAGTTGAAGCTTGAGAAACGTTACAACATTGCATTTTTAGTTTGTACATTAAAGATTACAGTTGAACACTTTTGGCATTTGACTTACTGGTAGTAGTGAACCACATTTCATACGAGAATGGAGGTATATGGCGTATCGTCATTTGTGAAATGAAGCCTAAAATGTCCACCTCAATGTATGTCATTTTTCCCAAAACATGTACAAAGTTAACTTGAAATCCAGCCTTGTTAGGTACATCACGGTGGTCGGTTGCTAGGGTAAATGTCGCATTACTAGGGAGGATATCGGGTTACCAACGTGGCCGCGCGGAGTCGCGCGAAAGTCCCGGGGGAGGCTGGGGGTAACGGTTAAAATTTAAAAGTAATTGGAAAGTAAATTACTCGTCAGAATAAGATGTTACAAACGATTATGTTCACCTCAAATGTTGGTCTTTCACTGCCTTTGCTTAACTTCGTGTGGATTTGATTCCAAAGGCGATCAATTGCCGATTTTAACAACGGTTCATGGGAACCAAACTACTGATTTTAAGGGACCCCAAACATCAAAAATAAGGTTTGATTTTTGGATTTTCTCAACCACTACGGTAAAATTAAACTTTCTGTCTTAGGATTTTTTAAAATTTTGCCTAAAACTGAAATTACAGCCAAAATAGGAGCGAAAAATGCACTTTTAAAACTTAAAATACCCATAATTCCTCGGCGCGGCCATATTTGAAAAATCCCTAAGACAGAAATTTGCGGAAATCGTTGCTCTTTCAAACAAGCCGTCAATGATGGAATTTGAACGATTTTTGGGAGTGGTTAAAATACCATGTTTTCACGCATGTCACGTCGCTTGGTAGGGGGGAAGGTGTAGTTGATGCTGGTGTAAACAAGAATCACGATCTTCAAGGTCACCCACGATGACAGTAGTAGCTTTGTTACATGTTACATATTCATTATAAAGTGACGGCACAGATGTACTGTTCAGAAAACGGTTTATATTTGTGAAAAGGTGCATTTTTTCTGTTGGGCGGTACCCGTGTAAAAAAAGGGCTTGAAGTAGCGGGTTTACTGTACATGAACTCAAGTAACCCCGGATCGAACGCCCGTTCAGTTCGAATTACGTCAGATCGAACGTTATTCGGTTCGAAAGAAGGGTGGGACATTTGGGCCCGGATTTGACCACCGTGCATAATGGGTCCACTCCGCTAATTGGAGCCAAGACGACTAAGTTATACCTTTAGTTAGTTATACCCCCTTTACTCTAGAGGGAATGAGCCGCAATACCACAGGGATGCAATTCGAATGCAAAATTGAGTGCGGTGCATTTGGGTGGCGGAAAATATCCTTTTGAGCTCCGGAGGACTCGTCAGGCGAGCTTGGTGTGTTTTCCTGCATACTCTGTATGTTGCGCCTTCCCCAGGCTTGTTACTCCCCTCACGGTTCATGACTGGAGTCAATTTTTTTATCCATACAGCTCCCTTAATTACCTTCATTAACCCTATCTGGACTGGGCTTTTTTCGGAGTACTGTGACTGGGTGGAGGGGGGTCGTCAATGAATGATGCCAAGTAGATTTATAGCGGCGACCGATTCATGAATAATTTATCAAGGCCCGTGAACCCTTCCCTTTCACTTGCATAGTAGCCAATTAACACTAATCTTGTGGCACATGAGGGGCAAGAAAAACAAGTATTTCGGGCGGATAAAGGGTATGGGGGCCATGATGCTGCTTTCCATTACATAAGTTATATTGGCGGCGTGCCCGGGTGTGTCGGGCTTACCCGCGCATGCGCACTTGGTTGAGCCAAGCGGGGAAGATAATTACATAATTACGTGATAATCGCCATTAGATTATGCATCAGTCATTCCCGAACAAAGGCATGCATCTGGAGTTTCCACGCGTACATGCAAATTTTCACACCACGTGGAGGCAAATTTCCACCGTAGGACACGTCATATACATGAAATGGTCCGTTTCCGATGATTTCCATAAGTTTCCCACAGCGGACACGTCGCACGTGCACTTTGGAAATCAGTGGAAACCCGCGGAAACTAGGGATATCCTACGTCGTGTGCACAAATTTCCATGACGGAAATCTGGCTTTTAATGCAGTGTGTAGGCTATCAGTTAAAGCTATCAGTTGTATTGTTGATTAAAGGCTATGACATGATATTTATGTATTGTATTGTATTGTATTGTATTGTATTGTATTGCATTGTATTGATGTATTGTATGTATGTACAGCACTCAATCAGCAAATTGAAGATGGTGCAACTTGAAATTCTTCTGTGCAACCTAGTTTTTACCCACTGCAGGTTGCCCACCTGCCTAAAAAAAACATTTTGTACACTGCTGCATAATATTCTTTTTGAGTTTGGCCCTTATAATTCAGGAGTTGCATGGACATGTACGTTTCACTTAGGGCTTTTTAAGTCAAACTGACGTGAATGTGATATCATAATAGCTTTTGAACACACAAGTCAGACAACACTGCCTGCAGACCTTCAAAGGATGTTCTGAATTGGATAAGTTTACTGCTACTTACATTTATGTTCACTTGTTACCTCCAGCTCCGGGGAAGGGTTCTGTGTTTGGTAAATCTATAATAGTATGCAGATTTGCTAACACTTAAAAATTAAACTTTTTCTTAGCTTTAGGAAAATGACAGCGCTGAGACGGAATTCGATATTATATGTTTGTGTGTTCGCAGTTGTTACAGCTCATGGTGGGTTTGACAGATTTCTTTGATTTTTGCTGTATGATTAGTTATTGGGGTTCAGATGATGCAGATTGATTTTGATTCATTTTAGGTGGGCTATCTGTGTTTTCAGGTGTTGAAACAAAATAATTGGACACGCCTATGCAGTACACAGTTTGATCATAATTATGTTAGCGACTCCTTAATCCAACGGATACATCTGTTGTCCTCTCGGTCTATTACCTTGGCCCCGTCCCAATCTATTACACAGTTATTTCTTGTAATGTGGTCCGTGACTGCTGATTTGTTTTCTTGTTTCTCAGCTTCTTTCTTTCTTGCTCTGGTTTACCTTCCCGTCTTGATGCTGTCTGCCTCTTTCCTATGTTCTTCTAGCCTGCATCCAAATGTTCTTCCTGTCTCCCCTATGTATACCTTCTTGCAAGTCATGCATGGTATTTTGTAAATAATATTTATAAATTATTTAGAACTTTGCGATTTATGTTAGCGACTGTTGTGAAAGTGCATGTGGTAAACCGGAATATGCTATTTTTCAAAAGGGGAGGTTTCTGATCCTGATAAAATTATTATTATTAAAAACTAAGTTTTTATAGACGGCAGGTGTGCACTGACCTGTTTCTTACACAACGACTATTATTATTTACTACATGCACATGTACATGTACATGTAGGTGACAGCTAATGGCACTGGACTATACCACACTACTTTCAGGAGGGGGGTATCCTATATTGTGTAATTCTTTAAGGACATTATATAATGTCCTTGATTACATGTTGTATATTGTGACATGACCCATCTTTTTCTTTAGCGTAACTGTTAAGATTACTGTAAATCTGAAATATTTAGCAGGCGTTGTGATCATCATGCATTATATACTTCCCGAAGGTTTTTAATTTCAGATTTCTTGTTGTTGTTGTTGTTGTTGTCAGGTCCACCATGGGAAGACCGCTGAGACATTTGCTGATTTTCCTTATCATCATCCTGAACGATAGCAGAAGCTGGATGTTCAGTAAGAAAGAACCTGACTGCAAGAGTAAATGTAAATCACCGATATTCTGCAAATGCACCAGACTCGGCCTCAAAAACATCCCTCAGAACCTGCCAATCGTCATCACCAACTTGGATTTGACAGATAATAAGATTGAATTTATAAGTGAGCAAGAGCTTACAAGGTACAGGGTCCTAAAAATATTTAACTCAGCCCGCAATAAAATAGTAAAAATTTATCCTGAGACATTCTCAAAACTAGCAAAGCTCACAAACTTGTACCTTTACCACAATAGCATAAATAAAATTCAGGCTGGTGCATTCTCAAATCTACCAAAGCTCATAATTTTGAGGTTAAATTCCAATCAAATAACTGAGGTTCAGGTTGGTGCATTCTCGAATCTACCAAACCTCGCATGTTTGAGGCTAGATTCCAATCAAATACCTGAGGTTCAGGCTGGTGTTTTCTCGAATCTACCAAACCTCGCAAGTTTGAACCTACGTTCCAATCAAATAACTGAGGTTCAGGCTGGTCCATTCTCGAATCTACCAAACCTCACACGTTTGAGGCTAGATTCCAATCAAATAACTGAGGTTCAGGTTGGTGCATTCTCGAATCTACCAAAGCTCACAAGTTTGTGCCTACGTTACAATCAGATAACTGATGTTCAGGCTGGTGTATTCTCGAATCTACCAAAGCTCACAAGTTTGAACCTACGTTCCAATCAAATAACTGAGGTTCAGGCTGGTCCATTCTCGAATCTACCAAACCTCACACGTTTGAGGCTAGATTCCAATCAAATAACTGAGGTTCAGGCTGGTGCATTCTCGAATCTACCAAAGCTCACAAGTTTGAACCTAGGTTCCAATCAAATAACTGAGGTTCAGGCTGGTGTATTCTCGAATCTACCAAAGCTCACAAGTTTGAGCCTAAATTCCAATCAAATAATTGAGGTTCATGCTGGTGCATTCTGGAATCTACCAAACCTTGCAGGTTTGAGCCTAAATTCCAATCAAATAACTGAGGTTCAGGCTGGTGCATTCTCGAAGCTACCAAAGCTCCGCCGTTTGTTTCTGAGCTCAAATAAGATATCTTTTCTTCCCCTGTCAGTGTACCACATGTTTGCATCCATTTCTCATGTAAATATTGACAACAACCCCTGGCAGTGTGACTGTAACATCATGGTTCCCTTCTGGCTAAAAATGAATGGGCTTCGTTCATTTAAAAACCAAATAGTATGCTCCCAGCCTGCCAAGTTCTCTGGAAAAAAGATTAAATATATCAACCCTGGGGACCTTTTCTGCAAAGTGCCAACCACATCACCCGTTCCTGTTAAAGGCCAATTTAAAAGTGGTATCAACTCCTCCAATGGCACCACTTCCATGTACCCCACCCCTCACTATCAATTGGACGGCAAACAAAATGCTGGATCAACAGCACGTCCTGTACTTACAAGTAAACCAGGAGGCAATTACAACAATTTCAATGGCCAATTTAAAAGTGCTAACAACACCTACATCTACACTTCCATCACCTCTCACTATCACTGGTACTTCAATAAAAATGCTGGCTCAACACCACGCCCTGCAGGCAGCACATTCACCATACTGTCTGTTGATAAAAGTACACCAGAGAACAGCACTTGTCATGTATCTGCTCCCAGTTTCCCCCAACTAGTTTTCATTGCCCTTGTCTGTGGTTCAATAGCTGGCATTGCTCTGATTGGTACAATTATCTTTGCTATCTCGTACAAGAGGAAACCCCGTTCAGGCAAGGATCCCAAATATTTTTTGAATGATAGAAGTCTTCAGGTTAAGGCACCCTCAGTTGCCTTGCAGGTTAATAATCATTACGAAGGTATCGACACTCCGCGAAAGAGTTATCAGCACCAGTGTCCAATCACTGAATCCAACACAAACACAGCAATTGTAGTGGCCGGTGATCATGATCACCAGTATGAAAATGACGCCCAACATAATCCAAGTAATCATGATCATCAGTATGAAAATAGCGACCAACATAGTCCTTGTAATCATGATCACCAGTATGAAAATAGTGACCAACACAATCCTTGTGATCATGATCACCGATATGAAAATAGCGATCAACATAGTCCTAGTAACCATGATCACCAGTATAAAAATAGCGACCAACAGAAGCCCAGTGATCATAATCACCAGCATAAAAATAGCGACCAACATAATAAGACAGTACAGAGCCAGTCTCAGCCCATGACTGAATCCAACACAAACACCACAGCTACTGTAGTGACCAATGATCATGATCGTCAGTATGAAGATATGAACCAAGTTGAACATAATAAGACAAAAAAGGGCCAGGCTAAGGCCACCAATGGGTCCAACACAAACACCACAGCTACTGTAGTGACCTGTGATCATGATCACCAGTATGAATACATGAACGCACAACACCATCAGACAGGGCATGGGCAATCTAAGATCACCACTGATGATAATGAATCGATGGATACTAGGAATGTAATATACACCGTAGAGCCGCCTGCCTCAGGGCCTAATTCTGTGTACAAATGTGAAAATGATCAGACAGGGCAGCGCAAATCTCAGACCACCACTGATGATAATGAATCGATGGATACTAGAAATACAATATACACCACGGGGCTGGCGGCTGCACAATCTAATCCTGTGTACAAAATGTAAACTTGATCTGACAGGGCAGGGCTAAATTTTTCCATAAAGTTTGACCAATTTTACCATTAAATCCAACACAAACAGCGCCGCTGCTGTAATGAACAATGAACAAATATATATGAACAAATAATGAACAGAATCATACAGAGCATTAGACCAGCTAGAATCATTCCTTAGTAGTAGGTCATGGAGTTGCTTTAGCAGCACAACCACCACATCTACTGGCACTGCAACATGGTCTCTACTATTAAACGAATGACTGTTCACTGGCAAACTAAATAAAAATGTTGAACCTAAAACCACAATAAGGAACATATGCTCTCTGTCCCTTTCAGAGGAATCATATCTGAATGGTATCTACCATTAAAAGAATAACATTGACTTTAACTGTTCACTGGCAAACTAAATAAATATGATAAACTTAAAACCCCATTAAGGAATAGATGCCCTCTGTCCCTTTCAGAGGAATCATATCTGATTGGCGAAAGCCAACCATTTCTTACAGCATTCTGCAACACAACGACTTCAGAAAACCCAGATATGTCCTCAAATCGAAGTTATTTCTGGGCCAGAAAGTCCGTTAAATCGATAAAACACATAAAAAAGTTAATAATGCAGATAGATGCAGAAGCCACCTGTTACAAGGAGTACGATCTTTTACGGTGGTCTGTGTTATTGTGTGGCAGTTGGTATTTTGTATTGATGTATTACATGCTTAAGGACCACAGGAAGAATAGCTGAGATGTCAAGCTAAATTGTGGATCCTAATCAAGTCAAAGTCAAAGCCATTAACATTAATCTATATTCTGAAGTGCTTAGTCCTTTAGACAGAATAACAAAGATTGTTATTCTCATCATAAATATCAACCAGAACATAATTTAGTTTTACAAGTTGTCCTGAGCGAGATCACCACATTTTAGAGTGTGGTCAATGTCATTTATTTTCTTTTATGTGTTAAAAGTAGTACAGTAATACTAAATGTACGTACATATATGTACTTGAGAAGGACTTACCAGGTTCTTGCATGAAGCAAAAATGTTAGTCGTCCATCTTAGTATGTTGTGTCTGTGGTGAAGGAAAAAAATACAATTTTCTAGTCATATAAAATATTCTACAA
The DNA here is from genome assembly GCA_013266295.2 of Branchiostoma floridae x Branchiostoma japonicum. Classification (NCBI taxonomy): domain Eukaryota; kingdom Metazoa; phylum Chordata; class Leptocardii; order Amphioxiformes; family Branchiostomatidae; genus Branchiostoma; species Branchiostoma floridae x Branchiostoma japonicum. The sequence continues at coordinate 14,453,264 of CM023836.1, forward strand.
AGAAAAATGTAACTCCTAACATATGAATACTATTATAATGATAGTGGTTATTTTATGGCCCCTCACTTAACAGTCGCATCAGTGATACTGGTATATGCATAGAACATAATTGAGTTTGCTTCTACGACTTGCAGTAAGTGCTAAAAACTACATGTAAATTGTAATGTACAGAGTGCTCACTTTGCAATCAGCAGTGCGACTTTTCGAAAATATTCCATACAGCTTATTCTTTTCTTTAAGCACTTATAAGAGAGTATTTTAGTTGAACACAAACCGCTACCGGAACACTAACACTCTACTGTAAGGCATTGCACAACTGTGTGGCCAAGGGCTAGAGAAATGGAGTTTGGTACTAGCAGCTGCCCAATACAACAGAAGTTGTGGGAAATATCCTATCCTTTTACCTAGCATGTAAATCTGTAAGTAGTAAGCCACAGTTCATTCAGTAAAATATTTGGAAAATGCGAGCAGATGCTTTGTTTACTCTCACATTTACATGTGTATAAATCAATATAAACCACACTAATCGAAGTAGTAATTGAAATTTTCCCATCTACATGTAACCTTCTTGATCAGGCTTCAAACTAGGTGTTTTACTTCATTGTAAATATTCAATTCAATTCGACAATATGAATTGTGTGTTAGCATTTGTGCATGATATTTCATATGGATCAGTTGGTGCTCTGGATAAACTAATCCACAATGCATATATTCAACAACTCATGTCACCTCGATTGTCGGGGAAGCCAGCAAGAGACTTTATATGATGAGAAACCTGAAGAAACATGGTCTTGACACGAGCGATCTCATCCTCATCTACATCGGGTTTGTGCGGCGTGATATGGCTTCCTGGACTGACCAGAGATTTGTCACAGATGATCGGACTAATGCAAAAAAGATCACTAAGAGTAATACCTGGGCCCGAGTATGACTGTTACTACACGGCTCTGAACACTACTGTCCTTATTAGACTGGATACCAGGCGTGAAGAACTGTGCCTAAGGTTTGCTCGTTCCCTCACAAGCAGTGAGAAATACCGTGCTTGGCTGCCAGCACAAAGGAGTGATGTCCACAATAGAACACTTAAAAACAGCACGAAACTACCTTACTGTGCCCGCCTGCTGAATGACAGTTAATGTTAATTAATGTTATAAGAGAATTTTAAGTCGTGATGTTAGTGATTTTCCATGATGTGCTACTTGTTTTAATTCTTATTTGTAACGTATGATGCTGATAAGTTCTGATTTGAACTATGTATTTGTGTGAAGAAACTGCAATTCAGCCCTGGTGCTGCAATTTTTTTTATTAGTGAAAAAACCATTATCTCTTCTCTCTCGCTAACTCATATAGACTTGAGGAACTAGTAAATGTTTATCTAACACAAGAGAATTTGTGTTCACTATTTTTCTGACTAAATAATAGTAGCGGCCCGTTGTGATGTGATCAGCCGAAAAATTGCAGCAGTTGTGGTGAGCTGCATTGCACTATCAGTCAATACAAAAAGTACGTGCGATACTTTACTTCAATAGATGATTACCCACACGTATTGAACATGCATATGTGTTAACACCTTGTAATCATTATAGAATAAAATAAAGGTTGTGTGTGAAACTAGTGCATCTTTATCAATTTCATTTGTCCACAGTTTAGGAAAGTCAGCCCACTGCTTGATATAGAAGAAGAAGAACTTTATTGCACGACAGTTGTACACGGTACAATGTATGGCAAAGACATAGTTCAGAAATAAAAAAAAGGGAATTAATATCTTAATTACCAAATAACAGAGGCTAATACAGTATTCAATAGGGCTAATAAAGGAAAGGAAATTAATATCTTACTAAATAACAAGGGTTATATGTATATAAACTTTCTTCCTACTTATAGATTATCTCAGTCCCCACGACACTCTAGATCTGAATCAGAGTTTTCTCATGTTCTTATAGAAGAAATCGGGTAGCCTCGCTGTGAAGTAAAAGCTCTTTTCACCCCTCATTTTCTCCCTAACTCCCAAGTTAAATTGCACACACACACACACACACACACACACACACACGCGCACGCACACACACACACACACACATACACAATCACTCACAAGGGCTCAAGAAAAAACAATATTTTCTGTCAAAATGAGGTATTTCCTTTAATAATGGTACTATAAGATCTGACATGAAACAGAAAAAACCCGGATAGAACCGTTTAGGAAACATTAAGCCATGTAGAAGACAAGAACATATCAACATTAGAAATCAAGCAGGTACACCTAATAAAAACAACTCTCTATTTACTAAAAACACGCGGTTAGCTGTTACCTTTACAGCCGCGGCGACAGCAATAACCATTAGAGGTAACTGTTGCAACCTGAACACTTATACAGTAAGAATTCGTATGCTGTTAGAATACTTATACTGTTAGAACACTTTTATACAGTATGAGTCTGGCTGACGGTGTGTTACACTTAACATTTCTGTCTTTCACAAGACAAAATGAATAAGAACAGTGGTGACTGGCTTGGCACAGACTTACTCACGTTACAACTGGCTTTCCAACAATTCGAGTGAACTATACACAAAATGGGATCCTAGAAAATATATTTCAAATAAAACTTGCAACATATTCGATTTTCATATTTGTAAACTGCACCTTACTATAATTTTTACCGCGTCGAAGTGAGTCATCTTGGGGTCCTTAAGCATAAGAATCCCCATAGGGCAAAAACTGTGCTCTGCTATCTTTAAAATTGGTCAGTTTCCCGCCCGATCAATCAAGTTGCTCCTGTGTGTCTCCCCCGGTTTCTACGACCAAAAAGAAAAAAAAAGGTTTTTTTTCTCTTTACTGAGATTGCAACAAGAGTAAAACGCTATTATCTGTATCTGAGTCCGAATCTGTTCCAGTACGGCATCGTCCTACATCAAACACAAAGATGGCGGACTCCGCCTGATCTGGTAACCTGGGTCATGTGAATCGGTCGACCCTATTGGTCGAGATCTTTATGGATTTAACGTATTGACCACTGGTGAGCTCACATTATTTATCACTGGTGATGTTATGGCGTCATAACCAATATGAAATGAGCTCGAGGTCTTCTGATTGGTCAAGGTCATCTGGCTACATAATAATAGCGTTTTATTCGACAAAGGTCAAAAGCTATCAAGTAGACGATATCAGGGTTTGTCACCACAACTGAGCAGTCAATGTGCGTAGAAAAGTAGTCTTTATACTTTCGAATAAGTTTTTATTATCCATAATACATACCAGACTGTTTATTTAAAAAAAATGTCACGATCGGTTGTGTAGTTTTGTAATCTCCAAGCAGATCATACGGTGAAAGGCAGCGTCCATTGGCTACCGAAAGATCTGCTGACACTGAAACAGGGAGGAGTGCTTCTTTTGAAAATTGGTGTTGTAGTCCCTCCTTGTTGACCATCAACAGAAATGTGAATCCCAAGCTTGAATCTGGGACAAAATCAGTCATGTAGTTCAAGATGAAGCGGCAGCTGAGTATACATTCACTGGCGGTTTGATGTTGTCATAGATGTTGTCTTTAACATTGTCATAGACGTTGTCTTTATCTACGCCCGAGCTGTATGAAATATAAAATTTCAATTAGTGTATTTTTAATGAGATACCGATAACAATCTAAACAAACATCAGTGATGATATCAGTTGCAATTAGAATACCGACTATAATCCAAAGTAAGCAAGAAATGTTTGTGAAATACTGGTTTTACCAACCTAAAAAATAATTTAAGTGTTCTAAAATTCAATGAAATGCAGTAGTTTGCTATGTGTTAAGTTTAACATGTATTTGGCGTGTAATTCAGCATGTGAAAGGTAATTTTAAATAAAAGTGCTAATTAGAATACCATTTGGCTAATTGATGAGCGAAAATCTAAAATTGTTGTCCGGGGTATAATATCGTCGGTTTCTATTATTTGCACAAACTACGGGCCAGGCAAAATCTGCATTGCAGAAATTCTTCTTAAAGCTGCACTATGGACGATCCAAAAAGTAAATTTTCTGGTCATTTCTTTACAAAGTAAGTTGAGTTAACCCTACTCTATTGCAAATTAATGCCATTTAGGAAGTAAAGGTGCCCAAATATGACACCATACGAGTGTCTTTAAAACTTGAAAACACAGCTGTTAGCGATGTTTGTTTACATTCTGGTAGGTTGTGGTGGTATCACTAACTAACGTGCGCCTCGTGTGGACTGGTTTAGCAACAACCAAAAATATCAGAAATGTGAGATAATTTCAGAAATATGTTGCAAATTGGAAGTAAATTACAATCACACGAATATTTTTCAATGAAAATATTTCCTTTTTTTGTGGTGCGAAAATGTTACATAATGCCCCTTTCATACAGAGAAAATATATTATATGAAGGCCGTACTTGTCATAGACGTGATCGCCAGGCTGGGTCTTGTCTATAGGCTGGCTCTCCATCAGATTCAGCTGAAGATCACTGTTTAACGTGATCTCTTCTTTCCTGATTCCCGCAGATAGAAAATTACATTCAAAATCAAAATCGTTTGAAACCCTTCACGTCAACATTTAAGCCTCATACCTACTGTCTATATTAACATTTGAGGATGCTTGCTGTTGACGATTTAGTCTGCGCATGTCCAGTTACAAATGTGAAATCCCCGAGAAGTAAACAAAACACGTCATACCATGTTTTAAACGTGTGTAGACGTGTTTTGTTTACGTCATTGTTACTTTATCTTTGACAGTAGACATGTAACCTTATTCTGGGTGTTCAAAACAAGGAAATGCACGTGACAAGTTCCCCAATGACACATATCATTTGGTACGTGTGTCAACTCACGGCAACAGGAAAAGACAAACGCGGGTGAGGGCCATTTTCAAGTGGCTTTACCCTGAACAATGTTATGTAGTTGAGAGTACCGTGGTCTACAGGTACAATGTATTGTAACACTGTTGAAGTATAACGTCTAGAAATTCTGACTATAGTCTATATATATTAGGGTCAGAAAGTCACATATGTCTACAAGCCATTTGGTGTTACTTTCAGACCCTAATAATATGATATAGTCAGAATCCCTAGATGTTATACTTCTTAATACATTGTAACTGTCGGCCACGGTAGACGGGGACAGTAAATGAATAAATGTTTTAACAGGCTGAGTAGGATTTGATCAGCATACCTGCTGTTTGCACGTAAACAGCACAGCAAGGCGACAAAAACGAACAGGATGACGACTGTCGCTCCTGCTGCTCCACCAATGATGGCGTAGGTAATAATGGCGTCATCAGCAGGCTTGTTGCAACTGCCAGCAGCGTTGTTTTTCTGGCACCTGTGAGCAAAACATGTACATAATTATAAGTCACGAGTATGACTTGGTTGGGATCAAAATGTGTTCTTTTTTCTAAAGATGTCTTTGGATATCTGTATCTGTATACCGGGTATAAACTATATAGCCTTCGGCAAAACACATCGACTTCAGAATGGGGATTTTCTTATACACAACCAGGGATTCTCTCACCTTCCTTATGTTTCAATGTCTGTCAGACACCTTCCTCGGGGCTTCTGGTAGGAGTACTGATTCTCGTCGCTATATACATCAGTTTCAGATTCAGTTTATTTGTTTCACCTGTAATTTTTGGCCTTTTTGGCCTGCTTTTCAGGTAATCCTGGTTACACATAAAATACATACAACAAATACACAGTACATAAACAATTATTAAAAATACAATATACTCAGCGTCAACTGAATCAAGTCCTGTTCTTAATGAACTGTTTAAAAGTCCTCAGACTAAGCAGTTGTCTTTGCTGCAGCGGTAGAGTGTTCCACAGGTAAGGTCCATAGTGCTGCAGACTGCACCGGAATGCAGTGACTCTTGCTGGTGGACAGGAGAGTAGGTGGGGGTCGTAGTCCCTAAGACGTTTCAACTCTGACCGAGTAGTCCGTATGCTTAATGTTGGAGAAGTCTCCCACTTGAACAAAGATGCCATATACTCCGGCGAACTTCCGCGAATTGCCTTAAAGACATTTACAAGAGTCGTAATTTCTGTCCGTTTACGCACAGAATCTATCCCTGCCTCAGTTCGCAAGTTATCAACTGAGACATGGTCCTGGAGTTTGTCTCCTGTCATGAGCCTTGCAGCTCGATTCACCAGTCTGTCCAGCTTAGACATAAGAGTTTTGTTGCCTTGTACAAGACTTGGTAGCCATGCTGTGGCACAATGGTAATGGGAAAGCTTGTATGTAATCAAGTGACACGTTACCTAACCAGATGCGAACTTCTCACGACTCACCAAAGCGGGTTCAGGAAGCACCATAGCACAGGGACTGTTCTACAGAAGATTGTAGAGGACATTACATCTGGATACAACTGCAGTAAGGTCACAGTCGCACTGTTCCTGGACTTAAGGAAGGCTTTTGATTCGGTTAACCATGGCATTCTGTTAGGCAAACTTAATAAGCTTGGCTTTGACAGTGATGCCATGAGATGGTTTTTCTCTTACCTGTCTGAGCGCTTCCATTGCACATGTCTTCAGGGTCAACACTCTACAAAAACTCGGGTCTCCTGTGAGGTTCCTCAGGGAAGTATTCTAGGACCCATACTGTCTGTACGTAAACGACTTACCCAACGTCATTGAAAAGTGCAGCATTCACATGTATGCTGATGATACGGTCTTGTATTACTCGGCTGCTTCCGTGAAAGCCTGTGAAGAGACCGTTTCTATGGACATGAATAGGGTTGTAAAATGGTTAAATGAAAACAAGTTGCTGATTCATCCTGACAAGACCAAATCAATGCTCTTTGGGCTCCCTCAGAAACTTAGGCATGCTGGGACATCCGTCCGCATAACAGACGGTGTGAACGTATATAAGCAAGTTGATTCGTTCACTTACCTGGGCATTACTCTAGACCCATTACTCAGGTGGGCAGCACATGTGCGCAGAATCACGAAGAAGCTTCTTAGCGGCCTCGGAGCCATGGGACGTGCTAGAGCCCTTGTTAAAAAGGAAGTTCTGCGAACCATGTACCAGACACTATTACTGTCCCATCTGGAGTATTGTGTAGGTGGCGCTTTTGTGGCGAGAACACAATCCCAAACGTCTGTGCTAACTTAGCCGCATATAGCGGCGAGAAGCAGTATTCCAATCAGACGTTCTGAGGAGGGTGTCTAATAGACATCGAAACATATTATTTCATTAGGCTAAGTAAGAGTCCTGGGTTGTGTATAAGATGACCCCTATATCCTTTGTTCTACCAACCTGATGAATTTTTTTGGGGGGGGGGGGGGGGATAACTTCAATTAGATATAAACGGTACTGTTAGGCAGGTACAAGTACAACCGTGGAGGGTGTACATGACTTACAGTGACGTAACGTCCACTCCCAGGGTATTGTTCATGTCTGCCTGAGCGGCGCTGACCAGGACATCCTGCACCTGTGATGACGTCACGTCGGAGCTAGCTGCGGTTCTGATGACGTAGTCAACGATCACGCTGCCGCTTCTGAAGCCAAAGATGGTGACTGACGTGATGGCCGAGCCAACATCAACGTCGGTTTCCAGGTATAATGTTATCTTGGAGTAAAATGTTATCTTTGACATTATCTGACTCCATATGGACATTCATCAAGTTTAATAACCATATTTCAATTTTAAGAGAAATTATGTAACATTTTTGCACTAAAAATAGAAATATTTTAATTGATTATTCGTGTGATTGTAATTTACTTCCACTTATCAACGTAGTTGTGCAATTATCTTATATTTCTGACATTTATGGCTGGTGCTAAAACAGTTCACAGAAGGCGCACTCGGGTTGTAATACCACTAAAAAGTACCAGAATGTAAACAATGGCACTTATTTTCAATGGAGTTGGATGGATTAAATTTACTTTGTAAAGATGACCAGAAAATTTACTTTTTGAATCGTCCTAATGTTTCAAAATGCAGGTTTAAGAGCAATACAGAGGAGATTCAGAATGATGAATATTAAAACATTGTTGAAGATCAATATCTTTTTAGTACATTTATGTCGTACTAACCAGTGAAATCACTTGCGCGGCAAGATCTTGGTACGCGGTCGATTCAGGATCGTTCAGGTCATCCGTAAAGGTCATTGACACCAAGGTCATCTCGTAGTACAGTAAGGTATCAGCTGAGGAGACGTTACAGAGTATAACGGTCAGACTCTTGGTTTGTTGCGATAATGGCAATAAAATGTACTCTCAGAAGAACAATAAATGACAAAAAGACACCAACCATTTACTGGAGAATACAGCATACTTAGACATAGTACAACAAAAAATGATACAGATATAGTTTCATATCTTGAAAGTACACCTGTGTTAATAGAAGTCATTGTGAAGCGAGTTTAAACAGTAATTTCTAACACAAGAGTCACGTGTGTCATCTGCATAACTTGACGTCACAGAACCTCTGGATTGCTCATTCCTTGACAAAGAATGTTGTACAGTCAAAAATTTGGGTAAGACCAATTTCTTGTGTTGGACATTACAGTTTAAACCTGCTTCATAATGATATATGTTAACGTATTTGGGGAAATGTATATTTATTGAAACATGCGTACCTGTACCAGTTGTGGACGGATGGACTGTTGATAAGGTCGTGGTTGCTGGTGACGTAAGGGTACGATGTGTTGTGGCGCTATCGCGGGTTGTTGAAGTTAAAGCAGGAGATCGATGGACGGTTGATGCTGATGAGATAGAGCTATCTTGTATTGTGACGTCAGCATAAGTTGTAGCCACATCAGTTGATGATTGGTAGATTGTTGATGATGACGCAATGTCTGACGGTGTAGAGCTGTGTTGCGATGTGACGTCATCAGCTGTTGATGGACGGAGAGTTGGTGATGTCGTCACCGCTGGTGCTGTAGACGTGTGCTGTGATGTGACGTCATCTTCAGTGACTTTTCCTTCCGTCGTCTGCATCATCGGTGATGTTTCCATGACAACGGTGGAGATGCTGACTTCATCAGTTGCCTGTTCCACTGTTGTCTGTTCGGTATAGATGCTAACTTCATTAGTTGTCTGCTCCACCATTGTCTGTTCGGTTGAGATGCTAGCTTCATCAGTTGCCAAGTTTACCGTTGTTTGTTCTATTGAGATGTTGACATCCTCGGTTGTTTGTTCGTTCGTCATCTGGTCCGGTGCACCTGTGGCTGTTTCCATGACAACGGTACTGATCGCCTGCACCTCAGTGTGGGACAGCTCAGTGCTATGTCCTTCAGTTGACATCACAAGGCTGTCGTCTGACGTTGTCACGGCATCTGCCTCCGTCTCCATGGTAACAGCCATAACATCCGTTGGTTCCATCGACGTCACGTGATCTTGAGGGGAGGTTGTCGTTTGGTCAGACGGCATGGAGGTGGTAACTTGTCTGGTAGTAGAATGAGAAGTTGTTCCCATTTGCGGTGTTTCTGGGGTTGCAGTGGACAGGGTGGTCGACTCTGCTACTGACGTTGGTACCGAGGATGGAACTGCTGTCGTTGGTATGACTATATGCGAGAAAGAAGCAAATGAGAAACTATTGTACGACTCTATATCCCATTGTATGTGAGTCGTATCTCCGGACTTCTGACTGGAGTACTGCTACTCGCCGCTACATGTATATATAGCTGATGTAGGCGGCGCTTTTGTTGCGAGAAGCAGGAATCCATTCAGAAGCTTTAACTAAATGGAGATGTCCGATAAACATAGAAACGTAAGCAAAGTGAGAGACTTTACTGGTTGTGTAAAAGAAAACTCCAATATCCCATGTTCTAACAACCTGATGAAATCATTTTTCGATGTTACCTAGATACTTAATTACGAGGAATGTAAGTATGGGCGTACTCACAATCACATTCAAGAAGCTCCACTCGCAGTCGTATGAAATTGTTACCCTCCCAAGTCTGTGGGTTTATCCTGATGTACTGTGCGGTCACTGGAGAAGGCAGTGTTTGCTCAACTATAGTGGAGCCATTGGTGTTGCCGTCAAATATCTGTAATAAGTTAATAAAAGGTATTCATTGGCATGTATTGGGTACTGCTTGAGTGGATTATAAAGTGTTATGAATCTGCTATATGTGTTTCAAAACCAATAAGGCAAAAAGAGATGGCAGACCGAAGGGATTTCACATACACAACACACACACACATACGCACGCACACAAACACACACAAACGCGCACACACACACATGCACAGACTAAAACGCATACAAACATAACGTTACAGATAAAAACACACACGCAGGCACACACACACATACATACATACATACACACACACACACACACACCCTTCCTCTCTATCTTTCCCCTCAGACACACACTTTTCACACGGAGAGAGAGATATAGAAATACAAACACGTGGCACACACATACATACACATATGCACACACATACACGCACAGTCAGGCGAACACAAACATTCACACACAAATACACACACACATAAACGCACACATACAGACAAGCAAACATACACACACACACACACACACACACACACACACACACACACACACACGCATACATACACACATAGTGCGGCCATATACCTTTACATCCATACACGTGCGGGATTGCGCGCACACGCGCACAAGTACACAGACAGAAACACTCAAACAACATTTCGCACTTCCCTTTAGTGGTGAAGTAAAACACTGTCAACATACCGTATCATTTTGCCAATAACCGTAAGTCTCCCACGAAGTGCCGTTATCACAATACATGAGTTTGTAAGACTTGGTGTGCCCTCCCCACAGGCCTTGTGTTTGGATACCTGTGATGACCTTCTGACTCCCGAGGTCGATCTGTAGCCACTGGTCTGTGTTTACGGTGTCTGTCTGCCACGCCTTGCCGTTATTCAAACGACCTCTCCACGCTTCATACCCAGTGTCCTCAGTAGATGCCGTTATGTGGTCGTCAGGAATGACGCCGCTCTCCATTCCAAGTGACGAAGAAGAACAATCGGCGAAAGCTTGGTTTAGAGTAAAGTTTGCAGTTAGTTAGAATGATTTCATGGTATGTGTGTTAAATTAGAATCTTTAGATGCAGAAATAAGAGACTAATTATGAACCCATTACCAATTAATGTAGACAACTATACCACTTTGTGCTTTTGTCGTGTAAGAAATATTTCAATACCACAGCATTGCCCCTTGAAATTTTACAAGTCAGTGGCCTCCTATTTCAGGGCGAAGTTAAGATTTCAACCTTACACACAATAAATGTTAGCTAAAATTTTGACCTTGCACTAACATTAAGAATTTACTTAACATTTTGATGTAACATACAAATACTGTGACGAACTATTCTTATTGCTGATACGAGAACTTGTACCTCCTTAGAATGGAGGTACTGTATTGCTTTAGTCTGTTTGTCCGTCTGTTTGTGATTCGGATATTGTGGTTAACGGAAGCTGCAGATGGATTTTAATGATATTCGATGAGTTGCTGGGCAGGCAGGCTCGGAACCCCGCCTAGGAGTCGAATTAACCATTTCGGAATGTTTTTGTAACAGTTAAGTTATTTTCTATCCTAAACAAACATTCCGGTATGCTGTTATCTGCCATGTAGCTGGTCATGTAGCTGTTGTATCCAGAAGCGTGCTTTATCCAAAAGCATGCAGTCAGACACGGCTCTAGATAGTCTACGCGTATCCAGAACCATGATTTACCCGGGAACCACGTTCAGGCACGATTCTGGATAGTCCTTGCGTACGTTCTTGGATGCGCAGAGACTATCCAGAATCATGCCTGATCCTAACCCATTCAGGCATAGAGTTAGACAGGCGTGGGTTGGGATAGGATAGTAGCCAAAACGAGAAGCGTAGGGATTTTCTTTACCTTGACCACAAAGTCAGAGCATAAGAGTTGTCTCCAAGATAATATACTGAGTCGCAATCGACAGACGTCAGAATTTATGAATAGCATATAATACGGACAATTGACTATGTTTACAACATTATAGTCATAACAGACTTCTATACTGTATATATATATATATATAAGTATTTGTTGCATCCAGAACCATGTTTTATCCAGAAATCTGCTCAAGCACGGTTCTGGATATAGTTCATACGTATCCAGAACCATGCGTTTGGAAAAATCTAAGGTCTTCACAACATCGCCTGATCCTAACCCCAACCCATCCAGGTATAGACCTAGATAGGTGCGGTTCTGTATATAAAAGCATTCACGTCATCTGAAACTTGTTACATGACATCTAGTGTTTTCTAGTCGATTAGTTTTAGTTAGTTTGTGTACCGAACAAATATAGGCGGTGCTTTGACAAGGCAGGAGAACTAAAGGTAAGCGTTTCGTCCTTTCAGAGAAATGGCACACGTATTTACCGAGTCTGGTGTGACAATACACTGAAGGCGGGTTCGGCAAATATGGTGCCTGCTTTACTCTAACGTATGACAAGGGGGGATTAGTCAAAATTTGCTTAATGAGCGAGGGGTATCTTGCTCTTAAAGATTTTAGGCATTTGCCTGTTAAAAAAATGTGAAAAAATCTAAGCTAGCTAACCCTTTGCAACCAACATTTGTTGAGGTTATTATGTTTAGAACGGCGCCTATCTAGATCTATACCTACATGATTTGGGGTTAGGATCAGAACGGTTTTGGATAGTTTACGCATATCCAAAAACGTAGATTTGCCCCAGACATGATACACAAAACACTTGGACTATCCAGAACCTGAGCATGGCTCTGGATAAAGCACGGTTCTGGATATAACAGAGGTCAGGTTTGTTTTATTTTATGAGATCAAATTATGCGATTTTCGGACCAGTTATTGCAATCCAACAATTTTTCGTTTGTCTGTATCTTTAAAGGCATGTAATACAATTTTAGGGCGGCAACACAAAAATATTGTGAATGAGGAAATCCGTCTGATATTAACATTTACTGCCATTTCTTTGCACATTTTCATTATTTCATACTTAAAGCGTTTGAAACCACCACGTGAAGAGTTTTTTTATTTTTGTTTGCTACCAGCAATAAATAGCTTGAACCAGCCTAAGGTACGAAACAAGCAATCGTTTTCCGTCAGTGACATCACATTTTTGCTTTACAGATATCAGCATGCCCTCGGATAGAGTTAATTTAGCTTACAACTGTATATAAAAATTAATGACCGGAAATTACCTTTGAAAAGCCAGTTTTACTGCCCTGAAATCGCTTTTGGTGCCTTTAAAGATTTAACAGAATGGACATGAAATCTATATGTATTGCAGAAACCCTTATAGTTTTAAAAGTTTGATTCGGAGTATTATGCTGTACAATTTCATTGAAGGGTAAAGAAATATTCAGGTGTCTAGCTGATTGTAACTTGATGTATTATGTTCCAACAAAGAAGCAAATTAGGCTGTTGGGAACTTAAAATTTACCTTTAGCGGAATATTGTATCTCTGACAGTTGGGATCGAAGAGAAGAATCTTACCTGTGTCTACGAGAAAAATCACCAAGATCATTAGTCTCAAAGTAGTCCCTTGAAAACAGCCAGCCATTTTCACTTCGCTTAGAATGTCCTTCTCAACCCTAAAATTTTTATGTCTGCTTTGAATTAAGCACTGTGTTAAAGATTTAGTAGCTTGTTAAACTGACCACACCTTGTACCTATATGGAGTGCTGACATAATGACGTCAGTAGCCCCTAGCAATCATCTGATTGGTGGAACGGGGTGATCTCATTAGCTCACTCAGGGGACAACAGTTAAGTTTGAATGGCGTTATCTACATGTAAGCCCAGCTGCACTGGAAGGTTTGATCCACTCACATCGGGAAAGTGCGGTGGAATCTTTAGCGTGCTCGAGGCATGACAATCCTAAATGGCAGCACCTCCGGCTTTACCGTGGCACGTCCCATCCAAGAGTACGTCCCCTATGAAATCTAGATACTATAGTAATTTTACTTAGAGTCTAGCGAAGCAATAGGTATAAATTGTCTTTCCTAAGGGCACAACATTAGGGCCTGTGAGGTATTATGCCCAGTTGATGCTGCATCTATGGGCATTAGGGAATGTATCAAAAAGAATCCCTGTACCGTGAACGACTTTCACATCACAAGGTGACAAAAGTTTGCATTGCTGACCCACTTAACGAATATCACTGCTGGCAGCTAGTCATTACTGGGTGTGTTTTAATGATAGATTACAATGGTATTGAATGGAAAGAAGTAAACAAATAAGGATGGTGGTTTAGTGAGCTTTTGCCACCCCGTCTACTTAAGTTAGTGTAAAAATAGTTCTAAATATATTGCAAGGGAAACAGGCTAACTTTAGACACCGTTAAAACATTGAAAGGCGTATCCATTGTGTGACTAATTACAAAGCAAACTGGTCAAGCAAACACAACGTGTACAATCACAACAAAAGGAGCAGTGTAAATATTTACCAGCTTGAAGTTGGGTGAAACAGCCATCAGATTTTTCTGTATCGTATCCACTTTGAGATGAATTTGAGCCAAATTTGACTGCAAACCATGCCTAGACCAGTTTGAAATTTGAATAATTCGGCTGGCCTAGCCGAACAGTAGCCGACCTGGCCGAACATCAGTCAAACAGTTAAACAAAGATTGAGGCGAGAAAACATAATATCATAAACAACAGGTCTTTTATTCGTGTATTCAACAGTATATACCTGTCCTTAAAAAATAAACAAATAAAAAACAATTGCTGTAGCCTTATAGTGTGTTACGTTTAAAGTTGGTTTAGCGAATGTACCACATTAGCAACCACACATAATATCGGTACTCAAGGAATTTTGTAATGTGTAGAAAAAAGGAGACGTACTTCGGAAAGCAAAAACATGAAGCAGTAAAGTAATTATGATATCTACAACATTCCTCTTGGTATAAAAGGCACACGTACAAAGCACATCCTATTCTAATCAATACGGAGGTATATGTGCAAGTACTTTCTACTAAGGTAAACACATATATCTGTACACAAAAACTTGAGATGATAACAGAGGACATTATCTTCAAGTGCTTTAGACAAGATTCAACAAGATGTCTAATGGCTCCGCTGTTGTATCCAGAACCGTGCTTTATCCAGAACCATGTTCAGGCAAGATTCCGGATAGTCCACGCGTATCGTATCCATAACCGCGCCTGTGGTGCATTTACGTTCTTGGATACATGGTACAGAAACTGTCTAGAACCGTGCCTGATCCTAACCCTGACCCATCCATCCCTAGAAGTAGGTAGACACGGTTCTGGATACAATATCATCTTAGTTCAAATGCTTGTCCGCAATAGATTTGGTCTTCAACACGACACTTGCTCACCTGGGAAGGGAACAGACATTTTATGATGGGTTAATGTTTTGATGGGAGAAGATTATGTTGCCTGTAATGAATTATGTCTAGGTTAGTGGTGGTAGGAAATGTCGTTGGCGATGAGGGATCGAAGCATGGCCAGGTATGCCCCCCCCCCCATTGCTGCTGCCACTGCATAGGAGGCGTCAACATTTAACAATAAACAAGGTCTACAAACTTTATCAAATAGTTTGCCGATCACTGTATTACAACACAAGTACAATGTATCGTGTATTGTATTGCAAAGACACTGCTGAAACTGCTTAAAAAGTTCTTATGTTCTATATATTTAAAAATATTCTGTGTCAACTCTTATTTTTGTACCATTTTACACGACAATCCAAAGGGTTAGTGGTATTTAAGGATTAGGCTTGACAGAGGCTATTGTTGGGGTCACCTTGTCAATAGAGTAGAAAAAACCTCATTGACTGGCTACCCGGTTAATAGCCTCTGTTATAGTTTACTTGAGTTTACCTGCTGTAAGCCGGGTTGTGCAGGTCCAACGTGTCCGTGTTTGCCTTTTCCACTTCATGCAGTCCGGCATTCTCGTGCTGAAAGGTCCCTTTCCCTCTCCTGTCAGAATGTAAAGAACGAGCTGATATAAGTGGTCATTACGGCAGATCTCTATGGTCGTTTGCGGGTCTGTAGGAATCTGAACCGCGCCCATTCAAGCCTTTAGTAAACACTGTTAAGTGTGGTATTTGAGGTTGTAAGGAAGGTCAGCAGGATACACCTATATACCCGCCATGCCCTGTAATAAGGTTCGCTTTGTAAAATTAATTAATGACTGTGGGTATTGTCCTATTAAAGCGTGACAAATGATATAGGTTCAATAGTGTTAGCCTGTTTGTTACACAGTTACCACTATTGAGGCCTGTTTCTTAGCAATCTTAAGCAGAGTAAATCTAGATCTAAGTACATGGCTAAGCCTCGAGGTCATACTGTAGAGGAGGGAATTCCACTTATGGACGTAACGCCTCTGTCACACATAGCCGAATATGGCCTCCCGAACATTGGCCAAACTTCCTGCAACTATGGTTGGGACTAGTTCGGGAACAAGGTCGGCTGTGGTTGGGCGTTGTTCGGCGAGGTCAGCTACTGTTCTGCTGCACCAGCCGAAAGTTTTAAAATGTTAAAAACATTCGGGTGTGGACGGGTGGTGCAGCCATGGTTTGATGGTAATTGGCTAGCGTTCTGGAGTAGGTCAACAGTGGTCGGGGCGTGTACGTGGGTTAATTTTGACTCAATTTAAACTCAAATTTGATCCTTATCGAAAAATAGGCGTGGCCTAAATTGGGCCAGACTGCTCCCCACCTATTGCCAACCTTGGTTGGTTTGTGGTCGGGGGAAGGTTCTGAATGTGTGACAGGCGCTTAAACGACACATTTCTCACCTCGTATGCCGTCTGCAGCAGATACAAACGGCCAAGATCACAATGATGAGAGCAAGGGCTCCCAAAGATCCTCCAATGGCTGCATACAACAGGACGTCATTTCCTGCGGCTCCAGTATTTGTTGTCGTCACTTCCGGTATTGGCCTGTTTGTTGGTGTTGTTGTCAGCCCGATGCAGCTCCCATCAGAACTAGATGTCTTACAGCTACCATAAGGGAGAAGAACACATCTTAGACTATAAATGCAAAGCGTTGTGTCAGACTCGTGGCAAATAATTTAAATAATTAAAGTAGAAAGGCCGACAATCGCTCGCAAGCAAACGCAGCATATTTCACTCCGACTCCTTTCCCATAAAGATGGACAGTTGGAAACTCACAATTGTGAAAATTTAGCACATTCCAAGAAAAAAACATGAGGAAAAGCAATATATTTCATCCTTACCTATGGTATGGAGTGAAATATGAATATTTAAATTCCTTGAAATAAAGTGAATAATTAGTAAAAGATGCTGTTACTTTTACCATATCAATATTATCAATTACTCACACAGACTCGCTGTCCACTCCAAGAGTGTTGTTGGTATCCTCAATGATGGCGTTAACCAGCACCGCTTGGATTTGCTCTGACGTCACATCCGTTTCCGGGACTGTGGTGATTCCGAAGTCAACAATGACGCTGCCGCTCTGGAAACCATAGATAATGATTCCATCTACAGATGAGCTGACAACATCGTCCGTTTCTAAGTATGATTCCAGCTAAAAGAAAGAGAATTTAATATCTGATAAACAATATCGGTCAAAGTGATTGTGCTACCGATTAACACCAACTATAACCGTTTTACATCCAGCCATAATTAGTATCTGTGAACATAGACGTTTGTACATGAAATATACACCATTCTAATGTCATCATACTTCCACTTCTTAATTCCTACAGCCAGGTTATTATAATATTTGCATTGTTTGCTTCTCATAAGAACGTTTTGCAATGTTGATTGAATACCAAACGGTTTGTACTAGATTGACTTACTACACAGCCTACCAATCATTTCTTTTTACTATTTAATGACACATTCCCACCCAGCTGCTGTTCTCTGTTTTTGTTATGTGCTGTTATTGTATTCTATGTTTGGTGGTGAGGATAAAATTAACTATAGCTAGAGTACCCCATCACCATGTTTTGTATTGTCTATGTTGACTCTGCAAAAAAAAAATGTTGATTGAATAATACTATAGTAAGATGTATTTAGGAACAGTTTAGGTAATTTAATGACGCTTAGACACATGCCAATCAATTAATTGATTGCCAAATAGTCCATGGAACGTGTTTGTCTGATAAAACCTAAGGTTGTTAAAAAGATTGATGAACTTTTACTTACCGTACTGCTTACTACTGCAACAAGGTCTTGATACACAGACGTGTTTTGGTCGGCCAGGTCATCTGTGAAGTTCTTGCTAGTCAATCGCATCTCGAAGTAATAAATTACGGGAGCTGCAAGTGGATGAGCAAGTCATTCGGGGATTTTACTCATTTCTGGAAGTACTTAGAGATTTTCGTGAACTTATTGGGACAACTGAGGGGTCAATTTACTGTCTGAACAAATATGCAGACAAACCCACAGACAAACCCATCAAAACAACTTTCCCGTTTCGGGAAGTAATAGAACTATGCGTCATTCTTTGTTATGATGATAGATCCTTTACAGCAGAACATTAACCGAATACAATGACTGCAACATTTAAAATCCAGAACACGTTTTTATATAGTTTATTGAAACATTGTTTTTGCATTATTTTATTGTTTGCGAATACTTTGCCCTAGACCCCCGATTTCTTTTATAGGGATAGTAATACTGGGTATTGGGCAATATGTGACTTCAGTGGTGGTAAAAAAGGCCAAATATGCATGTACAAATGAGCACTATTGTTTCAATGACAATCGACTCTGTACTAACCTTTGTTTGTAATAGAGGGCTTAGATGTATTTAACGGTGTTGTCTTTGGTCTTTCTGTTGCTTTATCTTCAGCGGTTGATGCAAGTTCAGTTGTTGTCTTTGTTGCGGGAATAGATATAGTTGTTGTATTAGGTTTTTCTGTGGATGTTGTAGTTGGCTGTTCTGTAGAGGTTACAGCTGGCACAGAAGTTGTAGTTGGTTGTTCTGTGGAAGTTGTAACTAGTACAAGGGTTGTAGTTGCTTGTTCCGTAGAGGTTATAGCTGGCACAGAAGTTAGCTGTTCTGTTGATGACGTAACCAGCACAGGATTTGTAGTTGGTTGTGCTGTGTTGGTTATAGCTGACGCAGGCGTTGTACCTGGCTGTTCTGAGGAGGATATGACTGGTACAGAGGTTGTACTTGGCTGTTCTGTGGAGGTTATAGCTGGCACAGAGGTTGTACTTGGCTGTTCTGTGGAGGTCATAGCTGGCACAGAGGTTGTACTTGGCTGTTCTGTGGAGGTCATAGCTGGCACAGAGGTTGTGCTTGTCTGCTCCGAGGAGGATATGGATGACACATATATTGTTGTTGGTTGTTCTGAGGAGGTTAGAGCTGACACATAGGTTGTACTTGGTTCTTCAGGGGAGGTTGTAGCTGGCACAGTGGTCGTACTTGGCTGTTCTGTTGACGGTATAGCTGTCTCCGACGTTGCAGTTGGCTGTGCTGTGAAGGCTAAAGATGGCACAGAGGTTGTAGATGACTGTTCTACGAAGGTTGTAGCTGACACAGAAGCTGTAGTTTGCAGTGCTTTTGAGGTTGTAGCTGGTATAGGATTTGTACTTGGCTGTTCTGATGAGGTTATAACTATCCCAGAGGTTGTGGTTGGCAGGTCTGTCGGGGTCACGGCTGATACAGAGGGTGTAGTTGGTTGCTCCATCGGAGTTACAGCTGTAACAGATGTTGTTGCTGTTGAGGTAGGGGACGTCTCTCCTGTCGAGGTAACAGCTGAATCTAAAGTGGTGTTATATTGTTCTGCTGAGGTTGTAGCGTTCTCAAAAGTTATGTTGACCTCTGCTGTTGAGGTTGTAACGTTCTCGAAAGTTGTGTTAAACTGTGCTGTTGAGGTTGTAACGTTCTCGAAAGTTGTACCGATCTCTGCTGTTGAGGTTGTAACGTTCTCAAATGTTGTGCTGAACTCTATCGTTGAGGTTGTAGCGTTCACCGAAAATATGTCAGGCTTTCCTGTTGTTGAATTTGTTTGTGGCTGGGATGACGTAACAAGGTGTGCTGTAGAAGTATTAGCTGACTCAGAGGATATCGACACGGGTACTGAAGTTGCTGTCATAGGCGTAGCTGTGGCCGTAGATCCTTCGATTAGAAGGGGAATGAAACAGTCCTTTAAGTGCTCTAGTGAAAGCATAGAGTTAAAGATTTATTCAACATCTCAAAGTGCTTAAACTAAATCAGGGGTCTCAGCACTTAGTGATAATTATTAAACCTATAAAAGGTAAGCAATTTGCACATCCCTGGGCTTTTATCCTGAGCCTCTATGTTAAATCTTTAATAAAAAAACACCCTAAAAACGCCTGAAACCTTACCTAATGTAACAGTTGTAGTAAACAACAAGATGACCATGCAGACATGTAGTCTCTCGGGGTTTGTCCTCAAAACCACCATTTTGAATCGCAGAAGTCCTCGAGGTTTTTGGACTAAAAAGGTTCGTACACGTCCAGTAACATTCAGTGAGGTGCCACGCCTGGCACACACT
This sequence comes from Branchiostoma floridae x Branchiostoma japonicum, assembly GCA_013266295.2. Classification (NCBI taxonomy): domain Eukaryota; kingdom Metazoa; phylum Chordata; class Leptocardii; order Amphioxiformes; family Branchiostomatidae; genus Branchiostoma; species Branchiostoma floridae x Branchiostoma japonicum. The sequence continues at coordinate 14,473,666 of CM023836.1, forward strand.
TATATGTACCCTGCCTCGCCCTGCCTCTCCTTGTAATGGAATGTTTCGGTGACGGCAAATTTGCGATATTGCAAAATAATTTGCAAAAGCGGTCCCTGATTGGACGTCCTTTGGCGGCGGTTGAATCAAAGCCCTTTTTATAGAAAGCCTCATAATGGCCCATGATGTCATTCTTTCAGGTGAAGTAAAATATTAACTCAAGTTGATAACGTCGGGGTAATTATCGTTAACTACGTGTCGAACTGCACATGGATCACCCTCATTCAACAACAAATGCACTTTGCACTATTTACATTTAGTCTAGTATTTTGCATACTTAAAATACAAACTAAAAAGTCTCATATATGGGACGAATATACAGTATATAGCTAATATACAATGTATGCCTATCAAGTTAGCAATCTGCCTTAAGTGTTCATTTGACGTGAGGCAGGGGCGGAGCCTAGATTAGAGGACTCATTAGATAAACATTGCTATGGCAGCAAGTGCGATGTTTGGATGCTATTTAAGACCTTTATCCAGACTCCTTTGCAGGCGTTCCCGATGCGATCGGGATTTAAAATCCTGTCTAATTTGCGCCATTTCCTGATTGGCCAGGTTTATTGATCTCACGCTCCTCTCTGCATAATCGCTTTACGGAAGCTGAAAGGGAACTTGGCCAATCAGAAAATACTGCAAATTAGAAAAAAAAGGCAAGTCAGAGCCCCCTCTCCCTAAAGATTCCGATCGCACTAGGAACGCCTGCAAAGGAGGCGAACCTTTGTCCCCTTGAGGACTCGGCTAATACTATTATTACACGATACTAAGATTCTCGCCACCATAACAACAAGCCGTGCTACAGAGGAATCTGTGCTGCTCGTCAAATCGCTGCGACCTTGATGTGGTGTGGTGTTAAAGCCGGTGTCAAACTAAGGTGGCAAAGACGTAAATCCCTATCCTGTACACCTGCCAAGTACTCTTTGACTTGAAGTAGAAGAGTCTGCAGGTATTTTGGAACGTTCGGAACATGAGTTCAATGACCGTAGAAAAAGGCTCCAATCCATTTGGCCTTCAAAGGGGGTTGTGGGAGATTTGAGAGAGTCCACTAGAACCATAGGGATGCGTACTATTTTAACGTAAAATTCTGCTGATTCCACTGGCCGGTGAATCGCTACGGTACAGAAGCCATTACGTAAGTCATGATTTTAGAATTATCAAAATGTCGTAAAGTTTCATAGATCTTGGAATCTTTTTTTCCTAGGCTCAAAAATGTTTACCTAGGTCCTCCCCCTCAGACGACCGCCCCCCCCCCCGCTAAACATCGTACACTCCCTAAGTCTAAATCATCCTAGATCAGCATGAAATGTAAAATGTACTTTACATAGATTCTTTCTTATTGTTGTATATGTAACGAAGTTGAATTTTAAAAAAATTATTATTGTCCCGGGGAAAAACAAAGATGGCGGGCTAAAACAGCTAAAAAACACCACGAGAAGGCTCTCGGGAAGGGTCCACTTTCAGCTATCTAACAGTCCCTTTGTACGGATTCTCGCTTAGCGGTCCGTAGTGGTACTGCAGATTAGTCTCTGTTGCCGCGTGTATGATACATACTAGTATCTTAAAGGGAAAAATCTCTTTCTCGATGCCAATTCGTCTACCTGTCTACATGTTGTATCCTGCTGTCTATTAGTAACTATTTAGCTATTGTTGGATTCAGATTTGTTGCGATTATATAGATACATACATACATACATACATACTGTAGCTAGCTAATATCTAGCTAGTATCTAGCTAATATCTAGCTAGCTAGCTACCTACAAAATCTAATTGTTATTAGATTGATCTGATATCTAGTTAGCCAGCCACAAAATGTAGACGCGGACAGAATTCAGGGGGGGTACATGACTTGGCAATCATGTCACGTATGCAAGGGTACAACTCGGGATCGAACCCGGGTCTAGTCGAACGTTCTGCCACTACGCCACCCACTATGCCAGACTTTGAAACAATCCTACAGTTTGTTGAAGATGGTGTGATTTGCATGGGCTGTGACTGTGGCAAATACGATAAGATGATAGAGAAAACAGTTCACAATGGTATCTTCAAAGGGAAGGATGGTCATGTAACCGCCAAAGTGGACTGTGTTGGTGGACTAAGATGTATCAGAAACAAACAATGTGTTTTGTTCTTCCCTTCTCATCCAAGTGAAAAGAGTGTTAACAGTATCTGTTCAATGTGTAGAAGGCAGTATGATACCCTTCGGGCCATACATGCTGTCTAGGTTAAAGTCTACAATACCATTGTCCTACTGATCCCTCGTCTGTAGTGATTCAGAAAACCATCTACATCAGGCAGGACATGACCTGGGAACTCAAGATTTGGGAACTCCCTATAGCTACAAAAGTGTCATGGGACTGGTTGCCGAAGAATGCTTATAATGTGCCAGACTTTGAAACAATCATACAGTTTGTTGAAGATGGTGTGATTTGCAAGGGCTGTGAAGAAGTGTAGAAGGCAGGATGATACCCTTTAGGCCATGCTCTCTAGGTTAACTCTCATAAAACCAAGAGTACATCCCCCTTCACAAACTACCAATACATCTCAAGAGAAGAAATTTAGAAACAGTTGAGGGAAGCTAGAGAAGATCTAATAACAGTACAAAAGAAGTACCAAATACTACAGGAACATACTAAGAACATGACAGTGTGTGGTAAGGAAGTTAATAATGATCTCCGTACCATATTCAATACTCTGTACAAGGGTGTGAAAGACCTTCAGGACCAGCACACGAACATCACATGCAAGTAGAAGAGTTGTAATTGTAAATCAGTTTTCACTTCACTGTTTTACATAAACCAGCACATCTACTCTGACCACATAGAAGTGTCAAACTCAGGTGTGCCACCTACTCAGAGGACATATACTTGTCTCTAGAATGGTTGTGCACATAAACCATTTAAAAGTGTCCAACATGTTAAGACACATCTAACAGAACACACAGGAAAGTGACCGATTTATCACAGTTCTGTTGGCCGACCAAGCCAAATCCTTTAATAGTAACATCCAAAAGTCAGATGAGGTGGCATGCTCTAGTCATTAGATGGTATATATCTACAACATTTTCACTGAAATGCCAAGTACAATGCTTGGTTTAAGTCTGGTTTCCTGATCATGAGACTGCCCTCTGGACGTACACTGAGAGACTACAACTTCTCCTCAGCTCAGAGCGGTTGGCAAACCTCGACAATAACAAGAATGGCAGGCACCTTTGAGCGTAAGAAGATAGAGAGTTTTGGCAGGATTTGACTGCTTGCTTTTGATGAGGTTAAAATGATGAAGGGGCTTGTGTGGAATCCGAACACAAATGAGCTTGTAGGATTTAATGATTTTGAAGGTATACCAGTCAATCTTCTAAAAACACCACATCACGCATTATCTTCTGAGGTACAGCAAGAGATGTCCGAGTGTGAAAATAATGTTACAAATTCAACTCAGCTGTACACAATGTCATGCTTTTTGCGAAAGTTGTTATTGTTATAGTAATGTGCCTTTGAGAAGTATTCATGATCCCAGAATGACTGTCTTACAAAATGTACAGAATTTGTTTTTGTTTTGGAAGAGAGAGTTCGAAGGGCAACTACTATCCTAGTAACTCACTAGTAGTCAAACACTTCACCTGGCAGACATGTGAAGATCTTAATTTGGCCATCAATTGTTACTCTAGTTTGATTGCTTATATTACATCTGACCAGTTCCAAACCATCTATCCCGGTGTCTATGTCATTCCAAAGAGACTTAACCAAGATTGTGTTGAGAATGTTTTTTCTCTTCAGAGAGAAGCCGTTGGGCTAACATGACGGTGTATGTATATGTGTATAATGTGCAGAATATTGTGTCTACAAGTACCACGGTGGTCTGTTGCTACGGTATTCTTTCCCATTGCTAGGGGCGTTCGAAAAAATATCGGGTTACAAGACGCAATTTTTGGGCTAACCGTAAAACATTTGAAAATAAACAAATGGTATGGAAGGGAAAATTTCGTCAAAATAAAATGAAAATATCGCCCTTACATACTTTTGATGTTTGATTTTTACGTTAAATGGCTGATTTTTCATAATTTCGCTCCGAAAGACGATTTTTTTTCGCGTTTGCGGAGCGCCATGTTTTTAGGCAAACACTGAGCAAGATTGGCTACATATATTATCCCCAATACTTAATTTTTATATTTTTCGACGGCTAGAGATAATATCGAAACCTGTGCCTTAGGAATTTTTCAATTTCTGATTTAAAGTGTAGTTTTTGTCGACAAATAGGTAAAAAAATGGCATTTTTTGACATTTTTCGCACTCAATTACCCATAATTCAAAATCGGGGGCATTTTTCAAAAATTCCTAAGACACAAGCCTCGGAAAAACCGTTACAGTCATTTTAAGCCGTCAATGAGGTATGTTGGACTCTCCGTGCTTCCAATCTTGCTCGAGGTTTGCACGCATGTCATGCGGCACGGATATGAAGAGGGGGACATTCATGCCAGCGTGTACAAGTATTGCGACATTCAAGGTCACCCACGATCACGGCAGTAACTTCGTTACATGTTACATGTCCGCTACAAATGACGGCATAGATGGACTGTCCAGAAAACTGTTTATATACACGGTGGTAAAATTTGGGCCCCGATCTCCCCACCTGCTTTAGAACCCGAACCACGTTAGATATGACGTAATTCGAATCGAACGGCGTTCGATCCGGGGTCCCCCGCGGTCAACCGTGTGAAAAAGGGCCTGAACACGCGGTTGACCGCGGGGGAGATCGGGGCCCAAATTTTACCACCGTGTACCTGCAAATCTGAGCTGCACTCAAATACCATGGGTCCAGTTGACCTAAAAGAAACTGCAACTGAGGGTCTCCTATGGCCAGTATGATTATAGCTAAACAAACAATTATGTACACCAGTAAAAATAAAGATGCTTCTGAGTGCTGATGTTGGTTAACATATCTAAGGTTTAGCATGTAAAAGTTTACTTAAACCAACCACAGCGTATACTTAGTAGTAATCTGTTATGCAATGATAGTACATGTTACTGTTATATTGATAATATAACAATGGCTAGATACATAAATAACAGTTAGACTTCTTGCCATTTGTCAAAATATTTTACCAAACGTACCTAGATGGGTTTCGATGAGAGCTAAACAGGTCTGTTACAACAATGAAGACCGGTTGCTTGATTTCACTTCTTGAAAGCAATAGCGTTAAATGCGCTCAAAGACACAGTAAATGGGTTACTGGTTTAATTAGTCAAAGTAGAACAATTCTGATTTCATCTCCTTTCTTTATATGCGTATATGCGCAAGTTGGACACATGAGCCGAGGGAATAAGCTGTATATTACTAGGTAGGTTTTTGTCTTTTAACTCATTAGCTTGGTACAATACTAAACTTCATTCCAACACAAATACTTATAAGCTTGTTTGTTAGTAGTATATAATAACAAAGACACATAACTACTTTAATTTGATGTACGAAAAATATTTCTCGCTCGGAAAAAAGGCTAACAATTTAACAGAAAAGCAACCAGAAAAGCAAACCCTCCAAATCTCAGCAGCGTTATCAAATGATACTTTGCTTTTGTTTTTCTGACGATATAATTTTATTTAAGACTTGCACGATCATCATATGGATAACTACATAAAAGTGTCATTAACAAGCTACCATTCTAAGAAACGTGTAGTTAAAATGTAAAGTAAGCAAAAGTTTCTTTTTCCGATGTTTATGCATAAAAATTATGCAAGTAGGCACTTAAATCTGTGCTTTCTGATAATCATGTTTTGACTTTCGTAATTCCGTTTAGTATGCCTTGATTTTATGCCTTGGATATATCTTGTAAGATCAGATCGTAAAAGTTAATTGATAAACAAAAAATAATTCTTTATGAAAGTTGTATAATGTAACATCAGGACGATACAAAACGTCAATTATCTGGTCATTTCTTTACTAATTAGGTAAGTAAGTAAGTAAGTAATAAACCCTACTCCATTGTAAACATGTCTCATTCTGGAAGTGGAGGTGCCAAGATATTACACTATTCATGTGGGTTTAAAAGCTGGAAACACATCTTTTAGCCATGTTTGTTTACATGCCAAAAAAGGAGTGTGACTTGTGTGGACTGTTTTAGCGCCGACCGTAAATGCCAAAAATGTGAGATAATTGCACCAAAAGGGGAAGTAAATGATAACCACATGAAGCTACTGTTCAATTATAATATTCCAATTTTGGTGCAAAAATGTTACATAATGCCCCTTTAAGACTAGACTATAATTTCCTGTAATGGCCATTATGTCGTCACCCTGATCTCATACCGACGTTCAACAATGTGGTCTCACACCGGAGTGACTGGTGCGGCCTCGATCGCTGCCGTTGGCATGTTGAAGTAGAAGAAGCCCTAACAGGTAACATAGACACAACATTGTAAAAAGCGACATTATGGATTCGTGGTCTGAACAGATTATGACGCCATTACCTAAAATAGCAATACAATATTTGGTTAATCTGTTATAAGAATGTACAGCAGTAATTGACCGAGAAGTTCATTGAATGAACATAGACAGCTAACCAAGCAGACTAGGCGATATGTGAACTTGTATTGGGGCTGTAAGCTTCTAACCGGTATTGAAAAAAATACCAGCAACAAATTATAACGTTACAGATTCCATCTTATGCCGACGAGTTTTCATTGCCATGCGTAGTAAGAGGTCACTGGTGCTTGGGGCTAGCTTAAAACTATTAAAGCACAACAAAACAAACAGAACTTACATTGGGATCTGCCTCCAGTTGTTCTCTGATTGTTGTGGCGTCCGGCCTTCTCTTTTCGTTAAACTTCCAGCACTTCAGCATGAGCTTGTATCTGTGCGAGCAGTGCACAGAATGAATGTTAGTTTCATGATTTATATTTTCTACGTTTCAAGGAGGAGGACATTGTACAAGCCTTGCAGGCTTCTTTCCTCCTCCTGCACGCTGATTTTTCCTTTATTTGCATATTTGATGATAAATGTTCTTTTACTGGTGCAAATAAATAAATGAATGAAATTAAATGAATGTCTTCTGGCCAATGACCTGTATTTAGGATTTTTCAGCTGTGTATAAGGTGCGTAAACAGGTAATACCATGGGGATTTGTACAGCTCCTATATAAGTTTGTCAGTACTTTCTGGTAAACTTGGTTAATATCCCACCATACATGTAACATGCCTGCTTCATACGAATCTACGACCTACAGTGGCCCACGGTGGTCACGTTGCTAGGGTATAATCCGCGTTGCTAGGCATAAGTGCTCCGCCCACTAGCCGGTCTGCCGTGACCGGCGGCGGTGTTGAGAAAAACAACACAACTTTCGTCCAATATAAGGCACGATCTGATTATCAAATAAGAAAATTAATACAAACACTCGAAAAGAACATTAGTTCGCTTCGAAAATATGTATGATTTGAAGAATGACCTCGTAGAATGCGGTTCAAATTCCCCGCCTCCCGCATGTGCGCAAATAAGGTCGTTTTCGGTCATTGAACTTTAACCTCCCGCTCTATTTGTCTTTTATACGCACCAAACACATGTTTCAACCATACTTTAAACTTTAGGACCTCTAAGTCGCATTTCTCTTGTAGAATTTTTGGTGTCTGCGAGATTTTAACTTATTCTGCCAATTTTCTAGTATGTTTTCCCCCATAATTCCCTAACGGCGCAAGGGAAAGCGATCGAATTTTTTCAAGATGGCGGCCAAATGTTTATTTTCCCGATGGATGTATTTTTGTCGGATTCTAGCGGTAGGATCGGGAGATATTGCTCAAAATATGGGTTCTGCGTTTTAGTTGAAAATTCACGTGGAACAGAGAGTATGTTTTAGACTTATAATGAGGTTGTCGGCAGAGATCAGAGCGTGTCGTTCTCACCTTCTAACCTCGGCGGGCAGTGAGATGGAAATACAGTCCGGCATAGCCCTATTGTTCTCGTCCCAGGCGCGATTTTCAAGACGTGTGAACGGTCAGTTGTACGGCCAAGCTGAGCGGGCGATTTTTTAATAAAAGTGGGAACTGTCCGACGAGAAAGTTTTTTTTCTGTCTGAAGAAAAATGTCCACACAAAGGACAGATTTGAAAACACCGTGTTTTTCAACGGTTTATTCGTGTGCTACATGTGTTACTCTGCGTAACGATTCGCATCGTTCAACCGTACCAAAATCGTGGGTTGGAAGCATTTGAAAAAAAATCACATAAACCTTGTGTCAGCATGAGCAAGAAACTAAAACATTGCATTGACCGGGAACTTCGGTTAGTAGAGATAGAAGCTTGAAGAAGTTGTCTGTTACATGAGCTACATATGATAAACTAGAAACAAGAGCTGTGAAAGAAAATAACCTGGTATCCAGTCTAACGCGTTTGGGGCAGGTTTTCTTCGGGCCCGCTGAAACTTTACCCCGCCCGCCACAGCAAGGCTCCCTGGTAGGATTTTCACGGAAAATTATAATTGGCCCCAACGCGAAAGTTTGTGTGTTGGGGCCAAACTCCTATCACAGTGATCACAGCCAAACTCCTATCACAGGCGTAACACTACTACCGGCCTCTAGAGACCCTGCCCAAATCACGATTTGACTGGATACCTGGTTAGAAAGAAAATGGCGTCGGTTCATAAACAAAGAACCGGTCTAACACTAATCAAGTTCTGTTGTAAAAACAACTTCTGCCTTCTTTCATCTCCAAGGATTTACTAGTAGTACTATTTTTTATCTTCTTTGTAAGGTTATGTTTTTATATCATGGACTCAAGAACGTTACAATTTTGCAAAATGTATGTCAAGTGTACGCGGGAAGATTTGGCACGCCGATCAAACAATGGCGTCTGTACAGTTACCGCGCCGTAGTGTTCAACTGCAAATCCAACTTATAGATCTCGTTCAATAACTGTTACAACAAGGATACCAGAATGTATAAGGTAGGTTTTTAGAGAGTAGGAAGAAGAATATACGTTGTGTATCTGAGTCGTAGTAAATTTAGGATGACATCATTAACATACCAGTACTGTCAATGTTTGATCAAATACTAAGCAAAGGGAGATTTACGTTAGCGGGTTACCCGCTTAGTGAGCTGCAATGAATGCGTTTATCTGTTAGATACAAAAATTTATCTTCGAATCATCGATATCAAAATACTGCAAGTACAAGGACTGTTTTTATGTGCATAAGAACGTTGCAAATGGTAGATGTTCCCGTGTGCTGTTTACGGTGGATTCCACGGCGTCGCGCGATCGAGGACGACTGGACCCGGGAATTTCGAATCCCATTTTTTGGGCATTTTGAATCACGAGATCGACAAAACTGTAGCGCAGTTGAGATTTGTTTGTTTGTGGCATAACGAGATTAAAGTGAAAACGACTCATATGAGAGCTTGTGTATTGTTAATTGTGCGAAATAAAGAACAATGGGGGCGGGGAAAACCGCGCATATGAAAAGACACGTTCGCGGGGAAAAATCTGCTGCGCTAGGTGTGATCAAAACATTTCTAGTGCCCGCCTGTAAAAGCGTGAACCAATCAGCTATTGTTGCCAATAGCGAAAGGAGTGATTGACATCGATGTCTCATCAATATGTATGAGCTACGTGTTAGGATTTTTGACCAGCATTCTGACCACCGTGGCCCCTTCTCTCTGAAAGGAGGAGGAACGCCCGCCCCAATTGATCCAATAGTACTATTAACTTTGAGGACGCTCTTGTTACTTTATGCCCATTTTGTATTTTGTAAAGTGTTGCTTGTTTTCTATTTGTTTGTTTTTTATGTTGATGTTCTTATACCACATGTAAAAATCAGTGTAATTCAACTTGTTGTATACATGTGTATGTACCTCAGTCTGAGGGGCTGATTTTTTTTCCAATTAACTGTACAAACGGTATCAAAAACTGCCTTGCCAACTCGGCCATGGTTGGCTTGTGTTCGGGAATAGGTCATCAATGGTCGGGGCCTGATTGGCAGTCACTTTCGACTCAAATTTAAGTCAAATTTGATTCGATTCGTATCAAAAGATTGGCATGGCCTAAATCAGGTCAGACTTCTCCCGAACTTCAGCCAAGGTTGTCGGCTGCTGTACGGGGGAAGGTTCTAATTGAGTTTACGTGGGATTTAGGTAGGCAGCACGACTGGACACCATTTTAGCCGTACCTTTCCTCTGTACACAGCTGCGGCATCGGGAGTCTGAAGTGGTTACGCAGAGCATCATATATTCTGTCTGCACCGTCAATCCCAGGGTACGGCGTGCGACCCAGCTGCGCCACTTCCCACAACAGAACCCCGAAAGACCACCTGACAAGTAAACACGTCTGTGAATTGATTATGTTTCGGAACGTAGAATAAGTGGTGCAATCAGCACGTCGGCAGAACGTACTGCGCCTGCACGAAACAAGTAACGTATTGTGCATAGCACTTCGGCAGAACGCCTCATTTAAGGTCGTATTTGCGACACAAATTGGTTAGTTTGACCATTAACATGTCAGATTTTTATGGGCATTCCAGCTGTCTGAAAATCCAATGAATAAAAACAAGAATGCGGAGACCACGTACAGACCTCCATGAAATACGTAGATTTTGTGTGATGGTGACTGTGTTTTCTTTCATTTACCAGGGTGTGTACAATTCTTAATATCGTGCAAGGGAAACAACACCAGCTGTCAGCTGTCAAGTAGGTCGTGTGACGAAAAACACCTGTGAAAACAGCGAGCGTTGTGATCAATCTAATGGCGTTCTCTATAGGGGCAGGCTGAACCATATCCATTACAACCTGACCTAACGGCCATGCGGAAACACACACACACACACACACACACACACACACACACACACACACACACACAGACACACACATTCAAAACACACACACATACTAAAAGCAATACCTCTGTTTTTCATGGAGGTAATAGATACTCACACGTCACTCTTGCTGGTAAACATAGCCTCGTTCTTCAGACCCTCCGGCGCCATCCACTTCAGAGGCAGGAGTTCGTTGCCCTGGAGGAAAAGACAGTATTAGATATTTCTTGAGAAACTTCAACTTTTTCTGCTGTCTCCAGAATGTTTTTGATGGCTAAGCCATGGGCCCCTTATCCGAAGGCGTTTGTGACGAAGGTTGTCCAGCAAGACCACTGTGTTCTCTGGGTTCTGGGTATTTGGCCCAGAACCCATTGGTCCTAGGTTCAAATCCACCAACATCCCCCTGTGTTGTGTCCTTGGAAAGGCGCTTTACACGACTTTCCTCACTTTACTCAGGTGAAAATGAGTACCTAACTTTGGTTAGGAACGTCCCTCGGATAGGACGTTGAATGGAGGCCCCTTGTTTGTGGAAAGCAGTGGTGGAAAGCCACACCCCACGCACGTTAAAGAACTCACCACACCTTTCGAAAAAGAGTGGGGGCATGCCCCGGTCTACCTTTGTCCAAACACTACTACCTAAAATGTGGTGATTTACTACGGACTCCAGGAAGAATAGTGTGAAATTTACACTAATGGAGATCATAATAAACGAAACAAACAAACGTCAATAACGACCTACCTTCTCCTGCCGATGATAACCAACAGCGTACGTGTCACGAGCCAGCCCGAAGTCTGCAATCTTAGCGGTTCCCTTCCCACAGATCAGGATGTTTCTGGCGGCAATGTCTCGGTGAACCAGCTGTGCACGGATAGAAATGATCAAGTCATGTTTTTGTGATAGAAGCACGTCTGCCGAACGTACTGCGCCTGCGAAAAACCCTGATTTTTAACGTTTTTCGTTGGATGTTTGGTCAAAGTTGCATCAAAATTTTGCCTGTTGCAGACGATATCGTTTCCTATACAACATCTGAAAACTACAGACAGGCTGTCAACCTTATATGCTCTAATACAACATTATATGATACAACGTGCTATGCACAATACATTACGGGTTTCGCCCAGGTTTAGTACGTTCTGCCGACGTGCTGGTCAGACACAACACTCTCGTCCAGTCACGTGACTTGTATTGACCTTTTAACTTCTTTGTCACGTGACTACCCTCGTCAGTAGCTGAAGAAAGATGGCGGATGCCGTCTGAAAGCTTCTATGCTTACATTGTAAGTCGTGTCAGTTCAAATCTTTCCTTATATCATAGGTCAGATGGGCCTTGGTGAGTCCTATTTTCTGCGTTTAAAAACCATTGACACGAGATCTATAACTACATATCCCTTTGAGAAATCATGTTTTCAAATGCCATTTTGAAAAGGGTTTTAGGAAAAAAAGTTAAAAGTATAGCAGGGTGAACTCGATTTGTAATGATTTTTCGATAGCTTTTTAACCAAACACAGCAAGTCACCACTACTCTTTTCAATAAACGTCTTGGGTTCTGTAATATTACGTGAGTTTAAAAGAAACAAACGCTTGAGCCTAATGTCTTAAGCTACGGGACCGCCGAAATTATGTCCCAATGCGAAAAGACTAGTACAACCCGAAACCAGCCATGCCGATTGGGGCTCGAACCTACTCCGTAATGGTCCACGTAAGTTGATCGGTGTCGCGAAGAGCTGTGTACCTTAAAACATTTAGGTACAGGTACACAGCTTCAGATACATGTCCGGACCTGTATATGTACCTAAACAATTTTGGGCAATCATCTGTGAGTTATACAATGTAGCCAACTGTCTTTTTAGTGGTAAATTGTTGTCTTTGTATGGGGATTTACATATTTTAATCTAAAGACAAGAATATTCACAAGCTTTTCTTATTTCCAAGTACTAAATTGTAAAAATTGTCATCTTCGAGATTCAATTTACCTATTTCCAGTGTTAAACAAGTGATGTCCAGTAAGGTTTATTTTGTTCAGGTGCAGGTACAGGTACACCAGATTTTCAGGTCTGGACCTGTCAAGTCAAGTCAAAGCCTTTATTTTCCTTCGAATGCTTGTCCGGCAAGGCCGCTTTTCAACAAGGTCGAAGTTGAGGGGAGGGGTCACGGATAAGAACCAAATCCATACAAACATAAATAATAAGTAAATAAATCAATACAATAAGTAAATGAATTAATTAAGTAGTTAACAGATATAGGTACAAGTACGGGTATTAGGTACACCACCCTAATGTGGCGCATGTTTCAATAGCTGTCTATGGCATTGTTGATAACATTTTCCCACCCTCGTGCTTGCCAGGTGCTCCAGTCCACAGCAGACCTCCACCATCATGTTCTCGAAGATGTGCCGTTTTTTTGACCAGAATGGTCCTGTTGAGTTTGGACTCCGCACGTAACGTCCACAGCAGGTGAAGGAGATTCCCGTGTTCGGCATATTCCAGCACAAGTTGCAGTGGCCCTATAGTAAAGTATAGTGTAGTAAACCTTCTGATCACCATCTACGATCGCCACCCTTCAATCACTCTCACATCGGCGTAATGTTGCAAGCCTGACGTTTTTTTATCGTTATTTTCACAGTAAATGCTCTGCAAAACGTCATTTGGTAGTGCTTCAACTCCAACCATTCTCAGCAAGGACACGTTTTGCCACTTCCACTGAAGCATATCACCCCTTTCTTCCTTCATACACCACCTCTTATGAGGAAGTTTCACGCTGGTAGCTTCTGTCCTAGAACAACATCACTAAGAAACAAGCTACCACATGATTGTTTCCCATATGGGTATAACCGTAAACTTTTCAAGTCTATAGAAAAATAACTGTCCTCACTGTCTGTACAGTAGCCCAAAACATGTAAGTGGCTGCCATGGGCCTTGTTTTGTGGTGAACACGAAGTAAATAATAAAAACAAAACATACTGTATGCAGTATGCTGCCATATAGATGTAGTATACATTGAATGTTTACCACACTCTTATCCAAGGCCACACTGATTTGATTATGTAGATGGCATCTGTCCGAATGCGATTATACTGGTTTTAAGTACTTGAAAGGTGACATCGACAGAGATCGAAATTAAAAAAAAGAAGATGCTAGAGGAAGGAAGGAAGGAGGGAGGGCTTTGATTACCACTTGCATGCTTGCACCAAAAAAGTCCTCCAAAGTCAAAGAAGATGTAAAAGAAAAAAACAACAACAAGAATTTACTGTTTGGCATACCATGCTTAGCCAATTGTGTGTTTAGTCCTTTGTTCTGCCTTCCTATCTTCGTAGATTTCTAAATGAAGGCAACTTTCTCTTTTTTTTTCTTATTGTTTGTACGCTCGCAGCAGTTTTAGGGTGCCCAAAGGATATCATCCATATTATCAAACCAGCATGGACAAACATATAAAACGTTGTGAAAACACGCGTAAGACACTGAGACTGTAGCATATCCTTACATCGGCTTGAAAGTTATTTTTATCATTAAAGACAACCATTCATGTACTCATGTACTCATGACATGTACTTGTGTACATGTAAGCTTAGGCCAGCACGCCCTCTGCAAGTCTTTCTGTGGTACACCTTTCCATGACTTTAGTGGCAACTGAGTAGACACAGATAAATGACATAAAGATATGAACTAACCGTCTCTAAAACAGATGCCTTTGAGCCCGATGATGTTGTCATGGTTACCGCACAACAACATGATACAGGTCTCTCTCAGAAGATCAGTCCTTGCGGTTGTTTCTTCGTCGTCTGGACACGTGAAAAAAGACAATTACAGCAAATATTTCTATCTGTTTTATCTATCTAAAAGTTTATTTATCATATTGAATGGTATAAGCGCTTTAGATATAGCTGACTTGCACATTTCTAGGTCGTTGTTTTATGGCATGTTGTCTTGCAGTCATCCTGCTAACTAACTCTACCTTTAGTTAGACATCCATGTAATACAAATAGATCAAGCAACTGGGTAATTCCCAGACGATTCAGACGTTATAGGTATAGCATCCACTATCGTTCGTCATGGTTTTGAAATTTGAGTTTTGTTCCAACACAAAGGGAACGCTCAGTTTTTTCAGTTGATGTTGCCTACCTTCACCAGATGTCTGATTCACTGCACTGACTTTTAAGAATTTTTACTCATATTTCAGCATCAACTGTAAAATCAGAGGCACTATAGATTTTCTCAGTCACCGATGAAAGATAAGTCACCGATGAAAGTGGGTGCTATCTGAAACGTGTGACTCATCAGACAATTTATCCAGTTGCTTGACTTATTTTGTACTTCATACCTTTCAGTTTCTTGACAGCTACCACTACAGCGCCTTCTTCGGGTTGTTCTAGCGTTGCCTTCACTACATGTCCAAAAGCGCCCTCTCCCAGAAGTTGTCCAATCTGCAGCCTGCCTCTGTCTATCTCCCTGTCCTTCAGCATGTCCATGTCGATACTGCTTGACGAGGGGCCTCGTTCCCGTGGCATCACGTTCTGGTAAGAGTTTAAAATTCAACCTTATGGAAGCGCAGAGTCTCGCGTGTTTTTCAGTCGGTGAATACCTTCTGGGCTAATTATAAAAAATCGAATTTTTAAAAAAAGCAGACGCTATCGACACAGTTGGCATTTCTTCCTGCGGGTCTCCCATCGGAGTTTGCTTTTGCGTTGGCTGAAGGTGTGAGACGTTATCATTAGAGATGACAAGTTGTGGGGCTGTGTTATGGAAAACAAGATGGCATGTACGAAGGCCCAGAACGACAATATATGGGAGCTGCGTGGATATTAACCGGACGGCCAGGGCAACACCTGTCATAATCACTGCAACAGTTTAACCTTCGTGATAATAAAAAATATCGAGCTTAGTGTTTACATGTTTCCAAGTTCCATCTCTGTGTTTCCGGGCCACCATGCACCACCATGTTAAGTCCCTCTACTAACCCTATGGGTGAAAATAGAGCAAACCATCTTCCTGTATTAGTCTAAATATCTACAAGTTGACCAACAAATATAGTGATAAGTTATTAAACCTTTTATAGTTAGTAGTATTTAGCTGATCACACAGCTAACAAATCTGTATCATAGATCTGTAGGAGTCAATTCGATGGCAGAAAAAAATACCTTTATCTTCTGTCCAAGTTCGAAGATTTCTGGATCATCTATGGTTCCCACACGAAGCCTGTTGTTTTGCCTGTAGAGCAGGAAGATGGCGACGACGAGGATGAATATCACCCCGCCTGAGGTCAAACTGATAATCAGTAGGGTGGACTGGGAGCCTGTGCCGTCGGGCCCTGTAAAGATTGCAGCCAATCAGTGAATAGTTTTATTTGGTTGGTAATTAAAATGAATGTATATCATCATTGGAGTTACATTTACAAAAGAAAAAAAGATGAGGGGGGATATACACGCAGTCACGTGACTTGCTCTTGTGGCAGCGCCACCTCACGGTGGTAAAATTTGGGCCAAATACAAATATAAACCTTTTTTGGACAGTACAAGGCTGTATGCTATTGTTTTGTAGTGGGCATGTAACATGTAGCAAAGCTACTGCCGTTATCGCGGGTGACTTTGGATATCATAATAGTTGTCCACGGCGGTTTCAATTTCCCCCTCCCTATTTCCGTGCCGCATGACATGCGTGCAAACATCGTTTAAGATCTCAAGGAAGAAACGTCCAACTTACTTTTATCTCATTGACGGCTCAAAATGACCGTAACGGTTTTCCCGAGAATCGTGTTTTAGGTTTTTTTTCAAACATGTACTTGGGTTTGAATTATGGAAGATTGAGTGCGAAAAATTCAAAAAAAGATGCAATTTTTTCACCTATTTGTTGACAAAAACTATACTTAAAATCAGAAATTAAAAAAAAAATCCCTAAAACACGATTTTTGGTCTTATTCCTAGTCGTCGAAAAATATGAAAATCAGGAATTTTCGGTAATATATGTAGCCAATCCCGAGAATAATGGTATGTCCGAGCAAAATTTCTAAAAATCAGCCATTTATCTTAAAAAGTTATTCATCAGAAGTAGGTTATGACGATAATTTCACTTAATTTCAATGAAATCTTCCCTTCCATACTATTTGTTTATTTTTAAATGCTTTGCGATTTGCTGAAATATTGTGTCTTGTAACCCAATACTTTGTCGAACGCGTTTAGGAACGGGAAAGAATATCCTACCAACCTATCACCGTGCCTAGTGGTGGGAAGTAGTTCTAGTTATTATTGCCCTGGGATCGGTAGCGCTAGCAGGCGGACTACCAAAACGTTGACAGGTAATTTTCTTTCGGTTGCGTAAATGTGAAAACTAAGAAACAATCGGTGCCCTTTTTATAGGCATCCAATGCAGTTTCTGGGAAACAAAACAAAAATATTCTGATATTGACGTTTACCACCAATTTTAGCAAATTTTCGTCATCATTTTATATTTGAAGCGTTTGAGATAGCTCAAAACAAGCTACGAAAGGAGTCCCTTTATTTTTGGTACCATCAATAAATAGCTAGGTCCAGCCTACGATACGAAATAATAAAATAGTTTTTTTTTTTTTTCAGCTTGCGGAAGTGACTCACTTCGACAGCCGTCGCCGTACACGCCCTCGGGACAGACACAGCCGAGGGTCCGGTTACACGTGGCCAGGCCGGTACAGTCACAGACCTGGTCGCACTGCTCGCCGTACAGGTTGTCCTGGCAACCTGGAATGTTCCACCAGGATGCAAAATTATAGGTCGGTCCGTTAGGACACAGCAGTAATACAAGAATTAAACAGTAGTAATGCTAGAATTACACAGTAGTAATACAAGAATTACACAGCAGTAATCCAAGAATTACAATGCAGTAATACAAGAAGCACACAGCACTAATACACGAATTACAAAGCAGCAATATAAGATTACACAGCAGTGATACAAGAAATATGCAGCAGTAATACAAGAATTACACAGCAGTAATGCTAGAATTAAAATGCAGTAATATAAGAATTCCACAGAAGTAATACACGAAATACACAGCAGTAATACAAGAATTACATAGTAGTAATGCTAGAATTACATAGTAGTAATGCTAGAATTACACAGCAGTAATACAAGAATTACACAGCAGCAATATAAGAATTACACAGCAGTTATATAGGAAATACATAGCAGTTATACAAGAATTATGCAGCAGCAATACAAGAATTACACAGCAGAAGCACAATAATTATATAGCAGTAATACAAGAAAACACAGCAGCAATACAAGAAAACACAGCAGCAATACACACATTACACAGCAGTAATATAAGAATTAGACAGTAGTAATGCGAGATTTACACAGCACTCACATAAAGCAACACGAAAGTATTTGCAAATGTTGATCATGAAACGCGATTTGTAACCTGTATCTCTAAACTAACAAATTAATGTACCTGCTATCCGTATGTCGACCACGTCGTTGTACTTGTCTCCACTGGTACTGACGGCCTCACAAGTCACGTGACCCTCATGTTGAGGCAGCAGAGTAAACAGATGGGTGGAGCTGTGGAGGGAGGTGTTGGGATTCACGTAGGTTTATTGTTTTTTGGCCCGTGAAAACATATCTTTTCATTTGATTAAAGAAATTGGATTTCTGAAGGCAGATGCCATCAACACAGGTAGGCATTTCTTTCTGTGTGTCTCCCACTGGATTTTTGTTGTTTTTTGCGTTACCTGAAAGTGTAAGACATTAGACGGCACATTAGAGTTTTTCAACTTATTTCATGCCGCCACCAACGCAGAGGACAAATACAGTACAGGGCAATACTCATTTTCACCTGAGTTAAGTGAGGAAAGTCGTGTAAAGTGCCTTTCCCAAGGGCACAAGATCGGTGGCATGGCCCTAGGCTTGAACCCTGGACCTCTTGGTCCGAGTCGAGCACTCTGCCACGTGATCCCACACGTTTTTTTTGTTTTTTGTTATGGTAGACAAGCTGGTATGTACATGTACGAAGACCCAGAACCACAATATGTGGAAGCTACGTGGTCTTGTGTAGGCTGCAAAGAGGTTGTGGAGGTAAGGAATAGAAGGAGTTAGATTAAAAAGAAAACACTGGTGAGAAGTACGACCATCCTAAAGAAACCTTACCTCCCGTTCATTACGGTCGGCGCTTTTTCAAAAGCAGAAGCGTCAAAGAACCATGTGACACTCGAGATAGAAAATTTGTAGCCTGTGCATGTCAACTGCAGTTCCTGTCCGTACCGCAAGTCTGTCAGTTCACTGCTTGAAGGACTGATGCGCACTTCTGGATTTTCTAAGAAAAATGAAAATGTAAGAAAAGTCAGCAGGGCTAGCTTATACATAAGCGCAACGTTGAAAGCCGGAGGCTCCTGCAAAACTCAAGGGGCATAGAACCAGAATCATGATTTAGAGGCTACCTATGGTGCAGTCCCTTCCCCTCCAGCCAGGAGCGCACTTGCACGCGCCGTTGAAGCTGTGGCACGAAGCCCCGTTGTAACACTGACAGCGCTCCATACAGAGCCGTCCGAATCGGCCGATGGGACAGGCTGCATTTAATAAGGAAAAATATATCAGGTATGTTAAGTTCTCTATGCACTCCGGCGTTTCGGTACCTTCCTCGACCTTTCAGGGTAATATTTAATGCAACTACTACTCGACACTAGGTGCCCCCTAGTAGCGAGAAGTAGCTGTTTGCTTAGTATGACAGGTAAACCACCTTAATGCATAACAAACTGTAAGGTTTGAACTCACACCAGGGAGGACCCATCGATAAGTGGGTTGCGATCTTTAACATACTCGAGATGTGGCTCTCCTCAAACCATTGACATCTTGCTTTACGTCCCATTCGAATAAGGTGTAAGGCTGGAGGTCTCGTCTTAAACCCCGGGGGAATCTATATAATATAAGAAGCCCGCTCATTGGCCAGGCCAAAGTGGGAGATTTGAACTGACGGAAAGTACCCTTCAGTGGTGCTCCTGAAACATCGCTGATATCTCACGACTGAGGAAACACGTCAGGCCGTGTTTTGTCAGAGAGGTGTCTGAAGTATTTGTCTCCACATAACCCCCGATATTTTTCAGTGTCATGAAGAAAACATTGAAAAATCACCTATATTTTGAATCTATGTTCTATTTTACCGGTTAGACAGTGCTGGGCCGATACCAGGTATCGGAATCCCCGGGTTTAAAATGTAACAAAAATATGTATTGAGATTTAAGGTGGTTTACGGCGCGGTCACGTTTGTCGTAGGTCGTCGTACGATTTTGGTTCAGGCAGTGACAGGAACAACCGCCGACAAGGATCTGTAGCAGCCTTCATCGTCACAAGACAACTGAATTTTTGAGGACAATTGCACGACTGTCCCAATGCACTCAGTTAACGATTGCACAACGACCGTATTAAGTATATGAGCAGACCCTTACCGATTATGCGATACAAGCAAATGACAACGCACGCAAAATGCTCAATGATGTAAACTGAAGCTGAAATGAGAGCTTTTTCAGGGCTTTTACTCACCTGTAACTATCACTACAATGTGGTAAGTTCGTCCTCTGGCCACACATTCCACCCTGTTAGGGTTCAACTCCCCTACCTAAAAGCAAAGTTACAGCTGGTAAAGTTATCTCGATTTTCCATAACAGGTACGTTTTTGTACATGAATGTCAATTTCAATGCCATGTCGTTATATTTCCTTAAAAGGCGTACTCAAGAGCAGAAGCGAATTATCATATTCAGAAACACGTATACTCTATAATCTGATAGCCTTATATGTTCGTCCATCGGTATACAATAGATGCTATTGTATACCGATGTTTAAATACTACAATTGCGTTGTAGTATTTAAACGACTGTATCATGTAAACTTCATGTACTGCATTTAGCCCACATGGGCATGTATGTGCAAATAAACATCATTGTCATCGTCATTATATTGGCAAATTGACATTACGTTTGGAATAGGCAGCGGTTATGTTATATCGCATTAATATTCTGGCAACCCACAAGAACTATCCAAATCAATTACAGCCAGGTGAAACATATTATAGCGCAAACAACCATTGAATTAAACTTCAAACCATTGTTACAGTATTAAACTTCTTAAATTTTTTAAAAAGTATTTTTGCAATGCGTTTCGGGACACTTGTTTGCCACGTCATAACGAAGTCATAAAAGTGACTTTGATATCTGTTAGTCACCTCAGTGAAACCCATACTTAAAGCGATATTATGTAAGATTTTCACCCCAATACATGGACATGCATGGAGGTGCACAACTCAGTAACTGGATTATAAGTAGTTCATTTCCGTGTTCCTCTGTAACTAAAGTTTACAAATTTGGTAGATTTTGTATAAAAGAATGTTGTCTCTTAGAAAATGACAGTCCTCTGCCGTCAAATCTGCTTTTCACACAGACACTGAAGAAGGGGTTTAATTGCAAACGTGAGTACATTTGTACTTGCCAGTTATTTTTGAGGGCTAAAAAACGCAGGAAAAGCAACGTTTGTAAAAAGTGTTTAGAAATATACTAATGAAATAATTTAAAAAGAAAAGCGCACAATTTTGGATTAGAGCCTGGGCTAAAAAGCCATTCAGAGCGAATAAACAACAAAATGCACCAAATCACACTTTTGGATGATAAATGATAAAAAATGAATGGTTTTAAATATATATATATACATATTAAGATCGCACGGTGGTCAAATCTGGGCTGCAAAGTTCCCACCTTTTCTAGAACCCGAACTGGGTTCGATCGAACTCGATCTGAGTAATTCGAACCGAACGCGCGTTCTATTAGGGGGTCATCTCC
The DNA here is from genome assembly GCA_013266295.2 of Branchiostoma floridae x Branchiostoma japonicum. Lineage (NCBI taxonomy): Eukaryota > Metazoa > Chordata > Leptocardii > Amphioxiformes > Branchiostomatidae > Branchiostoma > Branchiostoma floridae x Branchiostoma japonicum. The sequence goes on from CM023836.1 coordinate 14,495,283, forward strand.
GGTCATTTACAATAAACCCGCGAAAACAGGCCCTTTCCTCTCCGTGCCTCGCAACAGATAAAAACAACACTTTTCTACAGATACAAACCGTTTCCTGGACAGTACATGTACGCTATCATTTTGTTTTAGACATGTAACATGTAGCGAATCTACTGTCGTATCCGTGGGTGACCTTGAATATTGTTATGATTCTTAACGCTAGTATCAACATTACACTCCCCACTTTCGGGCGACATGACATGTCTGCAAAACTCGTTAAGGATAGGAAGCATAAAGAGTCCAACATACCTCATTCACGGCTCAAAATGACTGTAACCGTTGTCCCTAGAATCGTGTTGTAGGGATTTTTGAAAAATGGCCTCAATTTTAAATTATGGGTAATTTAGTGCGAAAAATGTCCAAAAATGACGTTTTTTCACCAATATGTCGCCAAAAACCATACTTAAAATCAGAAATTAAAAAATTCCTAAAACACAATATTTGATTTTATTCCCAGTCGTCGAAAAATATAGGAATCAGGGATTTGGGGTAATACACGTAGCCAATACTTAACGAGGTTTGCCTAAAACGATGACTCGGACTGACTCTGGCAGGCGCTCCAAAATCCGAAAATAAACGTCTTTTGGAGCGAAACTTTTACAAACCAGTGATTTAACGTAAACATCTTACATTAAAATCATGTAAACACGATAAGTTTATTTTATTTTGACGAAATTTACCCTTCGATACTATTTGTTTATTTTCAAATGTTTTACGGTTAGCCCAAAATTGCGTCTTGTAACCCTATACTTTTTCGAACGCGGCTAGCAATGGGAAAAAATACCGTAGCAACAGACAACCGTGTCGAAAATACATATTATACAATGTCAAGTACATTGCAGCAAACAGGATGGCTGAATTACATACTTGGTTAAAAATGACAATCACATTATTTATAAATTCATGATAATGGGATTTACAGCCACATATTAAGGAATAAAACAGGGCATTCAATTTCACATATTGAGGAAATAAAATAGGACCAACACAATAGGAATGGACTTACCTTTATAATTATCTTACCTTTCACCCTTTGCTTGGAAAGATGACAGAGTATCACCGTCCGTCGATGTACAAATAAAGTCGATGTCTGGTGTCAGCTCAAAATCAAGGCGACCATATTCAATCGGTAAGTAAAACTCCATCATACCTAATGCACGAAATGATAAAGCAATAATCTAAGAAAACTTTCCATTGTATTCCTACAAACTATCTATCGAGCCGGACCTGTTTTTTTATCCCCGTTAAGAAACTGTCAATCTATTACGTAATTTTAATCACATTGGCGTAATGTTGCAAGTCTGGCGTTATTTTATCGTTATTTCCTCGGCAAATGCTCCGCGGAACTTGACTCGCTAGTGCCTCCACTTTGAACATTCTCAGCAAGGACAAAATTTGCCACTTCCACTGAAGCAAATCACCATTGTTTACCTCTTTGTAGGAAGTTCCACGCTGATAGCTTCTTTCTTAGAACAACATCACTACGGAACAAGCTATCACGTGATTGTTTCCCATATGGGTATAACCTTAAAGTTTTCAAGTCTAAGGTCAACAAATATCGGTACTCACAGTCAGTACAGTAACCCAAAACATTTGAGTGGCTCCCATGAGCCTTGCTGTGTGATGAACACGAAGTAAATTTAAAAAAAAAATAGTTATGTAAGAATATCCTTCAGCATGGCATAAAGTTAACGCCGCTTTGACGTGCACCGGAAATACGCTGTTCCCAAAAAATATATTTCAGTGGTAAGAATAATTCTGTTGATTGGTATTCGATATCTTTTACACATTTTAAAAAAAAAAGAGTCGTTAATTGGAAGGTACAATAAGGCCCCAGCCGAATGGTGCCCCCTTAAGGCCCCTTTGCGCTCATTCCGGATCAGGAGTCATACAGGAACAGGCGGTATAAAGAAATGGCAAAATCACATTGCAACGCATTGGGGGAAACCCTAGTTATGCTGAGGTCCCATTTCCAACTGGGACCCGGCCGGGCTGTTTTGATTAACAAAAATCAACAATTTATATAAAGAATATACGTAAATAGTTCCCATTATTAGTTTTTTTTTCCAACTTTTGTGTTATTTGCTGTCTTTTATATCATACTTGTCATTCCATAAGACTGCCCGCCCGAGCCCCGGTTTGGAAATGTGACCTCAGCATTATGTCCCCTTCACACAAGAGGCGAGGTGAGCTGGAATAACGTTTGAATGAAAATTTCCTGTACATTCCTGGTTATTCGAAGTGCGTCCTTCAAAATTCGTGGTATGTCTGAAATATTTAGGCGCTAAGCCCATTTTGGTTCGCCATGAATGCGAACGCCGTTAAAATGATGTAAGAATATTTAGAATGCAGTCCTACTTTGAATGCCGGTCGATGTTTCTCCACTTTAAATTCACCTAGATGGTTTTGAACATGGTCAAAACATTCGGGTCGCCCAACAAAATGGGCACAAATATTAGAAATGTAGTGAGAATGTCGAAAATACACTTCAGATATGCAGGGAAATACAACGAATTATCATTCAGATAGCATTCCGGCTCACTCTGCCTCTTGTATGAGGTAGTTTAATGGTTAAATAAAGTTTGAAAAAGAATAAAAAAAATTTTCTGACGTCAGCTAATGACATGGTTAAACTACTCACAACCACCCGATGGAGTTTTGTTGTCCGTCTTGTAGGCGTACGGATACGAGTTATCTTGGTTCAATTGAAATGCGCCCAAGTGGATTTTAACAAATTCCTGAAGAAAGGGGAAAGAGTGTCATGGCATTGTAGGTTCACTATTTCTTGCCGGTATATACATAAAACATAAATACAACATATCAATGTTTGGCACCTAGATTTCTATTTAGTGCATCATCAAAACTATAAAGTAAGCTTTGGGGAACGTCAACGATTCAAAATAAGGAATTGTCACTTATATATTAATTCTGAATTTTCAGATTATTGTGTGACTCAATGAGATTGACACACGTTAAGTGGAATTTCGGCCGACAGTACCACAAACTCCCTCTTCAACAGATGTTTTCCTTTTTCTTACTTAACCCTCAAACCACCGTATGGTGTCAAAACTGCATGGCCCCAGTCGAAAAAGAAAATTTCTTCTATGAGTTTGTTTGTATATATGTCTTATAACTTCTCATACGTTTTAACTGAGATTGGCACATTTTTGATTTCCTAGAGTTTTCCTAGAAAGTTAATGCGTGGTCCAGTGGGGTCAAGACTGACGCCAGCAAAATATTATTCATTTTTAACACATGTGAGTCTTTTGTTGTCCCCAATATTTCTTACAGATGATATGTCTGATTTGTTTTTATGCTGTCCTTTAAATAACCTTAATGTTGAAGCAGGAAACTCAATAGTTGTGACTCTTGACCAAGATGGCTATGGATTGGGGTCAAAGGCAAATAACATGGCTGTCTGTAGGCCTCTTCTGAAATTAGATTAAATAATGATAATAAGCAGAAATTTTTTACACCTAATAAAAACCTACAGTGGTTTGAGAGTCGATGTCACTTTTATATCTAAAATGAATATTTTGTATTTTCTATCATTACCGCAGCTGTAATTCGGTCGAATGCGGGTGTTGTTTGTGGGACGAATGTCTTTTCATCGAACACTGGCTCTTCCTCTGTAGACAAAAACGTGCAGAAGTTACGAATAAAATATGTGACATTTTGCAGTGAAACTCATTTTCCCTGGCACCACAAAATGCCTCAAGCTCCACTGACCACTCCCCATAGATATATAGACATGACACTTATCATCTATTTAGGAACGCATCTATAGCAGTGACACCTGTGCTGCAGTGTAATGTATACCAGTCAGAATTGTCCTAAGGAAGGTGACAGACGGTCACTGAGACGTCGGCTGTATAAAACACTTGATTGTGTAAATAGAGTCTCTTTATTCAGGTCACCCTATAATTTGCATTCCTGGCCTGGAAGTGTTTAGTCATACCGCATTCTGTCGCCAAAAATCAAGAGAATTAACATGGTCATTTCCATAAGCCAGTTCACATTCCAAGTGCGCAAGTACATGAAATCTTTACTTTAGACCAAAACACATTGGGATCACGACTAAAAATGCACGCTTGGAACTATGAACTAGCTTATTGCAAGCATCCCATACTAGAACGTTGGGTGGGTGCAAGCTCATCAGTATATTCTGGAGATGCAGCTCACCTATTTCTCTGGTGGTAAATGTCAGTTTGAACTCAGTCCTCCGCTGAGCTCGATGACTGAACACAACTCGTAGCTGATTGCCGGTACTAGCCGTGGATATGTCTGGGAGGGTTACTCCTGGTAGTACAAGTTTTTTTTCACAATATCAGTTAATACTGTGATTTAATTTCTGTTGTCATACACTACCAAAAATGGAAGAAATATATTTCTTGTTAACAGAATATATATCTTATATAAAGAAAATTTTGCTGTCTCCAAGCAAATAATTCTGAGAGGAGCAAGAAAATATTTCTTGCCTTTTTTAAGAATATTTTTCTTAAAGTTCAAGAAACTGCATTTTAGCATATTTTTCTTGTGGTAAGATTTTTGTTCTTATATAATTTCTTGCCTCATTCAAGAATATTTTTATTGGAGCAAGCTTTACTTTCTCACAGTTATTGAACTTTCTTCTAAAGATATTTTTTCTTGAGGCAAGGTTTTTTTCTGTGGATCAGAAAGGTTCTTTTCAGCAAGAAAACCCTGGCTTCTGTCCTCAAGAATAGATTTCGTCTACCCAGAATACCTATCTTGTGTTAAGATTAAGATTCTTGCCATAGGGAAACCTAGAATCAGTTTCTTGAAAGGTTCCTTTGGCAAGAACCCTTCTGTTCTCAAGAATACATTTCTTCTACCCAGAATACATAATCTTGTACTAAGATTAAGTTTCTTTTAGCGGGGAAGTATAAAAGCAGTTTCTTGAAAGGTTCTTATAGCGGGTAAACCCTTCTGTCTTCAAGAAGATATTTCTTGTAGCCAGAAAACGTATCTTGCACTAAGATTCAGGATCTTACATGGGAATTTCTTTCTCTTCTTAAGACAGACATTCTTACTCCAGGAACATTTAACTTGCATCAAGAAACAGTTTCTATTTTCTTACTCAAAAAACCATTATTACCATATACAATAGTTTAATATACCCATATCTAACCTACGGGAATATTGTCTGGGGATGCGCCTACAAAACCACACTACAGCCCCTGGTATTACTCCAAAAAAGATTTGTTCGTTCAGCCACTGGCGCCAGTTTCCACGCACATTCTGCACCTTTGTTTACAAAACTTAAGATTTTGAATATTTTTGATATAAACAGACTTCATCTGATGCTATTTACGTTTAAATTCCTGAACTGTTCTCTTCCAGACACATTTAATGGTCTTCTAAATCTTAATTCCCATTTTCATACTTACCAAACTCGACAAAGTGCCCATTTCCATATTCCCTTAGTTAGAACATCCGTAGCCCAAATGAGTGTAAAATACAAATGTATAATTAATTGGAATAATCTCCCCCTCCACCTAAAATGTCTAACATCAATAATTAGCTTTAAACGTAATCTTAAAAACCATCTACTTTTCTTTCCAACCGACATTTGACATTTTATCTTAAGTTAAAGTCCCTCTTCAATATCATATGTGTAAGTTTGAATTTTCAGCCCCCTGTTTTAGATTCTTATCTTCAGTTCTTAAAATCATGTTCAAACATTTCCTACTAAACAACCACTCATCTGTATAATTTACATTTTTTTTCTCATTCCCGTTGCATCACCCTTACAGCAGCATATACTACTTACCTGTGTAAATTTTCAGTTGTATTGATTTCTAGTATGTATTAATTTCATGTCCTTTATATTTTGTTTCTTTAGTATTCCATTTGTTTATATTCTAAACTGAATTAGTTTTGTTCTGTTATGTTTAGGTTTTATCTAGTTAATTTATTATGTTAAGTTTCATGATTTATACTCTCTGGAGTTAAGTTAAGTTAATTTATTATGTTAAGTTTTATGGAGGAGGATTTTAGACAAGCCATTAAGGCTTCTTTCCTCCTCCTGCACGCTGTTTTTTTTCCTTTGTTCTCATATTTGTTATTTAATGTCTTTACTCGTGCAAATAAATAAAATGAAAAAATGAAATGAAAAAAAATTTCAAAATTCCTTCCTTCCTTAAAACATAGTCTTCTTATATCAAGAAAATGTTTCTTGCACTAAGATCCATTTTCTTGATCAAGAATACCTAGTGTCAGAAATATAAAACAGAAAATAATGTTGTATAGCAACTACATGTTAGGATTAACAATAATTTTGACAAACCACATGACAGTATAGTAACGTTTATTACCACATTCGTTACGTATAGGATATATCTACATGTGTAATAAGACCATTAAAAAGATTCTTTGAATGGAAACAGTTCAGTATACAGCAAACTTTAAAACTATTATACAATCATTAAGTAACTAACAAGTCATATGATTATAGAATGCAGATATCACATTTCGATATCAGCAAACCCTGCAGTTTTGGCATTCATTATAGCATTGACACGGTCACCATCTTTGCACACCTGAAAAGAAAAGAAAGGAAAGATCTTTGTTAGGATGCACTGAAGGCAAAAAAAGTCAAAAGAGGATGCGTGCGCGTATGCTCATTGATTACTTTACAAGAAAACAATTGAAAATTATAATGCAGTAGTATACACTGTACTATACAATTCACCTAAGATATGATTTTGTAATCAAAATCAATCAGCGGCATTGTAGCAAAATTTGGCTTTGAAAACAGTGGACCACCCTTTAGCATTGCAGAATGGAATCTTCGAGGTGGGGAGGGGGGCACGCTTACCTTCTTTTATATCTGTCTGGTTCCATGCTTTTTTGTTGCAAAGTTGGTTTGTTCTGCAAGCTGACCAGAATCACCATTGCCTCGGATGTACATTAGGTCCTTTTCACCTTGATTTTGACTTGGGGTCTGACATGAGTCATTACTGACATAGGAAGTGACCAACACTGCTACCACATCCGACTTCTGTTCAAAACTCCCTAACTGCATTCTGGGATTTGAATCAACTAATCAGGGATTCAGAAAAGGTCACATGAAAAATCAGTATTCAGCCTCGAAAGTTAAGAAAAAAGTTTTTACATCATCTTAATAATCTTTCTTAATGGACAAAAAAACAAGAACATTTAGAAATTTAAGGTAGATGTATTTGTTTTAGATTTTTTAATATTTTTTTAATTCTTTTTATAATTTGCTTTTCTTAACAGTTTCGGTAAAGAAAGTGAAGAAACTAATTCTTCTCTATTCTTGAACATGACCAAGAAAAAAAAGACTCATCTTCCTCTAACTTTCTAGATAAGGCAAACAAGAACATTTAAAAATTCTATGCAAGTTATAATTCACTTTGAAATTTGTCATATTTTTTGGTCGAGAAAGTTCAGAAACAAATTCTTGTATCTTCTTAGATATTACTAACAAAATCAAGAATCAGATTGCCCATTTCTTAAGCCTAATCAAATATTTTATATCTTAACTTTCTTGTTTTTTTCTTATTAGTGTAACCATACACAAAACTAGTTTCATTGCTCTAGGGAGCTTTCGAGACGCACTCTGTCCCTTTATCTCAAACTTAATTCTTGTATTTTCTTAAATTTTGCCAAGAAATCAATCTTTCTAGGTATCATTAACAAGAAAGTGTTTGACATACGCAAGAAAAAAACTTAAATCTGACCACTTTAATGTTAGGTAAGAAAGAAATCTTACATGAATATTGTATAAGAAAGTCTGAGGGAATTTTAAGATTAACAGAATTCTAATCTTGTAACTTAGAATCTTCCCTAGAAATATTGTCTTTACTGAAGAAATTCTAAAATTAAAAGAATTTTAATCTTGTAAGTTAAAATCTCCTTTAGAAATATTTCTTTAGTGAAGAAAAATCAAGATTTAAAGAAGCCTATACTAGAAAAGAATCCCCATTAAGAAAATTAAAAATTAAAAAAAAATGTTCTTGGTGCAAGAAAGTAGGTATAAACATTTTTTTCTTTTTTTTTCTTATTATTCTCTGCCAAAGTAAAATTTTAACCTCTAAAATTTTTGATAAATTTTAGGGGAAAAGAGGATTTTCCTATTAAAAATGATGCGAAAAATTGGCCATTTTCACTTGGTATTAAACCCATCACCCATAATTTAGCTACCAAAACGACTGATATTGTCGGAACGAGAAAACCCTTGAGTATAATCAGGAAAAGTATAAAGGAAACCCTAACACTAAGATTTTCGCAATACCTTGTCGCGCTAGGCATAGCAAGAGCAACCACAGAACGCATGAAACGTAAATCTGGGTCATACCACCGCGCCACATTCAAGGCGAAGGAATACCCGGAAGTTAGCCTCGGATCCGAAAGCAAATTTCACCAAAAACACACCACTTCTTATACTTTTTAGCTATGTTAGTAGTTAATGCTATTTCGCAGCAGATTATGAGAAATGTGAAATCAAACCTGAACCCTTGAAACTATTTTATCATGTTTTTACCGCGCACTACCACGGACCCCTGTCGCGGAAGAATTGGTGTGTGCACCGTTTATTGTTGCCATTGGCAATTTGAGGCAAAATGTAAATGAATAAAGCCCCAGCCCAAATTTAAATGATACATATGCAACATGGAATAATAAAACATACGTTTCAACGTGCTTTATTATTATTAAGCTGTATTTAAATTTCTAGAATATCATATAACATGCCATAAAATACATTATGCATTGACTTGAACCCAGAATTTATTAACCCTTAAACCACCTTAGTATTTTTGCTACGAATGTACTTATATGGGGTCAATGTTTTGCATGAATACAGCTTTTAGTGTTACTCTTTTTGCGATTTGTATGTACGTAAACTTTCATAAATCCATGAGGGACAGTTTGACATAATTAGGTGTGAATGATTTCTGTTCATTATCATAATTTAATTCAATTTCACAAGACGTCGACAGGAAGCTCTGATGATGACCTTTGACCCCTATTTAATAGCCAACGTGGTCAAGGGTCACAACTTTTTAGTTTCATGATTCAACATTGGAGTCATTCAAGGGAAAGCATTAAACTCAAGGAAACATAACATCTGGAAAGAATATTGGGGACAACAGAAGACTCATATGTCTTAAAAATGCACAACATTTTGCTGGGGTCATTGTTGACCCCATTGGACCATGCATAAACTTTCTAGGATAACTCAATCAACAATGAGCCAATCTAAGTAAAATCGTATGAGAATTTGTAAGACATATATACAAACAAACTCATAGGAGGAATTTATTTCTTTTCGACAAGAAATGCCGAAATGGCAGACATTTATATGTACCTTGGGGTCAGTTTTGACCCCATACGGTGGTTTAAAGGTTAATATCGAGTAGAAAGGCTTAATGAGCAAATTATACCTGGTGAAGTATCTCCACAGAATGTGTCGATGATCTCACTGTTTTCGGAACTTCCATCATGGAATGTCACAATGCCAGCGTCACAGTTATCAGTACCTCGGCGCCACCTCCCGCGATCAAAATTGATCTAGAGCAGACAATAAATGTACAAAAGTTGTACCTCCGTTGTAAAAGATCAAATAACCTTGCCTCTTATAATTTTGGTAGACAGCCGCTGTCTATTGCTGTATCAATATGTTTTCTGCACGACACGTTCATATTTGTCATGGACTACTTACTTATATTTTGAGTAGTTGTAGCTAGTTCATATTTATACATTCAAATTTCTATCAAACAAATGAAGTTGTCAATGTTACGACATAAAAAATACATTTCCTCTTTCTTTTTGCCCCAGACAAGTGGCTTTGTCGTAGAATACACATGAAACACATCACGTTCCTGCATTTGGTAGCATTCACTTCATTTTCAGTAGAAAACGCCTTGTCGATACTTACCAATATTACCCTGTTTTCGTCAGTCTGGATGACCCACTTACAATAGTCAGCTGTGTCATCTGTTGTATCCCACACATGCCCCCGTACTCCGGTCAGATAATGCATACATCCGGGAGCTGTCAAGACTTCCTGCTCATGCGGCACTGCGTAGGATGTCAGCGCATAAAGATAGTGTCGATTACATTTTTCCATTGACATCTTATTACCTACTTGAAAATGGAGGTATTGATTTTGGTATGTCTGTCTGTCTGTCTGCCTGTATGTGTTTTCCCAAATTTATGGACAACATAACTGATGTAGTCATTTATGTATTGTGATTTTATTTAGTATGTGGGTAGGTCATAGAAAGACAAAGGTCAAGGTCAAATATGGGCCTCCTGGTGGATGGCCTTAGTATTGCAACTAAACATCCGGTTTTTGTACCTTTTATCCTAGCCTAATATGCTATGGTCTTAATTTTTTGGTGACAGATAGCTATTCCTAGATACTGTCAGGAATACGTGATGTGGGTTTGTTCCCCAAAGCAGCTTGTTCTAGAGCTGCAGGGGAGTTTCCGGCGAAATCTTAGTAAATTAATAAATAAGTCCAGAAAGGAACATCGTATTTTCATCATAATTGGTAATACTATGTAGGTAGCTTAGAGAGATGTACGTAATTAAATAAAAAATTTACAAATGAAAACTTAATTTGCATAATTAAGGAGGCAATGCTGTAATTCCAGTGGTTTACATAATTTGAATTTTATAAATGTAATGTGTATAATCTATAGCAGGTGGAAAATAAAGAGATACCAATTATTCAAATAAGGACCTAGTTTGCATAATCGATGTGAAAATTCTATGATTCCTTACTGTTAAATAATGGGAATTTCATAACTGTGACATGTGTGAGTTAGTCAAAGGTTAATATCACTATGGATATATTATTTTAATGCATATGCATAATTTATGATGGCATATTGATTTGAAACGTTGCCAAAGGCTTGGACTTTCAAATATCAAATATATGTAATTTGTGTTAATGATACTACATTTCATAGAGGTATGAGGCCCTTCGAATACTTGTTTCATCTGTAACAATAAGGCAATCAGAATAACAGATTTTCCCCTGACAGAACATAGTACAGAAACTGCAGTTTACAGTAAATACACACATTACAAACACAAAAACACACATACACGCAAACACAAAATCACTCACTCACACACACAGACACATACACACAGGCATATCACACAAACACACACACTCACACACACACACACACACACACACACACACACACACACACGCACACACACAGACACATATAGCACGCAGACATATGGACGCTCGCGTACAGAAACACACAAATACACACATACTAAAACACACATACACACACACACACACACACACATGTATACTAAACACACACACACACACACACACACACACACACACACACACACACACACACAAACACACAAGCACAAACAACACCTCCACCCCCTCAGCTGAAATAAAAGAGAGAGGTATACATGTAAGTCTACTGACTGTTTCTTTTATCAATCATGTTTATAAGGGAAGGCGTTAAGTTTAACTATTACACCCCTTGATAGTTATCGAAAGGTTGCTTACCGCCTTGTGTAGGACTCCGGTTCAAGACGCAGAATAGAACCAATGTCGCGACAGGAATAGTAGAGCTGTCCTTCATCTTTAAGATGCTCAGGGCTTGCCCTGAAAACACGATATACAGGGCTTATTATTCACCAGAGCCCTAAGGCACACTCTCTGAGGGTGTTATGTCTTCGGTCACTTTAGGGTATGTTCAAGAGCCCTCATGCTCAAGAATCAAAGTGTTGGTGCAACAAGGAAGGGCTTTCATCCGATCCAACGAAGGATGTTTGTCTCAAAGGCATCGTGCGTGCCAAAGTAGTGAAAGGCAGGGACAAGAGGAAGCTTGTGTTTAGGTGTCAAGTGAGTAAGGGGTGACTTGTATATCATGCGGTGCGCAGGGGGGCAAAGTAACAACAACACGTCGTCTGGGCGACGTCATTCTCACCCTTACAAGTGCACAGGTATGACCTTGTACTTATTTACTTAGAAGTACACCTGAACAACAAGCTTCCTCTAGTTCCTACGTTTCAATAGGTTGGCACGCATGGTTTCTTGTGGACAAACACCTTCAATATGTAGGCTCACAGCTCGTGCATGTTTTACCAACACTGTGTCGTTAAACTGCGCCTGTCCTACGTTTCACTAGGTAGGACAAACACATTTAATATATAGGCTCATATACATTAGATAGGATAGAAATTAGACTGATAAAAGCAATGACTTCATTTACAATATCAATTCAAGAATACTTGGTAAATACGAGTAAATTAAAGAAAGGGGAATCTCTACTAGACCGACTAAACTGGCTAGTAGGGATAACAATTTGTCAGGAAACTTTGGCTTCCAAAGGGCACCCAAGCACCATTGTTAAATCAAAATTTTCGTGCAGTGGCAACTATACAAAAGTTACAGGTTTCGCACTCGGGTTCCAGTGCACTGGTATTCCAGTGAGCTTCCGCCACTTCGTAGGGGGAAATGTTAATTTTCCCGCGGATTGACAAAATATATGTAATTCGTGTTGAGTATACTATATTTCATGGATGTATGAGGTCTCTGAATTCTTGCTTTATCTGTAACAACAAGGCTGAATTTTCCTTGACAAAAGAAACAGAAACTGCAGTGAGTAAATATACACATTACACACACACACACACACACTCACTCACTCACTCACACACATACAGACACACATAAAAAAACAGACACATACATAAACACAAACACAAACATCACATACACACACAGTGTCACTCACACACACATAACACACACACGTACACGTCGGCACGCTCGCGTACAGAAACACACAAATACACACATACTAAAACACATACACACATACACTAAACGCACACACATACAAGCTTTAGATACACACATACTAAACACACACACACACACACGCGCACTTACTGAACACACACACATACACACACACACATACATACATACACACATACTGAACACACACACACATACTAAACACACACACACATACACACATACTAAACACACACACACAAGCACAAACAATACTTTCACCCCCTCAGCTGAAATAAAAGAGAGAGGTATACATGTAAGTCGATCGACTGTTTCCTTTATCAATCATGTTTACATAATAAGGAAAAGGCGTTAAGTTCAACCATGACGTATCTTGATAGTTATTCAAAGGTTACTTACCACCATGCGTAGGACACCAGTTCATGACGCAGAAAAGAACCAATGCCGCGACAGGAATAGTAGAGCTGTACTTCATTTTTATCATGCTCAGCGCTTGCCCTTAAAATATTATAGGCTAAAAACTCAATCAAGATATACAGAGCCCTAAGGTACGCTTCTCGGAGTGTGTTATGTCTTCGGTCACTTTAGGGTATGTTTAAGAGCCCTCATGCTCAAGAATAAAAATGTTGGTGCAACAAGGAAGGGCTGTGAGCCGATCTATTGAAGGAGATTGTCCAAAAGGCATCGTGCGTGCCAACGTAGTAAAAGGTAGGAACAAGAGGAAGCTTGTTCAGGTGTCAAGAGAGTGAGGTGTGACTTGTATATCATGCGGGGCGCAGGGGGGCAAAGTATCAACAACGCGTTGTCAGGGCGACGTCATTCTCACCCTTACAAGTGCACAGGTATGACCATGTACTTATTAACTTAGAAGTACACCTGAACAACAAGCTTCCTCTAGTTCATACTTTTCGCTAAGGTTGGCACGCACGATTTATTGTGGACAAACACCTTCAATATATAGGTTCACAGCCCCTGCATGTTTTACCAACACTGTGTCGTTTGAAACTCCGACAGCCTGTCCTACGTTTCACTAGGTTGGCACGCACGATTTATTGTGGACAAACACCTTTAATATATAGGCTCACAGCCCTTGCATGTTTCACCAACACTCAGTGTGTCGTTTGAAATTGTGACAGCCTGGTCATCTCTGAGATGTAGGTATTTCGAAACGAAGGGAGACATCCATCAGCGACGGTGAGGGGCATGTATTTTCTTTTAGGTGTAATACGGGCGCGATGGCTGATACATATTATGTACACCGCGAGGAGTATGACTTATGGGCGTGGTACAATCAATCACATGCGGTTTCTCATTGGTTGAATTTCTTGCGCGTGCGCTCACCAAGCGCTGTCTGGCCTACCAGTTCACTGGGACCCGAGTAAGGAACCCGTGACTTCTGTATATTTGCCACTGGATTTAATGGTGGTAAAGTCCAGATAGGCCGGGTAATGTTTACTTTGTAAGCTGTACCAGGCTTTACAATGGTAGTAAATAAAAGTCAAGTCTGGTAATTTCATTCACTAACATTGTAAAGCCTGAAGTTACCGGACTTGACTTTTATTTATTACCTTTGTAAAATGCAGTACTGTTTACAAAGTAAACATAACCGGACTTAACATGGCATTTACTACCATTGTTAAATGCGACTTTCCACGCAGTGTGTTTTATGGAGGAAATAACTATAGGGAAACGCTATGTAACATTACAGACACATAGTTAATGGCGCAGGTAACTGTGCATATAACGGTAGGATCTGAGATTCAAGTGATCAGCGTACATACATTGTATCACTGGAAGAACTTACCTTTTATTTCAATCTCAAACGGTGTTACAACTAAATGGGCAACGCACAGTTGAACCCTACAATAATAGACAAGAAATTAGAATGATAAAAGTGACGGGTTACGCACTGCGGTTCCAGTGCACTGGTATTCCAGTTAGCCTCCGCTCCTGCAGAGGGGGAAATGTCAACTTTCCCGCGGATTGACTCTCTTGGGCGATTATTCAAATTTTTGCCGAATCCTACGTTCCGTATCCCCGTATTAAGACCTAGTGGAGGCTATGAGTAGGCGCTCCGAGTTAGAAACTGCACAATGCTATAACGTTCATAAGACTGCATGTTGAAAGATGACCGGAGTTTTCAGCTTTGGGCACAGCGTTCTTTTCGTGCTTGTAAGCCCCCTGGCTACCCCTATAAGATATGTTCCGTCTTAATACTGTAGTCCCTCTTCTTTTATAGCATATCTAGAATATATCTACTCAGAATTATCTTACCTTCATGTGAGTTACCGTAAATGTGGGCAAGAATCGCGGGAGTTAACTGAGTCTCCCATGGCTCCTGTCTGTCCTGATCAGGAAATGGCGCAGGCGAATAGTTTGGTCAGTCAGTCAGGCATGCCTCCTGTGCTATTATCGGTACATCTCTGACGTAGTTTCCTGACTTCACGGCAGCCTACTTCGCGGAAGTCGTGACTTGAGCCGAGGTAGTTAGGCCACAGTGAGTGAGCGCTTGCGCAAGAGAGTTAACCAGTGAGAAACAGCATATGCTTTCTTCTACCACGCCCGTAAGCCATACTCCTCACGGTAAAATGGAAAAAAAAAATTGGTACAATCAGCCAATGACGAACAAGATGTCAATGACTTTTGGGGACATACGTGCTACGACCAGACTGTCTGTATCTCTATAGCCGGCAAATGTTTCTGAGGACGATAGCACATCCACTTTTGAAGGCATGGACATGCTACAGTAAAAGTAAACCCAGCTCCCATTTCTCTCATGGTCAAAGACACTCCGCTGTTCATCACACAAGGCTCCGTCCAAACTTTAGTCAGTTAAATCATCATCTATTCCAACACTATTGTATTGATTACCCTACATGTAAATGCGGCTATCATAGCGAAACCACCGAACATTACTTTCTACATTGTAATCTTTACACCAGTCAGAGAAGTACTCTGTTATCATCTCTTTCCAACATAGCAGAGCTACAGCATTTCAATGACAGTACCTTATGTTCTTTACTACTACGAGGGTCCACGTCACTCTCACATTCACAAAACTGTAATATCTTCGACATAGTTCAAACCTTTATTTACTGTACATGTAGATTCTCGTAATTGATAGATCACCAACTCGTCTTGTATGTACTCATTCTCCTTTCACTTTGTAATTATGTATGTATCTTGTCATTATGTATGTATCTTGTCTCTTGTTTTTATATTTGTGTTTTTGAGTAGAAGGCGTCACATAAGTAACTGTGCTTCCTGCCCAATACTCATTAAATATATGTGAATAAAAAAAAGTAAACCTTCTAAAGTGCCTAAAATCACTATGTTTTATAGCACATACTAAGGACTTGCACATACCAAAATTCAAACAAAGAGGTCAATGACCTTTGAACTCATCTGCGTACAGTGGAAAAACCACGATCGTAAATTATTGCTGTTTTTTAACGGCTGTTAATTGAGACCTCTCTAAACAATAGACTATCCCACACCACATACAGCACCGAGGCGTCAAATCATCTTGTTCCAATTCCTGCAATACGGATATGCCAACAAAGCAAACAAAAGTGACATGTAACCTTTGAACCCTCGTATGTTCCGCCGTGGGAAAGGAGGTCACAGTTTGTTTCGGGGGCGTACGTTCGTTACATGACAGAATAACTCGAGAAATTCAGCAGATTTGCGTGTTTTCTGGTGAGTTTTTTTTTCTCTCCTACAGCGATGTCGCCGGGTAATACTGATCAGGCGTCTTTAAATGCCAAAACAGTCACAGCTGTCCAGTTGTGTATGCTGGCTGTAGTCGTGGCACTGCTATTAAAGGTAATTACGGCTGTTCAGAGGAAACTCCGAGCGCTGTGGGCACTGGAGAAGGACTTCCCTGTCCCGGCAGGGGCACACTGGCTCCTCGGACACCTGGTATTAGTAAGTCAGATTTACCTGTTTTTGTAACGAGCCAGAGCTTTAAGGCCGGCAGTTGTGCTGCCTTTAAAAGGAAGCTCCACTCAGCCATTCTAAATAGAATTCCACCAAACCTACAGTCTAGAGCAGCCATGTACGTGGTCATTATGATGTGGTTGGGCCACTTGTTGTGCTACCAGGGCTCGCTAATTTCACCCTACTGTATCTAATCATGCAGTACTTTTGTATTTAGTTAATCATCCCTGTTCTGTTATCAAGTTAATTAATCGAGTTGATGTCAATGTTTACTCGAAGTAATTGTTTTGTGATTTTATATAACTGTATTCAATTTTCATATGTGCTATTGGTGTTTTATGCTTTTCCAGATATTGTGGCCTTTGAAAGCTATTCCTGAACACCTGTTTCACCATACCACGCACTTTGTCATAAGTGGAAATTGTCGTAAATTGTTATAGCTATAGATAAATAAATGAATATTTCAGAAAAAGAAGTTGTAAGAGCCTGGGTAAGATAAGAAAAGTAAGGAGTTTGGCCTACTGTGAATACTCACGATAGGCAGTGTAACGAGTAAATAGATCGCTGCTATGTTAATTGATGGGTGAGATTTATGAATATTTCCTTTAGGACTTTGTGTCAAGTTGCTGCATCATGCACAGTAGTTGCCCACAGGCTGGTAGTAAAATCATTACCGACTTAAGTTGCTTGACTTAAGTTGCTTACTTGTAATTTTACAGTTAGCAAATGGTGAACGGGAATTCGACAAGATTGGACTAGAATGGGTACTCAAATACCCATATGCCTATATATTCAAGATGGGTCCACTAGACGGCACATTGTCGCTGAATCACCCAGACTACATCAAAGCAGTGCTACAGCGACCAGGTCAGTTCTTCAGACTGCGGTATGGTCACACAGTTTCCGGCTAACTGGAAGTTTGCTTCTCTCCATCTAGAAAACATAACTTTCGTCTTTGCTAATTATGTTTTAGTAGTGTTTGTATACATGTATGTTATTTAGCACGATAGCCGTAAAAAGCTATAAAAGCCAGGTAAGCCGTAAAAACCATCAAAGTTCGCATGTATGTAGATCTACCACTAAAGATAATAATCATATTTTGGACCCCCTGGTGGCTTTCATTGGCACTGCAGGGGCCAATTTAATTCTCGACTTTGGGAGGCCATGCCTCGAAAAAGGATTGTTCGTTATTTTTGTTAGGTAGGAAGTTTAAGAAATGATTGGCATAACCAAATACTTATGATGCGAATCAGGAGCCAATTTGGATAATTGATGTGGAACTTCTACATTACAATTCTAATTTTGCTGCGTTCCATGATGTGACCTTCAAACATGTGACATATGTAACAAAAAAGAGAGTAGCATTGATAGATATACATCATGCCCATGGCGACCTCATTTGCATAATAAATACTTAATTTATACTTGCAGCGTTTCTAATGTAAAGGTGAATAGTAATAACCATTAGACATAAATGAAAAAGGGACATGTGAAACTGTAACTTATCAAGACAACAATTACATAAGTATATAAAAATTTATAAATACTACGACATTTTTTCAGGTAAAACTTTTTAAACTTTGCATTGAACAACTTGGGTAGAGAAAATCACTAACTAATATAACTAATGCAAATGAGGACCTTCATTGATAAAGGAAGAAACTTTGTTATTCCATGCACTGTTTTTTTATTATCTTTCAACAGATAAAAAGAATGAACGAATATACGGGCTGCTACGACCATGGCTAGGTTAGTCCATACCTATATTTTAGTCTATTTCTTAATATAGATGGTTCATAACATTTTGCATTATGCACTTCGGCCTTCAGTTCATGAAGTCGTGCCTTAGAACCAGATCGAATTACAGTTCTGATGTATTTCAAGCATGTAGCTTTAGTGCCGATCCAAAATGTAAACGAACTTTTAGCCATTGGCATCCAAACTAGCGAAAGCTTGGTTATAACTGGAAAAAAAATGCCCGATATCTTTTGGCAGCCGCGCTATAGGTTGGTCACAGGTACACAGTCCAGGCTTTTGCGTGGTGCGGCTGTACGCATGCAGCGTGGAAGTGCCTGTTGCAATGATTGCAGTTTGCAATTGCATAATAATAATAATAATAATAATACTAATAATAAAACACGGATTGTGTAGATTGAGATTCTTGGCAACGTTTTACCCGATATAGGGTGAATGTGTTCAAGATAGAATGACTGATATTTTGTATGTACATCAGGAACACGCCCATGTAAGGCACTTTTTTTTAATCAACTTCAATGTAAAGAAATAAACACAGACAGAAGGGTGCCTTTGCGATTGTAGATTGCCATGTAAACAGGTTTCTGTGTGAACTCTAGTCAATAGGTGGGAAAAAGCTAATGCCTGTGAGACTTTTCTTTATAATAACCAGGAGACGGTCTTCTGACCACCAGCGGTGCCAAGTGGTTCCGGAACCGTCGACTTCTGACGCCAGGATTCCACTTCGAGGTGCTGAGGCCTTACGTGAAGCTCTTTTCTGACAGTACAAATGTCATGATGGTAGGTATAAGAATTAAGGTGTGTTTTTTTCGTACACTGACGGTTACAGATAATGTATCCATTGGTTGATCAAACAATTTGAAAACTGAAATTTAACATCCGTGAGTAATTTCATCAGGTTGATGACTGATCGAATAGCAAAGTTCTTTGTTTACAACCACTTACTAGTATTCAACAAGACCGTTTGTCATCTTTACCAGGGCAGTTATGACTGGTTAATTGTGCAGTGTAAATCTAGCTTCAGGGCATGGTGAAGAAGTCATAATTGTCACAAATGAAGATGACAGACGGTCATCGAAACATCGTCTCTCCTTAAACAACTGGTTAATAGAAAAAAAAGTATGTACATAGCAAAATAAAGTCAAGTATGGAAAATGCTTTAATGATTTTTTTTACTGTTGTCTTAAAGGAAAACTGGGAAGAGTTGTGTCCCGGTGCTTCTATGGATGTGTTCCACCACGTAAGCCTGATGACTTTGGACAGTATGCTAAAGTGTGCTCTCAGTCAGGACACTGGTTGTCAAAAAAGGTAAGATTACCTTGGATCTGTCCATATATGTCTGTAACCACCCATTGAGTATAAAAGAAGAAATGGCTACGGCCTCTGTACATTCTTTCGTATGATCCATACTTTCTAAATTCTGAGTGGTGCAGGTAAAATTTGTCTAGTGCAGGTAATTTTTAATGTTATCAGCACCAATGTAGGTATGCAGTTCAGGTATGCAGAAAAAAGCGTTTGGGGCCCTGTCTTTAGGCAGATCAAATTACGATACATAATACTTTCATTTGTTTGTAAAATGTTAGTGTTTAAAAGTGGCATTATAAAAATAACAACAATCGTATTGCTCATACTATTTATTTGCTTACCGTTTTCAAAAATATGTGTATTGTTTAGAGAGGTCATGCCCTAAAATGTGGGTATTAACCATGGTCCTATTAGAAACATAAAATATGATATGTGTCGATCTCTAACATACTACAAACCTATGACTTTGTTTCTGTTTTCCCAAATACTTTGTGTCATCGAATCTTGACTGTCCTTCTGCACTCAGCATACAAGTAACCCATCACCTAGGTCACGTTACTTAATGGGCGCCTGACATCAGCAATTGGTCAAAAGTGCCAGGATGTTTATGCCTGCTATTTCAATTTAGCTTCTGTTCATACGCAAGATTTTGTTATGCTATTATGTGTTATTTGTTAATTAAATTTTTAATGCAATGAGATGATTTCATTACCAGGAATACGTTCAACAGTTACATCTCCGTTGTTCATGAGCTGTCAGCGTTGGTCATGACCAGAGCCAGGAGCCTGGTATTTAGTATGAGTGACTTCGTGTACAATAACTCATCTGCCGGCAAAAGGTACGGTTGTAGAGCTGTAGTGCAAGAAAAGAAAATCTCGGAGATAGGAGAGACCAGAGCTGAGCGTGTAGCTAGATACATCTTGCTTTGGATCGTTCAGTTCCGTTCCGTTCAGATAGCTAGAGTAACCGTTCAGAGTATTTACACTTGACAGTGAACGTACGGAGTTGAACGAGCCCGAGACTATTCTCAATCGGTGCTTACATTTCACTTGGACCTGGGAGAAATCTATTTTACTATAATTTAGTAGATGATTCTGCTTGCCCACCGTAATAACATCCATTTCAGTATATTGGAGAAAAGCTCGTTCAAGTAGGGGGCATAATCATATAAATAAACAAGTTATATTTTATGTTTTATTGGAACTATTCAGCAGTTTAAATGGACACACACATGTACGCAATGGCCACGGACAAATATCATAGGGATAAAACATTGCCCCTTTATATGAGTAGTAAAATATGGTTAGTCCCTTTCCTACACAAACATCATTTAAAATAGATATGGTTATATTATTGATATGATCATACATGACATATGAGATATGGCATGTAAAGGCGCAAGGAAATGCTTTTAGGTACATTGATCAAATTGCAAAGTAAGTACTAACTTAATCATAGCTCTGGCCAAAAAGTATAGTATCTTATTTAATACCGTTCTGTGTCCTATAACAATGAACCTACAGGTACAAGAAGGCATGCAAGGAGGTCCATTCTTTTTCTGAAAAGATCATTCAGCAACGGAAACAAGCTCTTAACAGTCTTTCTACCACTGAGACACGTCGGCAACAGAAATATCTGGATTTTCTCGACATTCTACTGATGGCAAAGGTAATTTTCATAACGTTTAAAATTCTCTTAGTACACATTTTTTCATATCATATATTAAACGCAGGACGCATATCTCACTGCTGCAATGTTAAGTTTATATGCATTTTATGTAGTCAAATCATTATTGACAAAAGATTGAATTTAACATCATTGAATAGGCTGTATCTTGAGCGTTTTTTAAAGTCGGCTTTGCAGTTCTTAAGAGAAAATCCATCTTGTTCTGGTCAACTAAATATCATAAACAAAGATGACGGACTGGAAAGTCCATATTGTTTAGAATTTTGCGCCTAAAATTACGATTTCAAAAGCCAATAAACGAAGCCATGACCGTCGCATGCCTCAACAAAGACGTGGGGCGCCACAGACTTTCTGCAACATATGATCCACTGCTCAGCGAGTCATGTGTGTCATCTGCATAATGTAACGTCACAGAAGCGGTGGATTAGTCAACCCTTGACAAAGACTGAAATTGTGGAGTCTAAAATTTGGGTAAGTCCAGTTTCTTGTGTTGGAAATTACAGTTTAATCTTGCTTCATAATACCGTTGCATTATGTTTAGGATGAAGATGGGAACGGGCTGACAGATGCTGAGATCAGGGACGAGGTGGACACCTTCATGTTCGAGGGACACGACACCACAGCCAGCGGGCTGTCCTGGACCCTGTACTGTCTGGCTCGTCATCCGGGACATCAGAAGAAGTGCAGGAAAGAGGCACAGGAAATACTGCAGGGAAGAACGGATGTGACGTGGTAAGAATTTTTCCCGACGTGTGCTTTGCACATGTTCCAATCTTCAGCTTTTTCGCAAACACACTGATTATGCACAGCACCACTGAAAAACGGCTCGTTTAATGTCGCATTCGTGTATGTAGTGATAACATAGTTTTAAAATGTTGTGTCCGAAAAAGGAAAATCTGCAGCAGACAAAATTCTGATGCAACGTTGACCAAACATCCTGCTAAACATTTAAAAATTCTGGTTAAGCGCAGGCACGTAACGTTGAGTGGATTTGCTGAACTTCTATGTCTAAGCCAGCACGGGCCTATACCATACGCACGATGTAATATAAACTTGAACCACCAAACCAACACACATGTATATATAAGCTTTTTCCACCCTAGCTTTGTTGGTTTCCTGTTTATAATAGGAATTAGCCAATGTCCTAACATATGAGGTCTGATTGTCGTAATTCGGTCTTTTTTATTATTTAACATTATTGACAATTATAACGTAAATACTGAAACTAACCTTTACGATGTTGGTAACTTACCAGAGATTTGTATACATTGATGCTCAACAGTCATTTATTTCGTATCACAGGGAAGATCTGCCGTCCATGAAGTACATCACGATGTGCGTCAAGGAAAGCCTTCGTCTCTACCCACCTGTTCCCAAAATACTGCGGGAACTAGAGGAACCTTTGACATTACCGAATGGAAAAACCGTGCGGAAAGGTATACCCACTGATAATTACAACTAAATCAACCAAACAGACATTCTATCTAATAATATCTATCTACCTACCTATCTATCTATCTATCTATCTATCTAGTATCTATCTATCTATCTATCTAATATATCTATCTATCTATCCATCTATCTTTCTTTCTATCTATCTATCTGTCTATCTATCTATCACAAGCTGCCATATATGCCATATATATATATATATATATATATATATATATATATATATATAATGTATATATATATATATATATATAGAGAGAGAGAGAGAGAGATACATAAATACATACAGAAACAGATACAGTTGCAATACGATTTTCATCATTGAATTGTATGCGTATCGCCTTCTATATTTGAAACATAATAACATATTGAAGAGCAAATTTCTTTATTTACAACCACTTGTTGAACAAGTGGTAGCGTTTCGATGGCCGTCTGTCATATTCATTACGGCAATGATGACTGGTTCGCCGTGCGCTAAAACGTATATCACTATTGTTGATACAATATCAATGTATGTCACAATCACTTTACGTTTAGGACTGCATTGTTAGCAGTAATACGTAGCTTAGGTGCGCAGTTAACCAGTTTTAATTCCCTGATGAAGATCGGCTCTTGCTAAACAGGTAGCTGTAAAAAAAAATTCGCTATTTCAGCAATGACGAACCTGCTGAATGTTTTCATGGTTGCTACAATATTTGGATTGCTTTGTAATTAGCATTTATACATCAACAAAAAATGGATGCCGGACTTGCGCACTAAACCTTGGTTTTATGATTGATTTTTTTATATGCCTTCTCAGGGACGGCGGTTTTCATCGGTTTACAGCGCTTGCACCTCAGTCCTGACATTTGGGACAAACCCGAGGTTTGTTTTTCTCGTATTCGTTTAAAATTGTAGCCTGGAGTCCAGCCTTGTTAGCCTTGGTTCGCTCCCCAAGATCTTCTACCCAGCCAACAAATAGCGGATCTTGGGGAGCGGACCAAAGCTAACAAGGCTAGGCTCCAGGCTATTAAAATTGTCCTGTGCATGGTTCGGAATGAAATATTATTCATACCTTTACTTTCATGATACGTATTTTGCAATCCACATTTGTAGATGTTGATGAACTCTTTAAATAAGAAACTCTACCGTTGGCTGTAGAGAAATGCCGGATAAAGGTCTTTGTTAAAGAGAACTGAACTTTCATATGTTAAAAACAATCATATTTTCAGTTTGTTTTGAAACATTGTCAAATGTTTTTGTTGATGGAAATCTTTATGTTCGGCTAGGAATACGACCCTCTCCGGTTTTCACCGGAAAATTCAAAGGATCGCCATCCATACGCTTTTCTTCCTTTTTCGGCAGGCCCGAGGTAGGATGCATGTCTATGATTTTTGTTTATCTTTCTTTCAATGTCATACGTTACAGTAATAGCATACAGTGCACCAGTTACTGTGATTTATTTTTTGGGTTAATAAAATGATACAGCCAGGACTGCCCAACTACATGGAGGCCTCAAGGCTAGCCTTATTGCATGGAAAATATAGAATAAGAAAAGTTACAGTGTCCATTCAAATGCGTTCACAGATGTAGTTTTACGTGGGTAATACAATCGCCGAGTAAGAGTACAATTGGTAATATCATGAGCTAGGAGGAATGTTTAATTCAATGCAATACAGTACTGTAAAACAACTACATAGGTTTCCATACAGCAATAAAATTACATCGTCTTTTCTTGAATCAAATTTATTGCTTTTAACACTAAAGAAACGGTTTCTTTTTTTCATTATACAGGAACTGTATCGGACAGCACTTCGCTATGAACGAGCTGAAGACAGCTGTAGCGCTCATCCTGCAGCGGTTCAGCCTGGCTCTTGACGACACCCTGCCCGAGCCTCTCTACATTCACAAAATTGTCCTAAGGGCTGACAGCCCGGGTTTGTTCCTGAAAATTAACCCGATAAGTTAAGTTAAGATGTTGTTGTCTCCTTTCTGCTTGATAACATCAGCTGTTGTGGGACACATTGCAGACGCTGTTTAGGTTTGATCACCATAATAGAGCGATCCTTACTGTTCATCTCAAATAGCAGTTCAACCAATGCTTTTGACTGGATGATGATATTTTTTTTTACTTTAAATTTATTACAAATTTATGCCCGAAGGTTAATTGCAAGAACTTTGGGAATAACAGAGGAATAGTAAACAATAACATGAGCATGAAGTAAATTGAGAGTGCTCAACTAATGCTACTTTTATTTTAACATAGTTATTGCTGGGTTTTATGTCTTTTAACATGGGAATTAGTGGCTCAACCAATGTGAGCGTGACTACATGCCAGTCAAATATTTGCATTTTTGTATGTTCTTGTTTTTCATTTATACCTTTTGACGAAGGTGATCGGGCAATTGGATCCGTCTTTAGTAATCTTGATACAACCTACTTTGTAAACTAAGGAAATGTTTCAAGTGGACATTTCTGTAATGATTCTTAGATTACGCCAAAAACAGTCAATCAAGCAACTGGATATGGTTTTGATTAGACGTTTCAGGTAGCTTCCATTCGACAGTGTCAGTAGATGCTACCTGAAATGTTTCCAAAATCATATCCAGTTGGTAGTAACTGTTTTTGGCGTATCTTATTACCTGGATGTCTAACCTTCATCGACGTATTCGCAGTTTAATGACGGAAATTTTGACCGATTAACAACAAATTGATGTATCAAATTGTTATGTGCATAGCCAATAGGTAAATAGGATGTGATAAAATCTTTAGACATTTGGCCTCTGTATGTTGAACCGGAAATAGGCATGACATATTTAAATTATTTCTGTCAGTTGTAATTATTTTTTGTGGGTATGATATGAAATCACTTGGCGTGTTTCCATTTCTCTATATAGGGTATATTTAAAAGATGCATGCGTGCTTTAGTTCGTGAATGTGGTTGTGTACAAAATTATTAGCATTGCCTTAAATAGTCATAATTTATCAATATATCTCAAATACATGAAAGGCAATAGATTTATTAATAGGTTCCAAAAAAGCGACTGTATTGATTCCTGTCATTTATAGTTTCCAAAGTCCAAAGATTTTGAAGAAAGCTGACTTCTGTATTGTATGACAGATGAGAGAGAGAGAGAGAGACAGAGAGAGACAAAGAGAGAGAGGCTTCTACCACGACCCGGAATTAGAATGATCTAAAACTGGAAATCGGTTCCACGGAAACCTCCATGCAGTGCGAAATCGACGCCGAAATGAGGCATAAGGAAGCGTTTTGAAGGTCAACTTTGACTCTACAAATCTCGTCTTGGAATGGTTTTTAAATCTTCACGCATACTACAAGAGCTTGGGCAACTTGTGACGATAACGAAGACCCATTTATATACTTGATCTGACCTTTTTTGACTGTACTATCGACTTTTTATGTGACCATGTCTTTTGCCTCAAATCGGCGCGTCACACTCCTGTAGTACTTTTCAATAATAG
The DNA here is from genome assembly GCA_013266295.2 of Branchiostoma floridae x Branchiostoma japonicum. Classification (NCBI taxonomy): domain Eukaryota; kingdom Metazoa; phylum Chordata; class Leptocardii; order Amphioxiformes; family Branchiostomatidae; genus Branchiostoma; species Branchiostoma floridae x Branchiostoma japonicum. Next base: position 14,521,723 of record CM023836.1, read on the forward strand.
GTGTTTTCAAAACCCCGATGAAGTGCTCCAAACAGTGCTTTTTAGTAAGAGTGTTCTCGAAATTCCCATATTGTGTTTTCAAGGATCAACCCGCCACTAGTGCAAATTTTCGTATTTTTGACAGAATACACGCCACCCTGTATCTGCTTGAAGGCCTAGCCACCCTGTATCTGCTTAAAGATAACGTACCCATGCTACCTTGTATCTGCTTGGAGATTGTAAATGTCAGGTCATTTTGCCACAAAAGTTGAACCCATTTAACGAAATGGCACGGGAACAAGAAGGAACCTGACGAAAAACAATGTTTTTCATCCATACTTATGGTATGAATTGAAAAATAACTAACTACAGTTATTGGTAAAATCCCATACATTTTTGGTAATGATTTTACTGGCATATTGCAAACTGTTGATTTTCAATATATAAAAAAAAACCAAACGTTTACGCCCTGCATTCCAAAGCTAGAGGAGGACATGCCTACAAACTTGAAGTTGAATGCAGTTCCTACTGTCAATATCTACATTCAATATACTATCACCAGTGGTGAACCTATAACAATTTTTAAAGCCTGTATATAAAAAAAAACATGAAAAAAAAACGTACTAAGGGTATTTGCCAACTTTACCTTCATACCGAATTTCAGATCACTTGGCCCAAAAATGAAGAAGTTGAATCCATTTGACGAAATGGCAGGAGAAGGAGGAGGAGGAGAAGAAGAAGAAACATGAGTAAAAACAATATGGGTCCATACTGTGGTTTCAAGGATTAGTAAAAATTTTCGTACTTTTGACAGGATCCACGCAACCCTTTATCTGCTTTGTATGGCAACGTAAAACTTTTAGCATATAAAGTCAATAGTAAACAGCCAATCAGCAACCGCATTTGCCGACAGAGCTGCCGCCATGCCCATATTTGGGCATGGCGGCAGCTCTGCCGTGCCCAAACATCCAGTTCCAATATACTATGTCCAAGCAGTTAAACTAATTAGCCCACCAGCCAATCACCAGCCACCCTTTTGAAAGCTGCATGCCTATTGGCTGGTGCTAAGCATTCCATAATGATGACTCATCACACCTCACTTTCTAGAGCTTTGGACCTGAAATCAGTCAAAAAGTCTCAAATTTTACTATTTTAAAGGGGTGTATGCCCGATGAAATGATTGATAAAATCAGCATACGTTTCACGACCGAGTATCATTTTTTCGTATGCTACATAACTTGAATGTTTCGTATGTTCAATACTACACTAACGTTGTCCCTTGCCGCCCCCCCCAAGTAAGACACCTCTTAAGATATACACAACATACTCCACTCGTCAACGTATACATATTGATTGTAACCGACCACTGTCGCCATAGCCAGTACAAGACAAAGAATACACTTTTCTACACACCAAAACATTACAACACATTATACGATACAAATCCCCATAGCTATACAATTCAATTACCAGTGGGAGTCTCAACTCACCTTGTTTGCAGATGACCACAAAAAACATAACGACGAGAAGTGTTCTTGCCGCCATGTCGCAGACTGGTATGACTAAAAATTGAATCTCAGCCGTACGTGTATAATTACCACCAGGTGCCAACACGGGATGTTTGTACAAGGCCGTGGTCTGATAGATTACTGCAAATAACCCGGCACCCCTATCTCGTTAGACTAACATGGACTTTTGCCTGTTTTGTAGCAGGTCAGCGCGTGAGCAAACCCTAGAACAGGATAAGAATAACCCGGGTAACAAGTCAACCTCATATCACTTAGTACTGCTCTAATTAAATGAAGAATATGAGCTACATAGAATTTTAGATTCAAAATCTAGAGTTTACCAAGAACCGAACAAAATGTTTAAATTACGTCTCTTCTATTCTTTCTTGGGTATATGTTTTTTTTTCGTATGTAAGTATTAGACTGGACAAAAATTTGTCGTTTCTGAATATTCGCGTTTCTAAATAATTTGGTTGCGGAATAGTGATGGCTTAGGTAGGAGGAAGTAATATGTAACCATCACCTAAATGCGCAAGTGCGAGAACAATCCGCAAAAAAGATTTGTGTGGTTTATTCTCGACTGTTTGAATTTGCTGTGATATGTTGGTGTTTTTTCGTTTATGATTATTTCATTTTTAATTAGTCCTAATTAGTCATTCCTAAAAGTCCTATTGCTGTCTTGTCTTAGTTGATTTAGGGCAAACAGCAATCATGGTGAAAACAAAACAGATTATTACATGATCATTACATTATTACACAGAAACATTATTACATCTCAATAGTCATTGTCAATGACGTCTAATGACATGGCGTTTATGCACGATCATTAAATAGTTACTGATGATTGAGGGCTGGAAAAAATTGAACTGATTTTACTCTGGTTAAAAATCGCGATGAACACGACATTTACATAGAAAACACTTTTATGTAAACATTTGAATCAATAGAAAGTAGAACAACAGTGAGGCTGACTTCCGTGTTCCATGTGGCTGTCTGTTTATAACTAAAAGACAAGGAATTAAATGCCACAAGCTCAATACATAACAGAAATGTCTCCAAACTACACAGTGGCAGTTACACTTTGGTTGCAGTATGTTGCACGTTGACGTACATGTAATATACTTCTTAACCTTTATCACCTTGTACAAGACGTGTTGCTGCACTGTAATTGATATGCATTAATCAAACACGGTGGCAACCATAACACAATAAATCAATGGGTTACACCCATATGTTCCTATACTTAACAAGTATGTATAGATTTTCCCTTCAAGTTTTTTTTAACGAGTTTGTTCATTGTAAGGCAACATCGGCCACTCCAGGGCACTAAACTAACGCTCACTGTAGCATCATCTCTTGAACTTCTCTCTAAGGCCACAGCAAGTAACTTGTATAGATGACATCAGCGCGCGTATTAATTTCCGCCTGATTTCGGAAAAAAAGGAACTTTGTTGCCCTCTGACGGTGGTCAACATGCCAAAAATGGGCAAATATGTCGTAAAATGTCTTTCGGTTCAAAGACCATGAAGGGTCTAGCAAGCTAGAGGCACAATAGACGTAATTCCAATCTTGGCGGCCATTTTGAAAAGTGAGTACAGCGCACGTGATGTTGCACGAAAACGAGGCCGCTCGTGGATCCGAGTCCAGCTTCATAATGGCTTCTGGTGCAGAAGCCAGTGATGAGGCATGTTCCTCGGTAAGTTACGCTCTTCCATGGTGAAAGGAGGAAAAATTTATACGTGTTACGATAAAGAAGGTTGTTTCGAGCATTTGGGTGTAATTTCAGCCGGTAGAAATGACAAATTTTCGCTCATTTTCCGAATTTCTTGACGGACCTCATTTGTTTACTATACGTACGTTATACGCTTAGCTACGATCGCACGAAAAACCGGTAATATTCTGACTTTATTTGTACCAAACCTCCAAAAAAACGAGAAAATTACAGGTAGACATCCTTGTGGTTAATTATTACCGTAATTTTGGCGGTTGCTCCGGAAATTTTATGATCGCAAGTCGATAATGCGCTTGATATCGTCGTACGTAAATCGTCAAGTGGGGGAGGGGGGCGCGCGCGTACGTAACTTCTGTAGTTCGAAAATTATCCTCTACTTTCTCCGGTAATATTTCAGTTTCAGGTGGATTAACCTCAACAGAAACTTGAAAATGTTGAACTGGGATTCTAGCGGGACAAACCGCAATAGTGTCACGGCTGCGAGTGGAAAATTTAATGATTTTTTTTAATACTACGTGTATCATATCATGGGGAGGGAGGGAGGGAGTGGGCGTTGCTGTACGTTCCTTTCTAGTATTTTCGTGTAACTTCGCGGGAAATACTGTACCTTTTATAATAGGCGGATTAAACTTCACAGATACGTGGACATTTCGGGTTGAGATAAGTGTGAGTAAAATATTGCCTAATATTTTGGGGGTTTGGTAGCTCAAGTTGTCCTATAATGGATTGCATGTTTTCTCTCTAACTGTAAGTACTGTACTCATATTTTGTTCTCCTTTTTTCAAACACAGATCTCTCACAAGGACATGCACGCAGATCATGGAAAAGCTTAAGAAACATGTATCTTATTGTAACTCTCATCTGTTTGTTGGCTTTTCAATTTATTGCATAACTGGTACAAAGTAATTATCGAACGATAATGTTTTGACAACACACTTTTCCAATAAGTATTCCATTACTTATAAGCCGACAATTTTAATTTAACATACTAGTAAATCCAGTTAGACCACTAAAAGTTATATAACAGCACATTGTATGGATAATACATTTCCAGACAAATAAAGTACTGTAAAGACTCACTGTAAATTTCTTTCTTCACTATAGAAGCAGTTTACACAGTCAGTTTAAGTATATACATGCTAAGTGTGTACAAGTACACAATACCATACCATACCATACCTTGTTGCATCATCGTCACACCTAAAAGCCTTTGCACAAAATGTATTTGCATTTACTTAAGCTTTCAAGCTGTTTACAGTTTTCTCCAGATGCTTGCATTCTTCCTCAATAGCTTGCAGTTTTGATTCTAGTTGCAATACATAATCCTTGTAAGACTCAAGTGTCTGAGACTTGTCTTTGACAAATGTGTATACATGATCATGTACATTTTGAACATTACAATCAGATGCTGTCTGGGTGGAAGCACTTACAGGTGTCCAGGCTTTTTGAGTACTAACATCTACTCTCACAGGTGGCGGGGATACTGTTACAATACTAGTAGTCTTAGAGACTGTGTCCACGTCTGAAGTATTTTACACTAAAGTTTGGCACTGACTGATCCATGACCGGATCCAGATACATCCATAGAGATGTGGAGGTCAGGAGAAGTACCACCTGCTGAAGTGTCCATGGGGGTGTCAGGCTGCTCTGAGACAACAATCTGTTATGAGAAAAAAAGCAAAGAATGAGTGAGTTATTTCACAATATAGTTATATATGTAATGCCTATGGTAATATTTGACAATATTTACCACAAGAGCTACTGCTTGGTGCCAGTCTGAACTGCTTACCTTCACTTCAGGTGTAAACTAACAGGTGTTCTTACTCAATTTTTCCAAAATACACGTCTATCATTATATATTAGAAACTGTTCGACATAAAATTAAAATCAAAGAATGACAAGTATTCACATTATAGAGATGTACAGTTCACATAATGACATTTTGCCTTGTTTCTTTCGTCCTTTGGGTTTCTTGGGGGAGGACAATATCTTGGTTTCGGAGCTGGTCTCTCTGGTGTGACTTTAGTCCATGAATGAAGGACAGGGGTTGCACCTAACATGAATACACTAGGGACAATTTTCATTAGGAAGGCCAATTTCTATTTATGATTACAAGTATAATATTTGGGTGAGTCAAAATAAAAAAAACAAAAACGTTACACATACTATAAAAAAATAATAATAAACAAACATTTTCACACTCCTAAAGAAAAAGAAAATATAAGAGGAATCCAATAAAATAAATCCACATTAACAAAGCAACACCCAAATAAAACACTCACACTTATCTCAATCATAAAAGTCCACGTATCTGTGAAGTTTAATCCGCCTAAAGGTACAGTATTTCCCGCGAAGTTACACGAAAACACTAGAAAGGCACGTACAACAACGTCCATTCCTCCCTCACTATGATATGATCCACGTACTGTGACGTAGTATTAAAAAATCATTAAATGTTCGACTCGCAGCCGTGACACTATTGCGGTTTGTCCCGCTAGAATCCCAGTTCAACATTTTCAAGTTTCTGTTGAGGTTAATCCACCTGAAACTGAAATATTACCGGAGAAAGTAGAGGATAATTTTCGAACTACAGAAGTTACGTACGCGCGCCCCCCTTTCCCACTTGACGATTTACGTACGACGATATCAAGCGCATTATCGACTTGCGATCATAAAATTTCCGGAGCAACCGCCAAAATTACGGTAATAATTAACCACAAGGATGTCTACCTGTAATTTTCTCGTTTTTTTGGAGGTTTGGTACAAATAAAGTCAGAATATTACCGGTTTTTCGTGCGATCGTAGCTAAGCGTATAACGTACGTATAGTAAACAAATGAGGTCCGTCAAGAAATTCGGAAAATGAGCGAAAATTTGTCATTTCTACCGGCTGAAATTACACCCAAACGCTCGAAACAACCTTCTTTATTCGTAACACGTATAAATTTTCCTCCTTTCACCATGGAAGAGCGTAACTTACCGAGGAACATGACTCATCACTGGCTTCTGCACCAGAAGCCATTATGAAGCTGGACTCGGATCCACGAGCGGCCTCGTTTTCGTGCAACATCACGTGCGCTGTACTCACTTTTCAAAATGGCCGCCAAGATTGGAATTACGTCTATTAATATTGTTCGCATTTGATGGCAAGTCTTGACAGTCTATGGTTTACGCATTTGAATACCCAGTGTAGCAGCTGCCCAATATGGTACGACAAGCTCTTTTCTACAATTATTCTAGTTACTTGAGAAGTATACACATCTACAAGGACAGGTAATGTTAAATACAGGATTATTTGTTGCTTGTGATGTCATATTTTGTTGCCTCAATTCTTGTTTAAGTAGGTTTATAGTCTCAAAATTTGAAAAAGTAGGAAACTTGTTGTTTTTTTGGCCCCCTTTGTTTTTTACGCCCTATCGCTTAAGATTTGGAGCCTGCGGAGGATGTCATCCATAAAATTTACTTCCTGTGGCCTAAGTCGGAAACATGAAGCTTATGCAAACATGACTAACTGACTCAAAAGGGTAATCAGGGGTTACGAAGTACTAACGAAGTCCCTTCCCCATTTAAGCCGGAATGGTTTGATCCAATCACACCTGGTAGGACCGCCTATACTTTTCGAAAAGTATGGCGGGTTCTTTTATATCCTCGAGGTATGGCTCTCCTCAAACACGGGACATCCATTTAATGTCCTATTCGATGGACGCGCTTAGCCGAAGCTAGGTACTCATTTCCACCTGAGTAAAGTGAGGAATGTTATGTTAAGTGCCTTTCCCAAGGGCACAAGATTGGTGACATGGTAGGACTCGAACCCGGGACCTCTTGGTTCAGAGCCTAACACGCTGCCGTTATGTCACACGACCACACGATGCCACACAAGTTATCCTACGTCGGAACGGTGTGGTATCGGAAGATGGTTGCGTTGGAACATAATGTTTTAATACTAGCACCCCTCCCCATTCACCTGCTTAGGCATACCGGCCATTGTGTTTATTCATAGCCTGTCCTTGAACAAAGGTTAGGTTGGTGTACTTCTGAACTACATAAAAATATTTTGTGGCTGTTAATCACATCAGCTGACATTTACCAACTAGAGTTTCACGACCTCTTACCTTCGCCGAATGATGTTTACCTTTACAACTGACAAAATAAGACAATTGTAAATTTTCTCATTAGTTATGCAAAATGCAAAAAATATCCTTATCTGCATGGGTTATAGTGTTGATCATGCTCTCCACCCAACGAAAGACTATTCTAGCATTCTAGCATAGAGAAAGCTATTCTAGCATTTTCTCATAAATTATTTAAATAAGGTCCGATTTGAATAAGTTAGGTTTAATAATGCTCATCTTCACTTACCTTCCAAATGCCTCTAGTAGGAAATTACCGGCAGCTACGGATATAGATTCTGAATTGAATTCTCATGATTATGCAATTTGGATCTGTATGTACATAATCCATATTTGCTAATGTTCCTCTCGTTCTCAATTACACATGTGACAAGTATTCTTCTACCATGGAACGCAACAGATTTATAGAATATCTCATTCAATGAGGTGAATTGCAACCTGATTGAAAATCACGACCATCCGTTAACCGGGTCTTGAGTGATCTTCCCGCAAAAATTTGAAAGAAACGCCCCTACAGTTTCAGAACAAGCTGATAGGGGGCCATTTCTTGCCGAGCACAAAGGTTATGTGCCATCCGAAATTCGTGACCCTAGAATGTCCAGATCACGAGATATCAAAACCGGACGTTCCACTGCAGTACCATAACAAGCCACTATGGGGCCACCAAAAGCTTATTAAAAACGTTTCTTTGTCCCTTTAACGATATATCCTCCAGTAATTTTCAGTCCACCTTTAAGTATTAGAACACAAGACTCAGCCAGTTACATTTCAACAACATTTTTTTTATTCCTTCATGATCTTAGTGCCACTCAGTAATTTTCATGAATCGGCACAGGTCTTAGATATAAAATAAGACCGATAATTGGATAGAGACGTTTTGCAGTAGCTATTGATTGTTACAAATCTGACAAGTATATTTTGTTGTCCTGATACCCACATTTGTTTGTCCAAGACAGCAGCCAACTTACATTCTTTCCAAAACACAGTGTAAAATATACGCTGACTGACGAGTACAAAGGTATATAAATTACTTCTGTACATATGCCATGACTTTATGAAAGGGGCATTAGTTAACATTTTAACAAAAAAATGAAATTGAATTGAAAAAAAATATGTTATTGTCATTTACTTCACTTTTCAATTTTTTTTTACATTTTGACATTTATGGTTAAAGCTGAAGTGATCATGAAACAGCCCATACGAGTCGCACCTCTGAATGTTGAAATTTGTAGACTGTCGTCTAGCGAGCTCACCTTAACATAGTGACAACTCTGCTCCATCATCAGCCTAAATGTACACGGGTCTAGTACTTTAACTCCAGAGCATTGTACAGCTCTTTAAAAGATGTAGAAAATCATGCAGTACTGCAAAGATTGTAGAACAACATCATGCAATTTTCAAGAGATTGTAGAACATCATAGAATTCTGTAATTGATGTAGAACATCATACAGCTCTGTAGGGAATCTAGAATATAAGAAAACACTGTTAAGAATCTAGAACACCATGCGACTCTGTAGAGAATGTAGAACATTATACATCTCTGTAAAGATTGTAGAACATCATAAAGTTCTGAAATGCATCTAGAACACCATAAAATTCTCTAAAGAATCTAAAACACAATACAACTCTGTAAAGAATCTATAAAACAATTGCTCTTTGTAGAGAATGTAGCTCAGAAAACTCTGTAAAGAATCTATTATATCATACAATTCTGTAGAAAATCTAGAACATCATACAACTCTGTGAAAAATGCAGAACATCATACAGCTCTGTAAGGAATCTAGAACACCATAACATTCTCTAAAGAATATAGAGCATTATATAACTCTGTGAAAAATCTAGGACACCATGCACCTCTGTAAAGAATGTATATAATGCAGTTCTGTAAAGAACGTATAACATCATGCAACTCGGTAAGGGATGTAGAACCTCGTGCGAGTTGGTGTAAGTTCTGGAGTCAATATCAGTGTCCTACTTTATTGATTTATTCCAGTAGTGACATCACATAGTGCATTAGACGATCGCTCAAAAAGCGAACCAGGGCTTTATAAAGAAAAAAAAATCATCTTCCTACTAGAACCTGGGGATCTCTACGGCCACGCATGCCATACTTTTTGACCCCATGCTGAATTGCTTCCCAACAGGCGTTCATGTGGCCCAGTTATTACTGCACGGATGGATGGCCCCATAGCTTAGGTCCCCTATCTCCCTGAGCCCCAGGCGGCCCAGGAGGCCCGGCAGAGCCAGGGTTACCAGTCTTTCCCACTGGACCAGACGGCCCCATGGGTCCCTTTATCCCCAGAGGTCCGGGTGGCCCAGTAGACCCAGGAAGCCCAGGAGAGCCAGCCGGCCCCATGGATCCCTTTATTCCCGGATATCCGGGTGGCCCAGTAGACCCAGGGGGCCCGGGTGGCCCGATTCGCCCGACAAAGCCAGGCTTACCAGCTTTTCCCTCAGGGCCAGCCGGCCCCATGAGTCCCAGAGATCCCGGTGGTCCGGTAGACCCAGGAGGCCCAGGCTTGCCTGCTGGCCCCATGGGTCCCTTCTTTCCTGGGGGCCCGGGCGGCCCTGAAGGCCCAGGAGGGCCGACAGCTCTGGCAACTCCTGTTCGGTTTCCAGGCAAGATGAGCCCCACCTTTCCAGAAGACCCAGGCGTCCCTGTTGGAGTCGGTGACTTGAAAATACCATTTCCTCCCAAAGAGTGGTTTAGCCCAGGGAGCACACAGTTTTCTCAAATATAGAGATGCTAGAAATACTTGATCTAGTAGTCTAAGTAACAACACTCACCGTGTTTGTGTCTTAAAGATTTACCCTCAAAATAATAATATCTATGCTACAAGGCTTTTAAAAGGACGCTATGATTTTGCATTATGGTACCTAACTTTAGATTTTACGAATGTATGTAAGTGCTTATTACTATGTTTTACGGGAATATGATACTAATGTTCTTATGTTTCATTTTAGTTTTTAGAAAGTTTGTAATGAATAAGGAAATTCAGCTTTCGTGCTACAAATGATTTATTTCTAACTATTCATCATCATCATCATCCTAATATATTTGGTACTTTATTAGCGACAAAGCCGAAGGAAAAAAAAACTACAGAATAACCCCACGTACTGAAAAATCCATTTTTGTTACTGAAATTGGGACAACGATGCCATGCAAGATACAGAAAAAACATAATCTTGGGACAAACAGCAAAGTCGTCTGATGTACAATAGATATTTTATGGTATAGTATAGTATAGTATAATATAGTAGAGTATAGTACAGTACAGTATAGTATAGTATAGTATAGTATATATATAGTATAGTATAGTCAGTCGATTTGATAGAGGCTGTGTCAACTGCGCACAACAACAGGGAGGTAAGTTTGTTGAAAATTAAATCAGATAAGACAAAAAAAAAACATTTTAGGTGCAGGTCCAGGTTTAAGTTCAATGTTCAGGGGGCAATTTATATTCTATGCTATTATATCAACATACTTACGTTCCAGCTCGGTTATTCGCAGCTCAGCCATCCTGTTTTGTGCAGTAAGCTTCCCCACGTTTTCCGAAAGTGTTTTCACTTTAACTGCATCAAGAGAGAAATTAAACAAACAATTTATGACGTCACGTGGTCACGTGCCCTACAAGGTTGATGATATGAACCTGATGCGAGCTGCGGCATTGACTTCTGGGAATAATATTCAACCTAGTTTACAATTTGAATAACATTGTCCTAAACTTTAATAGCAATAGCAATAATGGTAAATGAATGATTATGTTAAGTATGGACTTCTGTTAGACGATATAACCATAACAGTCCTAAATGATTCTTTTAAACTGCATGTAATTAATGAAAACAAACAATTTCACACAATCAGAATGTATGGTTAAAACCAGTGTCTAAAGTTGCGAAAGGACATCCACACTTGACCACGACTTGAGAAGGACTGAATTATGGACACATGGGTCACTTGTCTTTTTTTAGGTCTAGATTTAACGTGTTATACTGGTTATCAGACACAAGTTCTATCCCCTACACACAAAAAACAAAAAAAAATCTACATTGTCAAAAAATCCCAGTTTGGTACTCACTACCTGTGTTGAATAACTAATGAAGGGTAATCTTATTGTAATATTTTCCTTTTTTGTTGCTGTATGAATGAATAAAATATCTTAATGATTAGGCGAGACTTCTTTGTCGTGGAGGAACGTGACACATTTTGCAAGAACACCGTCGAATTGGCACAGCATTCTACACATTGTAGAAAAGACCAACCTGCAAAGAGTGGAAAAACCAGGGCGATGACCACAGCGAATAGGAGACCTGTAGCTTTCAGGACCTTCTTGCCCATGTCGAGCCATTTTGTCTTGCTGCTGGTGTCTGCTCCATAGTCTAGTGGCAGTCGGAAAGGGGAATATTTCAAAACATGTTCTACTCCAAATCATAATTTGAAATGATTCCAAACCATGATTTTGGTGTTATTTCAAATCATGACTTGCAATAACACGAAGTGGAATGCATTTGCATTCCAAAATGTGGCCAATTTCAAATCAAGGTTTGGAATAACACGTTTTGGAGTGCAACAATATCTATCATGTCATCATAAATATGACATTGGGCGGTATCCAAAAACTGACAATGACTGTACAATTGACTTTGTACATGTACTTCAATGATGTTGATGATTATGATTAGACCAAGCATTATTATTATTATTAGTAGTAGTATTGTTAAGATTTAAACCACCGATCTAAAATGTTAAGTTGTCGTTTTAGACATACTTGTATGAACGACCCTCTCATGAACAGTTTACGTCAAGTGTTATAAACAAGCATCGGAATTCAGCCTTGTATAACGGCTGCTAGTTATACTGTTGTTGATATGAATGAATATGAAACATAAACCAATGAATAAGTATAAACACCCAGGACATTCGGATGGCGCAATGTGTTCAAAAGGTGGCATTTATTAAGTAATATGATTAAGGAAGACTGCAGTAGGCTAGCCAAAATTTCGAATAGTGCTAACTATAATGTTTTCTATATCAACTTCTTTAACCCTTTATCATAACATCATCAACCTGGCAGAAGTCATAGGAATCAATTACTGCACCAGCCCACCCGCCATATGAAGGGCCCTGCTCTTAAAAACACGCTTCAAAGTATAGTATTGGAAGCCCTAGAAAAATTCTCTTTGTAGCACTGCACAAAAAGTTGGGTTTACCAATTGTAGTAAATACCAGTAAAGTCACGTAATGTTTACTTTGCAACATGACTTTACAATGGTAGTAAATAAAAGTCAAGTAAGGTGATTCGTAACAACGATTGTAAATGAAGTTACCGTTCTTAACTTTTATTGAATACCTTGTAAAGCCACCTATAGTATACAAAGTAAACATTACCCGACTTTACAACAATTGGTAAATCCAACTTCGTGCAGTGTATAGCCTGACGCTTTTAGCAGTCAGTCAAAATAATTGACTACATTACCAGTGACAGAAGTGGGCATTTATAAATTAATTATTCATAAATCGGTCGCCGCTAGAAATCCACTGGATAACGTTCAGGAACGACACCCCCCCCCCCCCCAAAAAAAATCCTGAACATAATTCAAAAATGACACAGGAAAAAAACTCAATCGTTCGTAGAATTTGTTTTACCTGCTCTGGAGATGTACATCGTGTTTGGTATGTTCGCGCCGGCGTCCGCAAGTGACCTCCAATCAGTCTGGTCTTTCTCCTCGGGCGTGACGTCTAGTGAAAAATGACAAAATAAGCATTTTTAAAATATGTGAAAATAAGCATTATTCCAAGTTATCTGTAGGGTAAGTTGATTCAGAAGTATTTAAACTTGACATTTGTTGAGACCTAAATATTTCTATTTTGTTTCATCATCAAAACACTGTAACTTGAAGTATAAACCTAAAATCACACCTTACCATTGGAATCTTTGTTAAAATCATTTGTTAACTGGGGAGAGACAATTATAAAAAATGCCAAAAACAACAGTATAGTACCTGATCTCCGTGCTTGGGATTGGAGCCTAAAGGGAAATTACCAAAGCATTACTACAAAGTAAGAATGATTATCTTTAGATTCGGACGCAGGACTTGATATGTTTTATTATTTTTATTTCGAAGAGCCAATTGTTTTTAAATTTTGCTGCATTTTCGAATTGCAATGTGTGTTTCTTAAGAAGTATTAATATAGTAATTGAGAGAAAACCCGTTACCTCTGGTGTCACCAGTCTGGGACTGCTGCTGCCCTCCCGACATGATGCCACTTGTCAGGTTTCTGTACAGCAAAAACACGTCCTACACTAGGCACGGTGTTTGTCGACTGACGCGAAGCCTGACTGACACCCAAGGAGTGATTACAAACAGCTTTACGTAACAAAATTAAGGAAAAAAAGAAGATAAAAGCACAACATGTAAGCAAGAATAGATCAGAACCCAAGTAATGCATATAGTCACTAACTAGTCTGCGAAACTGAAAAACAAAAGAATGAAAGCAAGCCTTACTGGGTAAACAACAATCATGGTACTTTGTAACGGCATCCAATCCAATTTGAGAGCGGGAAAGAAAAACAAAATATTCTGGATGATAAAACCTGTGTGATATCATCATTTACCGCCATTTCTTAGAACATTTTGTCATCATTTCGTACTTGAAGCATTTAAAATAGGCACAAAACAAGCTACAGCTGTAGTTGAGAAGTTTCTTTATCTTTCGGTACCACAAATAAATAGCTAGAACCAGCGTGCGATTCGAAACAAGGAACCATTTTCCATCAGGGACATCGCATTTTCCCCTCACAGGAGTGCTATTGAATAGGGTTGATGCAACTTACTTTATTTAAAAAATGTACAAAGCCGCTAGAGTACACAAAATTAACCTTGACCTTTGTTGTCCCAGCCCCAACCTACCTACCAAATATCATGAAGATACATGCACCACACCCCAAGTTAGAAAAGTTTTAAAAACCGCCAACCCCAATATATGGTGTACCTAACACATAACCTTCTTGACGATGGTAATTAATGTTTTTACCTGCCAGCAGCCGGATCTTGTAGGACATACTCTTTAATGCATAAGCCGTAACGTTTTCATCCATGAACACCTGCTACTGCGCTGGTCTTTGATGGAATATTTTAGTGTCGCATTATAGGTTTTATGATAGGCTCAGCTTAATACTATTTAAAACATGTTGAAGCCTATGCAAGACATGCTATGTGACATGCTATGTGACATGCTTTGTGACATGCTATGGGACATGCTATGGGACATGCTATGGGACATTATATGGGACATGCTATGGGACATGCTATGTGACATGCTATGGTCATGACTTGAGTAACGGAAAGCTTTTCTCTTTGGGCAAAAATGGTAAAGGTTTAGGTAGTTTTCTTATTTAATTCGTTTTTTTGTGTTTGTTTTTAATTTGTTTATTTTTTTGAACAACTTTAAAAATAAAGGTAAGAAATGAATAAATAAATAAATAAATAAATAAAGGTAAGAAATTTACATAAAGAAACACTACGTAAAGGAGGGGACGGGAAGCTTTCAGGGCTTTTATAGGCCCCTCCTCCTCCTTATTAGTAAATTAAATAACAACATAATGATAGATATGGAATTAATATAAAATGAAAACAAAATTAACAGAAGAAATATAACTACGATAACTAAAACCTACAAATGGACATTATAAAGCTAATATACTATTTGAAAATCAATTAACAGAAACAAAGCTATTGTAAAGGAAACTAATTAATTAGATGGTTCAACAAAGGAGGTAACTAATTAAATTGATACACTGAATTTTTACACAAATGATGAGAAAAGAACATAGGTATAACTAAATTACAGGTCCTAAGGTATACACAGCCAATAATAAATTATATTGACTAAAAGGTAATACAAACAAATACTTTTACATAACAATACAGGACTTGTACTTCTATAGTAGATTACTTCCTTTTTTTGTATTACGTCTGTATCCTGTGGGTCAGACGTTACTAGTCTAGACTGCCTGTGCTGACCCGTGTAATGATCTGTCTCATAAATACAATACCCCAGGTTCTGATTTCAAGTCCTTCCATCTATTCCTATAAGCTACATGAATGACCTCTGGCCTCCCAACAATGTCATGACAATGTCATGTATTTTAGTGTATAGGTAATTTTAAAATTAACTTAATTAAGTATATGTCTATGTCCGTATGTATGTGGGCCTGGCAATGTCATGTATTTTAGTGTATAGGCAATCTTAAAATTATAACTTAACTTAGTTAATGATATGTCTAAGTCCGTATGTACGTTGGGCCCGATATCAGCCATGGCAGCCTGGGCACCTATTGTATTGCGATGTTTGAAATTCTAATAAATAAATAAACGAACGTTGTTGTAATTGCCTATATCTACACGTGACCCAAATTAATCATCATGGTTTTTTGTCATAATGAACAATCATGTACAATTCTCTTCTTCGCATGAGAACTGTGTTTCCCGTCTATTTCACGGACAAACACAGACAATTAGGGTAGTGAGCTCACCGTAACGAATGTACAATTACATCAATCACGGATTTTCTCAAACAGGCATTCCCGAGGAAGTTTTTTTGGTAACAGCCTGCTTGATGTCCGTATGGCGTTTCCGTATCCTGTTAGTACTACGGTTCCGCTTACTATGCAAATACTTCGTAAAACATGCAATAACTACAACTCTGACTGACATTACAGTTAAGATTGTGAAATATCAATCTATTTCAGATAGGCTGTGTCACTCATATGGAATAGACCGGGCTACGTAACTAGCTTGCAGCACACCTGTAGTCATTGGAAAATATATTTCAATTAAGTTAACTTTTCTATGACAATAACAGCACGAAAGAAAGAAAGGGATACGGAAGTAGCCATATGGGAATGCTGGTTTGCGGAACCATAGCTAGAGCAACACACAAACTCTTGAGGTGTTTTGTTACAACTTCTGCTCTTTGAAAATAGCTGTCACATATAAATTCTCTAACTGGCTGTCGACACAGCGTTTTCTCTTGGCCTATGGTACGACACAGCGTTACCTCTCAGTGCATTTTTAAAATCATATGCACACGCAATGGCCGTGTTTCCAAAAACAGTTTCAATACTGTGTCTAATGTCAGTGCTCTGTTGTACTGACTGTGGCAAAAGTTTACGTGAGGATAGGGGCAACTCCCTTCTGAATCCACCTGGTTTCTCTGCTTCGGAAACCACCAAGACGTCCTCTTTCGACTTGGGCTTCCTGAGAAACTGCATTCGGAAGACGGAGACGGTCGTGTTCTGTACACGGAGACATCTGCGCCACGTCCCGCGAGGGTTACCAGCCAGCACTACCCATCTGAATCTCACCGGAAACCTGTTTGAAATCTTAGGTAAGAGTGTTCAACATCATCTTCATTGCACATAATACGTATATGAAAATACTAATTTGAAACATTGACAAAAGATAAATGGGAAAAAAATAGAACGGATCCTATTTCAGCTCAGTAAAATCTGGGGGAGGGGGGCGGAAGGGAAAAATGCTGTGCGTCGGACCTGGTATCCAGTCTATCGTGGTCGGGGCTCGCTCTCTTCGGGGCTGCAGGAGCCCTTCACCGCTAGACTCAACTAGGCTTGCCCGGTAGGTTTTTCACGACGGGAGTTCAATTAGCCCTAACCTTATATTGTGGTGGGGTTTAATCAACTCCTGGCGTACTCTATGAGCAAAGCTCTTACAGGCGTAACACTTCCACCTGGCGGCCGGTTGAGCTAGGCGGGGAAAACTTCTAGTATTAGAGCCCCGAACGGAGTGCGCCCCAACCACGATAGACTGGGCACTAGCTAGGCTTAATATCATATTACACTTATGTAATTTTTACGCATATTGCAAAATTAAGATTACAACTGGAAATTGATGTTTCTTTGCCATACTGAACTTAATTCTATATGAAGATTTTCGCCTGGAAAACAGCCCAGACAGGGCTTCCCACACTAGTATGTTTCTCTGTACAATCTATTTTATACGGAGAGCGGAGAGATATGCGGAGAGCACAGTGCCCTAGTCGGCGTTTCAAGTTCTGATTTCAGGGTCTTTTTTGCGCACAGGGCAGAGTCCTCACTACAACTCTAGAGTGGTCACAGTTAAACTAGCGGCTATCAGAAAGTATATCTTAAATTCTACCTTACATAAACGTGACGAACAAAGAGGGCATCGAGGAAGAAAACCTAAAAGAGGAAGTGACATGTTTGTTCCCTTTCTCCCACGGCCTTACCGACCTAACTAACTGCAGACGTTGCACATAATTCCCTTTAATATTTCATTGAATAATTAAAAAAGTCTAAAACTGTATTTAGGATTGCTAATTCTCTCTTTCCACTCCAGGCGCTGTTAAATCATGTTTAGTATAATTTGTATCTGGAAAGCTTTGTCTCAACCTGAGGAACCTAATTGGCAAACATTACGTTTCATATACTTAACATTGAGTTGTTATATCGATTCCCTTTGAAATGAGGTACACATTTGCACTGTCAATCTAGCCAAAAGAGCGGCGAGGATAAAAAACAACACGAAAAAGAGGAACTTACCAAGCGGAACTGTTCCCTTTTGTCCTTAGCACTACTGTTTGTCATGCGTGACTGGTCGGTAAAGAACGTAAACAAAATACTTTTCATTCACCATGCTCACTTAGTAACACGAACCCTAGCGCGGCTAACCCGTGTGTCTGTATGTCTGTGTTCCCAACGACTTCTGGTCAGTATAACATAAGAAAAAAGGCATTTATGGATTGTGATGATATTTGGTATGTGAGTAGGTCTTATATAGAAAATCTTAGTCAAGATCAAATCTGGGCCTCCTGGTTGATGACCTAGTTACTGCAGCAGAACTACTGGCTTTCGGTATCCGATTTTGTCCGGGACATGCTATGGTCTTGTTTCTTTTAAGTGGCAGAAAGCTTTTTGTGTCAGGAACAAGTGGTATGGAGTCAAAGAAATAAACACAAACACGCCTATTACCCCCACACAAACACACGCGTGCACACACATGGACACACATGCACACACAAGCCCAAGCAATACTTATATCCCTTTGGGTAGACTATTTATAAAACACTGTTTCCTGGTTGCGTTAATGCTTAATCAGTCAATGATAACATGTGCAAATGGAATCTTTATGTTTAAGACACCGCAAATGGTGTATGTCAACAATTGATACATTCATACTCCTTTGAACTCAAATACCAATCATACAATCTTCAATGTATTACAGATCTATACACATGTATGGAAGTAACTGTGCACTGCATTCAATGAGATTCATTTCTGTCAAAATACAAAGTACACCTGTTAACTATCCAAAATGGCGGCCAACACATTAGTCATAGTAACGTGATTGGAAACACATTATATTTATAGCACGTCGGAAAAACACACCGTATAAGGTCTAGTTCACCTATATAAGGACTATGTCCCGTGTTTATTATTCAAGTGGCGTGTTGAAAAAGATATCTTACAACAACGGACAAAATTCTGATGCAGCGTTGACCAAACATCCAGTAGAAAGCGTGATAAATTTTATTGTAACTGCAGGACAACACCGTTTGACTGAACTTCTGTATATTTCTGATAACACATCTTAACAGATGTACAATGCTAGTCAAGGGTAACAAGGTGTATTTTAAATGCCAATTATGACTCAATAGGGGCTGCACGAGCAACCTCCATGGAGGAGCTCTGCAGAGCTCCTCCATGGAGGTTGCTCGTACAGCCCTCAGCTCTGCAGAGCTCCTCCATGGAGGTTGCTCGTACAGCCCTCAGTCATACCCCCGCGGAGCTCCGCGACAAAACAAGTCAATTTGCTGGTTGTCGTCACGGTTGAGTTTTGCTTTCAAATCTTTGAGCTCTGCGTTCAAATCAAGCCAATTCGATGGCTGGCGTCAAATGTTAAGTTTTGTATAAAGCTTTTAAGCCAGTTCAATGTGACTACTAGGCTTTGTAACGTACCAAGGGCTCTCCCAAACAAACAAGACTTTGCAGAGTTCGCAGAGCTGCTCGCTCAGCCCTACCTCCGTCGGTTATAAAGCAAAGAGAGCTCCGCGACAAAACAAGTCAATTCGCTGGTTGTCGTCACGGTTGAGTTTTGCTTTCAAATCTTTGAGCTCTGCGTTCAAAACAAGCCAATTCGATGGCTGGCGTCAAATGTTAAGTTTTGTATAAAGCTTTTAAGCCAGTTCAATGTGACTACTAGGCTTTGTAACGTACCAAGGGCTCTCCCAAACAAACAAGACTTTGCAGAGTTCGCAGAGCTGCTCGCTCAGCCCTACCTCCGTCGGTTATAAAGCAAAGAGAGCTCCGCGACAAAACAAGTCAATTCGCTGGTTGTCGTCACGGTTGAGTTTTGCTTTCAAATCTTTGAGCTCTGCGTTCAAAACAAGCCAATTCGATGGCTGGCGTCAAATGTTAAGTTTTGTATAAAGCTTTTAAGCCAGTTCAATGTGACTACTAGGCTTTGTAACGTACCAAGGGCTCTCCCAAACAAACAAGACTTTGCAGAGTTCGCAGAGCTGCTCGCTCAGCCCTACCTCCGTCGGTTATAAAGCAAAGAGAGCTCCGCGACAAAACAAGTCAATTCGCTGGTTGTCGTCACGGTTGAGTTTTGCTTTCAAATCTTTGAGCTCTGCGTTCAAAACAAGCCAATTCGATGGCTGGCGTCACAGGTTCAGTTTTGTATAGAGCTTTTAAGCCAGTTCAATGTGACTACTAGGCTTTGTGACGTACCAGGGGCTGTCCCAAACAAACAAGACTTCACAGAGTTCGCAGAGCTGCTCGCTCAGCCCTACCTCCGTCGGTCGGAAATAGGGTATAGAGAGCTCCGCGACAAAACAAGTCAATTCGCTGGTTGTCGTCACGGTTGAGTTTTGCTTACAAATCTTTGAGCTCTGCGTTCAAAACAAGCCAATTCGATGGGTGGCGTCACGTCAACGATCGAATTGGCTTTTTACGTTCACAAAGTTCCATTCCAAGGCCTTCACAGAGCCCTCTTCACATGGCCCCATAGAGCTACTCTAGTATTCAGTTAGTGACGCCAACCATTGAATTGACTTGTTCTGTCGCAGAGCTCTCACATATGTAGGGCTGTCCGAGCAGCTCTGTGGATGAACCTCTGCAGAGCTGTGGGCTGTTTGGGCAACAGAGCTTCGTTCACGAGCTTCCTTCACGGAGCATGGAGCTATTTTGGTGAAGCCAAGCATCGGATTGGATTGTAACGTTCACAGAGTTCCGTCCCACGGCCTTCACAGAGCCCTTTTCACATGGCCCCATAGAGCTATTCAGTTGGTGACGCCAACCATCGAATTGACTTGTTATGTTCACAGAGCTACGTTCACAGAGGTGGTCTCTGGGCGGAACTGGCGGGGCCTGCTTGCCTGTTAGTATTATAAGCAAGTAAACTAGGAATGAGAAAACAAACAAGAAAACGTAGGTAAAAAAACATCCGACTCCAATTATAATAATCCAACAATAAGGATCATGGAAGTCGAGAAGAAGAAGAAACGTATTTGTTTTGCCTAGTGACGCCAACCACCGTATTGACCTCTGCAGAGCTGTGGGCTGTTTGGGCAACAGAGCTTCGTTCACGAGCTTCCTTCAGAGCATGGAGGCATTTTGGTAACGTCAACGATCGAATTGGCTTGTTACGTTCACAAAGTTCCATTCCAAGGCCTTCACAGCGCCCTTTTCACATGGCCCCATAGAGCTATTCAGTTGGTGACGCCAACCATCGAATTGACTTGTTTTGTCGCAGAGCTACGTTCACAGAGGTGGTCTCTGGACGTATTTAATTGGCGGGGCCTGCTTGCTGGTTAGAAAGCAAGTAAACTAATGAGAAAACGAAAACAAACTAGAAAAAAGGAATTAACTAGGTATAAAAACATCCGACTCCAATTATAATAAGCCACCAATATTAAAGGAACATGGAAAACGAGAAGATGTTTTTTGCATGGTGACGCCAACCATCGAATTGACTTGTCTTGTCGCAGAGCTCTGCGGAGGTATCGCCGAGGGCTGTACGAGCAACCTCCATGGAGGAGCTCCGTAGAGCTGAGGGCTGTACGAGCAACCTCCATGGAGGAGCTCTGCAGAGCTCGTACAGCCCCTTCTCTTATGACTTTACCACTTGAGGCTTTGAGACTAATCATTGATTAATAAAAACAATTCACCAGCCAGGCTGAACGCTAGAAGTGCCGCGTTTGAACATGAAGCCCCTGACACACATTCAGAACCTTTCCCCTGAACACCAGCCGACCAAAGTTGGCTGAAGCTCGGGAGCAGTACGGCCAGATTTCGGCAACGCCTACTTTTCCATTCGAATTGAATTTGACTTAAATTTCACTGCTAACTACGCCCCGACATACTGCCGAACACCGGCTAGCCACCAGCCAACTATGGCCGAACCTCTCGCCAACACCCGGATTTTTTAAACATTAGGCTTGGTCACAACCAACTCTTAACCATGGCCGATGGAAGTTCGGCTAGTGTTCGCGTTGCTATATTCGATTATGTTTGATAGGGGATTTACGATCCGTTTTTCACATAGCTCTGCACTGTTACATGATTTCTCAACCATGCTAAATATTGCTTTTTTCCTCCTTTACCACCTTTACAGGTCCTAAGACGTTTCCGCGCCTTCACAACTTGAAACTCTTAGATATGAGTAGTAATCGCATAAGCATCATTGGACAAGGAAGTTTCAAGAACACTTACAACCTGACATCCCTCTATCTTAATCATAACAACATCTCAGTCATATCGACTGGTGCGTTTGATGACCTTGTATCATTAGAAGCGCTTGGCCTGGCTTACACCCGTCTTTCGAATCTCAACAACGTGGCGTTTCTCACTCCCAATCTCAAATCACTCTACTTCATATCGTTTGCAGGGAACGGAGTCAGTCAGTGCAAACTTGGAAACGAATTCAGAATTCAGATATCTAGAAAGGCTGACATACGTTGACCTGGCTTACAACACCATTTCCGACCTTGAACACGACTGTTTTGCATCATTGAACGAATCACATGCGGAAAAACTAGACCTGTCCTTCAACAACATCCAAGTTATAAGTCACCCGGCTTTCTGGCCATTCTGTAACTTGTCTTACTACGGGCCTGTTTCTTGGTGGTAACAAGTTTGACGTAAAACAGTTAAACACAACATTTGATAATCTAAACAGTATCGATACTGTGTCCTTGTATCTGTCCTTTTATAACAGTTCATTTCTGGCTGGAGTCAAAACTCCTTTGATCACCACATTTCAACGTTTGGCATCGCTGCCAATCATCCATCTAGATTTGTCGTATGTAGGGCTGCGGGGGATACCAGAAACAGGCTTGTTTTCCTTCTTTCCTCCACTGAAAAGCCTTCTCTTGGTCGGTGATAATATAACCGAGTTACCACCAAAGGCATTCAGTGGCTTGAGGAACTTAAAGACACTAGATATGAGTAAGAACAGCTATTTCCCAAACGTAAAGAAAGGTTCATTTGAGTCCCTCGAAAATCTGACATCCCTCTCGCTAACCCTTGCTAAAGGACGCCAAGACATACAGGGGAGTGTCTTCTTAAACCTTCCTAAACTGCGGTCTTTAAGCATTTCAGGACCAAAAACAGAGTTTTCGGTAGGGAAATTCACCTTATACAGTCTACGAGGCCTGTTTTGTCTGGAAAATCTGACAATAGAATGGCATGATCTCCCTGCAGTTCCAAGTCCTGCACTTGACCTGGTCAAAGGAACCCTTCAAGAACTTAGTTTTCTTCATGGACACATTTCGGCCTTGAACCCAAACCCATTTCACGGGTTCAACGATCTCGACAGTCTTGATTT
Organism: Branchiostoma floridae x Branchiostoma japonicum; assembly: GCA_013266295.2. Lineage (NCBI taxonomy): Eukaryota > Metazoa > Chordata > Leptocardii > Amphioxiformes > Branchiostomatidae > Branchiostoma > Branchiostoma floridae x Branchiostoma japonicum. Next base: position 14,544,942 of record CM023836.1, read on the forward strand.
CAGATACAACAAGCTAGCCGCGCTTCCCGAATATGCATTTGACGGACTTGTAAACCTGACTCACCTCAAACTGTCCAACAATTATATCGAGACAATTGACAAAACAGCATTCTTTGGTCTTTCAAGACTGGAGATCTTATACCTAGAAAGTAACCACCTTTGTTTTAAAGCTAGCACTTACTTCCCTCTACCATTTACTGGCTTAGCAACCTTGGTTTCTTTGCATCTAGAAAACCAAGTCGTGTCCTGCGACCTCGAAGGCATACAGTCTTTCCCTCCTGACTTCTTTGCAGGACTCTTCTCGTTAAAGAGACTTCATCTGAGTCGCAATAAACTTGGGAAAATGATGGCTCATGAAGAAACTAGCCGCCCATTTGCAAACCTCACAACACTAGAAGTGCTCGATTTATCATATAACAACTTTGATACAATGACAGCCTTGCCGTTTGAAAACCTCACAAATCTGACAACTTTGTACCTCTCTTCCAACCGGATTCCAAGTATTCCAGACAGCCTATTGAAATCAGTGCCGAATTTGAGAAAGCTGAAGCTAAATTCTAACCGTAAATTAGGAAAATTGTCAAAAGAAGGACTAGGTTTCTTGCATAATCTTGAGCGATTGAACTTGGAAGACACCCCCTTGCAATGCACATGTGAAGAAGAGTGGTTTTACAATTGGGTAGTGAGCAATCAGACTAAGACATTATTTTACAACTTGTCAAACTACGGCTGTGTGTCTCCTGAACGCCTTGTACATAAGACTATATTAGACTTTGACGCTGAAGCCCAAGGGTGCCACAACAAGACTGGTCTACACCTAGCAATATCCTGTTCCCTCGTCTTTGTCATCTTCCTCGTTGGTGCCGGTGTTGGATACCGTAACCGCTGGTACATTAAATACGACTGCCTTGTGATCAAGGCTCGCTTCCATGGCTACCAGGCTATTACAGATGCAAACAAACAGAAGGAGTTCGACGCCTTTGTGTCCTACAACCATAACGACCGCGCTTGGGTGATGAACGAGTTAGTGCCTCACGTAGAAAAACGGGACGAGTTCCGACTCTGCCTGGACTATCGTGACTTTCTTCCCGGTTCCCCGATTACGGACAACATCGTGAACGCCATCTACGACAGTCGTAAGACCATCTGTTTGGTGACGGAAGAGTTCTTGAAGAGTGAGTGGTGTGAGATGGAGGTACAGATGGCGACATACCGGCTGTTCGATGAGCAGGTAGACATTTACAGTCCATTACATACACTGCACGAAAGGTTGGATTTACTAATTGTAGCAAATAACAATAAAGTCGGGTAATGTTTGCCTTGTAAACGGTACCGGAATTTACAACTGTAGTAACTGGAAGTCTGGTAAGATAACATATGTGTAGAATACATTCATTACATTCATCATTCATTAATATTTTTACGCAACGTCATTACCTCAACATAATTACCATTACATTAAAATCTGTCCCATTGCAAAGTTGTTAAATGTTACTACTGGAACAGTCGGCATCATTTCTATTCCATTGAGAAGACAACTGATAGAGACCACTTTTAAAGGATTGGGGGATTTACAAGGCTAGTGGTAAGTGATTTCGTACTTTGACATCTCTTTCTTTGTTTATTTCTGTTTTAATTAAAAAGGTAGACGTGTTGATCCTGGTGTTCCTGGAGGACATCCCAGACCACGCCCTCCACCGCTACCATCGTCTGCGCCGCCTGATGTGCAAGAGGACCTACCTGGAGTGGCCTAAAGACCCTCAGGGAAAAGCACTATTCTGGGAACGTCTGAGGGATGCACTAAAGACTGGGGATAGGCCACCCATTGAGAACATCATTTGAACATATCACTGCGCGTTGGTGTAGATAAGCCAACTTAACTACAGGCAGAAATTATGTTTGTATGGGTGGTTGTACATTGAAGCTTTTTCCAATAGACAACTCTGTAGTGGTCTCATCCCTTCTGACCTTTTCTCATTATCTTTCTACCATCTAGCAGGACCCTACCCTTGTGTACACATATGTATGGGGTTTTACTTTAACATACACTCTACTCACCAAGAGTGAGGACTAACTGACCCAATAGGAGAACAGTCTAATCATTACGTCACACAGCGAATCGAAATATGCAAGGAAAGGTGGAGGATTCCACAACTTTTAAATGTACATTCAGTAAGTTATTCCAGACTTTAGTTGACCACAATGACTTCAAACAGGACACATATTTAGTTACTAGTATTTTATTAATAAGTTTTAAAAAGTTAAAATCTAACATTTGTTTGCAAGTGTTCTGCAGCACATGGCTTGAAGAAAGTAACCCTTCAATTTTTTTTGTGACATGCGTATAGTTATATTGCTAAATCTATTGTGTCTCTAAACAAGCAAAAATGATGTGGCGTACATAATTCTATCTCATTAGCCATACCACGAATAAGGTTAATCTTGAAATACGTTATTATTACAAGGGACATCCTCTAATAAGCATATATTACTTTGCAGTTATATACTAACGATGTTGGCTAGTTACATAGATCTTTCTTTCTATTATGTTTAATATTTTAGTCGGTTATAAATCGGGGTGTCATGGTCAATTTTTGGTATTCTAGTCGTTTTAAAAGGTACATGGGTATGATATATTGTGTCGTTAGTATGTTATGGTCTTAATTTTTGAGTGGGGTATAGTTTTTATTTACAAAGATGCATTGCAAAAAAACACGGCAAAACAAATCACTGCACTATAGGAAAGCCGACACAAATAACAAACGACACAGGTATGAAATTTTTTTTTACCTCGCGTACTTTACATTTCCTTTGCATTTTATCAATAAAACTACAAGTGCTGGAGTGTGCATTCCCAGTAGATGGTTACGTGGTAAAGAAGTTCGAATCCAAAGTTTAATCTTATATTATAAAACAAGAAGACGCCAAACAGACACGATGGGTCTATGTCTATCTGACTATTGATAGAACCAATTTCATTTCAAAGGCCAGACTGACTTGATTTTGTAGATGGCATTCTACTTGTCACTGCAGCTAAAACATCGGCAGGTACATGTAGATGTAAATTCTACTTAGCTGCGTCAGATGGAACTTTATTTACTCTATGATGCGCCATACCGGTGTGGGGATTACATGAATTTAATATTATCTGGCAAGAACACGAATGACGCACGAAAATACCTTTTCCATTGGTCTTTTGTTAACCAGTATTAATGCAAATTCCATACCCCTTAGCAATAAAGGAGTAATGGCCGCCGAGTAATGCGCCTTTCAGTGCCATGTTCCTGTCTGATAAACGTCACCACAAATTCCTGTCACCTGTTGCACACCTGTTTATTAGCCTGTGTTGGTGTCCTTGGTAACCAAAAAAAATTGCATGAATAGACTTAATTGCGGTTTGACGCCGCTCACTGCTTGTAGGTCCGCCGCTCACTGATTGTACGTCCGCCGCTAACTGATTGTACGTCCGGCGCTGAAGTCTGTTTACATCTAAGGCCACCATGTTCAACAACAGTTCTCTTTCGTCGTCCGTTACCAGCGAGACATCAGAAAGAGAATTCGACAGTCAGATTCCCTGTCTCCTGTGGCACTTACAAAACAAGTCTTCCTACGAAAGAACCGAAGAAGCCTGCTCCATGTACACGGGCTTCTTGGAGCTGGGAACAGCAACAAGTATTGTCTTTTGGCTGACAGGACTTCATATCATCATTTCTAACGCTGCCGTGCTTTGGGGAATCATCCGAACGCAAGAGCTGGGCAAGCAACTCTCCTACTTCATGGCAAACCTAGCCGTGGCAGACCTGTTAGCAGGCATTGTACTCCTCATACAGCGTCAAGCTGTACCGGCAGGATTGACCGGACTGTATCTCACAATGAATATTGTGACTTTCTTATTATATAGTCAGATAATGTCTGCATCAGCACTATTCCTACTGTCTATAAGCTGCTATGTTGCTGTAAGACATCCTATATTTTTCCACACCCATGCTCACAGTGCCAAACGCAACGCATGTGTGGCCATTGTTTCTTCGTGGCTTGTTCTGTCCTTGTTTTGTTTCACGCCCAGTATGGGGTGGAACTGTCTAGACATGCCCAATACAAAGTGTTTCAACTTTCACCCCGTAGTGTTCGATGGTCTTGTAACTACCATAGGCCTCCTGCTCGCCAGTGCAATGTTGTTTATGAATATAAGTGTATTCAGAGCCATCAAGAAACGGCAAAAGAGAAGGCTAGGGCAGCCAGGGGTTCACAACAATACAGGACAAAACAGCGCATTGCAAAATCAGCCGAACAATGCAACAGAAAGAAAATACCAAAGAAGTGTGCACAAGGCCAGGACTGTTATGATTCAGGTAGCGGTGGCCTTTGTCTTTTGGTTATTACCCATCATACTCATTCCAGTGTGCCGTAAGGTCGGGGAAAAGTGTCCGCTTCCGACTGCAGAGACTGGGGTAGCTTTGCTGTTGGTTTTGAACTCGGCGTTCAATCCAGTCGCAACTATCATCCGCACGCCGGACTTAAGAAATATTTTCCGTCAAGATGTTACAGCTATCTATCATGTACTTGTCACCACGATACGGGGAAACCGTGTGAACCCAGAGGACGGACGAATTCCCCTAAATCAGCTGGGTGGTACCGGGGCGGCTTCTGGGAGTGAACGGAACGTGCCAACAGGCCAGCCCGCTACAGGACCTAGGGTAACTCACTCTAACCAGGGTATGACGGACAGTCTTGAAATTGTAGAACTTGACTAAGATAAAACTGCTCAGGAACCTATACACAGAAAGTCAAAATGTTGACACCATACGGGCAACGGTGGCAAGTACATGGTTATTTATAGGGTCTTAATTACTAGATGATGTAAATGGCAAAATAGGGATTTTGATTTAGTAGAATGTAAATATATTATGTGATGTGAGTATAAGACATTGCCAGTGATGCAATTGCATATATAGCGCATTTTGTTTTGGGGGGCAAATAAATTTTACTGATGGTTTCACATTAGTAATAAAGATGTTAAAAAGGCACTTTAACTTGAGAATCCTCTTGTGTTTTTCTGTAAGTATAAAGTAATAAAACTACTAGTATGTCGAAGTCAAACCCCTCCACGCACCAAGTTGTGCAAAGGTTGGCGCCCATATCCGTTTCAGTAGCTCTTGCTTTAGTAGAGTAACTACTACTTTTGTATCGACCCAATTTCCTTTCCAAAACGCTATAGATCTAGAGGTATTAGAGTGTGCCTTTCCTGTAGATGGTACCGTTGTGAAGGGCTTCAATTCGAAATTCCAATCCTATGTTGGGAAACAACAAGACGTCAAATACAAATTAGATGGTATTTTTGTGTGTACAACGTTAGGGATACAGATCAAATTTTCTTTTAAAATGCTTTAACGGGCCAGACTAAGTTCAACTTGATTTTTGTGGGTGGCACTGCAGCTAAAACATTGGCAGCTACATGTACAAGTGATTCGTCTTAGCTGTCAGGTGAATTCATTTACTCAGTGATGTACCGTACCGGTTTGGGGATAATGAATTTGATAATACCTAACAAGAACTTCAATGACGCACGGAACCTACCATTTCCGATTCCAATTAAAATAACAATAAATGAATTTTTGTTGTCGAGGAATGCACCTTTCAGTGTAATGGTCCTGCCTGATAAACGTCACTACAAATTTCTGTCACTTAATTGCACACCTGTTATTTGCCTGCGTTGGTGCCCTTGATAACCAAAGAAATCATATAAAGTGACTTGTGGCTTGAAGTTATTGACAGCCCGGTTGATACGACGAAGTCTCTTCCTTTATTCCGGTTGCCGACTGCATCGCAGACGTCCACCACTCATTGCGATGTAAATTCTACTTGGCTGTGACAGGTGAAACTTTATATACTCAGTGATGAACGGTAACGGTTTGGGAATTACATGAATTTAGTATTATCATTGAAGAACATGGATGACGCACGGAGCATACCTTTTCAAATGGCCCTGTGTTAACCAAAATTAATGGAAATTCTACCTAAAATAGCAATACATGAATTCTTCAGTGTAATGGGCCTACCACAAATTCCTGTCTCTCAGTTGCACACCTGTTTATTAGCCTGTGTCAGTGTCCTTGGTAACCAAAAGAAATCACATAAAGTAAATTGCGGCTTGGCATTTTTTTTCTGGCACAAGTTGAAATGACAACCCTCTTGATAAGTCGAAGTTTCTTGTTTTGTTGTTTTTTTTTGTTTTTTTTTGGTTCCGAACTACCGCAGAAGTCCTCCGCTCACTACAATGCAAAATCTACTTAGCTGTATTACGTGTATCGTGATGTGCCGTACCGGTTGGGGATTACATCAATTTAATATTGTCTTAGAAGAATGCGAATGACGCACGAAATATACCTTTTCGATTGGTCTCGTGTTAACCAATATGAATGGAAATTCAACCATCCCTTAGCAGTAAAGTAGTTATGGCCACCGAGGAATGCACCTTTCAGTGTAATATTCCTTCCTGATAAACGTCACCACAAATTCCTGTCACTTAATTGCACAATTGTTTATTAGCCTGTGTTGGTGTCCTTGGTAACCAAAAGAAATCACATGAAGTGACATGTGGCTTGACTTTTTTTCTGGTTAAATTGACAGCCCTCTTGATAAGACGAAGTCTCTTGCTTTATTCTGATTGCCGACTCCATCGCAGACATCGGTCGCTCACTGCAGTGTAAATTCTACTGAGCTGTGTCAAATAAAACATCTATCCAGTAATGTGCAGTACCGGATTGGGGATTAGGCCATAATGATTTGATTACATGGATGACATCCTTTGGGAACCCCAAAACTGTTGCGAGTGTGCGAATAAAAAAAAGGTGGCTGGAAAAAAAAAGATGTCTTCAATATGGAATCGAAGTGATCAGGAAGTTGGAACAGATGATTAAAGATACAGAGTATGGTATACCGAACAATAGAATTGTCTTTTTTTTGTTCTGGAGGGGGGAGGGCAAAAATTGAAGCTCGCGCTGATGGCATCAATACAATCAAATCAAATCAAATCAACTCGAATGAATTTATTAGTACCGTATAAGGACGTGAATAACGCACGGAACACACGTTATCAATTGGTCTTGTGTTATCCAATAAGAATGGAAATTCCACACCCCTACACCCTTAGGCCGTAAAGAATTGACTATATGGATTACATCTCCTGGGAACCCCAAAACTAATGCGAGCGTGCGAATAAAAATGTTGATCCTAAAGTTGTCTCATTATGAAATCTAAGTGATCAGGAAGGTGGAACATATGACTAAACACATAGAGTATGGTATATCGAACAATAGAGGTTTTTTTAAATTTTTGTTCTATCACATCTTCTTCTTAGACTTTGGAATTAAATATGCAATTCTATGACATTGGTATCCGTTTTCCGTTTTGCTTCGCTAATTTACGGCACATATGTACCCATTTTGAAGCTTATTTGTATGCTTCACAGAATGGTTGAAAACTTTTCTTTGGAGGCGGTGAACAAAAATTGATGCGCGCGCGGATGCCATCAATATAATCAAATCAACCCGGCTATATGAATCTAATAGTATCTTATAAGAACGTGAATGGCGCAAGGAACATACCTTTTCAATGTATGGCATTTACTCGTGATCTTTTTTTTTAATCACAGTAGCCTTCGCATGGATTTGTTTAATGTGGATAACAGGTTGCGAATCTGAGACCCACACACTTTGGGCATCCGTTATTTAATTGTAAAATACTCAAATCGTCCAAATGGTCACTTTTCATTGACGTCATGAGAGAAGAGGTAAAGGTTAGTACACAGGTACAGGTTACATAATCAAACTCCTAGCAAATCCATAAACATATAGTTTCAAAGTCATTTCAGTTACCACCTACACAGGGACGGAAATTTGTATTTAATTGTACATGTGTCCCGTCATATGACCTTTTAATCAATCTGAATATACACAGTACACTGCCTGTCTTGCTTACCTATTAGTGTTGTACAGTTACCAACGTACTTTAAAAAAATTAAGTTGTTTCAAATTCGTCTGAGAAAGTTCCTGATCATTTAATGAAACATCATTGTTAATGAGGAAACGTGTGAAACTCATTTCAGTAGCCACGCGCACGTGGAGGGAAATGGTTTCATTGGGTTTCTTCATACCTCGTTTTAATCAAGGGCTAATTGAATTTATATCGCACTCGGTCTCGCATATTTGTAAGTGGTGACCAGTTGCCAACGTAACGGTTTTTTACCTCAACAAAATATGGAGGTATTGTTTTTTTTGTGTGTCTGTGTATGCGTGTGTGTGTGTCCGTGTGTGTGCCTGCACATGTGTTTCCCCATGGCCCTTAGTTAAGCTTGTACTGGGTATCATTTGGTCCAGTCTATCCCAAGGGAGGTTAAAGGGTCATTATCACGTTTGGTACCGACTTGCTATTTTTCAAGGTGTTTTTCGTTACATGGCCGCTGACAGCTGGTGTTGTTTCCATAGCACAATAAAGAAACACTTAAGCTTGTATACACCTGATTGAATGTGAGAAAAACACATCAATCAATATCTAGATATTTTTTGAAGGTCTGAGGTCTCCGAATTCTTGTTATGTTTTCAACATTTGTCTGAAAAAGGAGCTAATGATTTCATGAAACATAATTCTTAATGAGAACATTCATGGCAGTCATTTCAGTAACCAACTTTTAAATGCCGAAAATTATTTCATTGCTTTTTAATGCATTGTATGAATTCATGTAGTCCGTATGGATGCAGTTTTAACTTAATTTTTTTTTCCGTGTTGACAAAAATTTTTACGGAGTTTTTTTTTCATAGAGTGTTTGTGTGTTTACCTGAAAATATGTTTTCGTACTTATTTCCCCATACTATTCTAGTCGGGACACTGTCAGGAAGTCAGGTCAAAGGTCCCAGAAACATTACCACATTTCTTGACTTCAATTTGCATGTCTGTCTGTATGTTTTAGAGGAGCTAGTGAGAGAAAACATCATGATTATGCTAGATTCACAAAAATAAATAATAAAAAAAATCTATCTAAAATAGATTTGCACTAATTGTTTCCTCATGACTGTATGTACATCTGTACGTATAAAAGGTCACGAATTCAGGTCCTCAAGATGTTTTCCTCAACATAACATTTTTCTTTCAAATCAGGAAGTCAATTTAGTGTGCTTATCAATTTAGCGTGCTTATACATGATAGAGGTAAGCAGTAACCAGACGATTGGCTGTAAATTTTGTACATCCTGTTTATTGTTACTCTGAATTCACATTTGATAAAATTGACAGGGGAGACAAAACATATTCCATAAATCTAAAATTGTCTATGCGGTGAGTCGGGTAGCAGAAAGTTTAGTGCTGTCAACTGTTTGAACTACATACACAGGAAAACACACGGGACAGTGGTTCCTTTTTCAACTGCTAATCTTACATTAATCATAGTACTGAGCAGAATATACAACATAGAGATATATTCTCAAAATCAATGCACATTAATGAATGAGAACGTATCTATATCTAGGTTATTAATATTGCTAGTGGAGTGTTTAAAAACGTGGTATAAACCATTGTTGCCACATGATTATTAATACTCCTTGTACATTAATTTTGTTGTTTTCCGTACGAAATGTAGTACAGTGGAATTTCAACAATTTCAAATTGCACTTAACGGTATGTTGGAAACAAAGAACACTTTCAGATTGGTTTGATCTCATTTGCAAAACTATCAATGTGAACTTAAAACGAGAGGGCATGGCTAAATAATTCCATAAATGACAGCTTTTGTAAAAGCATGTGTAAAGGACCTGTAAAAATGAAACCATACAAGTGCATACGTTCTCAAAATGTTAAACAACGTAAACCATATAACAGTAAGACGCATTACCCAGTTATAGGATTTATTTTGTAATAATGGTAATAGCTGGTGTATATTATGTATCTAATAGCCTATCCCTAATCAATACATAAAACATTTCAATTATAATTGCATACACTGCATTACAGATGATTAATTGATTTACAGCTAACTAAGTAAAATTACATTTACTTGATGCTGATTGTTATTATGTTGTCAGTCCTGATGGTCTGTATTAATTGGATATTTTAAGCATACGTTTCAAACTACATGTGCTTTTTTGTGAAATTACATTGTTAGAGATATAAACGTTGTAACTGACTCAATTCCCATACAAAGTTCCCTTTAGTACATTCATTATTTAATGTTACTTGCCAGAGCTGCCAGTTCAATGTAGGTTTGCTCAACGTTTGTGACTTGTAGTGTTATTTAGATAAGGCAGCTAAAAGGTGCCGAAGAGTGCTAACTGTTAGATAAATTCAGGTAGAAAAAGTGAACTTGAACTGTGACATGTCAGAAGCTTAATATAACAAGTATCAATAACTTAACCTTGAGACTGAAGTAAATAATAACTTGCGTTGTAGAAAAAAGTTCATGCTTTCCTTCTTATTTCTCCTCATATATTTTAATTTTAGAATTTTATCTGGATCTTCAATTAGCTTGAAACTTCTTCAATTCTTCCTAAGCTCCTATGCGTGTCGGTCATCAGAGAAAGGATGACAAAGTGTCGTCTAGCATTCCATTGATGAGAAATACTGTAGACAAAGTGATTCTTTGCAGCATTTGTGTTAACTTCCTTTTTGGCAGTTTGCTGGAGTTTGATGTTGTTGACTGTATTGCATACCGACAGCTATTTTCAACTGAAAGGTGAATAGCTTTTACAATAAAGATTGTTTTCGACATTCCAGTTTGCAAAAGACTGTAAGAATGTGGTGAAATATCTTACTTGGATTTTCAACTGTCTTGCATATCCATGCGGGGTAGCAAATGGGAGAGTACTAGTCTGAGGCCTGGATAGTAGATAGTTCACACCGTAGTATGAATATGCATACAGCATCCTGCATCAGTTCCTTGCTTAACGAAAGAGTACCCCATCGTGAAATATCAAGCTGCGTTGTGAGTTTGGAATCGTTAGGTTTTCACCATCTTAGACTAAGGCATACACAGCACTGGGTTCCAGAAGTGAGCTGTGTCTGCAATGTGTAACTGTCCTCCGACCTGGATCCTACGGGTACATCGGGATTCTGGAGTTCAGGATCATATTTCCGTACGCTAGATTGCCATTCACAAGATCACCGCATGTCACTTGATTTTCTTTAGGTCCTGTCCGTAGTTATTGTTCTCGGCTTGATGAAATTTGAGTTCAGACGTCGATATCAAGTTTCTACGACTTGTCCACAGCGTAACGTCGTTTTAGCTTTTGGTGCAATACTGTTTTAACTTAAGGTCTGACAGTCACAGCTCATCGGTTTATTGTTACAAAATTTTAGGCAGAGAAAATCTTTCCCTAAAATAATTTGACGATTCTCCATTGAACTGGCTACTGCTGTCACTGTTTACTCTTAGACTACTACTTCTAAATATTCATACCCGGTTGCTAAAAGTAAATAAATGCAACTTAATTTGGCAGCGAGCGTAAGTTATCTTTACATCCAAACTTCTGAGACACCACTATAAAATTAAACCCATTTATAGTGAAGTCACGTTTTGGTCATATTTCGTTTGCAAAGTCGTTTCTAGTCAGTGTACAATCCCTGGTGGTCTGAAGGCCCAGTAAGAGGCCAAATCAACAATCCATAACTCCCTAGCCTTCCCCCTGTTGTATGCAGGACCATGCTGTATCCTGAAACATGGTCATATGCGGTTCTAGATAGTCCACGCGTATCTAAGACCGTACTTGGGTTAAATCTACGTCGTTAAATACACAAAGATTATCCATAACCAAGCCTCATTCTACCCCTAACCAAATACAGACATATATCAAGATAGGCACTGCTCTCAATACAATACTCCTTTATATAATGGGAAATGTTTAACCAAAGTTATGCTTGAATCCTACTTTGCCAAGCATGCAGATACAACTTCCTGGCTCAGTCAATTAATGACGTCCTTTTTGAAAATTTTAATCTCAGAATCAATGCTCATAAAACGTAAATGTTATAATATTTCCTTACTAAAAGTACCAGGCACATGAAACAAAAAGGCCAAAAGGCCCATGGTTATGGCCCCATGTGCCTTACACTGTTTAAGAAAACAATTTACATTATAGAGATCACCTAAATTAGTCACTACACAAACCCCCTCAGAGTATAAGAGACTCGAATTGACAGCGCATCGATGGCCGGATGTTTTTTTCTATGTTCATATTGTTGAATTTCAATAGTATTCACGAAATAATCCTAATTTCTTTCACTTAATTACTCACCAATGCACCCATTGAACTATGCCAGTCAGCCTTTCGTTCATTAACATCAGTTATGATTGCAAAATTAAAAGTCATGTTTTCTTTCTTCTAAATTTTTGTTTTCTTGTAATCTTTGTGCGTATGGTTTTGTACTTATAAACATATCTGTAGATACATGGTAGCACCACTTTCCAATGAAGTACCAAAATATGTCCTTTTCTTGCTTTTTTGTTTTTATCATACATTCTTAGTGCATGATGAGGCACAATCTATGCTTAGGTTTTAAATATATGGGCAAATTACCTGCCATAGTGTAATTTTCAATAAGTAGACGGTCAGGTTGGCAAGGTAGGTAAAACATCATTTTGGACTATGCCGCTTATTTGTATTTCCAATATCTTAAATTTTGAGATTTGAGTGAAAGGATATTGTCTTCAATATCAACGTGGAGAAGGTTTGTATATTTATAAAGTATTAGTTCTGTTCAAAACTAATTTCTGCACCCTAAAATGGTAACGCAGGTGGTTAGAGGTGATGGGTAGTAGGTGAAGGGTCGTTTCCTATGATGTGTTATGTGTTCCTTCCTATGGATCTCCCAAGGCCTTTAGATGTTTTGTACAGGGGAGGGGGACGCACGTTATGGTGTCCTACTGGTTCATTTCCCTGGGATCTCCCATGGCCAGTATGTGTTAGGCAATGTGACGAGGGGGAGTGAAGAACGCCTTTGTGTGTTAAAGGTTCCATTCTCTGGGATCTCCCATGGCCAGTAGGTGTTAGGCAGTGTGACAAGAGGGAGTGAATCACGGCATGGTGTGTCATTAGGCCCCTCCCCGTCGATCTCCTGCGTCAAGTGGGTGTTAGGTAGCGAAACGAGAGGGAGTGAAGCACGTCTTTGTGTGTTATGGGTCCCCTCCCCATCGATCTCCCATGGCCAGTAGGTGTTAGGAAGTGTGACGAGAGGGAGTGAAGCACGTCTTTGTGTATTATGCGGCCCCTGCCCGCTGACCTCCCATGGCCAGTAGGTGTTTGGCAGTGTGACAAGGGGGAGGGACGCACGCCGTGGTGTGATACAAGAACCGTCCCCAGAGATTTCCCAAGGCCAGTAGGCACCATGGATTGTGAGAAAGGCGATATGAGCATGCGTGATCTCCTGACTTCTTGAAAGAATCGCATCTGTGACGTTGATGTATGTCCTCACGTTTTCGTTGGTAGCATGGTATATCGAAGCTTTCCTTAGATTTCTACGGGCTCTTATGCCCTGAGTCACGGAGGCCTTTCTGTAATAGTTATTACGCTGGGATTTGGCCTGTTCTGCTGATCCATATGTAGCTACGGATCCTCCAGACCGGTGTCTGTTGGGAGTAGTTGTGATATCCCGGGAGGCCCCTGTTTGATTTTGTCCCCTGTCTGTGACAACATCAAACGAAATCTCTGCAGCACCAGCATAGAAAGGCATGGGTCCACTCTCGCTATCATTTGAAATCCCATTGTAGGTAGGTTGTAAGGTAGGCAGAGTGTGCTGTACAACGGCCATGTGATCTGAGATGTCACTGTAAGTGGGTCCAATGGACAGGAGAACAGCTGGCAATGACCTACAGGATGCCGCATCGTCTGCCGCACCCCCGCCAGAGCATACAGGGAGGGAAGCTGACCGTACCCTACCGGATATGGCGTCATCTGGGATCTCCCAGTACACGTTTGGGAGACCGGGCAGAGGCCTCTGAGCAATGATTCTGTCATCTAGGATCTCGCTGTAAGTAGGTTCTATGAAATGCAGGATAGCAGGCAATGACCTACAGGAAACTACATCATCCGACGATATCTTGCTTGAACAAGCAGGGAGGGAAGCAGACCTCAGCAAGCCTGGGAAGGCAACCCCAGGTGGGATTGTCCAAACGTGTGCATCGTCGGTGGCCCTTCCATCCTCTCTCATTCCTGTTGAGCACTTCTTCCATACCAACACTACAAGGGAAGACACGATCAAAAAGACCACTGCCGAAGCGACAACAACAGATATGAGAACATGATCTGTTGCTGGGGGCAGCTCCGGTCCAGGTTTGGTACTAACCTTCAGTGTTGAGTTATCTCCAGGTTCTGAATATCTGTAGCCTTTCTCTGTGTGTTCAGAGTAGTGTGTAATGCTAATAAAGTGGTCAGTATTTGTTTTGTAGGTGGTTGCTGTTGGGTATGTCTGACGTTTCCCGTGAGGAGTGGTGAAGAACAACTCCCTGTGTTTATTTTTCTTCAGCAGAATGCAGGTGATGTTCTTTGCATTGTTATGGTTGGCGTTTGTACGTGCTCTGTGTGTTTTGTCGTATCCAGACTCTGTTGTGGTAAACGTGTTCGCATCTTGTGTTTGGACAAATGACATGGCAACATCTTCAAAGGTTGTGTTCCCTGTGGACATGGAAACCAGTCGGAATACTGAACTTCCCACCAGGCCCACTGCAATGCCCCCATTGTATTCCCAAACCTTTCTGCACTGCTCAAGAGTGTCGGTGTCCAGTTTGTCTGTCAGAGAGCCGTCAGTAGCCAAGACAACTACAGGAGTCTGGATGGAGATCGTGCTTAGAGAACGATCCAAAGTACTACATGCAGATGATCTGACCTTGGCGTTGTAAGGCACATCGTCAGATAAGGCAAACATCCACCAAAACGAGAGTTCGGCAGTTACCCCATTGTGGCTGACACAAAAGAGGAACCTGGGCACCGCAACAACCAATATTACGGACCCTTTCATTGCATGTACATTCAAGTCAGTTAACCGACGTAGGCTCCACAATATTCCATGTGGCTTTGCGTCATTGACAGATGACAGCATGCCACTGCTGACACGGAGACAACTCAACCAAGACTGTCCCCTGAGCACATCTTCATTCAAATATGACAGATCATTACCACTCAGATCTAACCTGACCAGCTGTAAGTGTCGGAATGACCTCTGGTGAATGCTATTGATTGCATTGAAACCCAGGTTGATATGCAGGGTACCTTTCAGCCCAAAGAGCCAGGCAGGGTCTACAACCTGTAACATGTTCTTCTCCAAATCCAAGACAGGTAGGCGAGTAAAGTGCACGAAGCTCCCTGTCTCTATCTGTTTGATGTTGTTGTTGGACAAAATCAGCACCCGGAGATTCTCCAAACCAGCGAACCAGGTCTGTTTTACATTTGTTAGTCGGTTAGAATCTAGGGACAGTAATTTAAGACTGAAAAACTCAGAAAAGGTGTTGTTCTCCACATCAGTGATGTTTGCATCTATCAAAGCCAACGATAGGACCACAGAATGGTCCAACGGGGTCAGGCTCTTTTCCGACAGGACATAAAATGGGTATCCTCTTATTGCAACTCTTTGGGCCCCAGCAAGAAAAGAGAAAGGACTTGTAGGAGCGGAATTCTCATCAAGGATCTTACACATGACACATGTGCCAAATGCGTTGCTCTGCCCCGGTTTGCCTGTTAAAGGTACACACACTCGCCATCCAGCTACCTTACACTGAGGAAAACGAGAGCCATTTGAAGCTGCACAAGTAACTATCAAGAGGAGCAAGGACAACATGGCTGCGTTATCTCTCGCACCACCGCTTGCATGCAATCTGTCCATTCGTATCTAAACCTTTCATTCGAGAAACATTTTGTCCATTACCTGCAATTTGTGAACGTGGACCGCAGATCTGTATTAACAGTGACGGCCTTTCTTCGTTTTGACGATAATTTTTGGTAAGCAATAATCTTTGCACACCGCTCGCTGTGGCTGCGTCTGTAAAAACTTATTCATTTGCCAGACTAATATAGATTCTTGATGTTATGTTTATACATTTAGTGATTGCCCTGTTACTATTAGGGCTTGCTAGTGTACAAGATCTGCGCAGAATCATGTTTCCTGATATGCAGAGTTATCGTATGAAGTAGCTACTGAGTAGTATGTAAAAGATATCAAAGTCGTTGAACTGTAAAACAAAACAATTGTTACAGTGCGTTTGTGATAGTCCTAGATTTGGGGAAATTTTCCTGAAGTTGACATGGCCATTTTGGGGGAATTGTATGGTAATCTTACTCAATTAGGATTTTGTTCGAGATAAAGTCGTCGTACTCCTGAAAGTTGGAATGTTTCTGTTTATTAGGTATTGTAACCACAGGTTGAAAAGGTATGTCGTTCAGTTGGAAGCGTTATTGCAAGTCGTTGAGTCGTAATATCAGAGGACAACGTAGGCGCCAGAGGGCAGACCACTATTGTCCAGACGCATCTGATTGCCAGCACTGGACATTCAAAATACTGTTAGAGGTGAAACAAGGTAAAAATTTGGACAGGGACCCACACACTTTTTGGCAAGAGGAGTTAAAGAAGCGTCTACACAAGGGCATTGCAACCACACCTAAGCACAGAAGGAGAGAAGGATGGTGTTGGGCTCAACAAAGTTTATGCTGCTCATATTTCACTGCACACTGCTGTTTGCATAACGTGACGTCACAGAAGCAGTGTATTGCTCGACTTTATTTATGTGACAATGTAACAGCTATAGTAGTACTGTAAGGATTAAGTCAGCCGAAATGTTTTTTCTAGGCGTAATAACAAATATTTCTAAAGTTAAACATCTACATTTACTTGCAGTTTAAATATTTTTAACAGAGAGATATGTGTACTGTCACTATTAAAATGCTTCTCGAATATCTACAAAAAAGAAGATATGTCTAATTGTTGATCTTGATACTCTTTTAAAGATTTACTGTGATTGTTTTTTTTATTCCAAATGATGCAGATTATTAAAAATATGGTTGAAAACGTCTTCCGGTCACTATTTGTAAAATACTCAAATCTTCCTCCTGGTCACTTGGTATCGAGGTACAGGTACTGACTATAGAAAGGCACAGGTTACATGATCGAAGTGCATAAAAATCCATAAACATATAGTTTGAAAGTCATTTCAAGTATCACCTACGCATGAAAGGAAATTGCTTTCAAATGCACATGGCATCGTGTTCCCTCTTTGCAATCAACGGCTTCCTGAATATACATTGTACACTGCCTTCCTAATTTATTAGTGTTGTACCGTTACCAACGTGGTTATTTTTGGTTTGTTTCAAATTCGTATAAGAAAGTTACTGATCATTTTTGAAACATAATTGGTAATAAGAAAATGTGTGAAAGTCATTTCAGCAACCATCTATACGGAAATTGTCTCAGTGAGTTTCTCCATACCTCATTTTAATCAAGGGCTACCTGAATGTACACCGTGCTCGGTCTTGAATATCTATCAGTGTTGTGCAGTTTGCAACGTAACGCTCAATTTTACCTCCATGAAAAAAATGGAGGTATTGTTTTTGTTATGTCTGTGTGTATGTGTTTGTGTGTGTTTGTGTGAGTGTGTGTGTGTGCGTGTGTGTGTGTGTGTGTGTGTTTCCCTTGCAAGGGCGTTTATTAAAAAAAAATGTTTGCTCGAGGATAACTCGTCGTGATTTTTTTATGTAGGTAGCTCAAGGGATGCTTGAGAATATTAAATGACAATCATGCAAATCATCATCTAACTAATGAGTAAATTTTATAAATTAGCTGCGTTCCAAATTAGGACTATTTAAATACGTGACATATGTGATTGAGAACTAGAGAAACATCAGCAGTTATTATGTAAATAAATACCTTAGATGCATGATTAATGAGCAAATACTATTATTTAAAAGTGGTAACTAACTAACAAACTAACTATAATTGAGTTCTACTTTATAGCGTTGCCTCAGATGTTTGGATGTAAAATATTACTTACGTCATATTAAGTTCTTTTTCCTGTAGCAAAAAGGTTTGAATATCAAGAAATAGTAGAGTGAGAGATGATAGCATCAGCCAGTTCAGTGGAAATATTATAATCGTCAAGCTTTGAAAGGAAAAGATCTTCTAAGCCTAAAATGTTGTAACAATGAACCAATGAGCTGTAACTGTCAGAACGTATTGGACCTTATTGAACAGCATTGGACCAAAAGATAAAATTGTGCCACTCCGTAAACAAGTCGCAGAAACTTGATATCGAAATCTCCACTCAACTTTCATCAACCAAGAGCTCAATAATTATGAACAGACCTTAAAAAATCAAGTGACGGGTTGATCTTGTGACTGGTAATCTCTCTTAAGGAAATTCACCCGGAACTCGAGAATACAAGTCTACCTGTAGGATCGAGGTTGGAGGTCAGTTACTCCTTAAAGACACCAACTGATTTCTGGAAGACAGATCTGTGTGCACGCATTGGTCTGCGATGGTAAAGATGTACCAATTCCGAACTCACCACCTTTCCGTGAAGCACAGAGATGAAGAGATTCTATCAATTCATTAGCAAGACAAATTTGGACAACATAATTTCATTAAGCGTTGCGTTGGCAGCTGCACAACACTAATAGATATGCAAGACCGAGTACGATGTGTATGTACGTTCAGGTAGCCCTTTATTTAAACGAGCTATGAATAAATCAAAGAAACAATTTCCGTCCATGTCTAGGTGGTTATTGAAATGAAATTTCTTCATTAACAATGATGTTTCATCAGATTATCAGGAACTTTCTCAGACGAATTTGAAACAACACAATTTAAAAACAACAACACTACGTTGGTAACTGTACAACACTAATAAATTAGCAAGACAGTGCACAATGCATATTTATGAAGCCCTTGATTGAAGGGACGCATGGACAAACACAATGTAAAGTACAATTGAAAAACAATTTCCGCCCATGTATAGGTTGAAAATGGAATCATTTTGAATCTACATATTTATGGATTTGTTAGGAGTTCGATTACGTGGCATGCACTTTATGTAGTCAGTCTAACCTTCACCTCTATTGTCATGACCTCAATGAAAAGTGGTCAGCGGGACGATTTGGGTATTTCATGTTACAAATAAATAAATAAATCAATCATATTTGCATTAATTTTGCACTCTTTGGAATAGAAATAGTCACAATAAATCTTTATAAAAGTATCAAGAATACTTTTATAAAGATTTATTGGACGGCCTAGTACCTGAGTAAGATGGACAAGACACCGTTTCAAGCTCCTGACTCCCACTGCAGCAAGTTACGAGGGATACATGTCACCAGTGGACTGCGTCTACTGTCAGAAGGTCTGGGAAGAATACGACATGAAGACACTAAAGGACTTTCTATTAATAGCAGTTATATGTCTCACTGTGGTGTTATGAGTTTCAGGACATGCAGCAGTTAACTAGGAGTGTGCTCGATTCACAGAAGTTGACCAATATAGAGAGCTAACCAGAGTGATAGGCACGTTTCTGCTGCAGCAGTCTCAGTGCTGCTAGGTCCTTTACACTTTACTCTCCAGAAAACCTGGTTCCGGTATGACCTCGTGTACCTTCTTGTGTATTGATAATGATAATTTTTTAATCCTTTGTTTCGTCTTGTTTACGATGCATGATTCTGTGTTAAAAGCAGCAGTAATTGGCCAAGCAAGTATACAAGTATCGTATTTAAGGAGAAACCCTTAACAAACCTGTTTGGTTTCTGGTTTCTCCAGAACATCCTTATTGTTCTGCTTGTTTACTGTAAGTTCGTTTATGTGTAAAAAAAACAATAAAGAAACAATAATAAATACCTCACCGCTCGTAAAGACTTACTATGGTGGAGGGATGATATTCTGCAAAACAACTGTCCAAAACAACCGGACATTACAATAGAAAGCGACGACTCTGCTTGGCTAAGGAGCCTCCAAGAAATTCGTAAGCACAGGTGGGCAATGCTATGCGGAGAAAAGACCCCGACACACCACTCATTTAAAGACGATGGCCGCCACACTCACGCGTGACAGTGCAATCCTTCTGCAAGGACAAGTTCAACCGGGCAGTTTGAATCAAACCCGACAGCTCAAAAGGTGTTTGCTACATCAACAGTAAATGTCAAAACAACGTGAGGCTAGATCCGTTTAACAACAACTTCAGATCTGTCCCAAAAACTGCAGGAAAAAGTCTCTCTGTAGGACTTTGAGTTTGGACCTTGCCTTTGTTTTGACGTATTGGATTTTATTTGTTTCTACTGCATGCTATCCACTTTTGTTTGACTAGATGTAAATTGTCTTGTCCAGTATATTATAGACCTCCTCGGAAATCAACTCTTGCAAGCTGAAGGGGCTAACCAGCCGTCTTGCTATGAAATGAATAACGTTAGGGATATAAACTGCCAAAGCAGCACGTGGTGTCCAATCCTGTCGAACCTTACCATCGACCTGTGGAGTTTTTTGTGGAAAGAAGCTTAATGTTTATGAGAGAAATGATACTTATTGTTATGTTAATTGATAAATATTTCGTTCTCTCATCTTTTTGCTAAATTTACAACGTAATCAATGGATCTAGAGTCATTAGCACTTACGTAATCAGTATTTTCTTTCCCTAATTAGTGAAATTGTTGCCGTTATTATTATTATTATTATTATTAATCATGTTCTTTGTTACAATGGGGGGGGGGGGGTGACTCGTACAAGCCATATGGCTTTTTTTCTGCCCCCGGCACATTTATTTTGCATAGTTTATTTAGTTTCTATTCTTTGTTGTATTCGAATATTGACTTTCTTTTTCTGTATTCCGTTCTTTTATGTGCAAAATGAAATAAACAAAGCAATAAACAAAACAATTCTTACTGGTAGCCCTTCCCTCCCCTACTCTACTAATTGCTGTATTTTCGACATTGTTTTCAAGTTCATTTCCCAGTCTAGAAGATTTAATTCATCAGATTAACGTTATTTACTTTATGTTTATGTGCGCCAGCCTCTTTCATTTTATGTTCATTGTATATTTTGTATTTGTTTTACTCTGTATTTTGTATGTTTCTTGTTGAGCAGAGGGCTATATAAGCACGAATGTGCTTGCTGCCGAATGCTCGGTAATCTATGTGAATAAAATAAAAATAAAATAAAACAAAACAATAATGTTGTCAGCTGGCGTCGTGTCTGGTATAAACAACATGCTTAAGCGGGCGGATTTCAGATCAAGGAAGTTTCCCCGCTAAACAGATTCGCCCCTGAACCGGTGGGTGTTTTCCAAACCATTCAGACAAATGTCCAAGGGTATGCAGCACAACAGACAGGAAGCGCCCGTTCTACGTGAGCTTTGAACCCGACCCAGAGGTATCTGGGACAATGCATTCACACTGGAATGGAACCATTAGGACAAGTGGTATGCATTTCCACCATTCAACATGCATGGTAGGTAAAGTGCTGCGGAAAATCCGTCAAAACAAAATAAATGTGCAAAACAAAATCTCAAAACGAAAGCAGTCTTACTGTGGGGGAAGGTACGTAAGTCACCCCCTCCTCATTTGGTAATGCCATTAACGGTAGAGCCTACAAACCATGGTTGTACAGCGATCAACGCTATCTGAACCTGATAATTATATAAGGACTGCGCATCTTCTCTAAGTTGGTTGATGTTACTAGGCATGTGGGGGCAGCTAGCTAATACCTTCCAAACTAAATGTGATGACAAGTCAGGGTTAGATCAATGGGCCGGATTCTGGTTTGTATGTAACACCCTGCCATTTGGTTATAAAGCGTCGGCCTTTATCTATAACACTTTGGGGCTTGCGGCAACAGACTATATCCTCTCGCTGGGTTTTCCGTTATCCCAGAACATACTAGGTACGCCTGTCAGCATCAGACTCCTATGGAAAAGACCGCTTTATGCTGAACCCAGGAAAACTTCTAGAGAGCGGAAGCGGCCGTATTCATTATTACGTCCATCGTGAAGCTCCCAAACCCCTGCACCTTTGTGGCTGAGCATCTGCAACAGCAGGTAAAGGAATGTGAATTAATATTGATAAATCACGAGAAAAAAATACTAAGTATACTATTGGAATGGATCATAGACGTAGTAAATGTAGAGAAATCCATTGTTCCGTTGAGGGACCGCGATTCTTCAAGGGGAAAAGTCGAAGGTAACTACATCTCTGCGTACAGACACATTATAGTCCACTGCATACCACAATGCTAAAGAGCACCTCCTAGCGATTTACACTGTTCATGCAGACGCGGCGAAAATAAACACCCCAAGTTTATGATTAAGACCCATATCCAGCAAATCAAGCTGCGGCTATGCAAGCTCATCCATGTAGAAAACTTTGGAAACAGCAATGTTTCTTTTTAGGTACCACCCGCTGAATGGAACAGCCTTCCAGCTCTTAGCACTAGCCTAATCTGGAGGGGTTTAAATCATACTATATAAATAACGTTTACCCCCTCATTTACCCCATATTCCCGCAACCACCTACCTAAGCTGGATCTGAGCAATATTCGACACAACCATGTCCCCTCAAGCAAGGAACAGAACCACATGGAGAGCAGCACTAGTGCTACACAGGGGAGTAAAACTGTTTCAAGCTGCCAGAAAACACAAGAAAACGGACGCAAGAAACAGACGAAAGAGACTCCCAGAGGAGAAGGACAAAACCCTAGAGTTCTGTTGCAGATTCTACCGTACCAGCCACGAGAGGTACTGAAGAGGTAGAACCACGGAGAGTATCTGAGATACTGCAGACCGTCTGACAGGACGACAAGAACCCATACATACCCCCTCGCATGCAGTAGACAACAGAGCCAACAAAATATTCCCTTAGCTCAAAGTTGTTTCCCACACCGAAAGAACGAAAAGAAGCCAAAACTACTGTTAGAGCGACGAACACAAGGGGACCAAAATGTGCTCTGCACGCCACGACAAAACCTCCCCGAAATTAGAGATGGTAAACAGTGAAGTGGAAATTTCCACCCAGCCAGTCCTACAGCAAGGCCTGACTCCGCCCTTTCACATGTAAATTAGGGCGTCGTTCCAAGACAAAGGTGTGACCTTTGACCCCCATAGGCTTCTAAGATGGAGATGATAGTGGTAATGATTGATGTATCTTGTGTTGCATTTTTACACGTGTTCCATTTCAAAACATTGTGGCATCAGAGGCACAAGGTGCAAGGATCTGGGAACAAGGTGGCCTTAAATTACCCAAAAATAAATTGGAATACAGAAGACTAGCCTTTTCGTCCTCTGTTGCGGCACTTTGAAACACATTACCACATAAACAATTATATATTGAACTTGCCTGCCTACCTGCCTGTTGCACATTGATATGCGAATTACTCATTTTAATTCCATTTTTTTATGTTCTATATATCACATTCTGTTTTGTTTTATCATTGTCTGATTTTGTTAATTTTGTTAACATGACTTGATTGTTATGTATAGTTTAAACCGTACCTTATTATTTTGGTTTCGTAACTGTTATAGTTTGCATGAATTTCTGTTAATTTTTGTATCGTTGATCTTATTTGAAGTTGTTAACTCATGTGGCTCCCCCCCAACTGCACAGTGAAAAATGCCTATAGGCGATATGTTTCCCCTATGATAAATTAACAAAATAAAAACACAATTACGAAACTCTTATGATTATTTCGTCCAGATATATATTATCCTATTCAGATATAAATTTTACTACAACCGCTGAAATTGTTGCTAGGAAGCAGGACACGGTACCCGCGGGTCTATGATGCTGGTGTAGAAAGTGGTACAGACAAAATCCTTGAAGCCTGCCTAGAACATCTTCAATGTGAGAGGTAAGACAGGAGATAACTGCGCTGTGTTCTACAGAAATATATGGGCTTTCAGATTGTATGGTTTCGATTGTCAAGTTTTTCGTGTTCGTATACAAATGCACCGCATATGCAACTGCGTTCCAGGCTGAGCTGGCTGCAATTTAATTGACCTACGCAGGGCACCATTTAAAAAGTTGTCAAAGATTTAAAAAAAAACCATAACTTTTCTTTTGTTTTCAGTTATTTCATAGATTGTAACCTAAACGAATTTTTGTTTTCGTTTTTCTGTAGTGCACCCTACTATAATTTGTACAGCGTCGAAGTGAGTCACCTTAGAACTGTGTTCTGTTACCTCAAGGTCTTGTTCAGCAATTCCTCTGCGTCTAAAAGAGTCTGGTCTGAAAAATAATTGGGCCGAACAGCGTGGGTTTAGATCGTTTATTAACTCCCTTTCAGCGCTACCGACTGATGTAATAAGGGTTTGAGTTAAAAGTTTGTTTATTACTGACAGGATCGGCAGGGAAGTTTCGGCATACGAGCGAATGTCCAAGGTGTATGTTTTTGTCCTAAGTACTGCGGTCAGGCATTGTAAGCTGCAAGAGGGTCTCTTGCAGATCTTGGCTAGTTGCAGTTATACATGACGAAAGTATCGTTCTAGCCGTTACATCTGGAAATAATTTTTTTTTTGTTTATGCTCCGTATGTGCCTGAACATCTCATGGGAGCAAAAACTCACCAACGAGCAGCTATATCAGGACTTGCCTGCAGTTACGGAAAAAATCAAAACTCGCAGGATGAAACTGGCCAAACACTGCGTTAGGCATCCTGATACTATAGCTTCCAAATTGGTCTATTGGGAGCCTACAAGAGGCAAAAGAAACCGGGAAAGACCCAAGTTATCCTACATTGACAACCTCAAGTAAGATGCAGGCCTTACTGAGGTGGGGGAGCTCCGGTCCCTGGTGATAGACAGAGAGGGATGGCGTGTGCTTTCTGAATTGGTTCGAGCGGGAGCTCAACCAAAGTAAAGTAAGTAAGTTTGTTTGTTTGTTTACCTGTTACGTGTGCTTGCTATAGAAATCCAAATATCTCCGGAAAAAACGTTTTTATCGGAGTTAGAGTTGCGTAGTTTTGACAAATATTTTAAACAATACAAGCGACAAGAACAGCTTGCTACTCTGAGGAGCTTTCGAGACGCACTGTGTCTTTATCGACCCAGTAATATATCCAATAGTACAGTGTAACCAGTGTATGAGACCTAAATAAACAACCGTATTTAGGTATCAGTGCAAAGGTCAGGGTCGGATCAGTTTTCCCTACCGCTTCCGGGTGAAGGTTGACATTTGACCAGCGCACTGGAGGGTAAGTAAGTACGCGGAAGTGCTCGGCGGAATGGTAACCGTCCATTTGCCCAGGGGGGTCGGCCTACCTATGAAATAATCTTAAAAAGAATCTCAGAGTCAGCACGACGGCATACGGAATATGGTAAGCGGGCAATTTTTCTGAATATCGTTAAAATGAGTGACTGCCTCACATAACTAACCACCGCCATCATGGTCAGTTGGTTCAAAGGTCGATTGCATAATTTTTCTATGGCCTATCACAGCTTAACGAAACACAACATAGTACAACGCAACACAACACAGCATAACACAGCACAGCACAGAGCAACACCCAGGCTATGTCATGCATAGTACGATATAAAGTTCACTTATTTTAATGGTAAAGCCACTGTATGTCCCACATTCAGGACAATAACTACGGCTTTGATACCGACCATTCCACAACCAAGGGCGGGAGTAGACTGTAATCCATTAATTTACATGGATTTATATGACCTCATATGTTATTGCAATGTATTGTCTTGTTTTGTCAGCATGGTTAGCCCTTTGCAATAGCTACATTATGAACCTCATTTATCCAAGTTTACATACATTAATATGACCCCGATTTTAGAATAGTGCATTGTATCTTTTAATCTCTATTTAACGTGTCAATAAACTGTGATGATACCTAAATTTGTTTAAGGCGAACCAAGACAGCGTTCACCTGACATGCCGTGATGCCAAACACAGTGACTACGACGCCGTCATGAACATGGCGTCAGTTTACACATTCCGGGACGGGTTCGACTACCTACCCGCCAAGTTTCACCAATGGGTGGACGACCCGGAAGTCATAGTGTTAGTAGCCGAAGCTGACGACAAAGTGGTACGTATTTGTAATTGTTTTTAACAAGTCCTATGGTCCCCAGCAATTGTCTTTATTTGAGCTTACATAGTATCGTCATGGTGTAATATCTTAAATGTAATATCTTAAATTTATTTTATAACACAAACTTCTAGTTCTTATCCATAATGATTAAATACTTTATCAAGGGCAAATATTTATTTTTACGAAATAGCATCGCTGTTATCACATGATGCGGAAAACAATTTTAGTACATTTTGTCTTTCTAGGGATTGTCAAGTCGGTTGATTGAGCAATAAACCATTTGATTGATTGATTGTCATTGTCCTCTCTGATATCGTTTAACATACAGTTGCAACCTAAAGGGGTTGAATGGAAACTATTGAAAATGTGACGGACTGTTAAACCTTTTCTATCGGTAAGAAAAGAAATTATAATGGCGATAACAAATTAATTAAAGATCCATGTGGTCTGCGTGGTGTCGTTGGTAATTGGAACGTCTAGCCTAAGAATCGCGTGCTTCGTTTGAAATTACTAGTTTGGAATGGGGACATCGCCTCGGCACGTAGCCACTTTTTTGTTGTTGTTGTTGTTGTTGTGTTGTTTTGCTTTTTTGTCTGGATGTTATATTTATCAATTGTTTTATGCACTGTGTATATGTTGTGTGTGCTTTTATGTATGCCCAGAATTACCTGAGTTGTAATTACTGGAAAAATAAATTAAGTTTGAAGTGTTTGAACAGTATTCCCCTAAAGTAATTTTGACAATATTGCCTTTGCAGCTTGGCGTGTACCTGTGCATCATAACTGATGGTGGTCTAAATCTGTTAAACAAAACCATGCGGATAGCACCAGAACTGCAGAAGAAGAAGTTCATGACAAAGATGGGAACTGAACTTGAAAATGCTCTGCAGCTCCGCCTAAATCCGGGACAGCTACAACTGGAGCGACATGGCCTTGTGGATGTCAACCGTCCCTACCTTTCGAAAGACGCGCCGAACAAGAAGGATATCTGTTTTATAGCAAGTATCCCTTGATTTATCTAAACAGTCTTGTAAATTTGTACTTTACATGATAACATACTCAAATATTCTTACACACGTAAGGGAATATAAAATCTCTTAAGAAAATGTTTGTAGAGATTTTATATTCCCTTACGTGTGTAAGAATATTTGAACATGTTATATATATATATATATATATATATATATATATATATATATTGTTTTATGCACTGTGTAATTTTGACATATATATGTGTGTGTTATATATGTATATAAACAGTCACAGCTGACGCACTCATGCACATGCATTGGATACATACATACATACGCATACACACTTCAAAATACACACAGATACACACACACATACACATACAGATACATACACACACACACACACACACACACACACACACACACACACACGCGCGCAAAAACATTCATGATTACTTACATAGTCACCTATAGCCCCATAAGCGGGCGCACATACACAAATGCATGTCACAAGACACGTATGGACGCGATGTTGTATTTTGAACTTTAAAAAACATCCTTAAAGAGGATAAAGGAGGACCCAGGGTCCTCCCCTATAAAGAAACTCAGGATGTTAGTATCTAAATTGACTCCAAACATCCTCCCAACATCATAAATGGATTATAAGCCACAGGGAGTCTGAGCCCGACTGGCACTGGAAACAATGGCAGCAGACGACAGGGAACGATTTGCATATTAACTGACATCTGAAGGTTTGAAAAATGTTGTATTTATCTCCACTAGTTTTTCAGCAAAACATTGCCACACAACAAAAAATGACCCAGATAGTTGCAGCAAACCTAACAACATCCATGCCACAGGACATGGCAGGCGTTATACAAGATAAGGGCATTCAGTTTCCTATTGAACAGACTATTTCAGCAGAGACCAGCATCTGTCAAGCTTGAAAGTTTCTTTCAAAAACTCATATCTGTATTCACAAGTTGCAAGCATCTTATACACAGCTGAACTAGATTTCTATTGATACTTGTGTGTCTAGAAATATACATACACTTCGGGTGGCTACTTGCAATGGTAGAAACAAGGAGGTTGAACCTCCTTGGTAGAAACAAGCTCTGAAGTGCTGACTAGCCAAAGTCAGGATACCATGTATTAGCTTAGTACATGTCTGTGTAATTATTACTCTATATCCTTGTTGTTTAGTTAGACATGACATCTACTTGTACATGTACATGTACATGTTCATGTCTTATCTGTTATCTCAAAATAATATAGTGTCTCATGAAGAGCGGGTACTTGGTCAGTACCTTCTCTGCCTCCCCCCAAGTGTTCAGCACGGCTGCCAGATACAGAATGAGCAGACACAGTTTACAGTAGCCGAATTTATTGGGTGCTTTTAAAGTCCAACCTTTCTCTTTAACCATCATTTCTAATTCCAGGATGCCATGTACTTCCAAGGCACGTCTAACGAAGTCCTGGATGGTTTGGACACCAAGTGTGTTATTCCATCTCCTCCACACCCACCAGTAGTGCGATACCAACCTTCCGACATGGTGCGGCTGGCAAAGCCAGAGTTCTCCCGCCAGATTCTGGTGGAGAATAATATTTTTGTAGATTGGGACCCGTATCAGCTCAGTGCCTCCAACTTACGTGGGTTCTCAAAGCGGGGTGTCATTATTCTTGTCGACAGTAGTGAGCCAACAGCTAAGAGTTTGAGTTTTGGTGGCAGTTATATGACACCGAGGGGAATAGTTTATCACGTAGATGTACACTGTAGAGATGCAGCTCTGTGTCAGGCTCATATCAAACACCATGTTAGCAGAGCTTGCCATGAGTACGAAGGGATGATCACATTCTGTGTAATGTTGATTGAGCCGTCCCTGAAATCCACAAGCAAAACCTTTTGTGTGGAGAGGTTGGGTCTGGCTCACCTTCCCCACGATCACAGGTACTCGTGTTTCACATTTATTGTGCCAGTTCTGTTGGATTCGAGCAAGTCACGTCTTTGAAATACCGGCAGACGTTATTTATGTCGTATATATATATATATCACATTCAACTTTTGCCAAAAGGAAAGCAAGCACGTTAAGGTATGTGATTCTGTAGTATGATACAAAAATATTAATCTTCAATGTAAAAATTTCGAATTTGTATCACATGGTCGTCGCAGAACAAGACTAGAAAGTAACTTAAAGTTACACGAGAAAAAGATGTAGAAGTTTATTACACCACCTTTTGGACAACCTAACAAACTACATGTACCTCATAATGAAAGAACAAGAATAAAGGCTTTATTCTTAGTTTCATCATGTTCTGTTAAATCATTTTTACAACCTCCCTGATGACTTATATTTAAGAATAAATATCTACTAAGTAAACAAACTTTCATCTAAGTTGTTTGACATTACATTACATTAATCAATCAATCAAACCAATCGAACTACTTGCATTAGACAAGGAAACCAACCAACCAAATAACCAAATCATGAATAAGACGGGTTTATTGATTGAAAACTTTTGATTGAAAGTCAACATTGAAATCAATAAAAAAATCAACTAGAAAATAATATACATTAACACGTGAATCACATGCAGACTATTTAAAACGTCCATAATGTTAACTTTTTTTAAACACTGATAATTTATAACTTCAATAGTAAAATAGTAAAATCACGTCAATGGATGGTACATTTTCTGCTATATAAAATTTTCAATTCGACGTAAATCTTAAATGTGACCATTTCGATAAGATACAAAGCTACAAAAAGTGAATTATTCCATTCTTGGATATATTCATTGCTTAAGTCCATCTTATTAACATTTATTCTATGTTAGCTAATTCTTAACTTAAAACTACTGCTAGTAGTTCTAGCAAACTGGTGTGTATAATGATGTAAACTACCGTTATCTTTTATGCTACAAATTATTATTATAAATATGCAACAAATATTTTAAAAAGTTGTTTAATAAGCAATGAATCTTTATGTATTAAAATGTCTGAAACAACATCAATGTATTTCTTGGCCATTGGCTCCTCTACATCAGTGTTGTTACTGATTTGTTTGCTATTATACCCAGCCTTTTTAGCTTTAGTTCGCTCTCTTTGTTGCTTCCCTACCAAAATACCCACACTTATTTTATCCGTTATTTGAATATTTATTTGGACGCGCTTATTGGTAAACCTGTTAGATAAGATCGTGGCGGTGTGGGTTCATCCAATCAGCAAAGAGGCCACCCAACAGGCGATGGTTGAATGAGCTCATTACATGACGTCATCACCAGAGGGAGATAATTTGTGAGCACGTCAGAAGAACGTACTAGGCATGTCCGAAACCCAGATTTTTCACAATTTTCATTGGATATTTGGTGAACGTTGAATCAGAATTTTTTCTATTGCAGACGATATCTTTTCCTACACAACTAATAACGGGATGTCGTTTCAAAATACGCCAATACGACCTTAAACAAGACGTTCTGCCAAAGTGTTAAACACAATACTTTAAGGGTTTTGTAAAGCTATAGGCGCAGTACGCTCTACTGACGTGCTGAATATGTGTGGTTCCAGTCTTTATTTTGGGGAAGGAAGCGACCGAGAGAGCATACTGAAATTCAAAGGCTTGCCTCCAAGTTAGTCATCCTCAGCATGTTCAATAACGATCTTTACTTCACACCGTGTATTGATGACTTGATGTTTGGCAGTACGGGCGACGCTAGTCCGGAGAGCTTGAGAAGGCTGTATGGAGTTGCAGATGTCCAGACTCTCATCAAGTTGTTCGCGAATGATGCGCAGGTTTTCCTGCAGCTTTTCCATCTTTAGCTCACCTGTGGTAAAAGAAAGGGTTGCAAGTACATTTTTTTTAACATACCAGTATTTTTGTGATAACATTGCAGTAATGCTAATAAACCTTAAACTGTATTTTTAACATACAACATAGAGAAGTACAAGACACAGTGTTGAGCAACTCTAGCGAATTGATGATTGCGAATAGCTTCACCACTGACAAAGAAGAATACAATCAGTAACAAATAACAACACAGCAATTTGACCTTCCAAAATACAAAGAAAACATGCTTAGAAATGAATCATTATAATGTGAGACTAAATTGTTATTTGTAGGCAGTTTTAAACATTTAGTGAAATATATACACCGTCTTGTGTCTGTGATGGAGGTTTGAGTCAAGGTCAAAATATGTTGTTGTTTTTTCCGAACACACGAAAGGTCAACTGTAATTTTTAACCACAATGCATATTTCTGCAAAAGCGTTGTCAACAGAAGAGTTAATGATTCTGTCGTTTTAAAGATGATACAAAATAAATAGGACTATACTACTTTTTCATGTAAATGTCATTTCAAGCTAACTTGATTGAAACATGTGATGTGTGATGGACCGGGATCAGAGGCCTTTCGTCGTTGAGGGCGCGTTCAAACAAGTGTCCCTACCCCTAGTTAGCCAGCATGCGGGGGTCTAACACAGAGGGCTATGGGCCTCAAGCCGATGAGCTGGCCTCTGAGGCCCTTGAAACAGTCTGGCATCCAGGCTACATGCAGAAGGACACCGGCTGTCGTGGTCATGATTAAAATTTTCTTTCGCTGCACCTCGTAAAGGTCGACCTTGCAGAAAAAGGGCCCGGCAGCCGTGGGGATTCCTGAAAGTGTAAAAAGAGCCTGTATACTACAACGTAGCCCCTTTTACCAACTGTGGCATAAGCATTACCTGGTTCCTCCTCTTTACTTTGAGGGCTGTGCAGACGAAACTTCGCACGGACGCTGCTCCACATGTGTTCGGCAAGGTCCTGATCGCGGTCGACGTCGACGTCAGCGGAAATGGCGTCACAGACGATGGACATCAGGAAGTTCATCAGGAGGGTGAAGATGCAGATCATGAAGGCAGAGAAGAAGATCGGTCCGATGAGAGGGTTAGCTTCCAGCATGTCACTGGCGAAGAACCTGAAAACACACATACAGATGTGAACAATGGGACAAAGTTATTAAAGCAAACTCTTACCGTAAAAAAGTAATTTGAGACTTCTGGGAAGTGTTTATGGTCTTCGTCAATGTATTTGAACTGTAAAATCCATGGGACATCATTATGTAATCTAATCGGCATTACAAGATTTACTGAATTCTTACAAAATTATTATACACTAACACGCTCAAATCCAGCACGTTCTAGGTCTCCTTCAACCATTACCTATTTATAAACCAACTGTTAAAACCACCTCCCACTCTCTAGCAACCTTTGTCACTCTGGATCCAAAACATACAAACAATCCCTAAACCAGCGCCACCCAAAACTAAACTTCCGCCCCGGAAGTATTAACAACATGATTCACAGGCATCGAAGTTCTTCTATGCAGATTATCCACCTCGTTACATATTTAAAAAGAATACGTTACCTTCCAAGCATCATCTCGAAGAGAGCAAAGGTTGTGTGGTACAAGTCGGAGTAAGACTCCAGGTGGCTCCCGAAGATAATGTTAGCTGAACAAGAACAGATGTATTAATATAATATTAGCCTTCAACAATCATTCATAGTTTTACATCTAAAACAAGTAATGGATATGGGGACTATGCGATGATTTGCGATAAGGTGTTTATGGTTTGCATACCTGCGCTGATGAACGCAATGAAGGCGATGGCAGCAACGAGTAAGAAAGACACGAGCTCATCTTTCATGATGCCAGTCAGGGCCAGGAGTTTGGCGATTGTCTGACTGAAGCGGACGACGCGAAGCAAGGCGATGGTGTTGATGAAGACAACAATGCCCACGATGTGTGTGAAACAAGCATCCCACCATGCAGCAGTTGTCAGGTCCACAAAGCATTCAAATCCAAGCTCACCTATTGGACGAGATTTAATTCGAAAAGTTAAAAACAGAAAAATCGCAAATCAACACACACGCACAGAATTCAATTCAAATATTTGATACACACGTAGTTCGTTTCATTTGTAGTCAAAATAAGGGACACAAAGAAATAGGTAATATACCAAAAAACACTAACTATCCTGCGACATCAGAAAACAGAATAAGGGGACAAGACTAGGAGGCGATATCGACTTCCAGTCTTGACACTTTGCTTCACAGGTGCAAAAAGTCACGTGTCCTGAGTGACTGGGTCAGATACCTCAGAAAAAGACTGAACAAGTCAGTCTAAAATCCTTTTCATGTTGGAGAACAGTTTAACTTTTCCATATGTGATTTATTTAAACTCAGATGAACTTTATGATAGGATACAAAGCCTTAATTTATTTGGTAATGGAGTATATTGTGTTAAGTTTTACATTAGTAATGCGTGGGACGTACCATTAGTTTCGGCAATCATTGCAAGTGTATCAGAAGCCACGGTGTATTGCTTGATGAAAACGGAGATGACTGTTGCCGTGCCGATGAGGCTTAGGCATCCGATGGCATTCCATGGCGAGGCAAAATATTTCCGTCCCGCTTTTTTCACTGCCTTTGCCTGCCTAAAAATCATCACTGAGAAAAGCAGTGTGAATAGAATGTGTATGTACAAGTTAACATAGTCAGCATCACTTTCATATTGAAACAGACCAAACGAAGTAATGATTGCCGTTGGTACGAGATTCCCTACTCCAGAATGATCTAGAACAATGTGAACAATGCTGAAGAGTTTCAGGTTGGGGTTGTAGAAGTTGATGTCGATAGCTAGAGACTTTGTGTACTTGTCCAGAAATTCAGAGTCCTTCAAGGCACGGAAGAAAGACACAGCGGTGTCGTGATCAAGAGGCAGGTCCATGGAGTGATGGTTCGCGCAGTCGACTGTGTGGTTGGGGTGATTCAGGAGATCGAGAACCGCGAATCGCCAGCAGCTATAGGACATGTTCTGCAGAAACAGACTCCAGCCGAGACCAGCACCATTCTCCCATGTAGCGGCACCTGCATTGAAAAACAATTGTTATAGAGCTTGTTATAATTGATCAACCTAGAATACTTAGGAAGAGTTTGTATGTATTTCGTCTTCATCAATGTGTACTGTGTAATCATGGTATGAAACATAAACTATGGTGTTATGCCGTGCTGTCATATACAATCGTATGGGTAACAATAACCTATTCTATGATTTAACCCTCAACAGTACACCTTCCCGGACTGATTAATCTGTACACCTGGGGTCCGCACGGACCCCAAAACAGTTTTTGCTAATTTTTTAGAGATTATCAGTATGCTACCAGCTTAATTGTTTTGCCGAATCGATGCAGGGGTCGAAATAGATTTTGGGGCCAACTTGCACTGGTGCAGATGAAAACAAAAATACTTGCACCAGAAGAAAAATAGTTGCACCCCCCAAAAATAAACGAACACAACCAAAAGTACATGTAGTAACTTTAATAAAAACTTCATGGATTCTGGTTTTGTTCCCTTTCCAGTTCTTTATTGGGTATTTCTACAGGTACCTGGTAGTAACAGTGGATAAAGCAAACTTGCACTGCGGTGCATACCGGCAAAAAATTAGTTGCACGACACCAAATTTACTTGTACCAAGTTGCACACAGAGGGGTATTTCGACCCCTGCGATGTGTGAACATCTGAGTCCACATTACGTACAAAAATCATACATTTTGACCTTTTCCTATTTTTTGGTGAAGAAAAGAAGGAATCAAGAAATACCCATTTTTAAAAGTTTTTAAAGCTTTGGGGGTTCGTGGGACTGGGGAGGGGGGCTTATTGCCCCCCTCATAACTCGGGAACGGTATATCGTATGGCCACCAAATTTTCAGAAGATGGTGTTCTAGTAAAAATTAATCAATACAACAATTTTGATGTCGTTATGACGTAGTATGACGTCATTATGACGTCATTCATATGATTTTAATGGCTAAAACCGTTATAAATAGGTTATTCTCTTAAAACTTAATGGTATACAATGCAACTTTTAACAAAAAGTGTTTATGATAAAATGATAAGGTCTGCTAAAGATTATGTTGCCCTTAGCAACACCAGTGACGTCATACAATGACGTCATACATATTTAATTTTCCGCCATCTTGGATCTTGGTTTTGACCAATGACGTCATCAAATTAGCATAAATTATTAATAAAAATCACATTAAATTATATAAAATGTTATTAATATTAGAAAGCATGTGTCACTTATCATAAAAGCCTGAAAATAAAGTAAAGTATAAGAAAAAAAGTAAAGTATAAGAACGCCAGTGTATCTATAACGATCGAGAGCCGGCTGGGGTCCGCGCGGACCCCAAAAGAAAATCAGATACAAAATTTTTAGAAAATGGGGGAAACGGAATTTTCTGCACTGTGTTGAGGCACAACTTTGTGGGTGACAATTACC
The DNA here is from genome assembly GCA_013266295.2 of Branchiostoma floridae x Branchiostoma japonicum. Lineage (NCBI taxonomy): Eukaryota > Metazoa > Chordata > Leptocardii > Amphioxiformes > Branchiostomatidae > Branchiostoma > Branchiostoma floridae x Branchiostoma japonicum. The sequence continues at coordinate 14,580,265 of CM023836.1, forward strand.
TGAAATTTCAGAAAAAAATCTTTAGAAACAAAAAAAATATTACAGAATATATAGTGCTGGGGTCCGCGCGGACCCCAGGTGTACTGTTTAGGGTTAATGGAATAATGTATTTCCCGTTTTTCCATGTACTTTGTTGGGAAGTATACGTAAACCGATTTAGATAAAGATGACTTCAAAATTTACTGTAGAGTGAAGAAGCATTTACTGATATTTTGTGTACACTTGAAAAAGAAAAATAATGAATGTAAGAGATATTTCCTGAAACACACTGTTTACCAGATTTAATTTGGTAAAAACGGGAAAGAAAAAAAGGTCACTACCTGGACGTCGTCTAACTTGTGTCAAGCGCGGAGGGCCGATGCGGAATGATTCGGTGTTCTGTGCAAACTGTCGGTCTAAGAACTTCATTTTCATCCCGTTGTACCAGGCAGATGGGTAAAGAGTCGGCACCAGCACTTCCTCAGCCCACTTATAGAACTGGTCTGGAGTTGTGATCTGTATGAAATGATAACATTTTTTAACGTTTATTAAGAAACAAAACTGGCTCAAATCTTTACTCACTCTATGTCATGAATATGCACGATTTTGTAAAATTCAAGTCACTTATTTTCACAGTTGTCTGGCCTTTTGACCTCCTGTCATTCTCCTGTCATGTGGCCTGAAGCAATATTAACCTACATTGTGCGGATACCATACATGCAAATTACCCCTTCCCTGAACGATTTACTCAAAACAATACTTCCGTCCCGGAAGTAATAATTGAGAACAATCCTTGCTTACTTTATCATATTTGTATAGTACGGCTTTGGACAGTGTACTCGTCTCATAGAAGACATTTTGGTTGTTGTTCGTCTGGGCGATGTAGAAGAGGACAGCCACAAAGACAAACAACAGAAGAAGCTCCTTGAGTGTCGAGGTTGACTTCTTACTGAGTTCCCGCTTCTTTCTAGCTGCTTGGCAGTTAGCTTTTGTGGGTGGGTGGATCTTCTTTGGTGCTGCATTAGATAAAACTTAGTCATGATCAAAAACAACTACATTTCAGTTGCTGCAATGTGTTCTTGAGGTTAATTCATTCTACTAATTTTTTTTTCTCTTGGGAAGTAGAACTTGAACAGTGAGGTGATATGTTAGAAAAATAACTTTGTTGGCCGATTTGAGTGAATGAACAAAGGCTTTAAAAGATTAACTACTCTAACATTAAAATTCTAACCTGCTGAGTTCCACAGGTTGAGTTTGAGGTCTTCCTTCCTTATCGCTGGCGGCTTGGCGAGGAACGACAGACTACAGACGGCAGACAGCACCACAGCAATCACCACGATCTGAAATGGCAAGGGACTCTGATCATGAATGGATGAATTTTATTTCCTCACCTACAACTCCCCGGAGGGCATATCTAGCTTGGCGGGTGTAGCTGCCTTTGGCTGCCGAACAAACTCGCTGCAGGCTCCGCCGGAGTCTAGTACCCAGGGTATATTAACCATAATCATTACCTGAAGAGTATCCACCACACAGCTGGAGCCCATGAAGGAGAGAATGAAGGCCTTCATCCAGGAGTCACTCTTCTCCTTTCCCCAGTCCATACTGTACAGGAGGACGAAGAACGCGGAGCTGGTGGACACCAGGAACACGGTCATCCACGCCACGTACTTAGCCCAGCGGTGCAGACTTTTCTTCATACGTCCTGGGATTTAACAATGAGCGATTTAATGCAAACAACTTTTCACTGTTCAGACTTCGACTACCATTACCCTGGGCCTTCATAACTCGAGAGCAAATGTGTAGCCTGTTTTTTTTATTATTTTTCAATTGCTTCTGAGACGGAAGTATTGTTTTGGGTGGCGATTGGTTAGGGGGAGTTTGTATGTTTGGGTTCCAAAGTGAGTGGCATGGGCAAAGATTGGGTTTCACTTGATTGACAGGGTTTTCATCCGCCATTCATAACAAAAAAGGAATGCATCACAATGTACAAACCCTCATCTCCTTACAAGTGGCGCATGAAACGCGATCAAGTTGTTACAACAACAACAATACCCCCAAGCTTGTTCCTAGTTTGCAGCTTCAAAGCTGTTTTTTTCATTCCCATACCTTGCCAGGACGTATTGTTGATCGACATCTCCGGACTGTTAGCGGCCAGTGGCGCCTCCATACGGAATAGTTGTACGATCATCAAGTTGACAGGAGCTACAGTCAAAGCAGTCATGAGGCTGGTGTACAGCTCCTGTAGAAACATAAAAAAAATATTTTCACTGTGGGTATCTGCTCTAGAGACTGCTCAATTTTAGACAATAGCCCCTAACCTCTGCTCAAGGTTCCTATGTTATTGAGGCAGAGGTACCGGTTTTGAAAGCTGTTTTTGTTTCCCGGACGGCAGTATTGTTTTGGGTGGCGTTAATCCATGCTAGCTGGTTTAAGTTTGGATTCCAAATTGAGAGGGAGGAGATTGGCTTTCACTTAATTGACAGGGTTTTGACCCGGCATGCCCTTGGTTCAAAGATGTGGCCACCAGATAGATATGAAACATATATTGTATTAACCAAGGTGTATACATGTAATAGCGTAGTAAGTTTCACCACACAATCGTATGATTAGTTAATGAATAACGCACTTTATTATGCAATTCATTATGCAAACTATATCTACTTCCCGAAAGTCTACAAATTATCTCTGATTTCTTGTTACCTCTGCTGTGAAACGAGCAATCCTGAGGTTGTACACTATGGTGGCAGCAGTTGTGTTCTCTGCCTTGTACCACATGGCGCTGGCCAGCATCATGGTGTTCAGGAGAGTAAAGCAACAGGACAGACGCTGGGCCTGGGTGAAGCTGGAACCTACTCCGGAAAAAAAACACATACATAACATCAGTTAGGAAAAGTATCCTTTTCCAGGGAGCACCATTTAGTACTTTTTAATTTTTGTTGATTAACAGGGTATGCCCTGGGTGGTACATATAATATGTGTTATGATGTCGCCAGAAATGTGTACGTTGAAATCATGGTATGAAACATAAACCATGGTTGTTTGTAATATTTCTGCTTGCAAACCTCAACAATACATATTCTAGCCATTTGATCACTTTCAACACCCAGAAAACATGATACATTGTATAACCACTAAAGTAAATATACGGGCACTTGTGTATAACAGGCAATTGTTTCCACTTTTTGTTGGTCAATGTCAAATTTTTCCCATTGATCTAGGCATTAACAGAATCTATATTGTCCACCTGAACTTGAAGGATCATTAATTTGCCAAGAAAGAACTACTCAGACCTGGTGGTGATAGAAGGACAGACGCCCACAGCTGTTTATCGTAGAACAGGTTGCTGGTTGCCTCAGTAAAGACGTTACTGAAGGATGCCAGCTCGTCCTTGGAGGTTGCGTGAATCATCTTGTGCACCTCCCCGTCACCTTTGTCTTCCGACAACCAGTCGTGGCAGCAGAAGTAAGACCTGTAAAGCGATCAAATGATTTTGTGTAGGTATTTTTGGCAGTAAATGGACGGATATTGGGTTTCCATTGATTGTCAGGGTTGTGACCCCGTACGCTCTAGGCTGTAGGATGTGGTATATGAGGTCGCCAGGAATGTGTACTGTTTAATCATGGTATGAAAAAAACTGTGGTATAACACTGGGGTAAAACACGTCATAAAATAGTATGAGCAATCATGCATTTCGTTATGTAATTCAATTAGTGGTTTTGTAGTCTATCTTGAAGGGGTAGTCTGTTTTTCTAAACGTTTTGAAAGTTTGCACACTCATAGAATTTCTTGCATATCTAACATGCCAAGGTAGTAAGATTGAAAGAGAACTTAATCAAAAGACTGTGAGCTCAGAACAGCAATCAAAAACAAGGTAGGATACAGTATGTCATTAAGGTCTTACACCACATCCTTTTCTACATCTCTGACGAGAAAATTTTCGAGGAACCAGGCTGACGTGTCGCCTTCCCCAGAGTTATCATGCCAGATGCGCAACGACATCACTTCTCCAAGTGACTCTCGCACAGGCATGACAAAATGTAAAGTACTTCCACGAACCAAAGCCTGTAATCAAAATTACGACACATAACAATCGCCCTATTGTATTTTATTATAAATCCTCTGTAATGTTTACGTTGTCAGCTCTATGCAACGGTTGTCAAAAACATACAACATTATTTGAACAAATTTTCTGACTAGATTTGCGAATTCCATTGAGATAAGATGAGAGAGAACCCCTCAATATTATTAGTTCACTAAGTAGATAAATTTACAATTTCTTATACTAACTATGTGGAAAGGAGTTATCACAAGTTTTTCAGTTATCAGGTTTTATTCTGTGATAAATAATTAGGTCTGATGATGGAAACTGTTAGTTATCACACAAACCTGGGAAACACATGAAGAACATAAAATAAGCCCGACCTCTCCTCCTGGGTTCAGCATCTTGATCGGGGTCGTGCCCTCTGACCCGAAGAGTTGGAAGCCGATCCGTGACGTGGTCCCTGCCCCGAGCATGGACCCGGTGGTGACCGTGAGCTGATAGACGTGAGGTGCTGGCATCCGGTCTGGAGGGATCAGACTCACCTTGGACAGCGTCTTCCTTTGGTTCTGAGGTCTTTTACCCTAAAGTAAAGAAAGTGTTGAATATTGAAAATGTATATCATTATCTGATGATGAAGCTAACAAGAACTTTATTGCATTGCAATTGTAGCAGGTACAATGTAAGGCACCTCATCACTGAGTGGGCTAAGGAAGTATATGCATGTGCTTGTAGATAAGTGGTAGCCACCCTTTCTTGCAACGATGAAATACAAATTTATGACTTTGGAAAAAATAGAAAAGAGTATTCAACATAAAAATAGCATAATAGACATCTACATTGTAGCGGAACTGAACAAAAGAGAATAGCGTCTAGGGCAAGTACACAAGAAATCGGAGAGTTTAGACTTCCAGGAAGTGCTTTTGTTTTCGTGAATGCATTGTAAATGGGATTGCATGCTGTAATCTAATCTGGTTAACAACACAACTTTTTGCACAATTATTACACACCAACATGCTCCAACCCGGCACGTACTGGGTTACTTACAACCATGGCCTATCTAAAAATCAACTGTCAAAACCACCTCAAGCTCTATAGCAACTGTAGCCACTCTGGAATCTAAACATACAAACCACCTTAAATCAGCGCCGCCCGAAACAATACTTCCGTACAAGAAGTAATTACTAAAATAACACCTCTTGAAGATATCACATAAATCACAATCTAGTACTACTATATACTTACCAATAAACGCCTGAGGTGAGCACGTAGTAGTATCATGAGAAGGATGTACAGGATGTACTCGGACACCACGATGGAGAACACCATGGCGTTGTCACTCACATTGCTGAAGTTCTTGAACGCGTTGTTGAAGTCGATGGAGTTTGGGACAGGGAGAGTCATGGTGCCGACTGCAATGCTTGACCCAACCGTAAGACATTCACAGTGGAACACGTTGTTGTCTATGTCGAGTTTAGCCTAATGTTGAAAGATTTTGAATAAAAATTAGTGACACATATTCATTGTTATTATTGTAATAATGGGTGGAAAACATATCACTGCAGTAATGATGGCACGTTGTTCTTAAATGTTATCTTCTTGGCCAAATGTTTCTGTCTGCTTCAGTTGGATGTGCCACATAAACAAATCAAATCAGAACGTAGCCAGTTTCTAGAGTTCTCTCTAGGCCTTAACGACGACGTCCGTAAAAGTACAAGTTGGTGGTTTTCCTTTCAGTGAAACTACATTTATAATTTGGTAACGGCGATAAAAGAAACGGGTACATGGTATTTTTGTCTAATGGATTCTATTTTACCATTCTTGGTTTGGTTTGGTTTGGTTGGTTGGTTGTAATTCGCATATTGTGTAAATTGTGTACAAACTTACGTCGCATTGTTCCAGCTCCCATTGTTCGTTATTTTCCTCCCAAGACGAACAGCCAACGGCTGACATCCACAGCCTGTAGTCGGGGGTGTCCGTGGGTTGCAAGTCTCTCTCCTGGTTTGGTTTTGAATAACCGGCACGATCTGAGAATAGTATATGAACGAACGTTGAAAGTACAGCTGTCAGCGAAATAGATTAACCAAAGATACGACATATTAGAAACGTAGAATTTGTTGTAATTTACCTATTTTCTGTACGCCAATGTATAGAACACTGCCACGGTGAGTGGTGTTGGGTGTAAATGTGACTGTGAAGTCTGTCTCACTGAGCCAGGCCTCTAATCCGTCTTCCTGCTGAATGACTCTTTTCTCGGCATACGTTTTGACGGTAGGTTCGGATCCGTACAAAGAGTACACGTGAAAGGTCGCGTCTATGTCCCACCAGCTCATGTGTAGAACAGGGATGACGTTCCCATCCGGAAGGCTGAAGCGGTGGTACGTCATGGCTGTCCCATTGGTTCCGTTGATGCTGCTTTCCGGATTCTTTGCTGTCGGCATACGGGTGGTTACGGGTGGTGCGTCTGTTGTCTGCCCTCCTTCTTGTAAGGGTACAAACGGGATGTCCAGGTTTACTTGTTTCTCTTCGCTGAGGCTTCTCTCAGTTTTTATCTCTTTTCCAGATTCTCTTGTATCCATCGACAGAACCGTAACAGGTGATGAGATATTTTGTCCTCCTGTCGATTGTTTCCAGGAATATGGATTCTTTTTGAAAACTAGCATCTGAAATAGAAATAGAATGATGATGGTTGAACCATTAAAGAATATATGTTACGGACTAATGTACAACTATTTTGCCTTGGTACTGAACAGCATTCACATGATCAAACGTTTCCCTACCTATATATTTTATCTGGATTGCAACCATGCTCGGTGAATAGCTTCAGTTGGCTTGTAGGTAAAAGAATGGAAAATTCTTCAACCCCACATGTTTCCATTTTCCTGAGATTACATGCTGGTTAAAGTGAACAGGATAAGAAGATTAGAAGTACCTTGAGATCCAACATGTTGTTAGTCTGGCTTCCAGATCCACTTGATGTGCGTGGAATAGTTGCAATGGTGCGTCCATTGTCGAGGCGCAGGTCTCTGTTTGATGGCGATCTCGACACAGCGACCCCAACCTTTTCCGTCCCAAATGATGCCTGATATTCTGCGTCGGCTGGCTGCAATGCCAACAGCGTGTCAGCAACGCTGTCCAGTGATCTCACAATGATCAGCGCGGCTCGTTTTTGCTATCAGATTAGAAAATGTACAAGGTTAGCAATGGAGATTAACATGACTGTGAATATTGTTGTAAAGGATATGCATTGTTGTGGAAAGGAAATGCATTGTTGTGGAAAGGAAATGAGTAGTGAAGCATGGTAGTCTGGATCAATTTATGCAAATTTATGCAGAGGTCAACATCAAGGTCAAGGTCAAGTTTAATTTATTCATAACAATGACTTGATTCAGTCATAACTATGATTTAATTTATTCATGACCGATATAGACTTAATTTATCAAAAAATATGTTCTGCATAAATCTGCATAAATCTGCATAAATCTGCATAAATTTGCATAAATTTGCATAAATTTGCATAAATTTGCATAAATTTGCATATGATTAAATTTGAACTTGACCTTGACCTTGACCTCTGCATAAATTTGCATAAATTGATCCAGACTACCATTCTTCACTACTGAAATGTATTGTTGTGGAATTAGAAATGTGCTGTGGAAATAGAAATGTAAAGGGAATGTATTGTTGTGGAAATAGACTTTATATGCGGACACGTTGTGAATCTGTCGTTCTGCCAAATGTAAAAGGACACAGGTACACAATGCATTATAGTTGGGTTATGTTCTAATTTCAACAATTGATTTGAAAAAAATAGATGATTGCACACACCATCTCTTCCTTTTCCTTCTGCTTGTCTTTGAGCATCCTCAGCTGCTGCTTCGGCGAAAGGTCGGCGGAGTTCACATCAATCAAGTCACTTTCAAGGATGTTTGAGCTTGTCACAATCGGCGGTTGTTGTTCTGGTAGCATATCGATAACTGATGATGCTGCCTGTGTCAGGGCTGAATGTAGATAATGGGTAGCAAAATTAACATTAAATATATAAATCTGAGAAGCGTTATGAAGACTGCCTGCCTCTTTTGTTGAGGTGGGAATATCACATCCATTGAATCACAATGCAGCAAGTCATAACGCCATTTCCCAAACAAGATACAAATTTATATATTTTAACAGTCTTACAGAGATCATTCAGTACATGACACACTTTGAAAAGCTGTTCTAAAAAAGGGTGCACAAAATTATAAGCATGTCTTATAAGGTGCTGGGACTCAATCCACGAAAGGCAAAACAGTTAAATACACATTATTAGGAATTCTTACCATTGGCTATGGCAGCCATGTTCGTTATTGATGCACCCTGTGCTCCTCTTGAAGCACTAGCCATCTTGTCTATCAGTGCTGCGGCATCTTCCTACAGAGGGAAAAAAAGTACATTCTTCTTTTATCACTATGTCATATTTATAGCTAACATACAAAAATGTTGTGTCAATATGCAGAAAGTAACATATTCTAACTGAATCACTGTGATGATATATTCAGTGAAAAAATTTGGAGATAGTATTGTCAAGTAGTGTACCAGTACTGATGGTGAAATGGACGACTTGGTACTGGTGGTGAAGACGTCATTGATGCTGTTCATTACAGACAGGATATCCTCTGGTTTTCCTGATTCCAGCTGTTCTTCATCAATCCCTTGCAGAATGTGCTGGAGCTGTTAGAGATGTTACAAACTTTAAGCGTTATGGAGATTTAATTTTTTTATAACCGTAAAAAAAGAAAATAGCTTCCAAGTTAACAATTAAGCTTTAGCCTCTGACCCCTCTTAAGTTAAAACGACCCAAAGTATAAAAAAAGATATCAGTACAAAAAAGGAGGTCTGAAAAAAGGGCCTAAAACACGTCAAAAATAAACCTAAACATCTGCTTCCAGAGTAAAGGGTATAGAATCAAGTTTATTGCTTGTGTACAAATGTTGGAGAGACCTTCGTACCTTTTCGTCAGGACCTTCAGTTGTTTGGGCTGGGGATGTGCTGTATACCGTCTTATCTGAAAGTCAGGTTATGACACCGTGTTACTTTACTGGAGTGAATATAGGTAAATACTACACAAGCCATTTAATAAGTAAGGAAAAGGTTAAATATAGATGTAACTATATTCATTACCGTTGAATCATTCACATAAGAGTAAGTACTAGTAATATGATACATTCAGTTAACAATTGTCTTGTCTTGTTCAGATACCATAGCAGCTATATATAATATACATATGTATAATGCTAAGTTGATAATGTTGTTGATTCATATATCACTTACCTGGGGGCCTTTCCTCCTTGCTTGTACTGTAGATTGTAGTTTGCCGGTCTGTTGTTCTGTCTTTAATGTCGGTTGTTCGCTTCACTGTCGTTTCAGCAGAGGTTGCTATGATAGATCAAAATTGGATTAATGAATTTGTACAGTATAAATTAACTTTGTCAATCGATGAATATATCACATTTTACATTCTAAGTATCAACATGTTTCATCTAACACATGGTGATATGCACAATCATGCAGTGGATCAATATCAATGCTGGATCAATGGTAATAGTTGTTCACATAAAATTTATTTTGATATTATTAGCGATTTCAACACAATTTTAAAGTGTATTTTCTACACTTTCAGGTAGATACAATGACCAGCAGAGTGAAGACACATTGTATCGCCAAATGAAGAATGAAATAAAAGATACGTCATAGCATTAATGGTTAACGTTGTATGTATTGCATTAGTAGTCTCAACTACTTTTTTCGTGGGGTCACCAAGTTATCTACAGAACATAACTTCTCTGAAGTGCATTGAGTTTGGAGGAAAAGGCACACCTGTGCCCAACACAGACGTTGTGTTATACCTGTATCTGTATAGCCAGTAACATTATAACCTTCCTTCAACGTAAAGAAACCGGCTTCACAGGCGCACAGCTTGGCAGCACTATACGACCTGTTGCACCTACATGTATTCTTTGCATGTCTAACTGCAAACGTTGTTTAAATCTATCTAGTAAGCAATGGTTACCTGTTGTACGTTTGGTGGTGGACTTGAGCGTGGACTCCAAAGACGTGGTGTCTCTCCAAGTGGCGCTAGTGTAAGCCTCAGCAGTGGCGCGGGTTGATGTGATGGGGTGAGTGACAGGTGACGGTATCGGCCCTTTGCACGGAAACAGGATATTTCAGTCATTTATCAATGAATCAGTTAAGGACATGTTTTTGAATGAAATGAAAAGTAAAAATAGAATGAATGAATGTGCAAGTGCTTGCGCGCGCGCGTGTGCATGTGTGTGTGTGTGTGTGTGTGTGTGTGTGTGTGTGTGTGCATATGTTTAATTTGTTTATTTATAAAGTCTGTGCATGCCCTACCTGTTTGTTTTGAACAGGTTACTTCCACGCTTCGGCCGTGCTCACCGACAGCAGCCATCTTTATGACATAATCAGTTTCATGGAGGAGATCTGTGACGTTGTAAGATGTTTTAGAACCATCCACACTGAAACAAAAAAAGTCAGAATTGCTCATTTCGGTATCCCATGTTCAACATTAAAATGTTATTCCGCTTCGGAATCCATGATTTTCATTGCTGTGTTGTTTGCAGTCACATGATTTTACTGAACAGCGCTGACAATCCATTGTGGTTCTCACAATATTTTGCTAATTGAACTTTTTTCCCTATACCCAAAGCGTTACAGACCACTGTTCAAGCAACAAAGTTGTTCCGGCTAAATATAATGTAGATATTAATGAAGATACGGTATTAAAATAGGTTTACCTGAACAATTCTTCGCTAAATGCCTCTGAAACTGTGATCTCGTATGACACGACCTTTGCCAGGGGAGCCTTCCATTCCAGGACCATCCATGTCGCAGACCAGCTACTGACCTCCAGAGATGAAGGTGGGTCTGTGTCTAAAAGTAAAAATATATATGTGATATCTACCCATGAAAGATTGTCATAGCCAGGCCATGGACATTGTTTCCATACTAAAAGCAAGAAAGCAGTGATTTTTGACCTCTGGCAAGGATTTTGGGTTTTCGTGAATGTATTGAAACTGTAAAGGGGATTTTATGATGTAATATAATCGGTATTACAACACTTACTGTATTCTTGTCCAATTGGTATGCTAACAACTAACGTGCTGGGCCAACTTTAACCATAATCTATCTATAAACCAACTGTCAAAAGCACCTCCTACTCTCTAGGAACCACGTTTCCACCCTGGAACCCAAACATACAACCACCCACCCGCTCCCAAGACCAGCACCCCCCAAAAAATACTTCCGTCCAGGAAGTAAAATTCATTTCCAAAAAGGATGAGAAATTGAAGGAGCTGGAAGGATCACACGCGTATGACACAGACATAATGTTCGCCTTCCTCCCCAGTGTTTGGTACCATCAAGTTAAATCTACAGCAGACCTGATTTACATATTTCAAGTCCTGATCAGGTCCTGTTACTAACCTGTAACAACACTTGTAGTGACAGCGATGCTCCTCCCAAACCCACTTACGGCCACCAAGTCGATGTCATACCGCGTACCGGGAGTCAGACCTGTCAACTCACGACTGTGTGCGTCTCCCGAACTGGTCAAGGAAGTACTTCTCCCATTACCGGTGTAGCTGATGGAGTATTCGTCGATCACACCTTTTGGAGGCAGCCATGAGATGACAACTGTGTCGATCCTTCTGTCTTCAACATCCAACACTGAAGGAGGTTCCGTATCTGAAAATATATATAACACATTGTTACTTCCGGCATCTTACTGGTTTTATGTCTAACTGGCGACATTTGCATATAGGGTGGGAGCTGATTTTGACAACTGATGATTGATAGGTCATGGTTGAAGGTGACCGAGTACGTGCCGAGTGGGAGGATGTCAATGGGTATGTGCAAGAATTCAGGAAGTGGTGTAATACTCGATTAAATTACAACACTCAACACCCCCCCCCACACACACACACAGTCCCAATAACGTTCATGAAACAACAAAACATTGCCAAGAAGTCTGAAATCTGTTTTCCTTATTACACTTTGCAGTAGACTTACTCGAATTCACTACTCAGTTTTTTTGAATATGCAAAAGTCAAGAATTTTACCTTATATTACAGTTTAGCCCTTTCCATCAAATTCACAAAAATACATCTTTAATGAACAATGAAAAAAAAATGTTTCTTAAAAATGGGTTACAGTACCAGTTATAACAGGGACATTGACTTCTGGTCCTTCGATGTACATGTTGATAGTTGTCGCCGATATGATGTACTCTGTGGCTGGTATGAGGTCCCTGAATGTGACTTCCGTTTGCCTGATAGGAAGGTAATCTGTGAAAAGGGCGTCGGCCGATTCCAGTTCCCTTATCCACACTCTGTAACCGATAGCGAAGGGACTGGTCATGGGGGTCGGGGTCCACGAAGCTTTGACTGATGCACCGGTGATAGCCGTTACCCGGAAATCCTCTGGAGGCGTCGTCGCTGTTTTGAATTGAAAACAACATATGTGAGGGACATAATACTCAGCAGTAAAAAAACAAGAAATCAGAGATTTTTAAACTCCCCGAAAGGTTTTGGGTTTCCTTGATATATTGGATCTGTAAAAGTTAGTATGATATAATCTAACCGGGATTAATCTAATCGGTCTTACAACACTTACTGTTTTTTTTGTTGTATTACACACTGACATGCCCGAACTCAGCACGTACCGGGTCACCTTTAACCATGGCCTATCCATACATCAACTGTCAAAACCCCCTGCCACTTTTTAGATATCGCGATGCCACCCTGGACCCCAAACATACATAACATACCCCCCAGAACAGCGCCACCAAACACAAAACGTCAGGGAAGTAAAATTGATTTCCCGAATAAATGAGAAATTGCAGGGGCTTGAGGTTATAGATCACACACGTATAGCCCAGGCAGAATTTCCTTCCTCCAATGTTTGGTACCATCAAGTTAACACACATTGGTGGCCTTCCGACACTGCTAACGTCAAACATCGCCCTGGGTATACGTATTTCAGAATATCTGTCCAAGATAGCTTTAAAAAAAAACTGGCTTTCTGACTCCTTAATGCAGGATACAAGTGCATCTAAATATACTAATTTGTGGAAAAGGCTTCAGGTAATTTGATATGATGTGAATTAAATGTTACGTAAAGTTATCGATTTTACTTAAATTCGCATAAATAAAGGTTTTACATGACGTATCCACTGACATATTATTAAGAATGAAAGTAAAAGGGTTTACAGCACCAGTTATTACGGTGGCTTTGAGTTCCGGTCCTTCGATGTACATGTTGATAGTTGTTGCCGATATGATGTACTCTGTGGCTGGTATGAGGTCATTAAAGGTTATTTCTGTTTGGCTGACGTTAATTCGATGTGTGAAAAGGGCGTCAGCTGACTCCGGTTCCCTTATCCACACTCTGTAGCCGATAGCGATGGGATTGGCCATGGGGGTCCACGAAGCTGTGACTGATGTACCGGTGATAGCCGTTACCCGGAAATTCTCTGGTGGTGGAGGTGCTGTTTTGGATTGAAAACATATGTGAGGAACACAACAATCAGTTGTAAAAGAAAAGAACAAGAAGAGATTTCAAACTTCCCTGAAGATGGTATAGTCTGTGTAAACTATCAGTGAGCAACAAAATTTCCTTTATTTTCGAAATCAGGCAAAAATTAATGCGCGCGCTGATGTCATCCATAAAATTACTGTGGCCTTATCTCAGGTACCGCAAATAAAACAAATTTAAAATGTTGACACGAAAATGATGTTATAGACTATAGTCATGAAATTGATACAAACCTGTCACCATCTTCGCCCTCAAAGAGATAAGTTCATGCCATGTTCGCGGAAGGATTTTGATGAAGCGCGCAGTAATTGGGCCACTGTAGTCCCTTAAGTCGTTGATTACCGCCGTGTCTCTGTCGTAGTTCCCCGGAAAAACCTGCAGCATATGAAGGTTTTTTCGTACATGCCAAGAAAATCAACCTTGAAAACAATTAGAGCCACAATTTTTCTATAAGATTTAAAAATTTAAATGTCCACGAAGATATATATCTTTCACTAAGAGTGGGATTGATTCTTACAGTAACTTGTCCCCCAGCATCGGTGTAGAACGTCTCATCGCCATTTTCATCGCCGTATGAAATGACGTAGGATGTGACGTATTGGTTATGAATGTATCGCCCCCCAATCAGGGCTGTAGTTCCTGCCTTTGGTGACGATGCCGGTGATGACTGTTACGTCACCAAGGTCCCTCATCAGCCATTGGTGCTGGTTTCTGGCTGCTGCCACCCATGCACCCGCTGCATCGGCAGTCTCGCGAGTGTTGATATCCGCGCGATCAGCTGAGTGACGTGAATTAAACTCTGAGGATGCTGACCAGGATGGAGGTCCTGAAAACAAGAACACGTGACACTCTGTGAATGTTTGAGGGACAAACACTCAACAAGAAATCAGATATTTCAAACTTTCGGGAAGTATAGATATATTATATTTTGTGTTGATGAATTACATACATCCATAGAATGCATAACGTTCGACAAGATGGTTATGTTTTCGGTTGTGTCATAGTGGAGTGGCTGTGGTATGGGTTTGTTTGTATGTCAACAGCATAACCTTGAAAAGCTTTGGAGGGATCTTAATGGTATTATGGTAGGTAAGAAGAGGTTGTAGAAAGGAATGTCAAGCTCGAAAATGGTCCACCCGGCGTTTTTCTACTTTACTGCTGCGGGCTGTGTATGTATGTATGTATGTATGTATGTATGTATGTATGTATGTGTGTTTGTATGTTCGTAAAATAACTCAATAAGCTGCAAATGATTGTACATGGCATGACGTTGATGGATAGGGGTCGAAAAGAGAAATATCAAGTTCTCTAATGTGGGTACCTATGGTAATGCAACGAAGCGCCAAACTTTGATATAAAGTTTTGTTTCTGTGCTAGGTTCTTTATTTTTATGTACTAGTAGAAAGCTCTTAGGGCTGGGAGTAAGTGGTGTAAGCTTGGGCCACCTAGCAGCTTGCTCTGGAATTGTGGGGGCGATTGCTGAAATCATTTTAAAAAAGGATTACTCAAGAACCAGTTGACAGGTCGTCGTGAGTATTGGTATGTAGGTCGTTTAAGTGATGCTTGCCATAATTAGATTACATTGATGCAACTCTGGATAATTAATGGTGAAAATCTATGAATTTACTGCGTTTAATTACATGACTTTTTAATTTAGTGAGATATGTGATTAACAACGAGAGAAACTGTTGACATCAGCAGATGTTAAGTGTGTAATGAGTACCTAATTTGCATTATTAATGAGAAAATGCTATAATTTGATACTGGTAACTGACAGGAATTCCATACTTATCTCATTTGAAAGTCAAGTGAAATTGAATCATCAAACATAACTTGATGAGGGACTCATTGGCACAATTTATAACGAAACCTTACAAAAGAATTTTTTTTTTAAATTTTTTTATTGCATTTCAACAAAGGATACAAAACATATACAGAACAAAAACATAGTTAACGAAAGAATAAAGGCATAATGCACGGATCCATACATAATAACATAACGGTGGAAAATAACTTAACAATAAAGTAAATGTATGTAATGTCTAACATAAAGAAAAGCACAGAACAAATGGTGTGTAAAATAACAGAATAGCAATGTCAAAACAAAATTGATAATGACAGAATCAAAGACAAACAAGTATACTTAATCAATATCAACTGAAACATGACAAAAGGAAATATAAAAAACAGAACTAAATATGACAAAAAAGTGACAAATGAACATGTAAGAATCAATAAACATGTCCTACAATAGAATTCTTTGTAGGACAAGACTGTCATTGGTTGCAAAATGTGATCAACTGATGTAATTAATTTAAATGAGGATATTACTGGCATATTCAATGAGAAACATGTACAATACATCAGTCCTAAAGGTAAACATAATTTGGCTTAGGTATGATGTCCTGGAACTCTTGTTTTATTTAAAAAATTACACTGTAAATACCTGTTTACTGTTGTGTGGATGTCCAACGAACCTGTTATATTCAAATGACTTAAAGGTTATTAACTTTATCAAGGACAGTAAGTCAAACAAGAGAACAACTCAATGCAGCTGCGATAAATTATTAAAAATAAAAATGCATAGTTTACCGGTTTCGATGAAAATGACCATGCGATTGGCTCTTCCAACGGAATTCCCTAAAAAGATGAAAAATAGCTAATATAACAAAGGCAAATTAAATCAAAGTAATATTTACTAGTTCTAGGTTATCAGGATGATTACTTTATTTGTGCTAACATCTAAAATTATACCTAGATTAACGCAGGTCAATCTTTGGTGACCATCATTGATTGCTAGAAAAACGTGTGTAGTTACCGGGGAAATGACTGCAATATTGTATTTTCTAAGTTGTGGTAGATTGGCATTTTTTTGTAACATTTAGTGACAAGACATGGTGACGAGACACCCAAGTTTTTAACTTATTTCCAAGCCGCCACTGACATAGAATACAATACATTAAACATAGAACAGGCAAAGCACAAATGTGCGTTCATAATTGAATAATAAAAAAATAACAAAAAGGTTCCCGTTCCAAATGAATATAAGTTTTACAAAAAGCGTTTAAAAGCGTTTGAATCCGTCAAAAAGGTGTGCACATTAAGTAATAGTTAAGTATTAGCAAATTAGTTATAGTAGGCACAGTAACTACATTATCATCACAGCTCGCTCTATTTGAATCAAATTTACCCCTGTTCTTTCCCTGGTGTAGATTTAAAAGGAACAAAAATCGCTGAAATCTATGACTTATATACCATCGTTCCAGGTTGTTCTTGTAGTTAACCGAGAAAACAGAATATTTGGTCGTTGGTTGGGAGTCACCTGCTCCCATGAACATGCGCTTCCTTCAGCCAACACCAGCCAACCAGTGTCAGAGGAACAACCTGTGTAGTGTCGATTGATGAAAAATTCTCTGTATAGACAATGAAAAATGACCTCTGTTAAAGTCGTGGCCACTCCTTTGCATTTTGGTCTTAATAAAAAAAAATACCCTTAGTAAGTTCTATTAATTTATTTAGGCGGGTAGGCAGTTCTATAATATATAAAACATGCATTGCACACTACGGATCAGCTGCCACAAACTACATGTTGAAACCGCAAGACATACCTGCACCTCTCTGGAACAAAGATTATGTAAATATTGCAATTGTATAGAATGGAGGACAAAAGTCATTTTGTAATAGAATGTAGATTATATAGCAAATAGAGAAACGAATTGTATGGGTTTGTACAAAACCTATTTCCTTGTTTCATACACTTAAGTATTGTAGAAAAATTCATATTCCTAATGCTACTAGACAAAACTTCCATTGAAAAACAAACCTGTCCTTTTATCACCACTGTGACAATAACTGAACGGTGAGGAGAAGTTGAATTTTTCTAATGATAGTTAGCTTGATTTTCGAAAATTTGCCATTGAAGTAGTCATTCTTTCATTGTACAAGGGATAAGGTTCATCTATATCTAAATGTATTTGTCAAAATTTGTAGAATGATTGACAAGTGACTATCATATTTTCATATGTCATCTCAGAGACGAGACTGTGGGGTTTGTCATGCCCCCCCCCTCAGAACTCGAGAACGGTATATCGTGTGACCACCAAAATTTTAGAGGATAGTGTACTAGTAATAATGAATCATAACAAGTTTGATGTCGTTATGGCGTAATATTACGTCATTATGACGTCATTCATGTGGTTTTATTGGCTAAACCCGTCTAGATAGGTTATTCTCTTAAAACTTAATGGCATACAACACAACTCTAACAAAAAACATTTATGATAGAATCTTAAGGTCTACTAAGACTTATGTTGCCCATAGCAAAACCAGTGACGTCATTCAGTGACGTCATGCATATTTAATCTATCCTCCATCATGGATCGTCAATCTTAAATTTTCTAAAATACTAATAATAATAGACTTCAAAGGTTCATAAGAGCCTTTCGTAAGCAGAAATCAAAATAATGATGAAATCGTAGGGAAAATAGTGGGATATACCTGATCTACCAATATGGTCCACTGTTTTGGATTTTCACCAATGACGTCATCAAATTAGCATAAATTATGCGTACTCATTGATAAAAATTACATTAAATTACATAAGATGTTATCAATGATGGAAGTCATGTTTAACTCAACATAAAAGTCTGAAAAGTTTATTATTTAAACGAAAATGACTAAATTTCGCTAAAATACCTTTCTTTAAACCCGTTGCCATGGCAACACGAAAACTTATTAATTTATCTCACTGATATGAAATTGTTGCCAGGTATATTTTAGAAAAAGTCACCCAGTTTGGTTGTTCTAGCTCAAGCCGTTCAGACGCTATCCGGCATCAAAGTTGGCGCGGGCACTTTGAGCCCCCTCCCAGTCCAGATAGGGTTAATTCCCATACACAGTTTTTTCTTCAGAATTGTTTCCTGAAAAAGACGGTCGCTAGAATAGAGGGTGCACAAAATCGAATTGAGACACAAAGTAAACTGGGAAATGCCCCCTTAATGTACAAAATAGGTATAAAATTACTTTCGCAAAAGGCACGACGCTGGGACTGGCAGGGGTTTGAGCACAGGACCTTCAGATTTAGCAACCTATACCGCAAACAATCTTGCAAACACCATATATACAAGGCTCGTGAAACAGCATTTACCGGTGCCACCTAGCGTGTCCTGCCACCGAAAAGTAGTTTGTAGGTTCAGTGGCAAGGTCTGTCCACGGTGAGGAGATCAGACGAGACTTGGAGAACCAGTTAAACTTGTCCGTGTTTTCGCCATTGAATATCAACTCGACATCTCCAGTGGTGACCTCCAGGACGATTTTTACCTAGTAACGGTGATCATGAACGTCAGATTGTGGTTAGTTGATTTATGTGTTTAACTCTATCATCGTTACTACATTTTATTTAACATGTGAATGAAACAAGCCTATTCATGATACACAGTTGGCATGTTTTTAAAACTACTATTTCTGCTAGGTACATCCGATTCAAAGAGGTGTGTTTTTCAAAGGATATATATTTGAATGTGTTATAGTTATTATATCATATTATAGGTGTTTGAGCCCTGGAAGATTAGTCATTGACTAAAGGTCATCGAAATAAACGAATAAACGAATAATGTTTTATAGCACAGTCACTTTTGAAAAAAATAGGACATTAATAGTGGCACTACAAGAACACAATTAAGAAAGACATAAATCTCAAACCCTTAGCATTCAAAGCAAAGCAAATCAAAGCCAATGATATTAGTATAGATTAAAATACATGTATATGGGTATGATGTAGGTTATACAAAACAGGGACTTAACCAATAACAAAAACACTACTGGTTGAGCAAAAGAAGCTAAGACAAGACTTACACGCTTAATGCCTAGCGATTCCCAATGCTCTACCAAAGGGCTCTTGTCGTGTAAGACGTTTGCACCAGGACCAGCACTCCAGGCCTCAAGTGCCGTCTGTCCGGTCCCGCTCACGGTAGCAAATACTTGCAGCCATGGTGTACCTGGGAAAAACATTAGTTATAACGAGATAAGTATTTATTTTATATATACAAGTTGTGGTCAAGTTTAAAAATGGTTCACCTGGTATTTTCCTACGGTACTGTAGCGGGCTGTGTATGTATGTGTGTTTGTATGTCGATAAGATAAGTCGACAAGCTGTGGGTGGCTGTGCATGATATTTAGTTTAGGGGTCGCAAAGAGGGAGGTCAAGTTTGATAATGGGAATCCTTGTAGGTGCCTAAGGCATACTGAGATAATACTGTAAAACTGTCGGTAGTTTTCAATACCTCTTATTGATACTGATGTCAAAAATTTCATCTTATTTATTTAAACACCATGAAGGCACATATAATGTTATAGACCAATTCTATTTCCAGTTTCTTACAATCTCGTCTAATAAAATTAATGAGATGACACCACAAAACAAAAACGATTCCACAAATAAGCATAACAGTGTAGACAGTTTACGATGATCTTCCGTACTTTTAAAGAAGACTCTTGGGTGCTTACCGGAAGTTTGATGTACATGGACCACCAGGACAGTCACTAGTGCCACGAAGGTAGACAACATTGCTCTGGATATCCTACATGGGAAGTAAAATTACACGTTAATCCAACATTAACAGAAAATGTAGTAGTGTCACGCCATATTACATCTGTTCCGATAGAGCTGTGGTTAATTAAAATAACATAATATAAGATAAGATAACGTACGGTCGTATAATTTTTTTTATAATATTCTTCTCGACAACTATTTTTTTATTTAAAAAAAAAAAAAAAACTAACAAGCCTTGCCTGGCGAAAGAACTTGGCTAGCCCAAGAGCTCCTCTGTGTCTGTGTGTCTCTGTGTATATTTGCGTGTGTGTGTTTGTGTATGTGTACGTGTGTATGCTTTTGTTTATGTATGTATGTGTGTGTGTGTGTTTGTATGTGCAGTGTGTTTGTGTGTGTGTGTGCAATGTATGTATATGTGTGTGTGACTGTGTGTGTGTGTGTGTGTGTGTGTGTGGTATGTTTTGTTCAGCGTGTGTGTGTTTTTGTAAGTTTGCATGTGTATGTTTGTGTGTGTGTGTAGTGTGTGTGCTCTGTGTGTATTTGTCTAACTCTGTGTGTGTGTGTGTGTGTGTGTGTGTGTGTGTGTATGTGCGTGTGTGTGCGCGCATGTGTGTGGTTGAGGGTGTTTGCTGTGTGTATATACAGTATTTGTGTGTGAGTGTATGTGCAGTTTGTGTGTTTGTCTTTGCTTGTCACAAGTTTTGATTGTCTCCAAGAGTATGCGTGCTTTAGAAATACTGTAGATATGTCCGCCATCTATCGACTATTGCAATATTGTTGGGGAGTACAAAACGTGTACATTGTCTATTCCAGTCGCACGCAATGTTAGCACAGAGGGCGTGGTCTCGGTGGTCTCTAATCACGTGATCCCACCCAGTATTGTAAGGAAGACGTCAATCGCGGTTGTCATGGTTACCATACTGCAGTGACGCCGCTCCAGCCAAGTACGATATATAATTTACCAGACGTTTGCCTCGGCTGAATTGGTTTCTGATGAAATAGAAAATTGTCTCTCATTTCTTTGTTACCGAACCTTTGTGGTGTCCATTAGGTAAACTAAAGGTGGATATACATGTATCATAACGTCATTCTTCAGAATCGTCAGTACAAAAGTACTAAAAGAAAGAAATGAAACAGTATGTCTTCGTTTAAACATTCACACAGCATTTGCCACAGGTTTAAAATCACGAGTCAACTTCAGAAAAATGCATGTAACGGCCCCTTAGAGATGAAAAAGAGCGTCCCTGCTAATGTTACGACATTAAACATGCCTCCCAAAACCAGCCGCAACGGCGTACCCGCATACTAGGCAAATCTACTAGGAACAGGTATATACGAAGCAGATAGAAAAAAAACTGTAGCCAAACCTGTTTTCTAGGTACCGTATGTAGATATCGCTCCTCCAAGAAATATTGTTTTGCGATTTTTCAAGTATTCAGCTATATTTGTGTATCCTAGGATAGCTGTATGTCGTCGTTCCCACAAACGCAAAGCGACCAGTCGCAAGTGTAGCTCGGAGTTACTGACAGGTGTTTTTGTCTCTCCTATGTTGCTCTAGTGAGTACAAAAATAAGCATTGTTTGCATATTCCAGTCGCGTGGTGGTCTCTAACCACGTGATCCCACCCAGCCTTGTGCAGAAGATTTTAATCGTTATTGCCATGGTTACCACACTGCAGTAACGCAGCTCGTGTGACAGTTCCAGCCAAGTACCAGACGTTTGCCTCGGCTGAATTGGTTTCTGATGAAATAGAAAATTGCCTCTCATTTCTTTGTTACCGAAGCTTTACGGTGCCCATTAGGTAAATTAAAACCGCCCATTTTGCAATCATGTCGTATTATGATGGCACATTAAATTATTCATTGCCGTGCCCTTTTGGCTTTTCAAAGCAATATGAGGCTATACCCAGAAAATAATGCTACATTTCATGAAAAGTTACCCTTTTTAGCTCTCTGTTCACCGTTTCCCAAACGGTCCATATCTTTTATTTTACATCCAAACCAGCTACATGTAAACATCAACCGCGTAAACAAGCAACAAAGCAAAAACACATCGCTTTGAGTGGACCCAGTCGCCCAGACCAATATAGACTACAGACTCGGCTATCCACAAACCCTCGAACTAATACGGTAGGTCGTAGGTAGAAAAAACAAACAAACAAACAAACAAACAAAAACAAATTAAAAGGAACTAATAAAAAAAATTGGCAAACCGCTTGAGTAAGGTCTGTCAGCACTCTATCACAAGTATCGTCTCTAGGACGAGGAAACATGATCGACAAACGTTTGGTTAAGCCCCGGTACCGGTTACATACATAGAACGATGCACTACCATGATTTTGTTTTCTCGCGAAAATATTGCCGTATGTCGTAGGTTTGAGAGGAAAAGGGTGAATAGCTTAATTTTAAACTACTGCACCCACTTGTTCTGAAATCCCCCCTTTGAAGGTGGATATACATGTATCATAACGCCATTATTCAGACTTTCAGTACTTACAGAAAATACTATAAGAAAGTGGGATTAAACTGCATATCTTCGTTTAAGCATTCATATAGCATTTTCCACAGGTTATATATGGCAAAATCATGGGTCAACTTCAGAAAAAATGTGTGTAACGGCCCCTTAGAGATGACAAAGAGCGTCCCTGCTGATGTTACGACATTAAACATGCCGCCCAAAACTAGCCGAAACGCCGCACCCGTAAAGTAGGCAAATCTACTAGCAACAGTTATATACGAAGCAGATGGAAAAAAAATACTGTAGCCCAACCTCGGTCCTTGTTACCGCTGTAGGTATCGCTCCTCCTAGAAATGTTGTTTTGTAATTCTTCAAGTAATCAAATATCTTCGCGAATACAATGATGACTGTATGTTGTTGTTTTCCCAAACGTTAAGCGACCATTCGCGAGTGTAGCTCGGAGTTACTGACATATGTTTGTCTCTCTCCTCTGTTGCTCTAGTGAGTACAAATTAAAATATACATTGTTTGCCTATTCTAGTTGCACGCAATGTTCACACGGTGGGCGTGGTCTCGTTGGTCTCTTACCACGTGATCCCACCCAGCCTTGTGCAGAAGACGTCAATTGTTATTGCCATGGTTACCACACTGCAGTAACGCAGCTCGTGTGACAGTCCCTGCCAAGTACCAGACGTTTGCCTCGGCTGAATTGGTTTCTGATGAAATAGAAAATTGCCTCTCATTTCTTTGTTACCGAACCTTTGTGATGTCCATTAGGTAAATTAAAATCGCCCATTCACAGTCACCTCGTATTTATTGCTAACGGCACATTGAATGATTCATCGCTGTGTCATTGTGGCTTTGCAAAGCAATGTGAGGCCACGCCCAGAAAATAATGATATATTTAATGACAAGTTACCCTTTTTAGCTGTCCTGGTCATCAGATTTTAGTAAAAATTTTTTAATTTTTCTCTGTTACGTAGCATGGTTCACCGTTTCCTAAACGGTCCATATCTTTTATTTCACATCCAAACCAGCTACATGTAAACATCAACTGCATAAACAAGCAACAAAGTAAAAAACCACTTGCTTTGAGGGGACCCAGTCGTCCAGACCAATATAGACTAGAGACTCGGCTATCCACAAACCCTCGAACTAATACACCCAAAAACTAACGTCTCCGAAAATGCAATATCCTTATAGGCGGTAAACAAACAAAAACGAAATAAAACAAACAAACAAACAAACTGAAAGTAACTGACAAAAATTAGCAATCCATTTGAGTCAGGTCTGTCAGCACTCTAGCACATGTATCCGCTCTAGGATGAGAAAGCATGACAGACAAACCTGTTATTATGCATGGTACCGTTTGGTTAAGCCCAGGTGCCGGTACCATACATCAAACGATGCACTTCCATGATTTTTTTCTGCGACAATATTTTGCCGTATGTTGTAGGTTTGAAAAGAAACGTGTGAATAGCTTGATTTTAAACTACTGCAGCCGCGTGTTCTGACCCGCGTGTTCTGAAATCTACGAAGTACGGCAAAATCATCATGGAAAACCCCCTATTAAAGGTCGATATACATGTATCATGACGTCATTATTCAGAATTGCCAGTACTTACCAAAAGTACTATAAGAAAGTGGAATGAAACTGTATGTATTCGTTTAAGTATTCATACAGCATTTGCCAGCAGTTATATATGGCGAAATCACGGGTCAACTACAGAAAAGTGTGTTTAACATGGCAAAAGAGAGTTCCTGCTGATGTACGACGTTAAACAAGCCGCCCAAAACTAGCCGCAACACCGTACCTGCATAGTAGGCAAGTCTACTAGCAAGAGGGATATACAAAGCAGATAGAAAAAAAAAACTGTAGCCCAACCTCTGTCCTAGGTAACGTCTGTAGGTATCGTTAGGTGTTGTTTTGAAATTCCTTAAGTATTTAAAGATCTTCGCAAATCCAAGGATGACTGTATTTAGTCGTTTTCCCAAACGTAAAGCGACCAGTCGCGAGTGTAGCTCGGAGTTACTGACATATGTTTGTCTCTCTCCTTTGTTGCTCTAGTGAGTACAAATTAAAATATACATTTTTTGCCTATTCTAGTTGCACGCAATGTTCACACGGTGGGCGTGGTCTCGTTGGTCTCTTACCACGTGATCCCACCCAGCCTTGTGTAGAAGACACTGCATGAAAAGTCACATTTCCATGAGTTTCCAGGCCCGCACACACCCGTGAAATTCGCCATGTCCTGGTCATGTTCATGGATTTCCAGGCTCCGCGTGTACGGTCCCGTATTTTCCCTTACACTCCCGGATTCGTGCTCGCCGTGCATGTGCACGGGAATTTACGGGCCCGCAAACTTGGCGTGTAGTGGGGAGCGGCTAACAATGCAGGAGTAATTAGGTACTGCGCGTATTCATGTTTCAGGTGATAATTAGTACTTGAACCAAAGTT
Source organism: Branchiostoma floridae x Branchiostoma japonicum (assembly GCA_013266295.2). NCBI lineage: Eukaryota > Metazoa > Chordata > Leptocardii > Amphioxiformes > Branchiostomatidae > Branchiostoma > Branchiostoma floridae x Branchiostoma japonicum. Next base: position 14,605,339 of record CM023836.1, read on the forward strand.
GCCAGTACTTGAATCTAAGCAAATTATCATGATCAAGGAGGTTTAATCATGGTTTAATACAACATTTAAACATATGCCTCCGTGGCTTGATTTATCGTGATCTCTTTCATACGACCAAGACGTTAGAATGTGATACAACAAAACGCATCTGCTACTAGTATACTATCGATGTTGACACGATTTTAGTCAGCTCAATGGAAATGATTGTGAGGTGAAAATTACTGGGTTTACGATTAGATTATGAGAATTCATCCCAAAACAACTATACCAAAGATGTTTCCTTCTGACAGCATTGAATATACAACAGGTATCTTGCTTATCAAGGCTAAGATGGAACTTGGTGTATACGTACCAGAAAACCAGTTTACAAAGTGCCGGTAGTGTGTGTGCAAGGACATTCTGTATAATGTCCTTGGTGTGTGTAATCACACTGACCTAAATGTACACTCTGGTCTAGATTTTTGGGGGGGAGGGGGATAGCTTGTCCGCAAGTTGTGGACCATACTTTAATCAAACACTTAGATCTAACCAAATAGCTTGATTTAGGGATGAGTAATATGCTTGTTTCACATCGTAGTTCGGTCGATGTGTATTGCATTGTTCCTGTCTGGCGTAACGCCAATTATGTTAAATTGGTTCTTTTGTTAATATCCTTTGTCTGAACAGAGGGTAAACTCACAGCGTCCCCACGCCTGGTACATTGTAAATACATGTATTGAAATCCAGCACTTCTCTACAACTCTAAGTATACAACAATAATTGAATACAATGTGGTTTTCATACGTCGATTTTAACTTGGATACATTCACAGAGAGTAAGGTTAGGTTGGGGTTAAAGTAAGGTTTTATTTCATTCGTGTGCGACAAATAGTGTAGTTCTATTGCATTCATGGGAGTACAATAGTTTCTAGAGAAAAAAGTCATAAACCATGGAGTCTTTCACTAAGGTCTGTATAGGGCTCGTAGTACAGAAAAAAAGTGTATCAAATGATTCGGTGGCATTGTAGACGCAGGTGATGTGTGCAGGAGTTGACCGCCCTGATCCGTGCCAACCCGGTGAATGTTGTTGACATGACAAGAATCCTACACGGCAGACAAAGCAGACGAGCAGAGTTCCCAGGTGTGTAGATCGCAGCAACTCGGAAAAAAGGAAAACTGTTAGAAAGATAAACATGAATCCTGTACACATATAACACATTACATCCATAGAAATCAGGGAAATTGGTTGATGATTTTATTTCACTAGACCTAAGATGAAACATACATGCAGCCATCGAGAAATAATGAACACGAGCAAGAAACAGAAACTATTCATGACATGAGAGGCTAAAAACTAGGATACCGACAAAAAGACAAACCAAGATTTCTAACCCACTAAACTACAATTTATGGTTTAAACATCCACTTTACTAGACCTACATGTATGTATAAGTTGAAATATGAATACAGCTATCAAGAAAAAATAAAACGAACAAGAAACAGAAACTATTCATGAAATGAGAGGCTAAAAAACTACGATACCGACAAAAAGACAAGCCAAGATTTCTAACCAAGATTTAGGTGGTTGGTTTGAACTTACATAACGATTTGCAATTTGGTATACTAGTATCCTTTTGTGTGTTTGTTTAATCTAGCTGCCTTGAAGTAAATGCCTTGGCACAATAAAAAAATACACCATTTCATAAAGTGCCCAAACTAAACAGGAGTCTTAACTACGAACCAAAATACGTTACAAGTATACAAACATGACAAGACTGTTGTAGTATTGAACGAGATGACGTGACTTATCATTCATATGATTGATGAACAATCCTCGTCTCGCTGGGATCAGCCAATAAGAGTAGAGATCTTTTGTTTTGGTGGGTCGTTTGAATCTTACTTTGTCATAACGACAGTTTGCTCGTTCCAAATACATTCGTCTCGGCTAGCAACAATCTTCCAAAACCAAAATGTCCAACTTTTCGGCCCGTAACTTCTATCGAAGCGGTGTTCGCAACGGTAGAAGCGAATCTACACCACGGTCCAGTAACTCGCAGAACGAAAGGACTCCGCAGCGCACCGAGGTGAGAAGCTAACTTCTTTCGTACAATGTAGTTTGTGTATATATTTGATCAAGTAGAAGCTCCTTGAATTGATATAATTGATGGATGTGATATATGTACTTGTTCAAATCGCTTTAGTATTGATACTTAGATTCTAAGAAGTGAATCGATACAGTTTGCGTGTTGCTCACTACATATATTACTTTTTTTTGTCAGACGCGTGTGTGGGATACTACGAGACCATTCGGAGGAAGTTTATGAACAGCCTACCAGAGAACAAAGAAAATGCGTTGAAACAGAAGAAAGACAAGAAGCAGCGGTCACGCAGACAAACGGTGAGTCTATGCAAATGTACTTTTTTGCATACGAAAGACCAAGCGCTCGACAACTTTAATTTGTTTTCATAACCGAGGAAAATGTTGTGTTTGGATTGTTATAATGTAAAATCTAAAATTTATCACAATAGAAACACAAAGAAGTGGACGTTGACGGTTGACTTTATAATCTGAGACTTTTCATCTGGACAAAATTGTTGCTGTTGTCTGACTTTTTTCACACTCTGAAAAACCAATGACCTTTATAATAAGATTATTTCAAAGATCCTTGGCAAACTACTGGTAAATTTAGTTGAAATAAAAATGCCTTCATCTTTACTGACTATTCCGTTTATCTATGTTTTGAACCAGCTGATGGACGCGAGAGGCACCGCGCTGCAAACAGAAGAGGAAACCAGGCTGTGGACTGGAGTGACGGTTGACCTCATGTCGGATGAGGAGGACGGCGTTTCAAACGGGATAGCTGTGTGGCTAATGAAGCCGCCAGCCTTCAGAAGCGCACAGCTATCCCAGCTCTGCGGCGTCCTACAGACCCGGCTGGATGCAGGCGGCAAACACGGCGACGGCCGCAAACCAAGGATAAGAGAGGAGGGTGCCGTGAGTGACAGACAGCCCCCTGAGACCTACAACCCCGACCTGGCCCCGCTGCACTTCCGCCCAGGACACCTCCCCCGCCCGGCACGCCGCTCCGGCCTCGCTACCATCACAAACACCGTCACAACAAACACCAACACTCCACCAACTCACAGACCATCAGCTGGGCGGAGTTTGAACTTCAGGGACGAAACCATCTCTCCGCGCGCCCTCGAGGGCTACAACGAAGCATCGTTTGTTGAGGGAGAGGACATTTCCGACCTAGAAAACATCTCACTTACTCCATTGTAATTTCAACTTGCGAATTAGTTTCTGAGAAAATGACCGGACTTTTGACCACCCGTGACAAAGGACATTGCTGAAATTTTGTTAATTGTTTAGTTTTCAAGTGATTGTTTATGTAAGCGTTGTTAATTTTTGTGTTCCATTTTCTCTTTCAGCATACTTGTAATGTTAGGATTTACTTGTTTTTAGTCTTTGTTTTATGTTAATTATCATTTGAGGGTACTTCCTGACTTGTTACTTTTTAAATAATGTTACTTGTTATTGTTAGGTGACTAATGTACGGTGCAAATCTTTTACCCGACGAGTCTTGGCAAGTGAAAGCGCTATTGGCTTTCATGGTTTTTATACGGTTATAGTTTTTGTATAGATAACTGTGCATATATAGCTATTCTTGTGGATTTGTAAATTGTTTAGTCTGGTGTTCATTCTATCCTTGTTGGGCAGGTTTTCTTTGGGGCTGCAGAAACTTTTCCCCGCTCCACTCAGCTAGGTTTCCCGGTAGATTTTTCACGACGGGAGAAAAACAGCAAAGTCTACGGTCGTGAAAAACATACCAGAGAAACCTACCTGAGTCGGGCGGGGAAAAGCTCCTGCTGCCACGAAGAAAAACCGCCCCAACACGATAGACTGGACACCAGGGTATAAATGGTTCTGTTGATACGAATAAAATTTTCAACGATGAATCAAGCATATCGCCTTCCTTTATGAAAAAAACGTGTTCCTCTGATATCAGAATATACCTAGGGTATAAAGGCGGGGTGGGTATTCCGGGGCGTACGGGGGCGAGGGCAACGGGTCCCGAGAGCTAGGTGTGGAGGCGGCCGGGGGGTAGTACCCGCATGTCCAACCCGTACACGGCGAATTTCCGCTGCCGTGTTGAGGATAATTAGGTGATAATTGCCGCTAAATTATGCATATTCCAGCAACACACGGGGCGGTAGTACCCGCATGTCCGACCCGTACACGGGGAATTCTCGCTGCCGTGTTGAGGATAATTTAGGTGATAATTGCCGCTAAATTATGCACATTCCATTATGCACAAGACACGGGGCGGTACACGGCCATTTCCTGCCGTTTACAGGGATTTCAAGGGTTCGTGTCCTGGCATTTCACGCCCTGTATACGTCCTGCACACAAAAAGTGGTCCGTTTCCGGAAATTTTCAGGACATGTACGGGACTGGACACATTACGTGTGCAGGTCGCAAATCCCCGGGCTTTACCGGAAACCTAGAATATCCGGGAAAGTGTGCGACAATTTCTGACACGGAAACGTGCAATTTCATGCGGTGAGACGTCAATCGTTATTGCCATGGTTACAACACTGCAGTAACGCAGCTCGTATGACAGTCCCAGCCAAGTACCAGACGTTTGCCTCGGCTGAATTGGTTTCTGATGAAATAGAAAATTGCCTCTCATTTCTTTGTTACAGGAGCTTAAGTGTTGTCTGTCCTTATAAACCTGCTGAAGTCGATTTTTCTCCAGAGTCACTGACTAAAGGTAGTGGATGCTACCTGAAACGTCTGACCGTTTCCAAAATCATACCAATTTGCTTGAGGAACTGCTTTTTGGCTGATCTCATTACCTGGATGTCTAACCTTCACCGACGTATGTTTTGATTGTTTTGCATCTTAGCTGAATACATGCCGTACATCACCAAATCTCTCCTTATAATGCATGGTGGCAGGTTCTTAATATAATAATACATCATGCATCTGTATCTGTACAGCCGATATAAAGTCCTTTGGTGTAACACACCAGCTTCGCAGGCACGCGGCGCGGCAGCAGCTGGCTACATTACGCCGAACGACACGTTACACCTACACTTTGCACGTCTAACTCTAAACACTGTTTAAAACTATCTAGTGACGATGCCCCTACTGTACTTGGTGGAAGCGAGTTCCACTCTACGATAGTTCTAGGAAAAAATGAGTTTTTTTAACACCTCAATCCTTGGTTGATAGCTGTGGTACTTGAAGGCATGACTATTTCTTGTTCTTTTCTGGGCTGGTACTAGGTACTTGGTAGTTATGCAGATAACAGTCATAGTTAACACAAACAGTTCCACAAAATAGACGATAATGTTGTTTGAAAAAAAAGTTTTGGAAGTATCTTGTAACAGAGATTTCCCCGCAAAAAATCCTGCTCTAGTCCTCTTCCCCATCAGTCCGTTGAATTATGTCTTTTGGGAGCATCCAGCCATAAAGTCGATATGAACGACATTTGCAATTATGAGACCAAACAATATGAAGTGCTGTAATGCTGTCTTAATTGGCTATAGAAGCCAGAATTGGTCCCACGATTTGTGAATAATTTCATCAGGTTGGTGAATGATTGAATAGCAAAGTTGCATGAAAAAAATCTTTCACAATTATATTAAAGACCATCAGTAGGAACTTTTAGAGTAATTCATAAGTAAGTTATCTCTTATTTTCTGGTAACACTGTTAGTGTTACGATCCTGTGCGCCATATGTGTCCAGAACAGCCCAGTGAGTGCAGAGAAAGCGAATGGAAGCAGCACGTCGGCAGAACGTACTGCCCCTGCGCAAAACCCTGATTTTCGTTGGATATTTGGTCAACCTTGCATCAAAACTTTGCCTGTTGCAGACGATATCTTTTCCTATACAACATCTGAAAACTACAGACAGGCTGTCAACCTTATATGCTCTAATACAACCTTATATGAGACGTTCTGCCAAAGTGCTATCCACAATACATTACGAGTTTCGCGCAGACGCAGTGCGTTCTGCCGACCTGCTAATGGAAGCCAACAACATCTCAAAGTATCAAAAGTGGCCTAACTTCATCATGCCTCTTGAATCGCAGCTTGAGTGATGTAATGAGGTTCTTGTGGTCGAGTTAGTCATCGGGGAAAATGGCATTTCTGTGACCATATAAGGACACAAAGCCACTAATCTTTAATCCTCGAGGGACCCAGCAACACGATTAAAGGGAGAAAGCTGGAGCCTAGTCCGGTGGTTAGCGACCCTGCCTCTGGACTAAGAGGTTGGGAGTTCGAATCCCGGTTGTTGTTGCTCACCCGACATGCACGCTACTGGAGGGGGTCACAGTCCTTAGGTCGGGACGTTAAGCCGTGGTCAACTGTTCATTGTGCTTGTTGAAAAGAGCTAGGGGAATTTCCCCGGTACAATGAACCTGTAAATACTGTACATAGCGCCTGTCTTCTCTGTCACGACCAGTGGAAGAGTAGCTCTTCGGTGAGCTGAACTAGTTCGAGACAACTTTTACTTTCCCGGGCTGGACAAAAGTGTTGCAGATAGAGCGGGAGCGATTGGTTCAAACAGGAAGGTAAGTCTACAGTACTGTTACGCCTAGGGAATGTTGTGTTGAATGTTTCAGTCATGAAAAAATTAGGGTCGGTAGGTAGGGATTATCTTTTTTTTCTTTTTTAGACTTTGGCAATCTCCAGTGATCCAACTTAATACAGTATTTTAACAAAGTAAAAATTGCATGAGGATTTTTCTATGTGAACGTTGGAAAACCGATGGTACAACGTTTCATCACTCAGGTGTTAGATCATGGAGCTAGAAAAGGTCAATCAGCTCGAAAAAGTTGATAATAATATGTTCATTGCAGGGGTAAGTTATCAATACAACCTGCCTAGGGTCGGCAGTTTTTTCTAGGGTCAGTCAGGAAGCAGGAAACACAACATTGTTTTTCCTAGGCCTTATCATCAATCCTTAAGCGGCTATGTTTGGATACGTCAGGGTAGATACTCTGATGGCAGACATCCCGATTGGACTCTGCAAATTTTAAGATATTTGCCTTAAAGACAGTCAAAAATGCTCATATTTTGCCACCAACAGTTGAAGAAAGTCCTTTTCTTAATAGTTCTTATATTTTTTACCATCTATCAATGCAGCGGTTTAATTGAAAGTTAGAATTCAAAATTCATTGTAACCCAGCCTTTTATTTTGACTTCATGGCTCCTATCGTAGCATTCGGGGCTATAATAGGATGCCCAGGCCTGTTCTTATTTTATTTTATTTTATTCTTATTTTATTTTATCTTTATTTTTATCTGAGAAACAACTAATTTAATTAGTATGGCCTGAATGAATTTCAAGTCACAACAAATGAATTGTTTGGTTCTTTTTTTTAGAACAATGTCAGCAAATGACGGCAATGTCTCTTTGAGCCCGAGTCCGGACTTCCTCACAAACTGGACGCACGTTTTATCCACCAACTCGACTAACTTCATCACGGAAACACCGTTTGAATACAATCTCCCTGGCTCTATTATCGGAACAGCAGACATTCCAGTAATTGTCGGGCTGATTTTAGCTGCAATCGGTGTTCTTGCAAACTCTCTTGTTGTCTATGTTATCGCGCGATATCCCGAGATGAGGACAGTACCCAACGTTTTTGTTTTAAATATTGCCCTGGCGGACCTTCTGTGGTGTTGTGGGTTTGTCCCTGTTTGGAACACTTCTGTCTTGTTAGATAATTGGATATTTGGAAAGGCAATGTGCACAATAACATCGGCCTTGTGTGGTATCTGTTACAAAGCCAGTATCCTGTTCATGGTAGCCATGAGCATAGAGCGTTACCAGGCAGTAGCAGACCCGATCAGACATCATCAACGCAGCTCCAAGAAGCGAACATGGCTGATCAGCGCCGGCCTTTGGCTGGTGTCCGTCATCTTTAAACTGACAACATTGCTTTCACTAAGTTAATAACGTTTGGAAACATCACATATTGCATAAAAGATCTATCAAGTATTGTGCCGAGACAATTTCATACAGACTATGTGAAAGGACTTGGGATCTATGAGTTCGTGGTGTGGTTCATCTTGCCGCTGACTATCCTGGTGCCGTGTTACGCTGGGTTGTACTACAAACTGCATCACGGCGATGTCACCCCGGCCGGTTCGTCCAGTACAACAGCGAAGTCCCGAAACCGCGTCACACGGATGGTGACAGTTGTTGTCGCTGTGTTCGTCGTCTCCTGGATGCCGGTACGCATCGTGTACTTGGTCGAAGTCTTCTATCTGTACAATTCACCAGTTTCCTACGGTAAGCTCAGTCCTTATAATCTTTTTGATTTCATGTTTGTTTGTGCCTTTATTTAATCTCGAGAATACTCCAATCGGCTGCTCAGGCTGCTTTTCATGGGAGTTGAGAACAAAGGTGGGAGGAGTGTCAGAGCTAAAACAAATAATTACTAACTCAACACAATATAAATAATACAAAAATTACAAGTATGCATGAATAAGTCAATAACAGTAACAAAAACAAAATCATAAGTCATTAAGTCGATAATCGTTCAATGAAGGTCCGTCATTATGATAATAGTCTTTTGAAGGTTGTCAGAGAATTTGCTGCTCTAGCGTCCTGAGGTAAAGAGTTCCAAACAAGCGAGCCAGAGTACGCTAGATACCTCCTGTAAACTTCTCTCAAGGGCATAGGAACTACCAGTAGAATGGAAGCACTCAGTCTGGTGTTCCTGGTAGCTCTATCCCTGCAAAAGTTGAACATGCGGCGCATCTATGGTGGTAAACGATTGTTCAAGGCCTCCTACTAAGGAGAGCTTTGTGGTGCTTGAGTGTAACTTGACATCCTTCCATCCCAGGCGCGAAAGAACTTCCGCCGATGGAGTTAGATATGGGGCATGTAGGATCGTCTTGCATCCTTTGTAGTGGTCACGATCAGGTTCAGAGTCCCAGACAGTACATGCGTAATCATGTGTAGCAGAAATATAGCTAATACTATGCAATTAGTCAATGTAATGTAAAACAACTGCCTTCTCTGTTATACGATATTCCAAACACCTCTTTAGTTCAACTTGGTCTACTGCTGCGGTTTGTGGAAATGCTGACCACCGTCAACTCAATGGTCAACCCGTTCCTGTACGCCCTGCTGAGCGACAAGTTCCGCGTCTACATGAAGAAGGTCCTGTGCTGCAGACGCGGGGTGGACAAAAGGATGTCCCAGTCGGGTTCCACACCCCGCAGTTGAGACACCACGCGACCAACGCAACGAACAGTCTAGAGCTCTGTACTGTGGTACTGCGTACCGGTTCTGTACCGGAAAAACTAAGGTACAGGACTGGTCCAAAATACCCAATCCCTTAAAGTACCGGTACTGTGCTGCTTATTTGTGACCTAAAATTCGTAAATACCTGGTCCTCCATGGGCCCCAAGGTATTAGGACAGTGTGTTTGTGTTACAGACTGACTTGTTAAGTTAACCTACCCATATACGATCTGTTGCATATTAGTTACCCTCCCTCTAGATGTCACTTTGGCCAGGTTTGTGTTGCAGGGTAGGAGATGAAAAGTAAAATATCTTTAGTTTGACCTATGTTTTGTATAAGAATTCTCCATAAACAAAAACTTACCCTTAACTTTCCAACTTTATTGATGATTCTGTCATTATGGAGGGAGTTCAGAAGAACATGTTCATTTGTCGAATTGTTCAGGTACATGTTCAAGTCCGGCCCTGTACCTAAACCCGTGTACCTGTACCTAAACCCCTGTACCTGTAGTGTCTTTACAGTACCTAAAATTTGTTTAGGTACAGTCAGCTCTAGAACAGTCATCTAGAAAAATCGCTGGGCAACAAATCAGGTCATGAGAAGACTCAACTCTCCAAGCAGAAGTTTAGTCTTATTTTTCACGTGTTTAATATGCATTTTTATTGGGCTTCGCAAATTGCAGCTACGACGCTTAGCCACCTATTACCATCCCAACTACATATACATGTGCATGAGCTCAGATGTACAATGTACTACTATAAATATATATATATAAGTGGGGTCGTATGGCGCAACGACAGAGTACTCGACTCGGAACCAAGAGGTCCCGGGTTCGAGTCCTGACATGCCACCGACCTTGTGCCCTTGGGAAAGGCACTTTACACGACTTTCCTCACTTGACTCAGGTGTAAATGAGTATTATGTGTTAGGTGTGCACGCTACCAGCATACTTGCTGCCTAGTGCACACTTTGTATTGTCATGTTACAATTTCTGAACAAAAAAAATATATACTATTACTATTATATATATATATATATATATATATATATATATATATATATATATACACAATATATATATATATAGAGATATATAGATATATATATAGACGATATCTAGATATATATATATATATATATATATATATATAACATATATATACAATACTATACATCTATAGATATATATAATATATATATATATAATATATATATATATATTATATATATATATATATATATAATATTAATATATTATATATATATATTATATTAATATATAATATGTACTATATACTAGTATCAGATGTAATATTATATTATATTATCAGCTATGTACATGTGACAGTACATGAGCTCAGATGTAACTATAAATATACTATTAACAGTAACTATTACATATAATATACTATTATAGTAATCATATTACTCTATATAATTTTTTTAATATTATATGGCAGAGATCCTAACCTAACCCATGTAGGCATAGAACTAGCTAGGCACGGTTCTGGATACACGGTTCTGGATACACGGTTCTGGATACGCGGTTCTAGATACACGGTTCTGGATACGATAGGCCTGTGCTGTAGTTACCTGTGCCTGCATATTCACCGGCCTGTCCTCCTCCGTCGGCGTGACGTACTCTCCTCCCAGCGGCCCGCCCAGTTCCTTCTGCCCGCCGAGCCCGAGCATCCGATCGTAGTCTAGATGTTGTGTCCCAAACTCGGCGCGTGTCCCAAACCGTGCCTGGGGCAAATCTACATTCTGGGACACGCGGGGACTGTCCCGAACCGTGCCTGACCGCGCACAGTTCAGGACACATAAGGGCCTTGTCCAATTCCGTGCTTTGGGGGCGGAGCTTAGTGTTTTGAGGGAGAAGCCTTCTCGTGGTGTTGTTAGCTGTTTAGCCCGCCATCTTTGTTTTTCGCCAGGATAAGAATAAGAAAGAATCGGTGTGATTCTTGCTCTGTAAAGTACAGTTTACATTTCACGCTGATATTATATGATTTAGACTTACATTTAGTGTCAAAAACAGAGTGCCTTGTATCATTCTGCAACAAAATGAAAAGGTTCTATCACATTCCTCACCCGGGCACGTGCCCGAACACGTGCCCAGGCACAGTTTGGGACACAACCATCGCGTGTCCCAAACTGTGCTCTGTCCCCAGGCACGATTTGGGACACGTGCCGAGTGCCCCAAACCGTGCCTGGGAACAGAGCACAGTTCGGGCACGTGCCCGGGCAAGGAATGTGATAGAACCTTTTCATTTCGTTGCAGAATGATACAAGGCACTCTGTTTTTTTTTACCTAAAGCATGGTTCTGGACAAACACTTTGTTTATCTAGAAGTTGATTTGCTCTAGTCTGTCGTGGATAGGCGTCAGGCTATCCAGATCCATGCGTGGGCTTGGTGGATATAACCACAGTGTTGTTTCAGATTCCAGTACTGTGCTCGGGTCAATCTACTTTCTAATTGGGTATACTACCGTCTACGTGTTGCGTTGTATCAAGAACTGTATTCGCAATATAATATCTAACCGTCTCCATGTCTCCATATAACCTTACATAGGGTCCCGCCAATCACTATGATTGACAGCACTTCCGGGCACGGTTCTGGACAGTCAGGCTGTGTCCCGTTCTGTGCCCGCACAGGCACAGAATGGGACAGGCACGGTTTGGGACACAACATGGGCGGGCCGGGCACCTCTGGAGTATGGGCGGCAGCGAGCGCCGCCTCCGCCGCCCGCCTCGCCGCGTCCTCCTCGGCGGCCAACCGGGCGTCTCGCTCGGCCTTCCGGCGGTTCAGCTCGTCCCAGTCGATGTCTACGACGGGCAGCATGTCGCCGTCAGCCGGGATGCCCCACACGGAGGCGTCGTAAACCCCTTCATAGCCTTCCGGCGCCTGCCATCCCGACCCCAGCTCGGAGTCCCGGTTTTGCAGTCCTTACTCCGGATGTACATGGAGGACGAGGAGCTCGTACCGTACTGAGCCTGGAGCGCCGGCGGGGCCTCCTCCTCCGGGGGCCCGAAGCCGGGCTGCCACACGTGCCGGCGGTACTGCACCTTCTGGTACTTGAAGTCCGGCTTGCCCAGGATGGCCTCCACGGGGATCACCTGTGCCGTCATGGTGAGGTCTGGCCGGGCTGCTAGCTACGGAAGGACGGGTGTGGGGGGGGGGGGGGGTCTGACCGGGCAGCGGTCCGTCAGGTACTGCCTTGGGAGGGGAGCAGGACAGTTTTGGTCATTGGGTGAAGGGATGAATCAACCGATCAGTAAACGAACGAACGAACGAACGAACCAACCAACCAACCAACCAACCAACCATCCAAGCAAGCAAGCAATCGACAAACAAACAAACAAACAAACAAACAAACAAAAAGCCAACAAACCATCTAACCAACCAACCCACCTACCTACCAACCTATAAATAAACCATCTAACCTACCGACCAACTGAGCAACTAGCCAACCTTCCCACGTACCAAACAACACATGCGCTTAGACAGACTAAAGGACGGACACCCCATGAAGTGACAGGCTTGTATACAATACAGTGACTTAAGGAGTTACATGTACAGTGCAACTCCTATCACCCCAGGAGATCGATAACTGAAATGAAGGAAACTAGATTTTCTATCATACCATCCGACAACGACAAAAGCAACGGTAAAGCTGAATAAATTCTCAGAGTACATAGTCATTACAAAGTGTTCATTGCATAGTCATTGTCACCTCAGACCTAATGGCACACTGAGTGGTTTGTTTATGTGTTTGTGTGTGTGTTTGGGGGGAGGTACAAGAGTTCAATCATGGACTGTTTACCGTCAATGTCTACAAAGCACAAAGTTCACATCAGATACGGTTGAATACAGTCTTCCGAACAGTTCCGAGCCTTATATTCATTTCTGCCTCCCTAACCGATATAGCTGTAGCCCCTCCCCTTAATGCGAAGTAAACTCCAAGTAGAAGTGCACCTTTCTAGTAGTCCGCGTTTTCTGTTCGTCACTTTCCTATTAGAAAATCAATTTTCTACCAGAAAATCGGACTGTTAGAGAGACGCATAATGCAGCAAAAACGTGCATAAAACACCGCGCCGTACTCTGCATCTGCTTGGAGACTGAATGCCGAGTGCAACATGCTAACACGGATGCGTGCATGCCGATCGCATTTGGGCGGACAGAAAAATGTCACAAGTACATGGACCTGTGTTCCTCCCACTAGATAACATACAACTTACAAACAACTTACACGGACAAGCAGACTACATAGAGGGTTTTTAGATCGCACTTGTTGTAACAAACAGTAAAGTAGGGTTGAAAATGTGGTAGAATTACCGAGAAGAAGCTGTTCAGATTATGTAGAGGCGGACATCTCGGCACAGTACGGGGTTAGATCGGTATTTGGCGCTACAGACTCTATTTCGGACGGGCGAAATTTGATCACGTCATAACTGTGAATGTCGCTGATGTCAGGAAGCCATACTAAAACAGTTAGACTATAGCGGGACGAACCAGTGGCTTTCTTTCTTCTTTCAAACCCTCAAGATCGAAAATCACTAAAAGTGGAGTTGATTGTCTCAGACAACCGTTGAAAATTACCTCGGATATTCACATCTATATAGCCATCATTTCAATTCAAAGCTTCCAAAACTATCGTGTGATAATTCCTGTATAGGCTGAAAACACACAAGAAATTTCATATTGTATATTGCATACAAGCCTTAGTTCTGTCTGGATGAAGATATTGAAACATTTTTTGATTGAGAACAAATTACCACCCAGTGTGCAGCACTACATCGCTATGAAGATATGTGATATATGAACGCATCACCAACATAGTCTCTGCCTTTTAACTCGTTTCTACAGGTTTTCTAGTACCTAAGCCATCACACTTGAAGATATTTGACTTTTGTTTAAAGACCAAACCTTCTTCGAATGTTCTCAATTCAAACTTTCCCGTTTATTCCCTAATCATACAGCTTCTACTGTATTTTCGTCCCTGTGACATCGTATTGTGATGCTAAAAGCTGCTGGATGAAACGGTTGCAAATGACACGTACTTTTGTGGTGTCCATTAGGTAAATTAAAACCGCCCATTTTCAGTCACCTCGTATTCATTGCTAACGGCACATTGAATGATTCATCGCTGTGTCATTGTGGCTTTTCAAAGAAATATGAGGCCACACCCAGAAATAATGCTACATTTCATGAAAAGTTACCATTTTTAGCTATCCTGGTCATCAGAATTTAGTACAAACTAGCTGATTATTCTCTGTTACGTAGCATAGTTCACCGTTCCTTAAACGGTCCATATATTTTATTTTCCATCCAAACCAGCTACATGTAAACATTAACCGCGTAAACAAGCAACAAAGCAAAAACCCCTGGCTTGGAGGGGACCCAGCCGTCCAGACCAATATAGACTAGAGACTCGGCTATCCACGAACCCTCGAACAAAACGCAACTTCCTTGACATATGCGGTAAAAAAATAGATAAAAAGAACTAATAAAACAAATTAGCAAACCGCTTGAGTCAGGTCTGTCAGCACTCTAGCACAAGTATCGTCTCTAGGACGAGGAAACATGATCGACAAACCTGTCGTTTGGTTAAGCCCCGGTACCGGTGACATACATCGAACGATTATTACCATATTGCCATATGTCCATATTGCCATATGTCGTATTTGAGAGGAAACGGTTGAAAAGCTTAATTTTAAATTGCTGCAACCACTTGTTCTGAAATCCCCCCATTGAAGGTGAATATACATGTATTAAAACGTCATTATTCAGAATTGTCAGTACTTACCAAAAATACTATAAGAAAGTGGAATTAAACTGAATGTCTTCGTTTCAGCATTCACACTACATTTGCCACAGGTTTTATATGGTAAAATCACGGCTCAACTTCAGAAAAATGTGTGTAACGACCCCCTAGACATGACAAAGAGCGTACCCGCTAATGTTACGACATGCCGCTCAAACCTACCAGCAACGCGGGACCCGCATAGTAGGCAAATCTACTAGCAACAGGTATATACAAAGCATATAGAAAAAAAAAACTGTAGCCCAACCTCTGTCCTAGGTACAGTTGTAGGGATCTCTCCTCCGAGAAATGTAGTTTTGCGATTCTTCAAGTAATCAAATACAATGTATCTTCGCGAATCAAAGGATAACTGTATGTTGTCGTTTTCCCAAACGCAAAGCGACCAGTCGCGAGTGTAGCTCGGAGCAACTGACAGTGTTTTTCTGTCTCCTCTGTCGGTCAAACTAATAGCACATTCATTAAATGGTAATTATCTTCACTCTCACGAAATGTTTTCGCGGGGCGTCTCTAACCACTTGATCCCACCCAGCATTGTACAGAAGACGCCAATCGAGGTTGCCATGGTTACAACACTGCAGTGACGCAGGTACAATTCCAGCCAGGTACCATATAAAATTTACTAGATGCAGTGGCAAAATTGGTTTTTGATGAAATAGAAAATTATCGCTCGGCCTTTTGTTACCGAACCTTTATGGTCGCTTCTCTCACAGATAAATATTTTTGCAATGGACATTTCCACGTATCAATATATCTTCGCGAATCCAAGGATGACTTCATGTTGTCGTCCCAAAATACGCAAAGTGACCAGTCGCGAGTGTAACTCGGAGCGACTAACGTGTTTTTCTCTCTCCTCTTCTCTTTTTGTCAAGTTAAGAGCACATCAATTCATTATATGCTAATTATCTTCATTTGGAGTCATTATAATACTATGAATTATCTCTGCAGCACATGAATAATTCAAGATGCCACGTCACACTTCTATGAAACCGCTACATGGCGTCCGTCTTATGTTTACGTATTTTCGAGGGTAGCCCACTCTCGGTGTAACACTTTCAGTAAAATTCTGCATACGAATCATTTACTCATCCATATATACCACAATACGTGTTTAAACCAGAGGTGCAATATTCCATCAATATCCTTTGGAGTGAAAAGCTAACTACAATGTAAATATCATCACAATAACATCAACAGAACAAAAACACAGTGTAGTTATGACAAAAATCGCTAGAGTACGCCCCAAGTAGAGTACTCGTTCCTTCGCGCCCATGCTTAGTACTACAGGTTTACGACACCGAATTGAGAGCATTCTTGGGGCAGATTTACGGTGTATCATTCCATATGTATCTATTATTTTCTCAACACCCACCTATCACCATGTATTGGTCACATTACGGTATCCAGTTTCCCATGTACCCTGGCATCTCCGGAAGCCACATATTGCTGCTGGTGTTGACACACGTCGCTAGTAGAATACAATGTAGATGATAACGGTGAGCACTACAAATAAACAAACAAACAAACAAACAAATAAACAAACACCGATTAAACGGTAGATGTTAACATCCAAAGATGCAGCCAGAAATTTTATTACAACGACATGATAACATCTCCTTGACATTTCAAATAAAATGGAATAACATTGTAACTGTAAAAATACACCATGCCTATCAGGTAACAACGGTTTCTTGTTAATTGTTGAGGACATTTAACATATCTCCACTGATTATCAATAAATACAAACAATATTTCAGTGAGGCCTTTCGCTTTTACGTATGCATATATACGACCAATACGTTCTGGGTACGTGCTCCCATGTTTCAGGGCAATTAAGTTTCAAGGTCACAGTACATTGTATTATTGGACAACCCCCGGGTCTATGGCGCGGGTAAAGAAAATAGTACGGACACAACTCTTAAAGCCCGGCTAAAAAGTCTTACGTGGTAGGTAGCCAGATGTAATCTTTGATGAGCAACTGAGTGAGTCGGCTGCAGTCAAATTGACCTCTGCAGAGGGTGATTTTATAGTGTGCGTCACAGGCCGTTATGCAGACAGATTCTATTTTGTTTTTGTATTTAGATATTTTGTAAGTTGTGCCTTCAACTCAAACATATTTGTTTTTCGTATTTGTGAAGTGCACCGGAAACTGTGTTCTGCTACCTTCATCCACTATTTCGAGCTGCATATAATCTTTCAAAATTATATGCAGCTTGAAATAGTGGATGAAGGTAAAAAAACTGCATTAAAACTGGATTAAAACTGGATTATCTTCGCATATTGTTCTAGTACCTTTAGTTTCTTTGAGCGTGGCAGTTTCTTTTTGCTGGAGAAGCTGAATCGGGGGAGGGTGTTATATAGGCTAAACTGAATCATTTCGTGTAAGGAAACACAAACTGACATGATTATTTGTTTCAAAACAACGGTTTCTCCTATAGTGTTGCATGATCCTAATATATCCTTTACATAAATGTTTTCAAAATTCATGAATCAGAACCTGACCACTCTCTGATAACCAACGATGGAGCGCTGTGAATTCCAGCTGGTGAAGAAGCGTGACGATTAATGCAGCACATCCTCTTCTTAGTCCGATCCAGCAAAACCATGCGGGGATTTCAGTGGTTTAAAAACAGTAATAAATCAAGATAAAGTCTTATGTTGTTTCCTGATATCATTTAAGCGCGTATAAGCTGCTTGGGCCTGGATTCATGTCCTGGTGAAGATTATCAAACTCCATGATCAAAAACATCTGTGTTGAAAACAACCCAGATATTCAACAATTTGAAACGGGCAATTGACGTTTGAATTAAAGAGGAGGTTGGTCTGCGGGACGGGGAACTTCTAGCCGCCATGTGAGACAGTAACGCGTGGAGTGACATCGTGACTGGCATCTCGTTAGAGGATGAACTGAACTGAATTGATGTTTATGTTTGCTCCTGGTAAACTTTTAATGTTTCTAGATGATTACGCAAACAAGGATCTCGTTTGTATTTATCTTATTAGTCGATTATATTTTCCACCCAATAACAGGGTGATAGTCTTATCTTAACAAGGAAGGCTATTTTAGCATTTCCTAATCAAAAGTTCTTAAGTTATGTTTAACCATGTTCAGCTCTACTAAACTTCCAAATGCTGAAACTATGCAACACCTGTCATTTGCCGATATGTAATTATGTTATACATCATTGATGACGCAAATTAGGACTTAATTTGCATAATCTACGTTAACGTTCCTGTCGTTCTTAATTACACATGTCACGTTTCAATACTTCTTTTATGGAACGTAGTATATCTTTTTTAGAATGTCCTCGTTAATTCTGCCAATTGGATCTTTATTTGCATAACAGTCATCTAATTATGTGTATAACCACTCTATCAAGTTATCTATATCAAACATCACGAATATCCATCAGCATGTTCTTAAATTATCCTCTTTCCAAATTAAAAAAAATGCAGTTTCAAAACCAGTTGCTAAGGGACCCAAAAGTATGTAACGCCTTTCCGAGTACACGAGCTATCTTCTGAATTCGTTACCCTAGCATTTCGAGAACACTGGCCAGCCGTTTCGGTATCCAAAAGGTACATCTGGACATGGATATGGATATGAATCACCCAACTGATCACAATCGGCAGCATACCAAAGTTAAAGTGATTTGTACGTTGCAAATATGTTTTCCTGCTTTATTTTTTACGCTAGGAAGACGATGAGATGTTGGCCGGGCTCACGGCATCTCTCGATTGCCTTTCACTATTGCCATGCATTGTACCCTGTGCAATTGTAGTACATGAATTCCATTCAGTCGTTTTTTTTATTTGTCTGCGTAATTGTAACTCCTTTTACTGTAGGGAAATAGAATATGCCCAAAGGAAAACAAACCGGGCACTATCATGCAAAGTATTGGTGATTCAATCATGTGCAGATTTGAGCCTGTCAATTGTGAAATAATTGACCTAACATGTTGAATTCTGTGACAAGCTGGATTTTTTCAAACGCTTTAAATCGCACAACTAACTATAATCCTCAAACATAAGAATAATAGATTGGCCTCATTCAGAGTATGGCATGTGATCTATCAATTGTGAATCGTATATAACTCAGCTTATTCATCAAATCATTGCACTCTTTGCAGTTACGCAACATTTGTGCGGTGTTGTGTAGTGTTGTATTAGCGCGAGCCGAGCCGATTCTAGCTGAGAATGCAAAAGTCTTGGGGTCATCTCTTGCCGTTCAGAGTTTTCCCTCAAGACGAGATGGATTCATATTGCAGTCAAGATGAAGAAGAACAGATAGAAGACGTGGTGGCTAGTTGGTCCTTTCATGGACTGAATAGTCACCTACAAATGCGATTTTTTGGCCTCGTGAAAGATGGTGACTGCACCGAGGTGGCTGAGATGTTAAATGAAAATCTTCAAAACTCGTCCCTCAACATCAACTGCCTGGACACGTGTGGACGTTCTGCTGTTGAACTGGCGACGATCCGGGGTAACCAGGAGATGGTGGAGACATTATTGAGGCATGGGGCCTCCTTGGGAGACTCCTTACTGTACGCTGTCGACTCGGAGAAAGAAGACGTCGTGACAACTTTGCTAAGCTACACACTGACTGGAAGTAGTGAATACAGTGCTGAAAAGGTGCGGTTACTATATTGGTTCTGCATTACACATAGGGCATGAAACAGTAGACAGAGGTTGGGCTTCAGGCAAGGCTTGTTCATTGAATGTTTTTGAAGGTGTATGCTGTGGTGTGTGGTATGGTACTAAACATAAATAAGGAGTGTCGATGCAGGTTAGACATCCAGTTTATGAGATGCACATTCAAGGAAATTGTTTCTAAAGCAACTGGGTGAATTTTGAAAACTATCAGACGTTTCAAGTAACATACATTTCATTTCTTAAGCTACTAACTGAATCTGTAGTTGAACAGGTATTTATACAAAAACTATAAAATTGACTTTTAAAAAAAGAGAGAAAATACAATTGTTTAGATGGTCCATGAGAAACAAGTAAGACAAGCTAAAGCAAGTTAATGCTGATGTGTCAGTTAGCTCCTGGAGTTTGAGTCCTAATTTTGTCTCGCGGGGGATGCCAGGCAGGGTCTCAAGTACCAGAAAGTTCGACACGTAGCCCTTATTTCCTGTTAGGGGTGAGATTGTCCATTCTCTTATATATTGCCTCTCTAATTAAGCCCTCGTCCGAACCAGCGGGGTTCTTGATCTAGGATGTCTGTTGATTCGAGATTGAAATAGTTACCTATTCTTTCTGCGCAGTGATTAGCTCATCCATATGAAGCTATGGGGATAGTGCCTGGAGTCGCGCGGCGATCTCACTCGTATCCATCTCTATACCTGTACCGTGGTGAAGGGTGGGTGGGTGGGTGTTTTAATGTTTCACCTCTTCTTCACCTCTCGTCCCACCCGTATCATTATTTTCTCGCCCCTCATCTCCCTTTAGCTTTTTCCCTTCCATGGTACATCGTACTTCTCGCCGAGTTACCAGGATATGTGGATGAGTCTATCGCTTCTGCGCAGTGATCAACCCACCTTCTCCTTATATAGAGGGGGTATATGGATTAGCCAATCACAGCGCAGGAAAGATAGTTACCTATTCTTTCTGCGCAGTGATTAGCTCATCCATATGAAGCTATGGGGATAGTGCCTTAAGTCGCGCCCCTTCTTCTCTTCGTTATCTCTTACCCTTCCGACTCCTCTTCTCCCTCCTTTCCCAATCTCATACTTTTCTCCCTTTTCTTGTTCTTCTTCTTCTCCCTTGCTGTTCACCCCATACTTATCCTGTTTAGGTAATAGTTTGAGAATATATGAGACTCTCGCAACCACACTTGTGATAAACCTTCTTTATTCATCTTCTTTCAATATCCCATTCTTATATACATGACACTATATTCTTCTCACCTTCCCATTCTTCTCCCATTCTTCTCATCTTTCCTTCGTAATTTCCTTTTTGTCTTTTTACCTCTACTTTGAAAATGCATTTTCCAGACCTACAACCTGATTGCTTCTCTCGTACTCCTCTGTTGCTTGTGTTACCTCTGGTGACGCCAGTTTCTGAGCCGGTCTTCCTGGCTGCATCACTTGTGCCACCTTCATATAGTATGAAGCTGTTCTATTTCCAAACCAGCCTACATGCTCCATGATTCCCCTTTGTGACTCCCCTGCCATATGGAGCGAGATAGCACACCCTGACCTACAACCATGTAGTGTCTCCCCTTCATACTGACCCATCTTTTCTAAGTATTTTTTGAAGGCGTTATCTAGAGCAGACGTTGATGGTGGTGTCTCCACCACATGTCCTTCCCTGGAAGTGGACCTGAATAAGAATCCTCCTGTCAGGTCTATCGAAAGCCAGGTCGCCATTTGCACATATTTATCTATTGCTACCACAGGGCATGAATCCGGATCTCCTGTCGATTCTAACGTGAACAGATTAGCTCTGCCATCTCGAAGTGTCTTACCCCAAACATGATTGAAGAGTAGTGCTCCTGACGGTAATCTGCCCACTTCGTCTGTCCGTGATTTCATTAAATCCGCCACCCTATCCCCTGCGAAAAACAAGGCTTTGAATATGGCCCTGTCTCTAGCTAAGATGAAAAGTTTTGTTCCTGACCTCTCCTTCTCTATTACTTGTCCAATGTACTGACATACCGCCAAAATTTTCGGCAGGAAAACTGGCTTTGCCTGTCGAGGAGTTAATCCTCGTTGCAACTGCTCACCTGTCACGGCCTTTAAATACTTTTTCACATCCTGACAAGCCGCCGGATTCCCTAGCCCCAGTCTCTCATCCCAGTCTCCTCCCCTTCCTCTTTCATTGAAGATCGCTCTTAATTTACCAATGTATGAGTCGACTGTTTTAAACGCTAGGCGTTTCGGGCATCCATATGACCCCTGCTCTGTCATTTTACAACCTGTGTTATGCACTGTTGTTTTACCTTGCTCATCTTTATAAATCAAAAACTTTATCACATCTGCAGGTGTCGCTGTTTGTATGGTTTTAGCCGGAGACAAGGATTTCAAGAAAGCACTTAGAAGGTCCGCCAACGCCCTTTTCTGTTTTTCATATGCTGAGCTATGTCCTGCTCCCATTATTTCGTCAAACCTTGCTTCAATCATCTTTAAATTGACTTGAATTCCTTGTTTCCTTGTTTCTCTTTGTTGAATTTCTTTCGCCTTTCCACATCGCTGACAAAAATTATAGTCAAAGTCATTCGGATAGTTACAGTCCTGACAATTTACTGCTGGTACCCAGATTCTAGCCGCCCCTTGGAACGAACTGTGTTGATACGGAACGCCCACAGGTCCCACTTGGTTGGCTGCAATTTCCAACCTTGTCGTTTGGCCGGATATCGAAGGACCCAGTCCCCTGTTGTCGCTACCTTTATGGACTCGTCCGCTTGTCTGTTGAGGACGGGCCACCAATATCGCCTAGGATGGAGATCAGGGACCAAGATTGTCACACAAGCTTCTTGTTCCAGAACGAAAGCAACAATTGCTGGGATGAGCCGAAATGGTGGGAAGACATACGAGTTTCTGTTCCTTATGTTCTGACTAAATACATTTACGCCGCTGCAGCCCGGTGTAGGCTAAAGAAGTCTAATTTATTACCTGCTCTGCTTGTCTGTACATTCGATGGGCAGGCCATCAAATCCGCATTAAAACCTTTTTCACCCCCAAGCGTTGCATCTATTTTCTTGAATATCTCAGGTAACAATTGGGCGTCTGTCAAACTACACTGTCTTGATGGCTTATCTGCTATATTCAGCTGTGATGGCACATACTGTAAATGTAAATCAACATTCAACTGTACCGTCACTTCCCACAATCTAACGATAGCTCGGTTCAAGTTCAAGCTCTTCGCGCCCTGATTCTGCCAGGCCCTAATTGAATTTTGGTTATCTACTCTCGCGTCTACTCTCTTGTCCTTTACATTATCTTGTACCGACAAGAGTGTTCTTGTTAACGCCTCTGTTTCCTTTATTGAGATATGTTCTTCTGTCTCTTTCTCCGTCCAATAATCTCCACATTGTATTTCTCCTTCTTGTGACTCCACTACTCCTGCCCATCTATACCCTGATGCATCTGTTGTCAGATTCACCACTTTATGCTTTTCAGGCTTCCATGGCATGTGCCCCTGCCATGTGTCCAGAAATGTCCAATATTCCAACTCCTGTTTGACACCTCCCTCAATTCTAACCTTCTTGCCCTGCTTGTCAGCTTCGCTAATCTTACTGAACATTTCTCTGCAAAACAATCTAGCTGCTGGCACTGCTATCATATAAGACACTATCTTGCCCGTCAACCTCTGTAACACCTTAACTGGCACTTCTTCACAGGTCAAGATATACTCTCTTAACTCAGCAAAGCTCAACTTCTTCTTATCTAAAAGTCTAAATGCCAGTGTCATAGAATCTACACCCATTCCAAGGAACACTGGCATCACTTGTGGATCTAACTGTGACTTCGCTAGTCCTATAGTATAACCCAGCTGTATCAGAATACCACATAGGATAAAACACGCTGCCTGTGCCCTCTCATAGTTAGACCATGCTACGTTCTTCGTTTGCAGCTGCCCAGCATGCCGGTCATCTATGTACAGAGATGAAGGTACTCCTAAAGACCTGATCTTATGCATGGCCACTATACCAACTTTCTGATATATAAACGGAGAACATTTCCACCCAAATACGAATGTATTCGCCACGTAATACCATCCACCCCATTGGAATCCTACCAAAGCTTTACTGCCTTCAGTTATTAATGTGTGGTCGTAGCCACTTTTGTCATCACAAACTGTCTGGAAATGTCCTCTCTCTATATATCTTGTCACATCAATAAGTGTATCCAGAGTGAAGGTACAATCTCGCATCCACTTATTCAAGTACCTAAGATCTAGGCATAGTCTAGGCTTATTTGGTTCCACTGTCAATGGGGATACTATGTAAGGAGGCCTTACCCGACCTACCCTACCCCAAACTGAAATAGCACCTGATATAATTCTACTTCTTACTGTGTCATACACAAACTTAGCAAACGGAATACAGCTATAACTGTTTAGAAAGCTGGCCGAAGGTGGAAATGCGGAGTCATACTCTTTACCCTTGAACCGTCCCTTAAACGGCTGTATGAATTCGACCATGTCAACTCCATGGCTTATCCATCTTCCCACATCTGATTCACTTTCACAAGTTTTAATGATGTCATTCCATTCCTTAGCGGATTTATGTAAGCCGCCTGCTCTGAACAACTCAGGATCTCTAAACAAGAGAGAATCTGCCGACGCTTTAACTTTCCCTTCAGCTACCATCTCGATCGATGGTGAGACTATGTTGGTTCCGTCCTTCTTCTTAGTGACCCAGCCCTGTTGCGTGGTCAGATGTTGCAAGTACGCTTCTAGCGGTTTTACTGGGTACTGCACCTCCTGTCCGTCGACCATATCCGCCATATCAGCCTGTATAAACAAGGCAACCAACTAGCCTTATGTGTACATACAAATTACCTTTTCTGGTATAACGACAACATCGTTTATTTACCGTAACGAGTATTTCACGTATTTATCCGTTCAAGATTTATATTATGGCATCAACGCATTTACCTATCCCTCCCATATAAGCTCAACTTCTTATAAGATATACCATTCTCGGGTTATTACTTCATCTGAGATGCCTTTGCTGGTTTGTACACCGTAATAATCAAACACTTGTTTTATTTAATCCTTTAGTCAAACACCTTGACATGGTACACAAACACTGTCCATTTTATTTTACAGATAGTTATTCTCATGAGTAGAATCATTCCTTGTATCAAATATAATTCATTTCACAATATATCTAATAATACATCTTTTATATATGCCACAGAATAATTGATCCACGTGAAAACACACACAACTAGTTATACAGACATAAGCAAAACGCGTTATTCCATTCCGTTCCATTCTTTTAAACATTTTAACTTGGCATTACGACAGTTTCTCATCCTTATGTATTCATTACTAATTTTTATCCACATTAGCCTTACAGTCCTTCGCCCAGTGACCAAAGCCGTAGCACCTAAAACATCTGTCCTGAGGGCGGGCATTTCTACCCCTACCTCTCCCTCTGCCAACCCTGGATCCACGGCCTGAGTCAAAATTTACACCAGGTGGAAAGAATGACTGTGCAAATGCTGTCTGTGGAAAAGCTGACTGCGAAAAAGGCGCCTGTGGGAACGTGGATTGTGGAAAAGTGGACTGTGGGAACGCAGACAATGGAGGCGCTACATACGGCCATGAACGATTACCATGGACTTGGCCTTGACTCCAGGGTTGGTACGGGTGATACATATCAAACACATTCTGTCCAAAATTCACTCCCTCCCCCCTTGGGTTGTTGTCGCTAGATGTATTACTAGTTTGGCTTTTTACAAATGTGTGAAAATCCTTAGTGACTTTTTTTAACGTACCCTCACCAAATTGATCTATGATTAACTCCTGAAAATACGGTTGAGTTACATGACGTCTCATTTGGGACAAAATCAGTTTAAATCGTTCAGCACTACTATGTCCCTCTCCCTTAGCTGTGTCTACCAATGCTTCCATGATTGAAATGGCCTTTCTTGGGTCGAACAGTGCTGCCGGTCTTGTTGCGTGGTCCAGCAGTTCCTTCCGGAGCGCTTCCGCCGACCCACTGCCTGACAACCGCTGGACTGTTGCCTCCAGACTGGCAATCTTTTCCCGTATTGCCTGCAATACATGGGGTTTTTAGAGGCGTACCATTTACCCTCTCATAACACACAACACCAATCTAAACCATGTTCTGTCATCGCAAATAGATTACCACCATGCTCCAACCGCACGACATACCAGCTCCACGTGTGCTGCACGTGCACTGACTGGTCCCATCTATTTACATATCAATGGGCCATTCCCATTTTTACCGAATCATTAGTTATTCATTTCCTCCGTTTACTTTCATATGACCCTGCTGTGTTCCATAGCTATGGGCCATTCCCATGTACACATATGCAACATGCCTGCACCACTTGCAGTAAAACAATGCTTCTCCGAGTATACATAAACTTTCCGATCGAGTCCACTACCCGGCCGCGACTGGCTTATTATTACGAATACAAATTCAAATTACCAATTCCCGCAACACAACATGCAACCAAGGTATTCTACCATGAATATCCAATTTACCTGTTGTGATAATGGTTCCTGAGCTTGATTCCCGGCCGGGTTTGGCGCTGCCGCCGCTCTCAAAGCCGCTTTGTTCGGTGGCGCACGTGCTCCCTGTTGGCCACCACCCTGGGCTTGATGCTGACCCCCGCCTTGTTGCACCGGCGCCCCTGCCGCAGCTCCATCGGCGCCTGGCGGTAGCTGTGGTTGCGGTCCGTGCGGTCCCTGGCCGCCGCCCAGTAGAGGTTGGACCGCTCCCGCCTGCTCCTGTCCGCCGGGTTTTCCTCCTCCTTGGGCCCCGGGTTGTTGTCCTGCTCCCGGTCCTGCTCCGGGGCCTGGTCCCGGTCCTGCTCCTGCAGGAAAGATAGTGTCCCTGTTGTGTTGTAGGCGGTGGAAAATTGCAGAGTAGTAGCCGTTACTGCTAGGTCTGCTATGTTATTTGTACCTTTCATTTAGTGGATGACCTTTAGTTTGAAGTGATTCTCACCACCCATTGGAACACAATTTCGCAGTGATTAAAACTCTTCCACTGTGCAGACAACATCATCGATCACAAAGCCAAAACAGACGAACATAAACACCTACGAGCCTTGATATATCAATTGTGGGTTTTTGATATTCAACCGAGCCCTCAAACCCTCTGACCAGTGCAAACCATTAACGAACAGAAGCAAGGTCAACAACACCATTCCGTACATACAAGGGGTGCGATGGTCCAAACACTTCTATTTGAAAGTTGGTGATTCATTTGGACTGTAGAAAGAATAATGTAAAATTTACAATTAATGGAAATCCATACGGTGGTAAAAATTGTTTCCCAATGTCCCTACCTGCTTTAGAACCCGAACCATGTTCGATCTGACGTCTTTCGTCGATCTGGGGTTACCGCGGCCATCTAAGGTATACCTGGTTTTTCAGGCCCCCGTTTACATGGGTACCATTTTCTGGACATTACATCTATGCCATCATTTTGTAGTGGGCATGTAGCACGTAGCGAAGCTACTGCCATTATAGTGGGTGACCTTGAATATCGCAATTGTTGTCCTCGGCGGTAACAATTATCCCCTCTCCATATCCGTGCCGCATGACATGCGTGCAAACATCGTTTAAGATCTCAAGCAAGACACGTCCAACTTATCTCATTGACGGCTCAAAATAGCCGTAACGGTTTTCCCCAGAATCGTGTTTTAGGGATTTTTGAAACATGTCCTAGATTTTGAATTATGGATTATTGAGTGAAAAAAATGTCAAAAAATGTCATTTTTTCACCTATTTCTCGACAAAAACTACACTTAAAATCAGAAATAAATAAAAATTCCTAAAACACGATTTTTGGTCTTAATCCTAGTCGTCGAAAAATATGAAAATCAGGAATTTTCGGTAATATACGTAGCGAATCTTAAACAATGTTTGGCTAAAAATGTGGCGCTCGGAAATCCCAAGAATAAGCGTATTTTCGAGCATAATTTCTTAAAATTAGCCATTCAACGTAAAAAAGTTATCATTAGAAGTAGGTTATGACGATAATTTTACTTACTTGACGAAATATTAAACCATACACAAAACAAGTTTTATTGAATGAAGGCATTTATTGTACGCAAATACCCACTGGGTTCAGTACAGGTCACACACGGTGGTCTGTTGCTACGGTATTCTTTCCCATTGCTAGGGGCGTTCGAAAAAGTATCGGGTTACAGGACGCAATTTTTGGGCTAACCGTAAAATATTTGAAAATAAACAAATGGTATGGAAGGGAAAATTTCGTCAAAATAAAATGAAATTATCGCCCTTACATACTTTTGATGTTTGGCTGATTTTTCATAATTTCGCTCCGAAAGACGATTTTTTTCTCGTTTGCGGAGCGCCATGTTTTTAGGCAAACACTGAGCAAAATTGGCTACATATATTATCCCCAATGCTTAATTTTTATATTTTTCGACGGCTAGGGATAATATCAAAAGCAGTGCCTTAGGAATTTTTTAATTTCTGATTTTAAATGTAGTTTTTGTCTACAAATAGGTGACAAAATGGCATTTTTTGACATTTTTCGCACTCAATTACCCATAATTCACAAAAAGACACAAGCCTCGGAAAAACCGTTACAGTCATTTTAAGCCGTCAATGAGGTATGTTGGACTCTCCGTGCTTCCAATCTTGCTCGAGGTTTGCACGCATGTCATGCGGCACGGATATGAAGAGGGGGACATTCATGCCAGCGTGTACAAGTATTGCGACATTCAAGGTCACCCACGATCACGGCAGTAACTTCGTTACATGTTACATGTCCACTACAAATGACGGCATAGATGGACTGTCCAGAAAACTGTTTATATTTGTGCAAATGTGATATTTTTTTCTGTTTGGCGGCACCCGTGTGAAAAAGAGCCTGAACACGCGGGTGACCGCGGGGGACCCCGGATCTAACACCGTTCGGTTCGAATCACGTCACATCGAACGTGGTTTGGGTTCTAAAGCAGGTGGGGAGATCGGGGCCCAAATTTTACCACCGTGACAGGAAAGACGTCACAGTTTGTAATGAATAATATATACAATGTACAGGCGCTAATTCTATGTACTATGGACATATAGTCTAATAATTACGATGGTTCGGCTTCTTCTCGCTTCTTAGTAACGATGTAGATGTAAGTACAGATGTGTTTTATAATTGAAGGTTTGTCTAAAGCCATTAGAAATACATGTATGAACTTATCTGTGTTGCTAAGAAGTATGAAATGGGGAAACATACATTGTAATAGTTTATAAAGCTCGGCTCTCTCTTCGTTGTATAAACTACATTCTAATACAAAGTGTTCCTCATCCTCATCTTATTTAGATTACAATGCCTACATATTCGTTGTTCCAGAGGGGTGCGGTTATGGCGTCCGGTTTCAATGTGAAGTTTGTGGCAGCTTATCCTGAGTTTTGTAGTGGCGGTCCTATGCCATATATTGTCAAGATTTAGATACTCTTCTCTATTATACGTAGTTTTGAACAGTCTGTAGGATCTCAATTTGTTTCTAGCAGCTCCGCCTTTGTTATCATTGTGTATTTCTTTTAGGAACGTTTGGAAATGGATGTCTTTCAGACGTTGGTTGATGGAATTAATAATATGGGCCGTATCTGTGTTTTGTGATGAAGTGCAATGCCAGATATAACCAAAACCGCACTCCTGTAAGGACTTCCGGACTCCTGAGGCCCAACATTTGGTTCCAGTTTTGTCTAAGGCTATCTGACAAGATAGAGCATCGAACTGGAAACTGTCCACAGGCACTTTCTGGCGAAGTCTAATCAGGTGTTTGATGGCGTTTAGAGAGGCCTCTACTTGAATGGGGAACCTCCCTAGTTCTGCTCTTGCTGCGAGGCCGCATGCCGATCTCGGTACGTGAAGGGCTTGCTTACAGAATTTTAGATGAATTGATTCTCTGGGACAGGAATTGGAACTTTTAGCTGAGCCCCAGATCTCCGACCCGTAAAGAATTACGGGCTTTACACAACTATCAAAAAGTTTGTTCCTAACAGCTACAAGTGCGTCAGCTTTGTTTAGTGATTGGTTCATGCTGAATAAAGCTTTTAGTCTCTTACTGTGAAGATGTTTCTTGTTCGCCTTGAAAGTGCCCGCGGAGCTGACAACAATACCTAAATAACAATAAGATGTAACTATTTCAACTAAATTATCCATATAGGTGAAAAAAATTCTTTTGGAAGACGACCCCCCTTAGTGAAAACAATAATTTTTGTTTTCCTAAGGTTCACATTTAGTTCCCAGATATGACAGTAACTTTCTAGTCTATCTAATGAAGCCTGTAATCCTTGCTTGGTCTCAGAAAGAATTACTAAGTCGTCTGCATAGAGTAGACAAGGAACTCGCTTGCTGTGCATAATTGGAGGGTTACAGGCATTATTGTTAAATACAGAGGTGATGTCACTTAAAAATAAATTGAACAAGAAGCCATAGGCGACAATTCTCCGTGAAATTTTATAATTTGCAGACTGGGAGGTGGTATTGAAATAGCCCCCCCCCCCCGCTATTCAAAACAACTGGGTTTTCGCGGCCAGTCTCATATGCCACTAAATGTAGGGTACTTCGAAATATTATATTGACGGCGAAAACACCTACGGTAAATATTGATATACGTGCATCATCACTGGCATGCCTACAGACGATGTATAAAATCACATGCCAATTGAACAAAGGGGACCGTGGGTTTTAGCTGCGAACACGGAAAAACGGGTACCGCTCAAGTCAACATGCTCACAACAGCAACGGTTTAACACAGTTGCACACGGCCAGTTGCACACAGTTGCACCGGCCCACATAACCGCTACGCTAAAAGCAAAGACACGTGCACAAAAGTCAACTGCGCAACTGGCGGTCAGTCTAAAACCACATCCCTGCAGACTTGCCATGTCAACGGCAGTCGCGCCCGTACCGGCCGGGCGACAACATTTCATAGGGAATAGGAAAAATAGGGGGGAGTCACAAATATGGCAATCACCACAATATAAAAACCGCTACGGTAAAAACAAAGACACGTGCATCAACACGGACATAACGGCACACCACATGCCCAAATTCAGAGACATACAACGTACACAAACATGACTTTTACGTGCGAACACATTTCACAATTCCGGCCATCCATAAACCATTACGGTCCGCATCTGGTCTGCATTAAAAACCGCCCCGCAAATTAGTAACAGTTGCACATCAATCCGGCCGAAAGCATTGCGTAACACAGGCTACTTCTTCCTATATTCAGCGCCGTGTTTCGAGAGAATAATACCGGGAAACGATTACTTTTCTTGTTTTGAACGCATAAACATAGATGTACGCTAATCTAGTATACCTGCCATGGCCAGATTATCTAAAGATGTGTGTATTCTGTGTACAATCTACAGAAATGTACATCAGGTCCAATCATCCGATTTTCACGTTTCAGTTTTTTGGACTCGGTCATCGGTATTAACATTAAATTTTTCCTAATGTTGACCTCTGACCACCCCACATATCCGTCCCCATCAGCCCCGCCCCGACTTACTACCGGTGACATAAACGGACGACAACATTTCAACGACATGGGGATGTTTCGAAAATCACCATTTACTCCAATATCAAAACAGCTACGGTAAAAATAAAAAGACGTGCATCATCCCGGACATAATGCAACACCACATGCGAAATTACACAGAAATGCGACGTACGGAAGAATGCGTTTTGGCTGCGAACATCTTCCAAAAAACTTGGCATCTCTTAACCATGGGCAAAAACATCTGGAACCACTTATAAAAACCACCCCGTATCTGCATGAAGTTCCATCCCCCCCACTGCTATTCCAAACAACGCGTTTTTCTGGACCATTCCAATTCGCCTCGTAATTGTAGGGGTGCGTTTGCAATATTACATTGACCGCGAAAGCAGCAACGGCAAAAATACACATTCGTGCATCAACACGGGCATGCCCGCAGACGGCGTATAAAATTGCGTGCCGATTACACAAAGAGAACCCAGTGTTTTGACTGCGAACATGAAAAATCAGCCGATTACAACACTCCGTCCGGAGGTCCTGACCTCCTTCACGGAGTAATAAAGTTGGGCTTAGATTGCAGCCCTGTTTAACACCGCGAGTTGTAGCGAAGGGCTCTGTTAGACCGCGGCTATATTTAACACGATTAGTAGTTTTTGAATACATATCTTTGATTGTTTGTAGGAAATTACCCCCTATACCTAACTGGTTCAATTTAAAGAGCAGACCATTTCTCCAGATCGAATCAAAAGCTGCTCTGGGGAGCTTTCGAGACGTAACACTGTCTCTTCATCAGCCCAGTGAGTAGGTCAGGTATCGACTTGGAGTTCTCTTGTCACGTGACTTGGTGTTGATTATCACGTGACAAGAGACAGTCATATACTTTTGAGATAGTGACGCCCCCTGTCTCTGTTCAAGGTACTGTGTTGTCTGCGGATCTGGATCGCTTCCCGAACGCCCCTTGCAAACCAATCGGAATCTTGATCCAGCACATATCTTATGTTTCTCATTGGACACGTGTTCCACAACAGGTGATGACACACAGCTCGGTCTCTTGTGTTCCTGTAGACGGACACGTAGTGGTCTCTCCGACTCCCCTACATAATAATTTTACTTCATGTTAATGAATCTTCTCTTCCATACTATTTGTTTATTTTCAAATGTTTTACAGTTAGCTGAAATACTGCGTCTTGTAACGAGATAATTTTTTCAACGCACCTAGCAACGGGAAATAATACTCCAGCAACCGACACCGTGCCAAATCAAACAATCAAACAAACTAGGCACCATAATAACAAGCTTTAAAGGCTTACTTGCAGATGACCTTTGTGACTTTCCATTGCCAAATACTTCATATAACACGCTGAATGCTGTGAAAAGCTAGAGTCTTAAACGCTTTAATGATTAAAGCCGTACATAATCCCCGAATCATACACAGTTAAGAAGGGTAGATCTGTATCTGTATAGCCGGTATAACCGCCTTTGGTGTAACACACCAGCTTCGTAGGCACGCGGCGCCGAGGCAGCTGGCTACATAACACCGAACGACATGTTACACCTAACCTTTGAACGGCTAACTCAAAACAGTGTTTGAAACTATCTAGTGACGATGCACCTACTGTACTTGGTGGCAGAGAGTTCCAATCTACGATAGTTCTAGGTAAAAATTAGTTTTTCAACACCTCAATCTTTGGTTGATAACTCTGGTACTTAAAGGCAAGATTATTTCATGTTCGTTTCTGGACTGGTATTAGGTACTTGGTAGTTGGTACATCCACCAGTTTATTGGTCATTTTGTACATCATGCAGAGTCTGTACATTTTTCGCCTGTCTTCCATTGACGCCCACTGTAGGTTTCATTTCATTTTCGTGACACTGGCACCCCTCTCATAGTGCATAATCTTGCAGCTTGGTTCTGTAGCCTTTCCAGTTTGTATTTGCCTTTCTTTGTATATGGATCCCATACAGTCGCGGCATATTCTAGGTTGGGTCTTACAAGTGATATGTATGCAAGTGATTGGCCCCATTCAGAGTGACATGTCATGCATCAATTATGACCCGTATGTAGATCATTCATTGCATATCAGCTTATGTATCAAATCAGCTTTGCACTTGTTACAACTGGATATGCCTAATCCTACGCCTCTCAATGCCCCTGAATGTTAAAAAAAATCGCTGAATGCATTCAGCTTAAAAATGGCACAACCTATTTGGAACCTGGAAACGCCCAGGAAGATACATCAATTGTTTATGGCCTTAAAACTATTCGGTACTTTATGTGCCTTGTCTGTAAAGAGGTGGTGTAAAGCACTCGGCTAAATACAGCCATACTGGTCTAATTCATCTAAGGCCACAGCAATTAATTTCATGGATGACATCCTCCACAGACTCCAAATCCAATGCGATAGGGCGAAAAAAAACAAGGTAGGCCAAAAAAACAAGATTCCTACAATTTCAAATTTTGAGGTCATATACCTTGTCAAACTGACAAGAATTGAGGCGACAAAACATGATATCACAACCAACAGGTCTTTTATTCCTGTATTCAACATTATTACCTGCCGATGTAGATGTGAATACATCTCCAAAAAATTGTAAAAAAAGCTTGTCGTATCATGGGAGCTACTACACTGGGTATTCATATGCGATGGAGCACCTTAGACTGCCAACACTTGTCATCAAACGCGAGCGATTGTGTCGGAAGTTTGCTTCATCCCTGATGGTCTCTGAACCGATAGACGTTTACGAAATATTTGGCCCATTTTCGGCATGTTGACCACTGTTAGAAAACAAAAAAATATATATTTTTTTAATCAGACGAAAATCAATGCGCGCGCTGATGTCATCCATAAAAATTGCTTGCTGTGGCCTAACACAACGCCCTTCAACAACACACCAGATCTACCACACCACCACTGTTCAACAGCTCATAAATTACACGATGACATATAAGATCGACACAAACCATCCCTTAAAGCACTTGTACCTCTACAGAGAAATTTTGAATGTCGTATGTTGCTCGGTAGTTTCATGTGGCTGAAGTCTTATGAATGTACGTGTTGTGTTATGTTCTTTTGTGATCAATATAATTATGTACACTCTGTGATTTGATGAATCCAGGAAGAAGAGGTAAGATTTTTATGTATACTCTATTATGGATTCCCAATAAAACATCAAACATCTGAATACATCACATGATTGCAGGGCACACCTAAAGAATCACTGTTTCCCAATCACGTCACGCCAGTCCTCCTAGCAGCGCATCGCAACAACTACAACATCCTAAATCTCCTGCTGGAGCGACAGTTTCCTCCTCCCAGTATTGGTGGCATCAACAGTTCGACCGACCCCGCAGTCATGCTTGACTACTACCGCGCCGTCACCAGCCCTTCTTATATTCTCCTTACCAGCCAAGATCCTTTTGAAACAGCCTTCAATCTCAAAGAGGAACTAAACAACGTTGCATCATGCTTGGAAACTGAAAGGAAGAAGTTTCAAGAACTTTCTGTCCGACTTGAGGAGTTTACTGCAGAGCTAATAAGTTTCGCTAGGTGTCCTGACGAGGTCATGACCGTTTTAAATGCTGGCGACAACATGGAGGATATCCGAGGAGTGCGCATGCGTCAACTTCAGAGGGCCATTGATGTTGGGCATAAGAAGGTAAGTGTGACACGATTGTGACATCGTTGTATTTTCTTTCCGTAGTGAAAGAGACATTTAAACATATTGCCTTTCATCTGGTGCTTGTTGAACCTCTCGTTCAAAGAAGAAAACAATGATTTATTAAATAATAACAAAATTATTCTCTTGGTGTTTATTGCTTTATTCACATTTAGATGTCTGACAAACAGTAATAAGACTACAGTTCTTCTGTTCTGTTGGGTCACTGGTTGAAATGCTTATCATTAATATCGTTTATCCTCAGTTCGTGACTCACTACAAGTGCCAGGAGTTGTTGAATCTACTGTTCTACCGGCACCATCACTATATCCTGTACAGCCCACGGTGGACTAAGTTCCTGGCCATTTGGGTATGGTGAATTTAGGTTCAAGCTGGTTGGCTAACTTTGCTATACTTTTCTAACCATTGTAGTTGCAGATGTTTACGCTTTGCCTAACATTTTCAGCAGTTTAGGACTGCTTATACTTATACAATGTTTACACTCATACAATGTTTTCCACTCAAGTCGTGAAAGGTGACTCAGTCATGCTAGGAACCACATTCTTAACAACTGACAATTGTTTTTTTTTCATTCCTTTTTTTAAATTTTTCAATCATTTTTGTATTGTTATTATCAAGCTATTATTAATACTGTAGTTTCACGACCTCATACATTCACCGAATGATGTTAAGCTTGATGACTGACGTATTATAGATTATTCAACCTGATTATGCAAATAGGATTCTCATTAACATGAATCATATTAATTACAGTCCATCATATTCTCTGCCCAAAGGCAGTCTTATCTTAACAAAGAATGCCATTCTAGCATTTCCTCATATATTATGCAAATGAGGTCATTATTTGAATCTTGAACGAGGACCTAAGAGATACTTATATTTAAATAAGTTATGTTTAATGATGTTTCCCTTCGTTTGACTTTGAAATACTCCAAGTATAAATCCAATTTATTTACCAAAATGGAATTATAACATTTCTTATTAATTATGCGAGTTAGGAGTCTTCATTTATGTAATCAATACCTGCGTATGTTTCTCTCGTTTGTAATTGCACATGTCACAAGCTTGAATAGTCCTATCATTGAACACAGCTGTTTTTTTACAGAATTTCCTCATTGAATATAAAAATTACATCCAGATTTTCATACTTGTCATATACTTTCGTCTAGCATTACATAGGCCACCAACATATCAAAAATAACGCCGATTCGTCAGCCGGTTCTTGAGTTATCCTTCTTTAAATTATTGTCAACAAATGTCCCTGCAGTTCTAGACCAAGTCGCTAGGAGACCCAAACTCATGCCATGCGCCACTTGTTCCCCATCACAGGAGCTACCTTTCATTTAAATTTCGTGACCTAAGGATGTCAAGATCATTAAATATTAAAACCAGAAATACCATAACCAGCCGCCAACTCGCCCAAAAATCCTAAATCTAATAATTTCAAGGTCTCACCAATACCTACCCACATACTAAATATGAAGGCAATTTAGTTAAGCCTTCTTGATGTATCGTCTTTACACACACACACACACACAACCACAAACACACATACACACATACGAACGCCTCTGATAATATAACCTCCTTGGCGAAGGTAATTATGTAACGATAGCTCTTGGTTTTATTCTTGGTATTCTTAATTTTTTTTACGATTGGGACTAGTGCTGCGTACCGGTTCGCTGGACCGGTTCAGGACCGGACCGAATGTTTCGGTTCAAGTCCAAAAAAACCGAAACGTTGAGAACCGGTTTTGGACTTGTTAAAAAAAATAGCACTAACATACATTCCAGTGTTTAAAATACCCGGTCTCGCAGTCTCGCCGCGCAAGTAATTTTTTCTGTGCGAGACTTATTCCGAAAGCCAGGTTGCCCGGAGCGAACGCAAGTTATTTTTACAGCGGCTGGGTTTACGGCCAGCGGCTTCTGATGATAAACAGTGCCGCGGTCCCGCCTGCTTGATCTCGCCCCGGTCTGCTTGCAGTAACAACGACCCATTTTCCATTGAGAAATGTTCCTTGAGAAGTTTCGTCCGTAGTCAAGTTGCTTTAATGCGCCTATAAACGCAAAAATTCATCCGAAACACGCAGCCGGGACGGACGCAAAACATCAGTAGCGGCCATCTTAAACCTCGCGAACTCACGTTAGACCTCGCAAAAACACGCGAGGAATACGCAACGCCCCTAGCGACATTGGTGAGACTGCAGCCTAGTGCAGGGTTCAGATATCGGTAGAGAGCCGATAATGAAACAAATTAAATCTAGCACCGCGTTTCCACCGCTATTTTATCTCTTGGGGCGAAATTAAGTACTTCTTTGCTGTTGTTGCTATAAAAAAATTGTACTATTAAAGCTGAAAAAGATTTTTTCTTAAATTATACACTGTATAATACTACTAGCTTAATATTATGTGTTTACTACTGAGTATAATAATACAGTATTCATTGACTCATGATTATGAAACACCCATATTAGTAATTAGGTCTATATGCATTGCATTTGTAGTTCAGCAGTCAGCTCAAATTAATCCAAGGCTTTAGGTAGGCAAGTTGCTTTGCTTACATCATGCCATGGGTTTAGGTCCGGACTTGCAAGTCCGGACCTGAACCTAAGCCTCTGGACTCGAGTCCGGACCTGAACCTGAAAATTGGTTTAGGTATGCAGCACTAATTGGGACTGCATTGGGACTCACAGTAACATCTAGGTACAGTGCACAATGAACCAGTAAGACCTAGCTTCAGCTACAGTGCACATTAATACCAGTTATGTTAGTCCTGATAAAGATGACAGACGGTCATCGAAACGTCGCCTCGTGTAAAAATGGCTTCTGAATCAAGAACTTTGTTTTGTAAAACTAAATAAACATCTTTGTAAGACTAGATATTACAAACTGCCTTTCTGTTTTTTTACGTTTTAGGTTCACATGTCTTCTTTGATTGTTGATTTTTGTTTTGGAAAATAGAAATAGAAATTATTTATAATTTTTCCCCATTTTTCGCCATCGTTTTAAAACTATTTACAAATCTTCTCCACAGTTGCCCACCGTCTTGACCCCAGTCCTGGCTATCCTGTACATGTTCATACCAAAGACAAGACTCGGAAAGGCCATCACCTCGCCTTTTGTCAAGTTCAGCATGAAGATATGGTCCTGGCTACTCTTCTTGACGGTGATGATATTCATTAACGGCCTGGGAGACCTAGGAGACATAGGGTTATCTGAACGGTCTGCATTGTATGCGACAATAGTGGCCCATCTCACCTATTACTGTTTTGTGATAGGTAAGATGATAACAGAGTTTTTGAAATGGCTTGAAAAAATAGAGGACTATCTAAGTTATTATTACAATTATCTATATTGCCGAGTTCAAGCCCGAGGGCTAATTGCATACTGACAAAGGCAATACGTATGTATTGTATTGAAGAATGGTATAAAACCATGTGCTAAATAACATAAAGGTCTACTTCTACTATTCTAAGATACTATCTCTGTATAACGGATGTATATAAGACAGTGAGAGGACATGGAATGCATAAATAGGTAAAAGTGACATGGCAACTATCACTCTA
This sequence comes from Branchiostoma floridae x Branchiostoma japonicum, assembly GCA_013266295.2. Taxonomy (NCBI): domain Eukaryota; kingdom Metazoa; phylum Chordata; class Leptocardii; order Amphioxiformes; family Branchiostomatidae; genus Branchiostoma; species Branchiostoma floridae x Branchiostoma japonicum. The sequence continues at coordinate 14,643,843 of CM023836.1, forward strand.
GCTATTTCAAAATAAATTATCGGGGGGGTTAACATCTCTAGAGGCAGTCGGAAATGACTTGCCCGACTTTTCGGAAAAGAAATGGATCGGGAGCCTTTTAACAGTAATATTAGTCTTTTGTTGTTTGGTGAAATGTGGAAAACTTGGAGAAATTTTAGAGACTTCTTTCAATAACTCTTTCTTTAAAACTCGTATTGAGTACACTGACAAATAAAATGCATTCTATATTCAAGATGGACTGCATTGTATGCCATTGTTTCCCATTGACAATATACAACTATTTCTACATAGTTTCCCGATGGCACATTCTTCTCCATTATCTGTGTTTTTAACTCCCTTCTTGACTACAATTGAATCTGTTTTTGCCAATGTAACGAAGCTTTTTTTACAGGTACGCTCTGGGAGGATATCAAGAAAATTTGGACAGGTTCAGTTGACGCCTTTAACAAGTTGGACCTGATGACTGTCATGTGCCACATGTCAGTTTTGGGCTGCACTGCTGGATCCATTGGCGCTTTTCGAAAAGTACGCAAAGCATTATTGCCTTCGCTAGAAGGTTATGCTTTCGGTTTGGCCAAGGTGGAGTGTCTGTTGTGTTGCTCTTTATGTTCGTCAGCAACATAACTCAAGAAGCTGGCCTTCTTTGTTAAGATATATATGATAAGATTGTTGTTGGATGGAGAATATGATTAACTAATATGATTAATTCAAATGAGGATCTTTTTTTTCATAATCGAGGAGAAACATTAGAACTCGTCAGTGGAAAGGTTAACATCATTTGGCGAATGTATGAGGTCGTGCAATTCTAGTTACTTTATATGATGAGCTAATTCAAACCAGGTGCTATTTCTTGGTTCGAAAACAAATCTGCGAACAAGACTCTTGTTAATCCAGGCTCTATTTATAGTGGTATCTTCTGTTTTCTCTATACCACGTTTAATTTGTTCGGTACGTCTGCTGCTGTTGCACATCTGAAAACTGATACATTTATTCTAGAAATTATTTGATAAGCACACGTGCAATGCTACCATCTTTTGACTCTGTATCTGAATCGATTAGGATCCCAATCTCGTATCCGAGGGGCACCCAGCCTACATCGCCGTTTATCTACTAGCAATAGCGGTCATCCTCAGCTTTGCCCGGTACATGAGCATGCTAATGTTCTCTGAAACTATCGGCCCGCTCCTGCTGTCTTTATACAAAATGGTTGGAGACATCTTCAAGTTCATCATCGTGTTTTTAATCATCATCATCGGCGTTGCCTGTGCTTTACAGCGCTTGTATAGCAGACCAAAAATGGATTCAGGTATGTTTGTGTCCCGAGAATGTTTTGTATCGATTAATTGATCGACTGATAGATTTCGTATTGAAATTACAGATGTCCATTAATGCAGGATATCAAATTGTCGATGAACACTTAACGTTAGCTCAATTGCTCTTCAGATAATAGCGCAGTGTCATTGCTATGTGACATTGGAGTAATGGTATGACGCCCAGTCTATTGTGAAATACCCATTAATTCAACTGCTTTGCTAGTAATGATTTTGCCCTTTCAGATTGTCTCGTGGAATATTCCCAAGCTGTTCAACAGCACCTTAGATCTAACAACACCAGCCTCAATGTTACTGTTTACGACTTCTGCTACCGCGGAGAGTTTGCAGAGTATGTGGTATTTTTAGCGAAAGTTAATGTCCCATAATAGGGATATATCTATATTATAAGCTGGTGTTTTAGAAACAATTGGTTTGCATTTCTTTGACATCTATCGACACACTGGTGGCTAGTGACCATCTAGTGACCAATAGTTCGCTGGAAGCTTATTTCATTTTGTAATACGTTGATTTACTCGTTCCAAAACAAAGAGATAGTATATTATTAAGCTATAGTACAATGCTAATTTTATTCCATCACAAACGATACGCAGGGATCATATTTTCAATGACCTCTGTCGTGTTCATCAGAATACATAATGACCATACGCTTCCGGAGGTAAACTCGCTAGAGTTACTGATACGCGATCTTATTCACACGAGACTTAACGGATAAGTGACGTACTCAATTGGTCAAACGTGCGAGGGTATCTATAGCGCCCACCGTCTCCGTCTAGTGATGGCTGGAGATGGCTGGCTTGTGTACCCTTTGTGTTGAAATAAAGTTTGGGATTGCACTGTGATTACTACCAACGCAGATGAACTTTAATGGAAGGTGTTTTGACATAACGACAAAGGAATGTTGTTATAGATAGATTGAAGATGGCGACTAGTGCATTGAAACACCAGACAATGGCTCTATCATTATAAGGAATAACGTTATACATAGTCTGGTGTTCCTTCAGATAAGACGTTATTATAATAAATGCATATAAAGCGAAGTATATGGACATGGAAGCCCCGCATTGCTATGATTATATTACATTAACCCTCAACAGTACACCTTCCCGGACTGATTAATCTGTCCACCTGGGGTCCGCACGGACCCCAAAACAGTTTTTTGCTAATTTTTAGAAATTATCAGTATGCTACCAGCTCAATTATTTTGCTGAATCGATGTGTGAACCTCTGAGTCCACATTACGCACAAAAATCATACATTTTTACCTTTTCCAATTTTTTGGTTAAGAAAAGAAGGAATCAAGAAATACCCGTTTTTTAAAGCTTTGGAGGTTCGTGGGACTGGGGGAGGGGGCTTATTGCCCCCCTCAGAACTCGGGAACGGTATATGGTATGGCCACCAAATTTTTAGAAGATGGTGTACAAGTAAAAATTAATCAATACAACAATTTTGATGTCGTTATGACGTCGTCATTCATATTATTTTAATGGCTAAAACCGTTATAAATAGGTTATTCTCTTAAAACTTAATGGTATACAACACAACTTTAACAAAAAGTGTTTATGATAAAATGATAAGGTCTGCTAAAGCTTATGTTGCCCTTAGCAACACCAGTGACGTCATACAATGACGTCATACATATTTAATTATCCGCCATCTTGGATCTTAGTTTTGACCAATGACGTCATCAAATCAGCATAAATTATTAATAAAAATCACATTAAATTATATAAAATGTTATTAAGCATGTGTCACTTATCATAAAAGCCTGAAAATAAAGTAAAGTATAAGAAAAAAAGTAATGTATAAGAACGCCAGTGTATCTATTACGATCGAGAGCTGGCTGGGGTCCGCGCGGACCCCAAAAGAAAATCAGATACAAAATTTTAAAAAAACGGGGGAAACGGAATTTTCTGCACTGTGTTGAGGCACAACATTGTGGGTGACAATTACCTGAAATTTCAGAAAAAAATCTTTAGAAACAAAAAAACTATTACAGAATATATAGTGCTGGGGTCCGCACGGACCCCAGGTGTACTGTTTAGGGTTAAAGATTGATATTTGTTAAGTTTAAAGGAGGAGGGCTTTGTATATGCCTTGTAGGATTCTTCCCTCCTCCTACACATTGTTTCCCTTTTATACAGCTCTTTACTTATCTGTATAAATTTTAAGCAAATAAAGAACGATAATGAATTAGGAAAACATCCATTAGAAACCGTAATCTTGTGCAGACGCAGTATGTTCTGTTTATGTGCTAAGCAAATGTCACGTTTGTCTCCATCTTTAATGATAAAAAACTTGCTAAATCAGGATTAAACAGAAAACATTTATTATTTTTCTCTAGGTTGCACCGCTCCATTTTCTACCTATTCTGGACACTGTACGGACAGTTTGAGCTCTCCGACCTCGATGTGACGTCCCCTGAGCTCTTCGACCTCAATGTGACGTCCCCGAAGGCAGTTAAGTTTCCTGTAGCGACCATCTGGTTGAGCAGAATCATATTTATTGTGTACGTCACAACCTCCATCATCGTCCTGCTCAACATGCTCATCGCCATGATGAGTGACTCCTACTCCAGTGTCCAGGTAAAGCCCCTGTCACACATTCTGGACCTTCCCCGACCTTCCCCCGACTACTATATAGCCAACCAAGGTCGGCCTAACGTTAGGGAGCAGTTTAGCCAGACGCCTGTCTTTATTATAGGGATCGTATAGGATTCCAGTTAAATTTCAGTTAAATTTGACCTGCACAACGGTGACCTAATTCCGAACACCAGCCAAACACTCCCGTCCACACCCAAATGTTTTAAATAGAATGTATCTAAGGGAAAAATTAATGGCTGATGCACAGAATGCAGAGAACTTTTTTTTACCTTGCGCTCTAGATCTTTGTTGATCTGATTAAGGGGCCAACCGATGTGTTTTTAACTCTTGTCTTACCGTTTTAAATGTGTCATTTTCCTTGATGTTAAAGGAAATGGTCGGAAAATCGTTTATTCATTATTTTCCCTTGGCCAATAGTCCCCAAAATCGATTTCTCACCATGTTTACATTAGTCCGCCATAGTATTTGCACTTGGGAAGGTTTGAAGTTCGCGCCGTACGGCTCTGTGTCCAACGCGGAGGCGCCGCCATCTTCGTGTCACATCCGGGCCCTTTTAATCCCTGACGCGCAATGACGTCACGCCATAAACACGTGACCTACATTTCGCGCAAAAAAACAACAATAACAACAGACGGCGTCTCTTGGTCACTCGCTCCTTTTTCCTTGTTGACTTGCTCGTTTTTCCTTGGTGACTTTCCTTTTTGCGCGGCGCCAGCTATGGCGGACAATCCTTTCGATATGTCCGATTTGTCTGTTGATTTGTCTGTTGACGAAGATCAGGATGACACTAGTTTGTCTTGGTCTGATTCGGAAGTTTCGGTCGGTTCGTGTGCTGACTCAGACGATGAGTTCAGCGTCCGGGAAGCGCGTTTGGGAAACGTCCTGGCCTACAGCCATCAGCCGAGATGGTCCAAGGATAAGAAGAAGAAGGAGACTGCTGGGTCAGAGAAGAGCAAGCCTGACGATGGTGGGAATGTGGAAGGTGCGGCAGCCGTTCCAGCCGTGACACAGCCGCCGCCAAATCCAGAGGAGATCCCGGCTGTGCCCCTTGCAGTATGGGACGGGCGAGATGTGGAGACTGAAGCGTGGCGTCTCGAGAACTTTATCTGGTGCCGGTGTGGCAACTGTAGGCAGATGACGACAATACACGAGTGCGTCTGCTGCCATGATCTGACGGAGGCTGAGGAGAAGGGGGTAAGTGTCTGTGGCGGCCCCGGTGACCTCTCCTGCCTGACCGAGCATGACAGGTTTTACAGCGCCGTCATTGCCGAGGACGTCCTGTCGTGGCAGATCCTCGCAAGAGCGATCGACACAACGGGAGAACAGTTTCCGGAGCCGATTCCAAACCGGGTCTTCCGATTCCAGGCGTATCGGCAGGTCACCTACTTTCTACATGGGAGGCTTGGGAAGGGCTTCCGTAGAGTCATTCCCTCCTGCGTGGTGTGGGCCATCAGAAATAAGTATGAGTCACCCGACGGGACCTACAAGGGTTTCCTTCATGCCGACGAGGCAGTTGTTGACTATCAGTACACGCATGTGTGAACTCAAGTCTGACAATATAAGTCGAGGCCTTGACTTATTTGCAGTTTTATACAAAACCATCTTACTTTTGTATACTAGTATTAGCAAGAAAAGCTGTCATCACCTGGCCTTATTTGTAGTTTGTATACAGAGCCATTATACTTTTGTAACTGTAACTAGTATTAGGAAGAAAAGTTGTCATCACCTGGCCTTATTTGTAGTTTTTATATAAAACCATCATACTTTTGTAACTGTAATTAGTACTAGGAAGAAAGGTATTCATTACCTGGTCTTGACTACTTTTGTAACTGTAATTAGTACTAGGAAGAAAGGTATTTATTACCTGGTCTTGACTACTTTTGTAACTGTAATTAGTACTAGGAAGAAAGGTATTTATTTATTACCTGGTCATGACTTCTTTGTGGTTTGTATACAAAACCTTCATACTTTTGTATCTGTAACTAGTGTGAGGAAGAAAAGTACAACAGAAGTATTCAGTGCATTTGTGCATTTGCTAACAGACCCAAGTATTAGGGCGACTGTACAGAAAACATTTTCTATTTCTATTTTTTTTTACCAAGAAGCCATGTGCAGCAGGTGCAAGATATGACAATGCATTCTTTGTTTACACGTAAATAAGCTTGGTCATAGAGAAAAATACATTTTGTAACTATTTTTAGGGAGAAAAGTAATCATCACCTACTCAGGTACAACAGTAGTACTCAGACATAACATAGTAACAGACATAAGTACTAAGTATTAGGGCAACTGGAGATTATTTCTATTTTTTTATAAAGCAAAAAAAACATGTACACATTTTCATAATTTTGATGTATCCTGGTGTTCACTCAAAATATGTTTCTGTAGCATGAATGTGTGAACAATCATGAAGATTACAATGTTACATGGTTACACTGTACCTCTAGAGAAACAGATGAATACAAAAATGTCAAGGAATACCAACAGTCTCTGTTTTTGTTTACAATAGACAGAACATCTGAGCTAGCTGTCTTATTCTCATGTACCCTTGTAGAACAATGGAGGCTATGCTTACAAAATCGGTACAATACCTTTACCAAAGCAACATAAATGGCGATCAGTATTTTACGAAGGACTATCAGGGAACATTACAACTGTTGCTTATTCAGCATTTTTATCAGAAAGGTCACCTTGGCGACAACCAAAAAGAGATTACTACAACCACTTCACTTATCCGGAAACCGACTCAAGAACTTTTGCACAAGCTCAGCCTTACTGTGGAGCTGAACTGGTGCAATGTTCCGCCCTCCTACATCTGGGGCTGGCAACACATGCTGACCATTACGATACTGGCCAATAGAGGCTTTGTCGAGTACAGCCCTCATAAGCTCCTCTCTAAACACATATGTCTTCTTCTCATACCGCCTCCTTCCCAACCAGTCCCTTGCTCTCTTAGACCATGCTGCGTCCCACTTTGGGTCACCTGTAGTAATAAGTAAAGAAGAACAAATTAAGCTACCTTGAGAATGAATGAACTTGAGGTGCATGCATCATGGTCTCATCACTGTTTCTAAATCATTCATTCACACATAATAAAGTGACAAGTTTGTGGGCAAAGACATCTGTAAAACATGTACCTTCATGCAGTGTAACATGTAACGTGTAGGTTGATAAACTTTCAAAGGATGATTTAAATAAAGGATAATTTACATAAAGGATCACCTTTCTTTGTTTTCCCCTGTTCACGATGAACATTCTCATTGTGGTCTAGGATGGCGAGTTGCAATCTTCCCTTCATTGACAGGTAGGGAAAATGATGTCTCTTGTCGGCATATTTCAGCAACATGCTGTGAAATACTTCAAGGGCCCCTGCAGGATAAAAATAATGACATTGACATGGATTACCAGCACATATGAAATACATCAAATTGATCAAAATATTTGTAAATATATTTTGAAATGTCATACTAATAATCAGAATGTGATTGAGAGTGCTGCATGCAGCTATTTCAAATGTTCATATAGCACACATGCACTTACACTTGTGTACTGGGTAAGAAACAAAATCTGGGTTAAAGAAAAGAGAGATATAGAGGTTACTAGTACATTACCTGTGTGCTTGAATCCCGTCAGCTGTGCCAGGTCCTTCAGGAATCTGGGCGCACTCACCACCTCGTGCAGGGCCTTGTGGGCAGGTGATCCGGGTGTAAGCCACTTGATATCTTCTCTGTCCTCTTCAGACAGTGGCTTATGGGCACATTTGTGGAAGGACTGGTTGCCGTCGAAGTTCTCGTGTTGATTGGCAACATGGTTGATGACACTCAGCCACTTTTCCTGAAGGATCTACATGCACACAGTGAAATCATCAGAAACAGCACATTTGAAAAATGAAATGCGTAAAAAAAATACTATGACATTTGCAGAAATAGAACACTCTGCACCATTCAAAAAAAGACAGTCCAAGTCACTTTTTTTACAGTGCAGGGTAACAATTTGAATTGTCGTCCTGACATTGGCTCATAAGCATGTGACACAAATGAACTTGACTCTTTACTTCTATAAAGAATACATGCAATGTATCCCTATAGGTATAACACAGTTTGTGATCTACACTTATTTACGTATATATGCACCCTATTAATTCCAGACACTTACTTAAGTGCATTATCCTGGTAACTCCTAAATTCGTTATGTAAGGGAAGGAGTGAGTGAGGGGGCTGGCATGCAGACTTAGTCACCTATGTCTAATATCACAGTCTATTATCACAATGCACTATTTCCCTACCACAGCATCAAAGTCACAGGTGCTGGAACACCACCACAGGTGCGTTGAGATCGCCTTAATCCAAGCAAAGAGGTCTTGTTTGGCCCTGGTTCTCGCATGTGCAGATAGCTTTTTGATAACTGATTTCGCCATGTGAAAGACATCAAACTGGTGGTCAATGTCGATGTACTTTTGCTGTCTCAGAGCAGCCCGGATCCCAACATGCCTATCCGTGGCGATGCAATCAATGTTAAGGCCTTCTTCCTGTAGGAACTCCAGGCTTTGGAGGAAGCCCATCTTCTCCATGGCTTGAGAGCTTGTTGTCTGAGAAACCTGTACTAGTTTCGAGTCTAGTATATATGATGATTTCTCTTCCATGAATGTGTAGCTACAATATTTTGCGTTGTAGCCAGGCGAATCACATCTTCCATCACCCAACAGCGTGATACGATGGTCTAGGTTGTTGTCTTCTTCCTTGAAGAGGGACAGCACTCCCTGCTGTTCAGACAGGTAATATTCATCGATCACTGGCAAGAGTACCTTTCTTTGAACTTCCTTGTATTGTGTGTCTCCAAAACACTGTAGATGCAGTGTCTTTGCGATGTCAGAAAACTTTGTGAAAGTCCCCCCTGCCATGAGTATGGCAGCAGGGAGGAGTAGGTTCCCTTCAAATGACTTGGTTTGCCCAACATATGGCTGACTGTGCCATACTCCAGTGTGGGACTTTGGACATTCATATTTGATGGTAACTGCTGAGCCTGTGTTGAAGGTACTCGAGATCATCATATCACCACCACATGACGCACACGTTTTAGTTCCGAACAGCTCTACAATTTTGCTCCAATGTACTAAGTAATAGTCTGCCATTTCCTCCTCATCCACTTGCTCGTTGTTTGATTCACTACTTGTTGACCCAACATCTTCATCTGAAGGGACGTAAGTTGTGTCTATCTCACCCACTTTTGTACTTGCTGAGGAGATGGAAGTGAATGATGAATCAGTGACCTTATTGACTGGAATTACTGTTTTGATTGGAGATGGGGGTACTGTTTTGATTGGAGATGGAAGTACTGTCCTGATTGGAGACGGGAGCACTCTTCTGACTGGCGAGGAAGTCAACACCTCTGGCTCAGTTTGTGTTGAAGCGTCACATGATTTTGTTGGATATGAAACTTTACAGTAGGAATGAAAAGAGAGGCTTGATGACGAACAATTTTTTGAATTAGACAAACAATGGGGCCACTCATACGATGAAGTACTCTGGGAGGAACAGGTGGACTCAAGTGGACCCAGAGTGTGGGGTGGCTGGACTGTGGATGGATCCCCAGGGCTGGGTGGCTGGCGTGCGGCTGGATCCCATGGGTTGAGAGGCTGGAGTGCGGCTGGATCCCAGGTGCGGGGTGGCTGGAGTGCGGCTGGATCTGGGGTGTGGGGCAACTGGACTGTGGCTGGTTCCCCGGGGCTGGGTGGCTGGAGTGTGGCTGGATCCCATGGGTTGAGAGGCTGGAGTGCGGCTGGATCCCAGGTGCGGGGTGGCTGGAGTGTGGCTGGATCCCCAGGGCTGGGTGGCTGGCGTGCGGCTGGATCCCATGGGTTGAGAGGCTGGAGTGCGGCTGGATCCCAGGTGCGGGGTGGCTGGAGTGTGGCTTGATCCCCGGGGCTGGGTGGCTGGCGTGCGGCTGGATCCCAGGTGCGGGGTGGCTGGCGTGCGGCTGGATCCCAGGGGTTGGGAGGCTGGAGTGCGGCTGGATTTGGGGTGTGGGGCAACTGGACTGTGGCTGGTTCCCCGGGGCTGGGTGGCTGTAGCGCGGCTGGATCCCAGGTGCGGGGTGGCTGGAGTGTGGCTGGATCCCCGGGGCTGGGTGGCTGTAGCGCGGCTGGATCCCTGGGGTTGGGAGGCTGTAGCGCGGCTGGATCCCAGGTGCGGGGTGGCTGGAGTGTGGCTGGATCCCTGGAGCTGGGTGGCTGTAGCGTGGCTGGATCCCTGGAGCTGGGTGGCTGTAGCGCGGCTGGATCCCTGGAGCTGGGTGACTGTAGCGCGGCTGGATCCCAGGGGTTGGAAGGCTGAAGCGCAGCTACATCCAGGGTGTGGGGAGGCTGAAGCTCGAGTGGATCCAGGGTGTGGGGAGACTGAAGTACTCTGTCCGGGGTGGGGAGTGACTGGAGTATGGCTGGATTTCGGGTGTTGGATGGCTGGGGCGTGGCTGGTGCAAGTAACCCTTCAGCGAGCTGGAAGGATGGGCAGTAACAAGGTTAGTAATTTATCATTGATATTAAAATTCTACGTCCATGGATACATCACAACAACCGACCAAAAAGGGAAAGAAAAATATTGACTTAAGTCAGCTCTGTCCACAAAGGAAAATATAATTCTATGCCTCCATACAAATTCTATTTGAGATCTTTGCTTACAATAATGGAATGATAACATTTTTTGATTTTTCATTGTCAGGTCCGACAGCGCACTATATGCTATTTCATTAGCTTTCCTAAAGCTACTATCCTCATATATCTTTTGCAAATTCAATATATACTATTACAGATGCAATGCAATAGCATTATAAAACCTACTTGGATTTGCCATTCAAAAATGTGAACATGCTCATAAAATATCCCTAGCTCCTTACTACACACTACATGCTATTATATATCATCATTCCTGAAACAAATACTGTATCCATATTATACATCAGCATTCCTAAAACTAATATCGATATACATCCCTTTTACAAGCACACAAACAAATACGATAAAATATTTATTTATTTATTTCATCTTGAGCCACTCCTGGGTAGCCATTATAATCATTGGAAGACTTGTACTTGCCATTCAAAAAATTTGAAATAACATGCACATAGAATTACCCCCAGCTACATTATACAGCCACAAGAATATGTAACATTCCCTTTCCCATACGCTACGTTTCTTAGTTACAGTTGCGATCCAACCCTGCTACACAAAATATTCCGCCATGCTGATTATGCTTCGCATATATTAGTATTACAACGTTACATGTACGTACCTGTTTGCGGGCAGCCTTTGCATGCTCAACATCTGACGACTCTCCTGGCTTTCTCACGCCAAAAATGGTGGGTATCGCATCTTCAGAAAGGACCTTTGCAGGAAGGTTGCCTTTGAAAAATCTCGCCTTCAGATTCTCATAACAACATGCCGACGAGAAGTGTTCAGAACAAATGTGTGCAGGATTCTTCGTACTGTTCAGTGCGCGGATTTTGTCTATTGTCCATGACGGTTGTAGGTGAGACTTGACCGCGGTTATCCACTGCTGAAATCTGTCTTCATCCTGGGGAAACCTGTGATAGCTTATTCCTTTGCCCCTGGTCTTCGACGAGTAGTTGTTACAAATCGAACAGGTCGGCATGGCGAGCCGCCGCGCTCCCCTCCCCCTCTATTTACGTCTTGGTGAGAACAGTGAACCGCCGATCGTTGGAAACACAACAGGCTACGTACCCGATAACACAGTCCACTACGTACCCGATAACACAGTCCAGTAATGTTTCCGTGCCCTTCTACAAGTACAGAAGTCGGTCAACATGCGTGGAAACTCCGCGAGCACGACAAAACACAACCGGTAACACTCCACTCCCTCAGTAGTAGTCAGTACGTGTACAGTCTTGCCTGGAGGAATTTTCCCGCGAAATTTAGGTCACGTGACTTCAAATCTGACGCGTGCATATACTTAGCATATACTTACCTGGTGAACAGTGCCCGGATGTAGCCAAAACATGGCTGCGCCGTACGGCGCGAACTTCAAACCTTCCCAAGTGCAAATACCATGGCGGACTAATGTAAACACGGTGAGAAATCGATTTTGGGGACTATTGGCCAAGGGAAAATAATGAATAAACGATTTTCCGACCGTTTCCTTTAATAACAATGATATTAAACACACTCAGGTATGTTTGGAAACTATATGAACATTTCAACGCAGTTCCTTGACATGGCTCTCTGCCTCGAATGAAATGATAAAGAATGCTATGAAAGAAAATTATGTAATTGCTTTTGTTCTTCTACAGTCTGACACTGAGGTGGAGTGGCGTTTCGCCCGTTCCCATGAGATGTTGAAGTACATCCCCAAAGGCCGCACGCTGCCGCCTCCCTTTAACATTATCCCCAGTCCCAAGTCGGTCTGGTCCTTGCTGAAATGGCCTATCTTGATCTGCAGCTGCCAAGACACTACAAAGGTAAAAAAGATATATAGATATTGGATACTGCTTCTCCCTATCACGTACATACGCGCGCTTACACAAACTCTCTCACACACACACTCACACACACAAACACATACACTTATACACATACAAATACACAGATACATGCACCCACACACATACAAGACAACCCCCCCACACACACACACACGCCAACACGCTCATTCATTTACACTCCTTTACACACTGTTTGTGTATAAATCTATATCTTTTTTCCTCTCAGGAGGACGAAGTCATCTTGAAGCTGGAATTGGACAAATATAGGGTAATCACCGATCTACTGTCCTATCCGTGATGAAATCACCTGCATGTTCTTTTACGTCATGTCTTGAGTATGTTTCAGACAGTAGTTTTCATAAAAAATCGTGCAGTGCTCATCATATCTATTGTTTTAATTCTGTGAAAAATACTATGTCGAATCATGAGCAACCAGGTGTATCTATTGAAATACTCGATATTTGCCAATCACATATCTTCTAATAAATATAAAGGTTTCATGATTTGTTGACATCTTATTGCCGTGTCGCTTACCTTTTTTTTCAAACATAGCTGACCGTCGATCGGCTCATCACCCGATACCTGCTGGCGTACAGTCTTCACTGTGATAAAAACACGGAGAACTAGTGTTAAACACTTCGCCTTGATCGTTTGTAACTCCAGGTGTTCTAACATAAACACATAGTTTTACTAATTAAACACAGGAATTATATTCGAAATCATAGATTGGCATCACTAAATGTTAGGTATATTATCATTGTGGCTCACAATAGCTAGAGGCTAGACGGATCAAACTACAAAATAATACACTGACGAATAATGTATACACGTTAATATAAAATATAATAAGCGTTTCTAAGGTAACGTTCTAGGTAATGTGCGTTTTGATTGTAACGTGATTTAAATTTCAGACAAAAATGCTGTAGCAGTGCTTGATTGCAGTTCTAAGGAGAAAGTTAAGGGTAGATATCGTATTATGACAGCATAGTATGGTAGTAAATATAAAAAAAAGAACAAGCATTTCTTGGTAACGTTGTAGGTAATGTGTGTATGAATGTAACGTGGCTTAAAATTCAGACACAAAAGTTGTAGCAGTGCTTGATTAAAGTTCTAAGAAAAAAATTAAGGGTATCTATCATATTATTAAAACATAGTATGATATAGAATAGAACAAGCGTTTCTAAGGTAACGCTGTAGGTAATGTGTTTTTTTTTCAATGCAATGTGGCTTAAAACTCATTAAAATGTTGTAGCAGTGCTTGATTGAAGTTCTAAGGAGAAAATCAAGGGTATCTATCATAATATGAGAACATGCATGATAGTTAATAAAGGGTTAATGCACCGCCCCGAGGTGTATATGGTGAGATAATCCCTGGTCAGGTGCGATAACCACCGAATAAACCACCGAGTGAGCGTAGCGAACGAGGTGGTTTATTCGGTGGTTATCGCACCTGACCAGGGATTATCTCACCATATACACCGAGGATAAGGCGGGGCATTAACGTTATTATCATATAGCCTATCCATGCAACTGACACAATTATTTGACACAAATTTCTTTATAACAAATAAATGCTTTAATACATTACATAAAAAAACATTTACAATATATATGCATATATATATATATATTATCATATAGCCAGAAGACGTCGACCAATCAGAAGGCTCCATTTCCCCCCAACACCAGGTCGTTAATATCCCATAACGGACCCGGAGGTCCGTAACGATATTGACCAATCAGCGTCGACCGATGGCCGCCGGTGACCTAGTTCTGTTGCAATGACGTCAGGTCGAACGGGATTCAGGTTCGAAACAAAATCTGTCTATTAGGACATTTTAAAGTTTGCCCGTCATCTTTGTGTCAAGAGCACGTCGTAATGGATGTGAAATTTAACCATTAAGTAGAAGATGTGAACTCGATACTAGCTGCGTGGTCGCCCGGGAACACCCGGAGGCACCAGAGGAAGAAGGGAGAGAGGTAACGTACCTGTTTGAATGGACAGCTGGAGGAAGCGCGAATAAAAAACAACAGCAAAAGTTTGGACTTCGGACTCGGTCGTTCATTCGGTGGTCATAGGAACCGACCATGAATTATGACGCCGTATACACCTCAGGGCGGGGCATTAACCCTATATTATACAATACAGTATTATACATACATACACACACACATATATATATATATATATATATATATATATATATATATATATATATATATATATATATATATATATATATATATATGTGTGTGTATGTATGTATAATACATACATACATATATATATATATATAGACAGAGATATATATACAAACCATTCAATCATTTCATCATCATTTAAACTAAGCATTTTAACTAATCAATTTAACTACTGATCCGTTTGTGAGATAGAATATCAGCATCAACATGTGGCTTATTTGCAATACAAACTAGAAATTTCTTATCCGTTTGAGATAGAATATCAGCATCGATCAACATGTGGCTTATTTGCAATAAAAACTAGAAATTTTTAACCATCTGTTTGTGGGATAGAATATCAGCATCAACATGTGGTACCAGTGGCTTATTTGCAATACAAACTAGAAATTTCTTATCCGTTTGTGAGATAGAATATCAGCATCGATCAACATGTGGCTTATTTGCAATAAAAACTAGAAATTTTTAACCATCCGTTTGTGAGATAGAATATCAGCATCAACATGTGGTACTAGTGGCTTATTTGCAATACAAACTAGAAATTTCTTATCATCCGTTTGTGACATAGAATATCAGCATCAACATGTGGCTTATTTGCAATACAAACTAGAAATTTCTTATCACCCGTTTGTGAGATAGAATATCAGCATTAACATGTGGCTTATTTGCAATACAAACTAGAAATTTCGAAAATCACATGCAGAATTGGCTTTCAGCTGGCCTAGCCTAACATTTACTATTGCTCTCTTCTACCAACACACATGAACTTTTAAAATAAAACTTCAGAAAATCTGCTCTGCTTATTCTTTCCAAAACACATTCATATAGAGCAAGTATATGGTGACCAGTCCTCTCCCCTCCCCCCAAACTCTGCCATGCTACATAATTTATTGTACTAGTAACCTAACACCACAGGGTGTCTGCTTAAAGCACTAGTTAGGTCATTGACCTTATGCATTTGGAGAAGAAAACTACGCAACAGAGCAAAAACAATATGTTATCCTTCTGCGAGGGTGTGCACGAGGGGAGTACTGTATGCCATGTCAAATTAATCTATTTAAATAATAATAAAAAAGTAAATGCAACATGGCAAGTTACTTGTTGAAGTTAAAGATTACTGGTCCATGAAAGTGGACTTGCCCACTGAATACATGTGACATCTGTGAGTGTGCAATGGACTGCAAACTGTACGACGATGACGTCTGTCCAGCTGGAGGCTCTGCTTCTGGACGTGTACGCTGATCAGGATCACATAGCGGCAGCGCTGTTTTGTTAGAGTTTGGAACTGTGTCACATCCCTGTTTAGCAGTACTAGTGTCACCCTGTTCTGCAGTGTCACTCTGCTCCGCAGTGTCATCTCGTTCAGCATGTGCAGTGTCATCCTGTTCTGCAGTGTCACTCTGTTCAGCAGTGTTGGGAGAACCCAAAGCTGCCTCTAAGGCAGAAGCACACCCCTCCTTCTGCCTGTCTGTCGAATCACGCGTGTACTTTCTGACAGAGGCTTCATTTCTGTGACCCGAGATAGTCATGATGACTCTTGTCTCGAATCCAGCCTCATCGAGAACTTGGATAGAGGTGACCCTCACACTGTGGTTGGTGTAGGTTTGGCTCAGCCCTGCAGCTCGGGATATGTCCCGCATCATTGAGCCAAGCTTGTTATGGCCAATAGGCTGGCAAAAGTACCACGGGGAAGTTGATCCTGGCTTCCAATGTAGATTGGGCCTCTGGAAAAGGCATGGGCATTTGTCTTCTTGTAGTTTACTGCAATAGAGTTCAAAAGCTTGAACTGGACAGGGACGCTTGTCAGTGGAAGACGCATATAGTCTTGGTGACGGCTGATCATCTCTTGATAGATGACCCGGATGATTCTTTTGGTGTTCATTGTAACGGAGACTGTAGTACTTCCGTCCTTGTCCATCTGTGTTAGCGACAAAGTCACTGATCTTCAGGTCTCTCAGATTTTCTCTTCCCCTTCGGCAGAGATAGAAAGCAAGGTAGAAGTATACCATTCGTTGGAGAGAGAGTGGATCATCTACACTCAAAGTCTTTGTCTCGAACATTTTGCTGATATCGCATGCTAGGATTGGTGGATATGACTTGGAAGTGTCCATTCCGTCTCTCTTCAGCTGCTTGAGCATTCCAACATACAAGTTGTTGGCAGCTTGGAACTCTTTGTCATGCAGAATGTTGTACTTGCAGTGGTAGGGGGGGGGGCGTGAGGTGGCGATGGATAGCAGCCCTCAGACATGCGTAACTTGACTTAGCATATGGAGTGCCATCATCTTTCCGTACCTCTCCATAGAACCTCCTCAGGAGTGATGCCAACTCCTGAGGTGGTAGTGCCTCAAATTCTGTGTTGATGTTTCTTGCCTGCAGCCATGCTGAAGAAACAAAATAAATAAATAAAAATTATTTTCCATCCACGGCATTTGACTATTCTAACATAATATTAGCTTTCTTGCTACTATCAAAGTGTTGGAACATTTATCAACATTTTATATAAGCCATTGCTGGAAAATTTCCCTGCAGGACATTTTGTAAAAATAACTAGCTTACTAAACTAAAGTTTGGCGGAAAGAAACCGAGTCAAACCAAGGAGGTCAAACGTAGGCTTACTCAGAACATGGAGTTATAACTCCATGCTCAGAATTTCGGTGTGAGATTTCGCTATTGACACGATACAATAACAAGCAACACAAAATGTAAAGCTTTTTTTTCAAATAGAAGTTAAAAAAATTGTATTCATGCAAGTGTGTGCAAGATGTCGGTTAGCTTGAGGAATGAATCCCCTCTACTATATATTGTATTCATGCTAAAAATTTAACAGAGAAAAATACGCACCTTTGAAAAGCTTCACTCCCCACTTCGTCGATCTTTCAGTGGTCTTTTCCACTCGACCCGCCTCCAATTCGTCGAGCTGTTTACTGCCTAACGACGCAAAGCGCGTGTCCTTAGAGGATTCGGCTTCTCTCTCTGGTGTCGGTGGCTCTTCCTGGCCTTCCCATTCGCTCAGTATTGCGTTCAAATCGTCTTCATTTAAGTTGAAAAAGTTCACGTCCATTTTGACCAAGATGTCGGACAAACTGAAAATTGTCGTCTGACAGGATCTGTTCTCGTGCCCAGGGTACCGTGGTTGTGTGATCTCGTGCACGGAGTGCTGTGAACCGGTCGGCCACCAATCAGCGTCGACCTTATTACCGCCGGTGACGTCACTGACGTCACCGGCGGTAATATAGGTCGACGCTGATTGGTTCGGGTGTTCGTTGGATTTTAATAACCTCTGGGTGTGTTATGGTGTCATAAAGAATGGCAAACGGGGACCTCTGATTGGTCAACGCTACCTGGCTATATGATAATATGAAATATAACAAGCGTGTCTAAGGTAACGTTGTAGGTAATGTGTGTTTTGAACGTAACGTGACATAACACTCAGACAAAACTGTTGTAGCAGTGCTTGATTGAAGTTCTAAGGATAAAATTAAGGGTACCTATCGTACTATGAGAACATATCGAAATATTGTGATCTGTTACTAGGGATCGTAGGTTAACTTAACTATTGAACAATGAAATGGCTATAAAAAAGTCAAAATATGCCTCTCTCTCTCTTTGTCTCTCTGTCTGTCTTTCCAGCTCTCTCTAAATATAGCTATATATATAAAGCTCTCCCTCTCCCTCTCTCTCTCTCCCTCTCTCTCTCTCTATATATATATATGTGTGTGTGTGTAATAAGAATATGGCTCTTGTATTCTGCAAAACCAAAGCATTTCAGATTGAAACTAATTTTTAAAAGAATTTTTGTGACTCAGAAACTGTCAAATATATCACATAGGACTGCATGTAACAGAGAGGTTGTTCGTTTGTATCATCTTCTACAAGATTGCCTCTCCTCTGTTATGGCAAATGTAGCTTCCGTAAATGACGCCAAGAATAATGCATACACGTTAGTATAAAATATAACAAGTGTTTCTAAGGTAACGTTGTAGGTAATGTGTGTTTTGAATGTAACGTGGCTTAAAATTAAGACAAACATGTTGTAGCAGTGCTTGATTGAAGTTCTAATAATGAGCAAAGTAAGGGTATCTATCATATGAGAACATAGTTTGATAGTTACAATGAAATAGAACAAGCGTTTCTAATGTAACGTTGTAGGTAATGTGTGTTTTGAATGTAACGTGACATAACACATAAATGTTGTAGCAGTGCTTGATTGAATTGATAAGGATAAAATAAAGGGTACCTATCGTACTATGAGAACATATCGAAACATTGTGATGTGTTACTAGATATCGTAGGATAGCTTAACTGTTGAACAATGAAATGGCTATAAAAAAGTCAAAATGAGCCTCTCTCTCTTTTTTTCTCTGTCTTTCTCGCTCTCGCTCTCTATAGCTATATATATATATAGCTCTCCCTCCCTCTCCCCCCCTCTCTCTCTCTCTCTCTCTCTAATATAAGACTATAGGGCTGCACTTTATGTATTATTCATAGTTCGTCGGGCTGCAAAACCAAAGCATTTCAGCTTGAGACTAAATTTGTTTTTGTGACTCAGAAACGGCCCGATATATCACATAGGACTGCATGTATGTAACAGAGAGGTTGTTTGTTTGTATTATCTTCTAAAATATTGCCTCTCTTCTTTTATTACAAATGTAGCTACAGTAAATGACGCCAAGAAAAAAAACTTGGCTTAAGCATGAGAGAAGAAAGCAGGGCTTTACCTTATGGGTTGATGGAGAGGATTCGTAGTAAGTAGGATAAACAACACAGACCATTAGATCATTCTCTGTAACGTTTGCAAAACGAAAAGCAAAAGAAAAAAGAAATCGAGAAAAAGAGTTAGAAAAAGAAATTAATAGTAAACAAAAAAATTTCGACTCCAACCCCAATCAAAAGGTGCTAGATGACTTACGTGAGCTGAAAAATCAATTAGATGAAATACAGAAAGAAAAAACAAGAGGTGCAATAATCAGAAGTAAAATTAGGTGGATAGAGGAAGGCGAAAAAAGCACAAAGTATTTTTTTAATTTGGAGAGACAGAACTACGAGAAAAAAATAATAACCGAGATATTAAAGGAGGATCTAACCGTAATTAAAGCCCCACAAAAAATTCTAAAAACCCAAGCTGAATATTTTCAAAATATGTATAATACATCAAAGGCATCCCCTGCAAATGAACAGCTATATCAGCGTTTCCTTTCAGGTAACAGCATTTATAGGTTATCTGAAGAAGAAAGGGAAAGTTGTGAAGGCTTACTTTCCATAGAAGAGCTCACAAATGCTCTGCATCAAATGGGAAAGAAAAAGAACAAATCACCCGGATGTGATGGATTGACTACAGAGTTTTATGTTTATTTTTGGAAACTTCTGAAGACTGACTTGCTAGACGCAGCAAATACAGCTTTTCAGAGAGGTGAATTACCAATCTCACAAACAAGAGGAGTAATAAATCTTATCCCAAAAAAAGATAGTGATCTTAGAAAATTAGAAAACTGGCGTCCCATAACATTATTAAACATTGACTACAAGTTGATTAGCAAATCAATTGCTAATAGACTGGAACCACTTATGTCTCTAATTATTCATCCAGATCAATCAGGTTTTATCAAAGGAAGACAAATCTCTACGAACATCCGGCATATTTCTGATGCCTTATATTTCACAAAAATTCAAAATACTCCAGGGTTAGCTATATTTATAGACTTCAAAAAAGCTTACGATACTTTAGAATTTAAGTACATTATGAAAACACTAGACACAATGAATTTCGGGAAGAATCTAATTTCATGGATTAAACTACTTTATACTAAAGCACAAAGTTGTGTACTTAACAATGGCTTCGCCTCAGCGTGGTTTGCCTTAAACAGAGGAGTACGCCAGGGCGACCCACTTTCTTCTTCTCTCTTCAACCTTTCAATAGAAACACTAGCTTGTGCTATCAGAGATGATAGCTGCATAGTAGGATTAAAAGTATATGGAACGCGCAGAAAACTAAGTATGTACGCGGATGACATGACTGCGTTATTAGAAAATGTTAACTCAGCAAAATCTCTAATTGACGTACTTAATCAGTTTAAACTATGTAGCGGTCTAGAAATGAGTGCAAATAAGACAAAAGCAATGTGGCTTGGCTCCAATAGATTTAGACAGGACAAGCCTCTACAGGTGCAGTGGAGTAATGAACCAATCCTCGCCTTGGGAACTTATTTTTCATATGACACAGACAAATGTGATAAGTGTAATTTTGATCAAAAACTACAAAAATGGAAAAAGCCCTAAATATTTGGAGATCTAGGAACTTAACAACAATAGGCAGAATTCTTCTTGTAAAAGCTCTTGGCATCTCAAAACTCGTCTACAATTGTACTGCTTTGTCTGTACCTGATGGTTTTGCTGAGAAAGTCAATAGTTACATTTTCAAATTCATATGGGATGACAAAAAACCTAAAGTAAAAATGAAAACAGTAATTGGAACGAAAGAACAAGGGGGGTTAGCAATGATTGATTTTATGTTGAAATGTCAAGCCTTAAAAGCAGCATGGGTAATGAAACTAGAACAAAATATAGAAAGTGAAAATATATTTAAAAGATGGGGCGGAAAATACTATTTAGATGCAATTATGACACCAAATGTCTAGACCTGTCTCAGTTACCTAACTTCTACAGACAAGTACTGCAGGCATGGCAAAATACTATACAAACTGAACCAGACTCCAACAGCAATGTACGAGCTCAGGTCCTATGGAACAACAGATTTATTTGCAGTCAAGGGAAGTCAATCTTTTACAAAAATTGAATAGCAGCAGGTATTACCACAGTTAATGACATTGTATGTAATAAAGGCCGCTTCCTGGAAGTAGAGTTATTGGCCGGAAAATACAAAATTGAAATGAATCCTTTAAATGTTTTGAAATATAATTCTTTAAAAACGGCTATACCTACAAAATGGAAACAGTTTCTAAGAAAGAATCAGCAGAATTACAACCAAGAGGAGGCCTTTAAGTTTAAGGTTGAACTTCCAAGATTTACATGTAAACAGCTGTACACATTCCTTGTCAATGAGACCTTTGTAAATCCTACTTGTCAAACAGAAATTATACAACATGTTAAAGATGAAAACGAATTAAAAAATGTATATACAATGCCCTATAATTGTACAAACAACACAAAAGTACAATATTTTCAATACAAAATTATTCACGGTTTTCTACCAACCAACACCTATTTAAAGAAAATAAATGTGAAAGAGTCTGACCTCTGTCCTTTTTGTTCAGAAAAACAAACAATATCACATGTATTTGTAAATTGTAAAATTGTTAAATCTTTTTGGAAAGAGTTCACCACTTGGTGGAATACCAAAAATCAGTCCACAATATCTTTAGAGGAAAAAGATATCCTTTATGGACACACGTCAGATATTCTTCTAAACAAAGCTATGTTGTTAGCTAAATATTACATCTTTAAATATATTGTACGAAACGAACCTTTTAGATTACAAAATGTGCGCCAACATTTAGAACAAGTGATGTAACTAGGGGTAAGCCATAACACACCATATATCTGTATGTACATCTGTATGTAAAATCTGAAATAAAATAAAAATCATACAAAAAATAAAAAAATAAAAAAAAAAAACACAGACGAGTCTGTATCAAGTCTAAGCTGTGTGTTATTGAAGTGAAGGAAGCAGGCACTGCACGAAAAGGTTGATTTATGCTGAAGACACATTTCCAAACCGGCGCCCGGCCGGGCAGTCTTATGGAACAAAAAGTATGATATAAAAGACAGCAAAGCACAAAAAAGTTGTAAATAATTCCTAATGGAAACTTTTTGCGTACTATATTCTTGATATAAAATGTTGATTTTTCGGTTATTAAAACAGCCCGGCTGGGCCCCGGTTTGGAAAAGTGACCTCAGCATTACCAGTAGTAGCAAAGTCAGGTAATCTTGCCTTTTTTACAGTAACTGCCTTTACAAAAGTAGTAAATAAATGTCATGTGCGGTACTTTCATTTATTACAATCATTGTAAAGTCCGAAATCATCATACTTAACGTGTATATACTAACATTTTAAAAATCAAGTCCAGTATGTTTTATATGAAGTAAACATCACCCGGCTTTACTGGTATTTACTACCATTGGTAAATCCAACTTAATCACAGAGACGAAGATGTAAATACCTTCAAGGTACTACACGTAAGCCCAATAGGTTCTGACACATTTGGACGTTTTTTTTAATTAAAGTTGGTGTTACATGCAAAACCTGTTATCTTTTGGCAGCAAAACTAAGAAGAAGCAAGCAAACCTCTGATTTTAAGAAAAGTTTTAAGGTTTAAAAAAATACATCCTTGGTACATTTGACAATATTATAAAGTTATCATTACCTACAAAATATGTTATCCTTTGGCAGCACAACTTGGGAAACCCACAAGTATATCCCTTGTTTCCAGAAATTCAACCACTTCCTGA
This sequence comes from Branchiostoma floridae x Branchiostoma japonicum, assembly GCA_013266295.2. Classification (NCBI taxonomy): domain Eukaryota; kingdom Metazoa; phylum Chordata; class Leptocardii; order Amphioxiformes; family Branchiostomatidae; genus Branchiostoma; species Branchiostoma floridae x Branchiostoma japonicum. Next base: position 14,666,935 of record CM023836.1, read on the forward strand.
AGGAATTGAATTCAAGTCAATGTATAAATGTAATTGATGCTTGTACAATCCCACTAGTATTATAATTTCAGGAAGTTAAGATGAAGACAAAGTGTTGAAATGCGGAACTCAAGAGAGAAGTTTACATATACACATGCGAAACAAGAAATTAGAGACTTCCAACCTCTGGGAAGTTTTTTTTTAAGCGAAACAACAAACAGTGATGGTCTGACATACTTTTGGCAGCCATAGTTTTTTTTTAGAAACCTTGTTATGAACAAAACCTAAATCACAGGGAAATCAAATCAACCTCTATCTGCCAGTATACTGCATTGAAATACCTACGAAAACAAGCAAAAAACAGACAAAATTCACCCAAAACAATACCTCCATATCCAGAGGAAAAAAACAAAACAAACACACTCAACACGTGGCATGACCCCTGTTCCATGTATAACTGTTATGTCAGTGCAGAGACTCCAATCTGAATTGGCGATTCTGCCGGCTGAGATCACGATCGGAATCTCTGTCAACAGAAACTCTTATCGGGATCTCTGCCGGTAGAATCGGCGATTATACCAGATCGGAGTCTCTACGCTGACATATATGTCTGTGAAGTTTTAGTTCATCCCTGCACCGCGGGTGTAAAGTCCCGCCATTTCCTCTGTGGTCAACACCTTCTTGTAGAGACGGACGTCGTCGATAAACCCGGTGAAGAATTCCCCGGCCGTGCCCGGACCTGCCTGGCCGATGGTTACAGGGGTGTTTCTGGCGAGGATCGGACCTGTGCAGCAGCTGAAAGGGTACATAGCTTCTATATTATACGTCGTGTGTGAGATGGAAAATGTCGGTAATGCTATCTTACCTGTAAAGTTTTTCATTAGGATGTAAACATAAACACATCAGATATAGACACACATACACACCGCGAACTCACACATACAGAGAAAGAAAGACAAAGATAAACTGGAAAGGGTACAGAACCAAGCTGCAAGATTCTGCACGAACAACTACGAAAGGGGTGCCAGTGTCACGGACATGAAAAGAAACCTACAGTGGGCGTCACTGGATGACAGGCGAAAAATGTCCAGACTATGCATGATGTACAAAATGACTAATAAACTGGTGGATGTACCAACTACCAAGTACCTAATACCAGCCCAGAAAAGAACAAGAAATAGTCATGCCTTCAAGTACCAGAGCTATCAACCAAGGATTGAGGTGTTCAAAAACTCATTTTTCCCTAGAACAATCGTAGAGTGGAACTCGCTGCCTCCAAGTACAGTAGGGGCATCGTCACTAGATAGTTTTAAACAATGTCTAGAGTTAGACGTTCAAAGGTTAGGTGTAACAGGTCGTTCGGTGTAATATAGTCAGCTGCCGCCGCGCCGCGTGCCTGCGAAGCTGGTGTATTACGCCGAAGGGCGGTTATACCGGCTATACAGATACAGATACAGATACAGATACACACACACATACACACACACCGTACACACACGCCGTGTGCACACACACACACAACGTACACACAAACACGCCGCACACACGAGTCATACACACGCACACCGTACACACAAATACACAAACACATACAAATCGCGAACATGAACATTAGCGTACGAAACGCAGATGCACACACACACACACACACACAAAACAAAATTGCAAAACACTACACTAACAAAACACATACGCACACGTGTGCATGCAGTCACACAAAAAGGCATACACTCACATGCACATGCACACGTACACATACACACACACACACACATACACAATCACACATACACACACACAAAGAAAAAAGCAAGCAGAATCAATACTTACTTCTCGTTCCCATGTTGCGGTTCGTTGTTGACGTAAAAGCTCAGACGGAATCCGTCATACGTCATGACGGCGTGGTGCCAAGTGTGGCTCTGCTCGGGAACGTTCCCGAAGTCCCATGTCCCCGGACTGTTCGCCGTCACCACCCCGCAGCTAAACTCCTCGTGCGTGAGAGAAGCGCTTCCGGAACGGCCCATCCGGATTTCCCAGCTTCCGGTGGAGTGGTAACCGTTGTTGACGATTCCGGAATACCGAGAAAAGCCACTGGTCCGTTTGAACCAGACACTGACGGAGAAGGCAGTGCCCCATTGATACAGCCGGAAGAAGTCAACTACCAGCTTTCCTGTGAAATGTAGAAAAAATAAAGGATTGCATGTTTATGCAACAAAAGATAATCAAGATTTTTGTCGCCAAGGGACGTTACATGATAAAAACGAGAGACAGAGAGAGCGAGAGAGATAGCGAGTGAGTGAGAGAGGGTTAGAAAGAGAAAGAGGCAGAGAGAGAGGTGAGGGGAACGGTGTGCGGGTCAAATTTAGGTCACTCTGTTATGCTCCGCTTGAAGTTAGGTTCCAACTTCTTTTTAATTGAAGTATGATTATCATAGAATTCCATATCAAACTTTTTGACTGTGGCAGTAGTTTTCCTGGCATGAGACGTACACAAACGTACAGTATCTGATCACAGTTCTATAGCTCATTTCGTGACCAAGTTTTCTCTCTTGTTACCGACTGATTTTTAAAGGGTTTCGCAGAGAATGACTTACATTTAACTTGAGATTTGTGGACAATGGTATATTTGTACTTTTAAAATAGTTACGCGTCAACATTTGAGTTCTGTTCATTGTTTCCGAGCGACGGAGAGAACTTCTTTAACGCACGTCGTATTAAGTTAAGCTGTGCATAGTTGACTTGTTTATGGCAGTAGTCGTCACAAGCCACAAAAGGCTCCTGTCACACATTCAGAACCTTAAACCGAACACCAGCCAACCAAAGTTGGCTGCAGCTCGGGGGCAGTTTGACCAGATTTAGGCCACAGCTACCTCTCTATATGAATCGAATCTATTTTGAGTTAAATTTGAGTCAAATTTCTGTGCCAACCACTTCTCGACCTACTTCAGAACACTAGCCAACCACCAGCCAACCATGACCGAACCTCCCGTCCATACCCGAACGTTTGAAAGACATTAAATCATTCGACTAGCACAGCCGAACAGTAGCCCACCTTGCTCCTGACTTACTCCTAACCATGGCTAGGGGGAGTTCAGCTAGGGGTATGCCTAAATACCTCAACCGCCCTCAACCCCCCTCAACCCCCCACTTCCTGGGCTAATATGCAGTGTACATGTGCTAAGAACCCTTGTTTACACTCTGTATACATTGTCTATACGATTATAAGTAAAAATCACATTGTAACGTCTAAGTATTTGCGAGTTTTTTCTAGTTATAACTTTTAATATATCATAAGTGGCGTTACCGTCTTTTAAGGGAGTGATACACCCCGCAAAATATCCGCCCTAAAGTATTGAACGCTAAAATCCAACACCAGAAACATGATGTTTAAAGAGGTTTCCCTCTATATCTGCTGAGTTTCCGTGCTGCACAAGCTTTTTCACTTTCCTTATTACCTTCGCCAAGAAGGTTATGTTTTCGTGGCCGTGTGTCTGTGTGTCTGTGTGTCTGTGTGTCAACAGCATAACTTGAGAGGGCTTAGATGTATTATTTTGATATTTGGTAGGTGGGTAGGTCTTGATGAGACCTCGAAGTGATTAGATTTTGGGCCCCCTGGCGGCTTGTTATGGTACTGCAGCGGAACTTCCGGTTTTGATATCTCGTGATCTGGAAATGCTAGGGTCATGATTTTTGGTTGGTAGGTAGCTCTTGTGCTCAGGAAGAAGTGACATAAGTTTAGTCCCCCTAGCGGCTTGCTTTGGAACTGCAGGAGCGGTTCTATGAAAATGTTTTAAGTAGGATAACTGAATAAAATCCGGGAACCGGTGGACGGATTGTCTTGATATTTGGTGTGTAGGTAGCTTAAGTAATGCTTGACATAATTAGATGACAATTATGCAAATATGCATATAATTTGCATAATTAATGAGGGAATTCTATAATTCAGTACCTTCCATGATAGGACTATTCAACCTTGTGACATGTGTAACTAAGACTGAGAGGAACATTGTCATATGTTACTTATGTAAATGAAGACCTAATTTGCATAATTAATGAGAAAATACTATTATTCTATAGTGGTTGATGCTGGCAGTTTCATACTTGCGCAGTTCGAAGTTGACTGGAGGTAAACATCATTCAACATAACTTATTCAAATCAGGACCTCATTTGCATAATTTATTGCGAATTGTTACAATAGCCTTCTTTGTTTAGATAAAACTGTCATTGGGTGGAGAATATGATTAAGTGAATCAGATGTAATTCATTGAAATGAGGATCTTATTTGCATAATAAGGGGAAAATCTATAATTTGTCAGTCATAAAGGTAACCTCATTTGGCGAAGGTATGAGGTCGTGGAACTCTAGTTTTGACTTGAAACTTACGGCACGATGCGTTCTGGCGGCTTGACGTAAACAAACAAGATGGCGGACCCTGTTCCTCGGGCGCACGCTGCACCATAAAAAAACTGGTAAAACGCCAGAGTTACAGTGATTTTCCTATTTAGAATTGCATAGGCAATGTATCCAGAGCGTTAAAAAGCGTTCTTAGCACATGTTCACTGCATATTAGCCCAGGAAGTGGGGGGTTGAGGGCGGTTGAGGGAGGTTGAGGGCGGTTGAGGTATTTAGGCATACCGTTCAGCTAGTGTCCGGTAGGCGATATTCGGCTATGTGTGAAAGGGGCTTGAGCCAGCGATGACTTACACAAATCCTGTTAAACCAGTCCACGAGGGAACACACCCTGTTCGCCATAGAACAATGACGAATAGACACGCCTGAGGCAGGTATGGATAATAGAGGGTGTCTAAATTGTGTGTGGCCTTCAAACAATTCCACACTAAAAGCATCTGCAATTAGAAACCTGACTCATTAAATAAAGATAAAAACGTTTAGCTGTATTCGAAACATCGTTAACTTTCCCTAACAATTGTTAGTTAAGTTTCGATTATTTTTGTATTGGTTTAAATATGGGAATGCCTTAGGTTGAGGTCAACCATGTCTTCAGGCTAGATACTATTAGGTAGATAGTTTGGGCTAGCCTCCACCAGGCCTTTCTATAGGGGTGCGGATTGTAAAATTTGGTAAAAAAATGGAAGAATTATTGGTCAGGAATGTCAGTCTGTGGGAAGGTTAACGCGGACAAATGAACTCTACGGTGGCCAAACTCCCCTGGTCAATTATTCTTCCTATATGGCTAAATGTTACTGCTTTTGAGCCCACGTTTTTAGTCTGGTAAAGACTAAGTTTGGGTGGGGAGTTACTTATCTCGGGTCAGAGAGCATTCTAGTACATCCTCCTGGCTCACGTAGACTCCTGACACGTCTACAACGAGCAGTACAATTTTTGTAACATTTCTGTGATATTTTCGCCGCTAATTTCGGTAAAAATGCGAGAGTGTGTGTCCATACACATTGGACAGGCAGGTGTCCAGATTGGTAACGCCTGTTGGGAGTTGTACTGCCTGGAACATGGCATAAACCCCGACGGTATGATGCCGAGTGACAAGACCATCGGCTACGGAGACGACTCCTTCAACGCGTTCTTCTACGAGACGGGAGGGGGAAAACACGTTCCCAGGGCTATCTTCGTCGATCTCGAACCCAGTGTTGTCGATGAAGTCAGAACTGGGTCGTACAGTTCTCTGTTCCATCCTGAACAGATGATTTTTGGCAAGGAAGACGCCGCCAACAATTATGCACGAGGGCATTACACTGTCGGGAAGGAGATTATTGACCAAACGTTGGGCCGGATCCACAAACTGGTGGGTGTATATTTAATACCATTGAACCTAATAGCTTTGTTGTCAAGAATTTACGTATATTAAAGGAGCATTATGTAATATTTTTGCACAAAAATTGAAATATTTAAAATAAAATAAAGATATTCGTGTGATTGTAGTTCACTTCCATTTTTTGACATATTTGTGCAATTATCTCACATTTCTGACATTTATGGCTAGGCGTACTCAATTTGAGGTGCCACCACAAACTACCATGATGTAAATAAACATGGCTGACAGCTGTGTTTACACCTTTTGAACACACTGGTAAGGCGTCTTGGTACCTCCACTTCCTGAATGACACAAGTTGATATAAAGTAGGATTGAATCCACTTTCTTTGTAAAGAACTGACCAGAATATTTACGTTTGTAATAGTTCTAATGTTACATAATGCAGCTTTAACATAACTACCTACTGCTACAGTTTAGAAAGAAACTGGGCTGATCTTTATTTTTCAACTTAAGGACAACAACGATAGAAAACTCGAACATTTTAAAACACGCCATGGCTTAGTTATGTCATGTGATGTGGGGAGGTGTGCTGGGAAAAAGGAACCACAGAAAGACTGACTGTTTCTAACTATTGTTTCTTAAATCCTTGAAAAAATATTGTTTACATTCCAGAATTCTCATTCCAAACTTTGTAGAAAGTTCGTTTAAGGTCTTATTCTTGAGTTTTGGCCTTCCATTGTATAATATTAGTCATTCTGTGTCAACTAGATTGACCCTTCATTACCTAAAATAATTAATAAGGAAATGTACCCACGTGATCTTTTTATGGCATTTACTTGCCTGTACCATCTTGCTGAGAAGATGGTAGAAATTGGCCAAATAGACTGATAAGTATGCCGGAGAAAACATTAACTCCAATGACCAGCTAACTTCTCTTGCAACTATTTGGCCAATTGGAATGAGAGATTTTCATGTTTTCTGTATGTATGTAGCTTAGACAGAAATATAAACACTCATATGCAAATTATGCAGATGAGGGCTCAATTTCCATAATCAATAGGAAGGTTTGTAATTCTAGTGTTTTGCATAATAGGACCGAGAATACCATACATTTTAGGAAAATATTACGCTTATTATAACCCCATTTCCATAGTCAATAAGACAAGCCCCCAAAACAGACATTTTTAATATATTCCATGGGGGTATATGATCTCAGAATTGTTTATTTTGTATCATCACGTAATGCTCTTCCTGGGCGCCTGACCTTCGTCAACGTATTGATGAGACATATTTTCAGTGTATCTTAGTTTGGTCTCCATTATTCCCTGTCCAGACGGAGAATTGCTCAGGTCTCCAGGGTTTCCTGGTCCACCACAGCTTTGGCGGCGGGACAGGGTCAGGGTTCACTGCGCTACTGATGGAGAGGCTGTCTGTAGAATACGGCAAGAAGTCCAAACTACAGTTTTCCATCTACCCGGCTCCACAAGTAAGTACCAACTGTTCACAAACGCTACGGTTGACCCTTTTCCTGACCTCACACATGCATGACATCCCATGTCCTGAGGGATGAGTCAGAAAGCTGAAGAAGAATGGTTTAGTTTAGAATTGCAGTATTTATTTTTTAGACGGATAAATGTTTAACCTTTATTGATTAAGATAGAGTCCAGCCAAAATCAGCGGGCTGTTATTACCTTTGCCAAGAAGGTTATGTTTTCCATAGCGTTTACAAGTATGTGTGTGTGTGTGTATGTATGTGTGTATGTATGTGTGTATGTGGTTTAGCAGGATAACTCAAGAATCTTTTGATGGATTGTCAGGAAACATGGTAGGTGGGTAGGTCTTAATGAGACCTAGAAATGATTAGATTTTAAACCCCCAGGCGGATTGTTATGGTACAGCAGCAGTGGTTTTGATATCTCGCAATCTGGACAGGCTAGGGTCATGAATTTTAGATGGTAGGTAGCCCCTGTGTTAGGGAAGAAGTCACGTGAGTTTGGGCCCCCTAGTAGCTTGTTCTGGAACTGCAGGGCGGTTTGTTTAAACATCTTCGAGATAGGATAACTCAAGAACCAGTTGACGGATCGACGTCATTTTTCGTATGTAGGTAGCTAAAGTGTTGCTTTACATATTAATTAGATGACAATTATGCAAATCAGTATCTAATTTGCATAATTAATAATGAATCTATGTAAATCTGCTGTGCTCGATAATAGGGCTATGAAACACTTGTGCCATGTAATTGAGAACGACAGATATTCGCAGATATTGATTATGTAAATATAAGACTTAATTTGCATAAGTAATGGCAAATGGCTAAAACTTTATAGTGGTAACTGCTGGGAATTTTATACTTGCCATATTTGGAAGTTCAGTGAAGGTGAACATCACTAAACATAATTTATTCAAATCAGGACGTCATTTGCATAATTTATGAATAAATGCTAGAATAGCCTTTTTTCTCAAGATAAGACCGTCATTGGGTGGAGAACATGATTAACTGATATGATTCATGCAAATGATGCTCTTACTTGCATAATCACTGAGAAAAAATGTATAGTTCGAGCGGTAAACTTGATCTGGCGAAGGTATTAGGTCGTGGAACTCTCCTTGTTATTATTTAGAAATGCCACCAATTCTAATTGTGATTCGTTGTCTAAGAAATTTTACCGTTTGGAAATATTTTGAACACCTTTATAACATTGTGAATATTTCCAAGGTTGTGTTAAACTTTTAAAATAATCCTGATGTAGAAAATGATGTTTCAAATAGTTTTTTAAAGTTTGTAACAGCATTCCATCATCTTTATCTTTATTTGCAACTATTTGTAACGTTTTGCAAGTGGTTTAATGGCCCGGGAAGAATGCAATGAACACATCTTTGCGAAGTACAGGTTGGTATGTCTGAGTGTCATGCATAGATGGCTTTTCACAAAAGAGCCACTAGTGTCCAGCAGTGCAACCTAAAAAATATACAGAAGCCGACAGAAGAGTCGGATTTTTACCTAATTTCAATTTATGGGATCAATAGCCCGATCTACCATTTGATCTTTTTATCTATTACAATTATCATTTACCTCTTGGTGACTTAGAATGGACTCTAAATGTTCATGCTCGTCCATTTTTTTTCACAGACTACATTCTAAACTACTAAAATAAAGAAGTGAGAATCGCATTTTAGTTAGTTATGGAATTATTTTACATTATATGTAGGGTTAGACGTTCAAAGGTTAGGTGTAACACGTCATTCAGTGTAATGTAGCCGGTTGCCACAGTGCCGCGTGCCTGTGAAGATGGTGTGTTACGCCGAAGGGCGGTTATACCGGCTATACAGATACAGATACATTGGCACGACGCCAGCTTGCGTCTTTTGACTAAACTATTGTATCTTACTAGCGCTGACCAAGTGGAAGATACGCGACTTAGGTAAATGTCTCCTGCAAGGCTTAGTATGAAGCTTGCCTAAGTGATTTAGTTGAAAACTAATTTAACTTTACTTAACTTTTTATTACTAAACTTTTTTATAAATGAATCCCCCTGATATAAACGTTTATGCTTTTTGCAGTCTGTATTTTATATATTTATAAACTATTGAAATAGTGTATTGAGAATCACATCTTTTAGTGGGCCATGGCATGATCACATGATACAGTGTTCGTCTGGTTTCTTTCTTCCCATTATAGGTGTCTACCGCAGTGGTGGAGCCTTACAACTCCATCCTCTCTACCCACACCACCCTGGAGCACTCCGACTGCTCCTTCATGGTCGACAACGAGGCGCTGTACGATATCTGCCGCAGCGGCCTTGACGTTGACCGTCCCACATACACCAACCTCAACCGCATGATCGGACAGGTCATCTCGTCCATCACCGCCTCCTTGCGGTTCGACGGTTCACTTAACGTGGACCTGATGGAGTTCCAGACCAACTTGGTGCCGTATCCACGTATCCACTTCCCCCTGTCCACCTATGCCCCCATCATCTCGGCAGAGAAGGCCTACCACGAGAATCTGTCGGTCGGTGAGATCACTGCCAGCTGCTTCGAGCCGGGGAACCAAATGGTGAAGTGCGACCCTCGCAGAGGTTAGCACCGGAATTTCTAGTATGTTCGGAAATTTTCATAAGCTAATGTTATGTTTCCGATTACTAGTAGATTATGTTTTGCTGCAAAATGTGGGGTTGTGTGGCGTAACTGCAGAGTGTTTGGCCCAGAACCCAGAGGTCCTTTATAAGAACTCTGTCGTGTGACGGATCTCGTGCCAGTAAAAAAAAACAGGCACTGTGCACTACTTCCCTATGTCCACCCAGGTGTAAAATGGGTACCTGATTTCGGTTGGGGTGGTCACAGGCGGTGGAAGGAGAGGGTTTGACCCCGCTTTCCAATACCGTGCCCTTGACACAGTGGATAACAACCCACTGTCCCTACGGCCTAAAAAAGATTTGGGACTACCTTTACCTTGTTTTGCTGTAGAACGAAAAATGTTTTTCTCTTAGTCTGTGTAACACAAACTATTACTACCCAAGAGCCCCTTTCTGTACCATACATTGCCACTTACCTTAAAGCCAGGAGACTGATTTAAAAAAAAACACAATCATCAGTTTCAAAAACAGTTCGATAGATGCTTATAAAAAATTTAAGATTCTCTGTCACCATGACCAGTCGCCAAAGCCTCCAATACCATGATAACAAAAAAATTCTCAGACTGGCAATAACATGTCCACGTTAACACATATACATTTATAAACAGTGTTAGGATATCAGTTTGCGTACAAAGAACATTATGTGTGCCTAATGTAAACGTTCTTCTAGGGTTAGTAGAAATAGCGATCCAGAAGGCGGAAAAAGTGTCACTGCGCTAAAGAGGTTGGCAGATAACGTTATGCATAAACTAGCAGTGTTAGGGTGCTCCTAATTCTCCTAACTTAGAGGTTTGGGCTAGAGAGGCGGAAAAGGCGGCGCAGTCATTTAAGTCTGGACCGGACTGCTTTTTTCATCAACCCTGTTATTTTCTGTTTTAAAGGGAAGTACATGGCGTGCTGTCTGCTGTACCGTGGTGACGTTGTACCCATGGACGTCAACGCTGCCATCGCCAACGTCAAGACCAAACGGACAATACAGTTTGTTGACTGGTGCCCTACAGGCTTCAAGGTACGTAATTGTACGAAAATTCATCCGCAATGTTTGGTCAGTAACATTATATGACGAAATCAAACTGAACATGCTCCTATTTAAAGTTAAAACTTTTGTGCAAACACACAACAAAAATGTTCTCACCAAGAGCTTTCTACCAGTCACTCTGGTCTTCTTCAATACACCCAGTGACATTTCTCGGAAGTGTGACGTCAACACTAGGTCAAAAGCATTTGATACCCTAAGCTCTAGGTGAGAAAAATAATTTTCCTTGTGTTAAAACAAACATTTTAACTTTAAACATATAACTACCAACACAGATGAACTTCAAAGACAATACCCCATGCTCTTGTGTTGTAAGTGCATAGTTCACTAGTATTCCTAGGCTTCATACCTTTCCTGAACTATTTTACTTTATTGCAAGTATGCTCTAATTTCATAATGTACGTATAACTATGTATGTATAATCAATACGTCATCTGCATTAATTACATTTCAGGTGATATTATATAAAAACTAACATATCTTAACTCACTAAAATCTATATCGAAGTTTTGTAATTCATATATAGGTTGGAATCAACTACCAGCCTCCCACCGTGGTGCCAGGTGGTGACCTGGCTAAGGTTCAGCGTGCCGTGTGCATGTTGAGCAACACCACCGCCATCGCTGAAGCCTGGGCCCGGCTGGATTACAAGTTTGATCTGATGTACGCCAAGCGTGCCTTCGTGCACTGGTAAGATATATATTTTTATGGAGTTTTATTACAACGTTTCCAGTATTCTTGATGTTAACTAGTTCATTAACTAGTTAACGTAATTAAGTTAAGTGGTCTTGTTGTCTTGGCCAATTTTATTTGTTTCACATTATCTTGTTTGTTTGTTTGTTTTTATTTATTTTACCAGGGGGTACATATCGCCCGAGGGCGTTTTTCAATGTGCCCTGGGGGGAAAACCCCAAACAAAAGCACTTACATCAGAATACAACAAAAGTAACAAATAAATTAACGCAAATTACGAATTGATACAAAATCAAAGTAACTTAAATAACATACATGGTACAAAACCATACCACACTTAAAGTAAACAAACTTAATAATAATACTAATAAAGCACAGAAAAGAAACTAATTAAATATGGCAAATAATGTAAATAATATTGATAAAGGAATGGAATTTGCATATCAATGTTAATGAACAAAAAGCAAAATTAACAACAATAGAAATCATATTAACTGTTGTGTGATGAAAAGGTGGTCTTGAAGGTACGGAGAGTTTTTGCATTTCTAACATGAGGAGGAAGTGAGTTCCAGAGGGCTGCACCGGAAAAAGAAAGCGATCTCTTTTTGTACTGCAAACGTGCTTTTGGCAGCTGAAGTCCCCCCTGTGTGCTGAGTCGGGTGTTATGTGTGTGGGTATTAGCGGATGTAGTGAACAGTTGAGAGATGTGTGGAGGCAACATTCCATTGAGTGCCTTAAATATGAAAATAGCCTTGGCTCGTTTGTGGTGCTGTGTTACCGAGGTCCAGCCTAACAAGTTCAGGACAGTTGCACTGGGAGTATTGCGGTCGCACCCTAATACTACTCTACCTGCTCTATTTTGCAGCTTTTGTAGTTTGTCTACATGCCCCTTACCTCCCTGATCCCATACAGTGCAGCAATATAGGATGTGGGGGAGGAACAAAGTGTTGTAAATTGTCAGTAGTCAAAAATCTTAAGGAAATTTATCCTCAAAGTAAGCTGATAGATATGCCCCTTTCTTGACATTCCAAATCAAAACAGTTCTATGACATAGTTTCTGCAGCTTTAAATTAGCTATCTCATACCATTTTCATGCAGCTTGACTATCTGTCACTTTTCAATAAATCCATTGCGTCCTTTTGAGAATCAAAAAGCAAAGCTCTTTTTTTCACATTCACTTGTTTAACAAGAGCCAAAATTTTGGTGGCCGTCTGCCATCTTTATCAGTGCAATTATGACTGGTTGACTGTGCACTGGAGCTAGGTGTTGCTGCCAACAATGGTGTTCCAGACGTAAAGTAATTGTGACATACATAGATATTGTTACAACAATAGTGAGATATGCGGTTCCAAATTTAGTCATACTAGGTACCATACTTTACCTTTGGGACCGCATTGTTATCAGTAACTCCTGACTTCAGTGCCACAGTAAACCAGTCATAATTGACAAGATGAAGATGACTGTCATATAAACGCCTGCTCTTGTTAAACAAAGGACTGTGAATAACGGACTTTGATAATCAATCATTTACCAACCTGATGAAATTATTCAGGTATTGACAATAGACTTATACTATTGACAGGTACGTGGGGGAGGGTATGGAGGAGGGGGAGTTTGCCGAGGCACGAGAAGACATGGCGGCCCTAGAGAAGGATTATGAAGAGGTTGGGATGGACTCCGTCGCGTCCGGTAGCGAGGACGAAGAGGAATACTAGTCCGCACAACCGGACCGTACAGCCGGCCATGCATGCTTTTGAACTAATGCATGGTTTTAGCCTGTTTGTCATCCATTTTGTAGCGGGGCTTCTTGCACTCCCTGACTCGAAAAAGAAAATGGCTGACTATTCAAATCACTAAGCGAAAATAATGTAACGATCTCCAGGTGTGTTTTTTTTTTTGGGTCATCGATTGCAAAGAGCCTTCTTACATAGCGGCACTTACCAAATAAAGCTGAAGCACAGATATAACCTGGGTCTTCTTGACTCGTCGTCTGTTTGTTATATCTGAAAGTGTACTTCTTTCAAACGTACCCCCTTAACTTACTATATATTACTATATATAGACTACTATATACTAGTCGTGGCACATAGAATCCATGCTGGAGATTGTGTTAAATGCTGGAAACTTGTCAAATACATTGTTCAGTGAAAAAAAAACGATTTAGACATGTTACCTGTTCCATCGAACTTGGCTGCACCATTTTGGCCTGTTGCAAGGTCGATCGAGACACCTCCTTGCGGCTGTGCGTGAAATGCATTACTGTGTCGTTGAAATCGTTGTCCACAGGGTAGTAAGCGAGTATTCCAGGTTCGCAATCTATGCAGACAAAATATATTACATACTATTATTGCACTCATAACATTAAAAAAAGTATAGGTGAGTATTCGGCATGGAATCACCTCGGTCGTTGGGCGATGGGCGGTGGGCTTTTGGAGTTGGGCGTTTGGTCGCAAGAAGTTGCGCAATGTCTAACCGCACGTCACGCAATGCCAAGCCAGGCCTCCAAATTAACATGTGAATGGTGGATGGGTTGTAGGAAGTTGCGCAATGTCTAATCGCACGCGTTACGCAATGCCAAGCCAGGCATCGAAATTAACAATGTCCCGATTTCAAAATGACGCTAAATTTCAGCTCGGGACAATTCAAATTACGTTTCGGCAATTTCGGGGCAATTGAACAATTCTGACGTCCACGTCATTTGGGAACGCGATCCATCCGTGGGAAGCAAAGGGAAGCAACACTGTCTATTTTTCAGGTCTTTTAATTCACTCTTTTTAGCATTGCTACAATTCGAGCAAGGTGAGCAAGTCAGTAATTGTGCACACCCATGCCACCCAAGCAGCTATTCCCATTTTGGCCGCCTATGGCCAGCTTTGTTTAAAAGCTTTCTTGTTTCCCTTTATATGACACTAATACAGACATGGCATGCCAATTTTGATTGAATGTCATTCAGCACCAGGGACAGAAATGTGGAATGCTTCAAACCAGAGCTGGATTCTATTCAAAGAAAAATTGGAAGGTTAACAACAGCAGTATCAATCGGATATTCCCTGGTTTCAACTGAATTTTCTTTCATCAGATCTAAGAAAAAACCTTGCCCGCTGCTAGAGTTTCATCTTAGATTTGCTATTTTATCTTCTTTAAAATAGACAGCAGCTTGATTGCTAGGCTTCCTTGTTTTGACTAATTTTGGCAAAATTATCAGTAAATGGTAGTCTTGACGACCAATAACTTAAGGGTATATTTAATTGGAATAAGGTACAGCACCAAAGACAGTTCTAAAAGCGTAATAATATTAAGCATATTACATTGATAAGCAAATACTGTAAATACTGTCAACTCTGTGGTTATATTTTCGCGGGGACAGATTATTTTGAGTAACTTATTTCTTTTTACACTGTACATATTAATACTTGTCCGTTGCCAAAGTGTTTTACTTTGATAAACATATCAATTTCGAGCTTTTGTGGTTTTCGAATTTTCCTTGATTAAAAACTGTTGTCCATGTAGGTGGTTTATTCGGTGGTTATCGCACCTAACCAGGGATTATCTCACCATATACACCGAGGATAAGGCGGGGCATTAACGTTATTATCATATAGCCTAATAATTAGGGTTCTCCCCAGACGACTGAACAACGGCGCTGCGCCGGTATACTCCTAGCTCAGCGCCGGTATACTGCTTTCCAAATTTAGGGTGTTTCATTCCTGTTTTTCCGGATAATTTTGCCAAAATTAGTGAAATTTCGCTCATTTCAGGGCTGAGTGGTGTCTATTTTCCCGTCGGCATTGTCTGTGAAAACTTGTGAATGGGCGATAATCGTGTCAACAATGACCATTTCGCACATCGCCGCGTGACAAGGGAATCACTGTCATTAGTGGAACATCGGACGCCCCGCTGGCGTTTAAAAATCATGTAAACAACGCTAATTGCCTGATTTCCTTGTGAATCAAAGCCCACGGCTCAGAAATTAAGTTTATTGGCTACTACTAGTATGTTTACGGACGAACTGTGGAAAAATCCCCTTACCAAGCACGTGGCGGCCGCGAGACATTCTGTCAAATTCGGCGAAGCGGGAGAAAAATGACTCGTGCAATACAGCGATATTACCCATGAAAACAACGTACGAGGCTTTATTTTCCTCTAGAGTGTTTTTTAAAGTCACAAAACCTCTACAAATACCGAAATTTGTCCACAAATACGGCCTCGAGCTACCGACGAGAAGCCTCCCTGACGAATAGATGCGGCAGCCTGCATGACCCCGAAAAAGTTCAAAGTGAACCGGTCGGCTACCAATCAGCGTCGACCTTATTACAGCCGGTGACGTCAGTGACGTCACCGGCGGTAATATAGGTCGACGCTGATTGGTTTGGGTGTTCGTTGGATTTTAATAACCTCTGCGTGGGTGTGTTATGGTGTCATAAACAATGGCAAACGGGGTCCTCTGATTGGTCAACGCTACCCGGCTATATGATAATACAATATACAGTGTTGACTTGTATTGCTAAATTACATGTTGATATCAAATCATAATTGTTTAAACTGTCGAGGCACAAAAGCAAAAGAATATGCAGGTTAGTCCCAATTAAAAAGCGAAAAATTCCAGAAAAGCGCTCCTGTGTATAAATTAAAATGTCTCCATATCAAGATTTAATCAGAATACATTATTACACTTTATGTGCGTTTTAAAAAGAAATGCACTTTTTTTCAGCTCTGACAACGGACTATTTTTTAAACACTCGTGTGTCGCTTGGATTTTACGAAATCTCTGACTCTCTGAGTCTTGTCCTTTCTGGGATATTAAAACAAATACTCCCAGCAGTTGAGTGAAAATTCCTTGCAGTGTCCAGTGGGCCGCCGGCCACGGACCACGTTTGCAGGTATCCGTCTCAATTACTGCCTTTCTCTTGCCACACATTAAACAAGAATTCGGAGACCTCATACCCATGAAATATTTAGGGCTTTTGTATTTTTTTTTTTTTTTGCCTCTGAGGTTTTCTCAACTCAACAAATTACATATGTAAAATCCCTATTCTTTGTCAATGTTACATTTTAACAATAAATTATTGATTACATAAATGACATGCATAGTGATTTTAACCTATAATTTACACATGACATTTCCCCTTTTATTACGCAAATGAGGTCCGTTTGGATTTTGAGGGAGATTTGAGTAGGGGTCTCGAATATTCGGCGCGCTTATATTACTCCTGGTGTCGGAAGTTAGAACAAAGATTTAGCTTGAAGCATGTTAAAGGTATCCGATGCAATTTCAGGGCGGCAAGACAAAAAAAATCTGCATGAGGAAATCTGTCTGATATTGATATCTTAGCACATTTTCATCATTATTTCATACGTGATGTGTTTGAAATAGCCCCAAAACAATCCATGTGAGTAGTCCCCTTACTTTGAGGGTACCGCCTATAAATTGCTACCGTGTACTTTGTAGAACCGTTGTACGACACATATATATATAGTAAGCAACCGTTTTCCGTCAGTGACTTGGCATTTTCTCCTCACAAATATCAGTATGCTATGGGATATGATTGATTTAACTTACTACATAAAAGGGTTACCGGAAAATTAAATTTGAAAGCTAACATTGAAAATCCCTGAGAATGTATTGTGTCGTGACGGATAAAATGTATATTGATATTAAATACCAGAATTAAACGGAATATGACATGGGCCCTAGTCTGCTGATAATGTAGGGATTTACTGTCATCTGGCCACAAACGAAACTTCACAGAGAACACACACGAGATAGGAGGAATAGAAGAAATTATGGCCTAGCTGATCTTTTTAATCGCTATTTCGTAATCTAAAAGTATTGACTGTATATGATATAAATAATCTACAAACTTCTCTCTTCGTCCATAAAATGATTAATGATATTTATTGTATACCAAATCATTTCAAAGGTCTTTTCAACTTCAACTTCAACCCAGGCTTTCATCAGTATAGCACAAGGCAACAAAATAAC
Source organism: Branchiostoma floridae x Branchiostoma japonicum (assembly GCA_013266295.2). Classification (NCBI taxonomy): domain Eukaryota; kingdom Metazoa; phylum Chordata; class Leptocardii; order Amphioxiformes; family Branchiostomatidae; genus Branchiostoma; species Branchiostoma floridae x Branchiostoma japonicum. The sequence goes on from CM023836.1 coordinate 14,684,493, forward strand.
TTGAAACAGATCCATGCAAAAACTCAGCAAAGAATGTTCTCCATGGTGCTAGGTGTCCAAATTCGGAATTGTTTAGAAAAAAATTACAGAACTGCAAATCACTTTTAAGATTTAAGAACATCTTTTAAAAATGCCTACTAAACAACAACTCATCTGTATAATTTGCTCTTCTTTTTTTCATTTTTGTTCCATCACTCTTACAGTAGCATCTGTGAGCATCTGTGTAAATTTTCAGTTGTATTGATTTCTTTTATATGTATTAATTTTATACACATTTATATTTTTGTCACTTTAGTATTGTGTTGATACACTGATCTGAATCAGTTTTGTATCCTTATATCTAGCTTTATCTAGTTAATTTATTAAGTTAATTTCATGATTAATATTTTTCTAAGTTTCAAGTAACACAATCTAAATCTTAGTGAGAAACTTTTTGTAACATAGAAAATTATATTGACGACCTCAGGCCCCTTTCATATTGTATATTATTATTTACACATGTATTTCTAAGTTATTGTAGTATTTGCCCTTATTTACCTCTACTTGTTTGCATTCTTTTGTTGTATTTTATTCATCTTATGTACTTGATGAATCACGTAACAAAGAAGTTTAAATGAATATACTTACTGCACTGTTTTGATTACCAAACGCGTATTTTTTTTCCAAATTTAAACAGGGAGGAAGAAGGATGGGGTAGACAACATAAAAGATGGGATGACAACTAGCATGAAACTTAACTATAGTAAAATATGAAGAGGAAATCGAGAAGGGTAAAGAAGGCTGCCAGATACGTAGTAGTCTGTGGTGCCCCAACAGTCAAAAAATTAGACTGAGAGATAGATGAGATGAGATTTATCCCAGCTTCAGGTGGGATCTGAGTTTCATTTAGATCAGTCTGTGATTAACTCAACATTTTGTGTTAATCATCCCATTTTCTAGACTCGCAAATAAATGCTTATGCCAAAGGGTAAGGTACAATAGTTTATAGTAGGTACTAATACACAAGTTTTAAATCTTAGCCTGAAGAGATTTATTGACGTAAATGTGTTTAAAGATAGGTAGATGAATAGATACTGCTAGATATCAATTTTCTACGTGTATCTTTTCTCCCTTTAGGAAGGAACAAATGCACCCTAGCAAAAAATTTGCGGAAGTTATGTGTTTTTTTTTAGTTTTAAAATTCCTAGGAAACTATGGACATTATTACTTTGATGGCAAGAAAAAAAGACAGACAAAATAATAGGTTTAGTAATATTATAATTACAATACGTATGATCTCAAGGTCCTGTTTTATAAAGAGCAGTTCTGTAAAGCCGTTTGAAAACAATTCGATAGGTGGCGCTGTGACTCCATCGAGATTATCGAGCAAGACATTTCTGCACAAGACTTGTGTGACACATGTGTGCGTTCAATACTCTTATAATGCCTGCTGTCGGTCATTTAAAATAAAGGATCTTTTCAGTATTTTGGGCAATCATATTGACAGTTAGATTTTGAGTTCACTGCATTCCCGCAATTGCAAATGGTATCGTCAATAACAATACTGTTTGAGTCACGTGACTAGAGCGAAAGGTTAAAGGCAACGTTTACAAAATAAAACTTCCTTAATTCCTTGTACGGGCTTTAGCGTGAATTAGCAAGTAACCAAACCCAAGTCGCTTCTATCATTAGACGAGGCAGCACCGTCAACTGCATAGCTTAGTTAGGATAACAGAGATCAATTCTACTAGTATATAGCAACCACCTGCCCAGAAAGTAGGGTTCACTGAGTCTTTTTGCTGACGTCTTCACCCGAAAGTTAGCATTGCGTGAACCTCCAGCCCACACCCGAATGTTGTCAACATTTTGAAACATTTGGCTGGCGCAGCCGAACAGTAGCCGACCTCGCCGAACACCAGACGACCATAGCCGACCTTGCTCCCTGCCTACACCTACACCATTCATGGCTGGGGGAAGATCGGCAGTGTTCAGCAGGCCATATTCGGCTATGTCTGACAGGGGTTTTAATACCATGGTGCTGGAGGCTATGATGACTGGTTCCCATGGTGACAGAGAATCGGGAGCTCCTATTGGCCAGATTGTAATGACCAAAAATTCGGATTTCCTATTGGTTCTTTTCCTTTTTTGAAATCATAATGGCGGGGAACGGTTCCAGCACACAGAATGTATGTAGTAAACTCTTTTACTAAATTCTGGTTTCATGTGAAACCAAGAAATCAGTTTTATTTTGTAACATAAAATATTAATATAGTTCTGTGTTCATATGTTTCAAGCAAGGACGGTCGAGCTCATAAACTCTAAAGATCAAAACTTTTCCTTTGTCAGCCTTTGGTGGTCCTGGCGCATGGTCAGTGTTTATCTTTCCTCATTTTTTTTTTTTAATTTGCAGAAAGAAGACAGTTTGTACTGAGGGAACCACCCTAACACATTCATAACTCGACTTTTTTTAGACTCGAGCTTGTTCTTATAACGTTATGTATGTATCATATATCGTAAATAATTTGACATTAAATTACATATCTGACATTTCTCATCACGGTTTCTGTTGACTTGATAATAAATACTTTCCGACCTCATTCACACTTTAAGTTGACATTCCGTTTAACTATCTATCATTATGATTTATTGTCTGGACGATCATGTATTTTTGCAATACTACTACATTATTTTATTTGTATCGCATTATATGTTATTTACGATTTATTCTTGTTCAAGGAGGTTTATTTATGTTCGGTTGACCTTTGTTAAGTTAACCTTTTCGTATTTGTTATAATGTTATAATATCATATTATGTTGGTCCCCCCAAGAATCATTGAAAACCGCCTTGACGATACTTATATTCTTGTTAAATACAGTCTCAAACAAAACAAATAAAGGAAACGTTGTAACATGCATGGCCAGGGAGTTAACAATGTATGACACCGAACACTATAAATAAACTATAATGAATCTACCGACACAACATGTTTAAGATGAAGTTTTTTATTCTGATGTCGTTCATTGAAAGTGTAGCACACGTCACAAGTCTTGTTTAAATGAAGAATTAAAAATGGATTATGTAACATTTTTGCACCAAAATTGATATATTTTAATTGAAAAAATATCCGTGTGATTGTCATTTACTTCCACCTTTCAACATATTTGTGCAATGATCTCACATTTCTGACATTTATGGTTGGCGCTGAAACTGCCCACACGAGGTACACTCAATTTGAGGTTCCACCACAAATTACCAGAATGTAAACAGACATGGTTGACAGCTGTGTTGCCAACTTTTCAACACACTCGTAAGGCTTTCACTTTCTGAATGACACTTATTTGCAATGGAGTAGGGTTGATTCAATTACTTTGTAAAGAAATGACCAGAAAATTGACTTTCTCTATCATCCAAATATTACATAATGCATCTTCAAAACTTACAATCAAGTACAATGTTGATTCTTAAACTTTTCCTACAAGAATAAACTATCCCGGTTACAAGCGGAAAACAAGCTCAAAACTGCGTTCAAAAATAAAATGACTGCGGTATGTATTCTCTGACTGGTAAACTACTCTTACAGCCATCAGCCTCTTCTGATATATCCAGGTTACTTTGGTTAATACATGGCACTTAGGCTACATGTTTAAACTTGGAATGCACACTGCAGCATACTAGCGTGGCATGCATAACAAGAAACGCAAACAAAAACAAAACATAACTGGGCAAACATCGAAGTTACATTGGCAGGCTACGCGGATGTACACAAATATCATTGTATTATTTGCCTTTAAAATCTTTTTCTTGGGAAAAAAAACTGGCAGGACTGGTGTGTTTGTCTGGCATTAGAAGGACAAGTATGATGTAATCTTGCGGAGATTTTTAGGTGTGGAAGAAGACAACTGAGTAAGCTGGTCAATGCAATCAATGGGCGGAAGGATTTCTAATTAACCCTCAACAGTACACCTTCCCGGACTGAATAATCTGTCCACCTGGGGTCCGCACGGACCCCAAAACAGTTTTTGCTAATTTTTTTAGAAATTATCCGTATGCCACCAGCTCAATTGTTTTGCCGAATCGATGTATAAACATCTGAGTCCACATTACGTACAAAAATCATACATTTTTTTGTGAAGAAAATAAGGAATCAAGAAATACCCGTTTTTTTTAAAGTTTTTAAAGCTTTGGGGGTTCGTGGGACTGGGGAGGGGGGCTTATTGCCCCCCTCATAACTCGGGAACGGTATATCGTATGGCCACCAAATTTTTAGAAGATGGTGTACTAGTAAAAATTAATCCTTACAACAATTTTGATGTCGTTATGACGTAATATGACGTCATTATGACGTCATTCATATGATTTTAATGGCTAAAACCATTATAAATAGGTTATTCTCTTAAAACTTAATGGTATACAACGCAACTTTAACAAAAAGTGTTTATAATACAATAATAAGGTCTGCTAAAGCTTATGTTGCCTTTAGCAACACCAGTGACGTCATACAATGACGTCATACATATTTAATTATCCGCCATCTTGGATCTTGGTTTTGACCAATGACGTAATCAAATTAGCATAAATTATTAATAAAAATTACATTAAATTACATAATATGTTATTAATGTTAGAAAGCATGTGTAACTTATCATAAAAGCCTGAAAATAAAGTAACGTATAAGAAAATAAAGTAAAGTATAAGAACGCCAGTGATCCATTACGATCGAAAGCCTGCTGGGGTCCGCGCGGACCCCAAAAGAAAATCAGATACAAAATTTTTAAAAAATGGGGGAAACGGAATTTTCTGCACTGTGTTGAGGCACAACTTTGTGGGTGACAATTACCTGAAATTTCAGAAAAAAATCTTAAGAAACAAAAAAAAATATTACAGAATATATAGTGCTGGGGTCCGCACGGACCCCAGGTGTACTGTTTAGGGTTAAAAAAGGCCTCCCTAACTTCAATGAGCAGGACAAAGCCATGTTTTCTTTTTGTCTCCAAATTTAATCCAGGCCTAATTAAGTAGCTTTTCATGGAAATGCCCATATGACTGGTTTCTTTTAAAGTTGAGTATTTTTGCACACCTTCTATTCGGAGAGTACCTATCTTTTGCAAGCAACGGCCAATGCCCCCTCTGCAACTGCAATTGATTCCCACTACAATGAAGTGAATTCTGAGCGGCAGGCAGGACTATTGCTACTACTGGGAAAGGTAAGGGCTTGAACGACATCCATACTACAGTATCACTCTGCTGTCGTCGGTATCATCCTTTCTTGTATCCAGAACTGTGCTTTTCTAGAACCATGCTTAAACGTAAAGCTGTTCTATATAATGCCGTTATACTCTATCGAACATAGTACCGCGTAAAAGAGCGCGCCGCTTCCGGGTTTGCTGAGTTGTGCTCTGGACGCCGTGGGGGACGGACGCACGGAAAATGTGCTCCCGCAAGTCCGTGGTTATACTCCTGGATTGCTATATATTGCATATCCTACACCCTAAAGGGTTATCTTATGATGGTATCATCATGATCAGTCATAAATAAAGGGGTCGTTTCCCCCATTTTTACGGCAGTCCCTACCCCTGTACGTACGTACACATGCTATCAGTTTTACTGCGTAAGTTATGTCAGCAAGTTGAGCAACTTCACAGGCCATCTTCACAGGATGACCCCCTGATTTTCTGAGAAAAATCAGACTGCCACCTTCTTCACATCTCAACTGAAATGGTAAAGGGGGATGAGACTTGAAAGCCTCAGAAAAGCACCCAGACCGCAAAGACCGCAAACGCCGACTCCGAAATCCGTGCAACGCAGTGCTCTATTCTCGGCAAGCATATTCTTGATTAACAAAATCAGCCTAAGTTTGCATGCATGATCGGCGAAAGCAGTTTGTTTGTTTGTTACGCTACATTGTAACTGACTCATACTCATAGGATTGTGTACATCATTGGTGATAATGAGGTAATACTACATGTAATTAAGATATAACGTTACATGTATCACTAAAGTGGTGTTTATGACTCTTTCTCTTGCAGTTGTAATCTGTTGAATCTGTATCGTAATGTCCTTATGCTGCAAATGTCTGAAAATGTGGCGGATCGTGACGACCGCAGGAAATACGTTGTGCAATTGACACTAGCGTCGTTAGGGTCCGTAGAAACGGTACTATGGGAGCTCATATTGATGTGAAACTAGTCGACAACTACGGTAGTCTTAGCCTGTCCTCGATGCACCGAAGTGCGCGTTCATTATGTGTTTTATTTTCGTAAAGTAACAAAATCCAAAATTATGATTTTCACCTTCCCCCCCCCGGTGCACCCAAATACATGTAACGTTATATGTACATGTACACGCCAAACCACCATTATCTTCTTTTGGATTGAGATTTTCTATCATGAAGAAATACACATGACCTGCAGGGTACAATATACACGATGACTTTGTTATTGTATCCATGTTCAACCGAGTTCTCTGGCTCTATCCGACATCGATGATTGTCCTCTTTCTCGACTGTTACACAGGGAGTTTGGTGGCAAAACATGACAAGTGGTCACTGTGTCCTTGTAAAAGGAGAAATATCTTTTACTCTTCACTAAAATTCGGAAGTTATGTGTTCACTGTATCAAGGAAGGGCCCATTGTTCAAAAGAAAAATCTAACACCCTTATTGTAACGTTACAGAGCATACATGTTAGTGCATAAAAATTGGTAAAAAAAAGCACCCTTATTGTAGCGTTACAAAGCATACGTTACAAGTAGGTTGCATAAAAAATGGTAAAAAAAAACAAAACAAAAACAACCGTAACCGATAACCTTACCCTGAAAATTTTATCAGGGCTTTGTGTACAGCTTGTTTCAAGAAGTCCCACGGTCACGCCCCCTCCCCGCCCCTGTTGCTACCCAAATCTCACTGTACGTTGTAGCGATGTATGACAGTGCAGTGCAAACGTACGTCACAGGATTATGTTACGATTTCTGCTGCCTGGCATGACAAATGTAGCGGACGGTGACAACTCAGTGGAAATGCCTTGATACCTACGTACATGGATACTACACTGACAAGATACATATAACAGGGCCAGTTGGAACAATAATATGTGAGTTCATATTTGTCTGAACTTAGTGGAAGATCGTCTTACCATTCTGACTTATCTTATAATTTATATAGCGTTGTAAGTGTGGCGATTTGTGCTCTGTGGGGGAGGGTTCTATTTCGAACGCAGTTTGCCCTCCCCAAAAACTTTTCGTCAGTGTAACGAAATCCATTCACTTTACCTCAGCCCAAAGCTCTTCTTCTGTTGAACTTTGATTTGGAATCATAAATTGATGGATCAAACTATCAAGGTACAACAATACACAATATACACGATTTATTTGTTCGTTATTGCGAGGTATGTACATTCAAGGATGATGTCGTGTGATCGGCAGCTAACGTTGGAATTTCCAAGTGACATTTGTCCTTCACATACAAACAAAAGGGCACAGCTTAGTTTTGTATGAACTTCAGGTAAGTGATAATGACGTGAGCCCGTGTCTAGCGCCACAGCTGTGTAAGTCTGAGTCACAAAAACCCTGCGTGCCATACTACATGTACTTGTCTTGCCGCATGGTTGTGCTACGGTGCTCTGAAGTGTTTTTCAGGGCCGAGCTAGTGTATTATCGACGATGTAGTATAATCGACGTTGCGTACGTTTATTGTGTTGGGCTTTGTTGTCTCCATTTTCTGACATGAGACGCCTGGCACCGCGCGGCTGGTTGTACCGCGGGAGCAGTTCAATTGTACGTCCGCACGCCACGGCGGCCAGTGTCAAAATGAGCGGTTCGCCGTCTGTGCGAAGGCACACCCTATATATACCTTGAGTGGGTTTACCCCGTCCAGCTCAACTGGCCGCCCGGTGTGATTTTTGCGGCATGTAGGCGTCTTGTAAGGTAGGAGTTGACTAGCTCCATCACGTGGCTATCATTTGGTTATTAAAGAAAGGTGTTCTCTTTTTGCCTCTTGAGGATTTTTTGTCTCTCTTTGTCAGTAACGCATCTAACGTAGATTAGGATATAGTGACCACTGAGTTCATTCTCCACAAGGCAGGGTCAGTCAGTTGTAAATCTTCTTTTGACGGAGGGTCCGATGTTAATATCTGTGTTCAGTAGTTTAATGTGCGTGCCGCATAAAGACCAATAAGTCGGTGACTCGGATCGCCTCCACCACTTTCCAACATATCTGTCCGGCCCGGCTTTCAGCTGCTATTCGGAGCTGGCCGAGCTCGCACTTTGGTCGCCCAGCTCTGCTGGAGGAATTCAGGCGAGCCTTCAACGCCAGATCGCCGCGCGCCGGAGAAAGTCAGTCTGTCTACACGGCAAATGTCCAGCGCCTGATCAGGCCTACAGTGACACTTTCCTCTCGACCGCTTCCTCTCTGGCCTAGACCCTGACCTCAGAGTTATGGAAGTTGGCTCCAACGACATCGTTCCCGCTGACCGTTAGGCTTCTATTCCGCAGACGTCCAACCTCCCCTGCCAGGCCACGTCTCGGCGAGGGTCTCGGCTCCGATCCCAGAAGGTTGACACCAGACCCGACGCCAGATCTGACGGCCACCGTTGCCTCCCTGGCGTCCAGGCAGCAACAAGCAGCCAGCCCACCCCAAAAAAACTCCCCATGACCGTCAGGAACGTAGCCATCCATACCATGGTCGTTCCTTCGGCCTATTCCCGCTCTTGAAAATACAGCCAACGCCGGGCCCTGCCATGTCCTCACCGCTACGTGCCATCAGGCATCGGCACCCTTCTCTGCCAGGAGCGCGAAGGCTCCCGTTGCGTCGTGGCTTAAGGCACGGTCACATTTCCAAGCCGGGGCCCGGCCGGGCTGTTTGCGTGAACGAAAAATGAACAATTTTTATTACGAATATACACAAATGGTGCTCATGGTTAGTTTTCTACAACTTTTTGTGTGTTTTGCTGTCTTATATTATAATTTTCGTTCCATACGACTGCCCGGCCGGGCCCCGGGTTGGGAAATGTGACCGCGCCATTAGGCCACACGTATCCAGAACCATGCTTGGGACAAATTTTGTTCTTGGATGTCCAGAATCGTGCCTGATCTTAACACTAACTCATTCAGGCATAGAACTAGATAGGTACTGTTCTGGATGCGATATCCGTTCTTCAGTCACAGATGCTCAGGGTGCGGAAGCACCAGGCGTTCCACAAGTTGGGTTCCCATCCACACGTGTGGATTCCAGCGTTGCCACAGCCAGGTCTAGGAGTGATAAACAAGTAGAACAGAACAAAAAGTTAGCACGCACTCATTAAAAAAGACGTTGTGCCATTGTCAAGAGGCGTCAATATACAATACTAGAAAGGCTGAAATTTACTCAGGAGCAAATGCAGCATATTTCAGTCCATATTCCTCGCCATTCCAAAATGGACTGTTCCATACCAACCTTTACCATCTAGTATCAAGTGTTCCAATACCCCAAAGCTCCTAACAACCGTTCTTGAAACTCCCTTACAGTGTTTATCGGTAATCTTAAACATCCATGTTGTTCTTTTCAATAACAGATATTCTCAAACCCCCATGTAGAGATTTTTAGTAACAGTGTTCTACTAATCCCCATTAAGTTTTTTTTCTTTCTTTTTTTAGTGCGTGAATGATGTGCCAAGGGTATGTGTCCAAGGTATCCCCATACCGAGTTTCAAGTCATCTGAGTTTCATACCAGGCGCCTCCAGAGGAAAAAAAATGTACATTATGTCTTAAAATGACTAAAAAAAGAACGAAATGACAGGAAAAGGAGATGAAGAAGAAGAAGAAACACGAGAGAAAACAATGTAGTATGGACTGAAATATAATTAGCAGAGACGGTGAATGAAATACCGGTAACCAGGGGCGCTTTTTAAACGGCACACTGTAATGTGAACCGCATGCTGTGTGTGCGTACGTCATGTATGTCAAATATAATCATTTGCGATAGGCCACCGAGTTTTTGTTGAGCTCGCTGTTGCTTTATCTATACACTGAGGTAACTGAATGCATGTACACTGTGCACCTAGTATAATGAACCATACACGTAACACACTTGGTCAGCTCAAGGAGGTTACTATAACCTCCTTGCAACTGATCCGCTGAAGTAGACAATAAGACGTACACTGGGTACTCGACCCGTTTCAGGTACTTCCGAATAGTCGTTCTAGTTACAGAGATAGCGCAAAGGCCAAAGAGAGTAGAGAGTAGAAGAGGTTTCACAGTTACTCGAACGCGTTCGTGAACCCGCCACTTAAAAGATGGCAGGCTAATTATTCTTGTTCCTAACCAAGTCAAAGCATTCGGAAGTCGCTTTCGGCTCTCGGCAATCTTCGGGTGAATTCGGTATCCGTTTGGATCGGTTTTCTTTTTTGAATCCTCTTCAGTTTGTGAACCTAGTTCATTCAGTGGACGGAGTTCACGATGTTATGTGATGGCAGCGAACAAACTGAGTACGCAGTGTTTGTTGCAAAATACTGTGTGATTAGGCGGACCGATCGTTGACGAAACAATATCGATTTCAACAGAAACTCGGTGACCTCCCGCCTATGATATACATGTAATACCAACTTTTGTGTTTGCATTGGAAAACGGGAGGTGCCGTCCGACAGCCACCCGCATGCGCAGTGCTCCAGCCCGTCCTGCCAGGCCTCGTACAGCTGGTCGTAGGTGGCGAGGGTTGCATTCTGCTGTTCGCATGCGTGTTTTGCTTCGACCAAGTCGTACTTGTAGTGTCCTACCGGTGAGATCACGGAGAAGATTCGTCCTGAAAAAATGATAGATTTCGTCCAAACAGGTCAGTAGGATATTTGGCTGCAACTCTCATCTTCAAAAGCGAAATTTCGATTCTACGATTCATGATTTCAATGCCACGAGCATTAGTGAAGCAATATAAGGCATTTACAGACACATTTGTAGTATTTACAAGCTCAAGGTCATGTAGAATGTTACCTTTGCATGTGATGTAGACTTTACATGCATATCAAACGTATATGTAAATACCTCAAGCGACATGAAAACAAGAGACAATTCATGTTAATTGCAGACAGGTCACATGTAAAGACACCGTGCAATCACAGAGGTTCCTTGGCGCAGAGAACCAAAACGACCCCAACAACAGTCGGTAGCCAGTAGAAGTCAACATTTTAAGACAAAGAACGCTGTAAGGCCTTGCCGAGTCTCGGTGTAACCTGGCAGGAGCCAAAGTTTTGAGACAAAGAACTCTGTAATGCCTTATCCAGTTTCGATGTAACCTGGCAGGAGTCAAAGTTTTAAAACAAAGAACTCTGTAAGGCCTTACCCAGTTTCGATGTAACCTGGCAGGAGTCAAAGTTTTGAGACAAAGAACTCTGAAAGGCCTTACCCAGTTTCGGTGTAACCTGGCAGGAGTCAAAGTTTTGAGACAAAGAACTCTGTAAGGCCTTACCCAGTTTTAATGTAACCTGGCAGGAGTCAAAGTTTTGAGACAAAGAACTCTGAAAGGCCTTACCCAGTTTTGATGTAACCTGGCAGAAGTCAAAGTTTTGAGACAATGAACTTTGTAAGGCCTTACCCAGTCTCAGTGTAACCTGGCAGGAGTCAAAGTTTTGAGACCAAGAACTCTGTAAGGCCTTACCCAGTTTCGGTGTAACCTGGCACAGGTCGTTTATCACGTCACCGAGGTTCGCCTCCCTCTCTAAAAGTAACAAAAGAGAGGCAAACGCTGATGTGCTATATGACGTTGGCATTCATATGGCTATGACATACGTATGATCATATAAACAGGTAGACTGAATCTATAAAGATGTCATAACAACCTCATTTCTTCCAATGTATTACTAAATAAATTAACACCTATTGCAGAAAAAAATTCACAACATCACTAAAGTTTTTTTTGTCGCGGTCGGGCCGATACCTCGGGCAATACGTAATACACCGTGTTGTATTCTATATTTATATCATACCCGGGCGGCGATACAGTGTTCCCGACCCGGCAAAAGGTTGCGAATCAGTCGGGGAGGGAGTAGACAGCCTGCGACTAGAGGTTGGGATGGTCGGGAGAGGTTGGGAGTAGGTCTGGGTAGTCTGTTCCCGACCTAGATGTAAAATACATTGTATTTATATCATTGCTGTATTATTCTCCGTTACCATTATTTATCTATTACCTTTCGTCCTTATCAGTTGTATTAGTTATATTTTAGGCTTTCACTTTATTTCCTTGTTCGTTGCCATTGTACATGTTATGAGAAGACGACCCGGTAGAAAAGAATACTAGGTTTATATCGTCTGCTTCTTACGGATTTCTTTTTCTTTTCTTTATTTGAAATCCGCAAAGTCAAATATATAAATTTATATCTTACCCGGGCGGCGATACAGTGTTCCCGACCCGGTCGTATTTTATGGTACGACCGGGCTTCCATAGAACGATTCGGACGCGTTTCGCCCTAACCGCATGCGCCGCTTTCGAAAATTCGAATACAGGATTCGGACTTTGGAACTAATATTGTTGCATTTTGTTGGTTTAAGGACACCAGATTTTCGCTATTTAGGCATTGAAAGTCGTGTTTTCTTGTGTGGGTATGACATAAATAGAATACAACACGGTGTATTCCGAATTGCCCGTGGTATCGGCCCGACCGCGAGTCGGATCACCCTCCACCCTTCGGGCGATCCGACTCGCGGTCGGGCCGATACCTCGGGCAATACGGAATACACCGTGTTGTATTCTATATATATACAAGCATGTACATATGTACACACACACACATATAGATAGATGGATGGATAGATAGATAGATAGATAGACAGATACATACATACATACATACATACATAGATATAGATATTAGATAGATAGATAGATTAACAGATACATAGATAGATAGATAGATAGATAGATAGATGGATAGATAGATATAAGAAAGATAGATAGATAGACATATACATACATAGATAAATATAGATATTAGATAGATAGATAGATAGATAGATTAACAGATACATAGATAGATAGATAGATAGATAGATATAAGAAAGATAGATAGATAGACAGATGCATACATACATACATACATACATAGATATAGATACTAGATAGATAGATGGATAGATAGATAGTTATATAGATTGATAAATATTAGATAGATAGATAGATAGATAGATATATCATATATAGATAGATAGATATTAGTTATGTACATACTTATTAGATAGATAGATATCATATATAGGTCTTACCTTCATAACGTTGTTTGTGTCCGTAGCCCTTCTTCTTCTCGATGCCGATCAGTCGGCCCAGCAGGTTTTTCCCGCTCTCCTTGTCTCCCAGCAAAGTCCTCAGCATCTCGACCTCGTTTGCGAAGGCTTCACCCACATCATTCCAAGGTTGCGAATCAGTCTGGGAGGGAGTCGACAGCCTGCGACTGAAGGTTGGGATGGTCGGGAGTGGTTGGGAGTAGGTCTGGTTAGTCTGTTCCCGACCTAGATGTAAAATACGTTGTATTTATATCATTGCTGTATCATTTTCCGTTACCATTATTAATCCATTACCTTTCGGCCTTATCAGTTGTATTAGTTATATTTTAGGCTTTCACTTTATTTCCTTGTTCGTTGCCATTGTACATGTTATGAGAAGACGACCCGGTAGAAAAGAATACTAGGTTTATGTCGTCTGCTCCTTACGGATTTCTTGTTCTTTTCTTTCTTTGAAATCCGTGAAGTCAAATAAATAAATCTATATCATACCCGGGCGGTGATACAGTGTCCCCGACCCGGTCGTATACGTACTTTATGGTACGACCGGGCTTATGACAGGGCTGCCATAGAACGATATAAAGCGTTTCGCCCTAACCGCGTGCGCCGCTTTCGATAATTCGAATTCAGGATTCGGACTTTGGAACTGATGTTGTTGCATTTTTACTCCGTGAAGGAGGCATACCTCCTGCAGGAGTATTCGGGTCAGCCGGTTTTTCGTGTTCGCAGCTAAAACTCACGGTTCCCCTTGTTCAATCGGCATGTAATTTTATACGTCGTCTGCAGGCATGCCAGTGATGATGCACGTATATCAATATTTACCGTAGGTGTTTTCGCGGTCAAGATAATATTTAAAAAGCACCCCTACATTTAGGGGCAAATGGGACCGCCCGCGAAAAACCCGTTGTTTTGAATAGCGGGGGGGTCGAGCATGCTTAATGCAGATGCGCGGGGCGGTTTTTAATGCAGACCAGATGCGGACCGTAATGGTTTATGGATGGCCGGAATTGTGAAATGTGTTCGCACGTAAAAGTCATGTTTGTGTACGTTGTATTTCTATGAATTTTGGCATGTGGTGTGCCGTTATGTCCGTGTTGATGCACGTGTCTTTGTTTTCACCGTAGCGGTTTTTATATCGAGGTAAATTTGATATTTCAAAATCACCCCTATTTTTATAATCCTGTGGAATAGGCCGTAGGTTACTAGTAAGTAGATATGTGGTAGGCGAGGTTCTCTAAGCAGATATTAGGTGGTTGTTGTGTATATTCGTTTGTGAGTATCTGTTGGGATTGTGACTTATGGTTTGCACCTAAGGTCAGGTCTATTGTCTGGCAAGATGTTAAGATCATAGTTGTTCGGTAGAGCTCACACACTGTACTATTTATAGCTTATAATATAGCGACCTGAAATTGGTCGGAGCGCGGAGAATGCGCCAAGATATGTGTTGTTTCCGTGTGCAACTGTGCTAACGTTGCTGTGGTGATCATGTTGTTTTGTTAAGCAGTTGACTTGAGCGGCAAGTGTTAAAATTGTTGACGTGGTTTTAGACTGACCGCCAGTTGCGCAGTTGACTTTGTGTACGTGTCTTTGTTTTTACCGTAGCGGTTATGTGGGACGGTGTTTTCCGTGTGCAACTGTGCTAACCGTTGCTGTTGTAATCATGTTGTTTTGTTAAGCAGTTAACGTTGACTTGAGCGGTACCCGTTTTTTCCGTGTTCGCAGCTAAAACCCACGGTCCCTTTTGTTCAATCGGCATGCAATTTTATACGTCGTCTGCAGGCATGCCAGTGCCAATACCACCTCTCAATCTGCAAATTATAAAATTTCACGGAGAATTGTCGCCTATGGCGTCTTGTTTTGGTTTAGGGACACCAAATTTTCGCTCATTTGGCATTAAAATTCGTGTTTTCTTGGCTGGGTGTGACATAAATAAAACACAACACGGTGTATTCCGTATTGCCCGTGGTATTGGCCCGACCGCGAGTCGGATCACCCTCCGGCCTTCGGGCGATCCGACTCGCGGTCGGGCCGATACCTCGGGCAATACGGAAAACACCGTGCTGTATTCAATATATATACAAGCATGTATATATGTACACACACACATATAGATAGATAGATAAATAGATAGATAGATAGATAGATAGATAGACAGATACATACATAGATAGATAGATATAGATACTAGATAGATATTAGATAGACAGATGCATGCATACATAGATAGATACAGATACTAGATAGATAGATACATAGATACATAGATACAAAGAGATAGATAAATATTAGATAGATAGATAGATAGATAGATAGATAGATAGATAGATAGATAGATAGAGATATTCATATAGATAGATAGATATTAGTTAGGTACATACTTATTAGATAGATAGATATCACATATAGGTCTTACCTTCATGACGTTGTTTGTGTCCGTAGCCCTTCTTCTTCTCCATGCCGATCAGTCGGCCCAGCAGGTTTTTCCCGCTCTCCTTGTCTCCCAGCAAGGTCCTCAGCATCTCGACCTCGTTTGCGAAGGCTTCACCCACATCATTCCAAGGTTGCGAATCAGTCGGGGAGGGAGTCGACAGCCTGCGATTAGAGGTTGGGATGGTCGGGAGTGGTTGGGAGTAGGTCTGGTTAGTCTGTTTCCGACCTAGATGTAAAATACATTGTATTTATATCATTGATGTATTATTCTCTACATTTATATCACACCCTAGCGGCGATACAGTGTTCCCGACCCGGTACGTCGTACTTTACAGTACGACCGGGCTTACGACCGGGCTTTCATAGAACGATTCGAACGCGTTCGCCCTAACTGCGTGCGCCGCTTTCGAAAATTCGAATACAGGATTCGGACTTTGGAACTGATGTTGTTGCATTTTTTGGTTTAGGGACACCAAATTTTCGCTCATTTGGCATTAAAATTCGTGTTTTCTTGGCTGGGTGTGACATAAATAAAACACAACACGGTGTATTCCATATTGCCCGTGGTATTGGCCCGACCGCGGGTCGGATCACCCTCCACCCTTCGGGCGATCCGACTCGCGGTCGGGCCGATACCTCGGGCAATACGGAAAACACCGTGCTGTATTCAATATATATACAAGCATGTATATATGTACACACACACATATAGATAGATAGATAAATAGATAGATAGATAGATAGATAGATAGACAGATACATACATAGATAGATAGATATAGATACTAGATAGATATTAGATAGACAGATGCATGCATACATAGATAGATACAGATACTAGATAGATAGATACATAGATACATAGATACAAAGAGATAGATAAATATTAGATAGATAGATAGATAGATAGATAGATAGATAGATAGATAGATAGAGATATTCATATAGATAGATAGATATTAGTTAGGTACATACTTATTAGATAGATAGATATCACATATAGGTCTTACCTTCATGACGTTGTTTGTGTCCGTAGCCCTTCTTCTTCTCCATGCCGATCAGTCGGTCCAGCAGGTTTTTCCCGCTCTCCTTGTCTCCCAGCAAGGTCCTCAGCATCTCGACCTCGTTTGCGAAGGCTTCACCCACATCATTCCAAGGTTGCGAATCAGTCGGGGAGGGAGTCGACAGCCTGCGATTAGAGGTTGGGATGGTCGGGAGTGGTTGGGAGTAGGTCTGGTTAGTCTGTTTCCGACCTAGATGTAAAATACATCGTATTTATATCATTGATGTATTATTCTCTACATTTATATCACACCCTAGCGGCGATACAGTGTTCCCGACCCGGTACGTCGTACTTTACAGTACGACCGGGCTTACGACCGGGCTTTCATAGAACGATTCGAACGCGTTCGCCCTAACTGCGTGCGCCGCTTTCGAAAATTCGAATACAGGATTCGGACTTTGGAACTGATGTTGTTGCATTTTTTGGTTTAGGGACACCAAATTTTCGCTCATTTGGCATTGAAAGTCGTGTTTTCTTGGCTGGGTGTGACATAAAAAAACACAACACGGTGTATTCCATATTGCCCGTGGTATTGGCCCGACCGCGGGTCGGATCACCCTCCACCCTTCGGGCGATCCGACTCGCGGTCGGGCCGATACCTCGGGCAATAAGGAATACACCGTGCTGTATTCTATATATATACAAGCATGTATATGTACACACACATATAGATAGATAGATAAATAGATAGATAGATAGATAGATAGATAGATAGATAGACAGATACATACATAGATAGATATAGAGACTAGATAGATAGATAGATAGATAGATAGATAGATAGATACACAGATGCATGCATACATAGATAGATATAGATACTAGATACATAGATACATAGATACATAGATACAAAGAGATAGATAGATAAATATTAGATAGATAGATAGATAGATAGATAGAGATATTCATATAGATAGATAGATATTAGTTATGTACATACTTATTAGATAGATAGATATCATATATAGGTCTTACCTTCATGACGTTGTTTGTGTCCGTAGCCCTTCTTCTTCTCCATGCCGATCAGTCGGCCCAGCAGGTTTTTCCCGCTCTCCTTGTCTCCCAGCAAAGTCCTCAGCATCTCGACCTCGTTCGCGAAGGCTTCACCCACATCATTCCAAGGTTGCGAATCAGTCTGGGAGGGAGTCGACAGCCTGCGACTGGAGGTTGGGATGGTCGGGAGTGGTTGGGAGTAGGTCTGGTTAGTCTGTTCCCGACCTAGATGTAAAATACGTTGTATTTATATCATTGCTGTATCTTTTTCCGTTACCATTATTAATCCATTACCTTTCGGCCTTATCAGTTGTATTAGTTATATTTTAGGCTTTCACTTTATTTCCTTGTTCGTTGCCATTGTACATGTTATGAGAAGACGACCCGGTAGAAAAGAATACTAGGTTTATGTCGTCTGCTCCTTACGGATTTCTTGTTCTTTTCTTTCTTTGAAATCCGTGAAGTCAAATAAATAAATCTATATCATACCCGGGCGGTGATACAGTGTCCCCGACCCGGTCGTA
This sequence comes from Branchiostoma floridae x Branchiostoma japonicum, assembly GCA_013266295.2. Classification (NCBI taxonomy): domain Eukaryota; kingdom Metazoa; phylum Chordata; class Leptocardii; order Amphioxiformes; family Branchiostomatidae; genus Branchiostoma; species Branchiostoma floridae x Branchiostoma japonicum. Next base: position 14,702,722 of record CM023836.1, read on the forward strand.
CTTTATGGTACGACCGGGCTTATGACAGGGCTGCCATAGAACAATATAAAGCGTTTCGCCCTAACCGCGTGCGCCGCTTTCGATAATTCGAATTCAGGATTCGGACTTTGGAACTGATGTTGTTGCATTTTTTTGGTTTAGGGACACCAAATTTTCGCTCATTTGGCATTAAAATTCGTGTTTTCTTGGCTGGGTGTGACATAAATAAAACACAACACGGTGTATTCCGTATTGCCCGTGGTATTGGCCCGACCGCGAGTCGGATCACCCTCCGGCCTTCGGGCGATCCGACTCGCGGTCGGGCCGATACCTCGGGCAATACGGAAAGCACCGTGCTGTATTCAATATATATACAAGCATGTATATATGTACACACACACATATAGATAGATAGATAAATAGATAGATAGATAGACAGATACATACATAGATAGATAGATATAGATACTAGATAGATATTAGATAGACAGATGCATGCATACATAGATAGATATAAATACTAGATAGATAGATACATAGATACATAGATACAAAGAGATAGATAAATATTAGATAGATAGATAGATAGATAGATAGATAGATAGATAGATAGATAGATAGATAGATAGATAGATAGATAGATAGAGATATTCATATAGATAGATAGATATTAGTTAGGTACATACTTATTAGATAGATAGATATCACATATAGGTCTTACCTTCATGACGTTGTTCGTGTCCGTAGCCCTTCTTCTTCTCCATGCCGATCAGTCGGCCCAGCAGGTTTTTCCCGCTCTCCTTGTCTCCCAGCAAGGTCCTCAGCATCTCGACCTCGTTTGCGAAAGCTTCACCCACATCATTCCAAGGTTGCGAATCAGTCGGGGAGGGAGTCGACAGCCTGCGATTAGAGGTTGGGATGGTCGGGAGTGGTTGGGAGTAGGTCTGGTTAGTCTGTTCCCGACCTAGATGTAAAATACATTGTATTTATATCATTGCTGTATTATTCTCTACATTTATATCACACCCTAGCGGCGATACAGTGTTCCCGACCCGGTACGTCGTACTTTACAGTACGACCGGGCTTACGACCGGGCTTTCATAGAACGATTCGAACGCGTTCGCCCTAACTGCGTGCGCCGCTTTCGAAAATTCGAATACAGGATTCGGACTTTGGAACTGATGTTGTTGCATTTTTTGGTTTAGGGACACCAGATTTTCGCTCATTTGGCATTGAAAGTCGTGTTTTCTTGGCTGGGTGTGACATAAAAAACACAACACGGTGTATTCCGTATTGCCCGTGGTATTGGCTGGTAGGTCTGGTTAGTCTGTTCCCGACCTAGATGTAAAATACGTCGTATTTATATCATTGCTGTATCATTTTCCGTTACTATTATTAATCCATTACCTTTCGTCCTTATCAGTTGTATTAGTTATATTTTAGGCTTTCACTTTATTTCCTTGTTCGTTGCCATTGTACATGTTATGAGAAGACGACCCGGTAGAAAAGAATACTAGGTTTATGTCGTCTGCTCCTTACGGATTTCTTGTTCTTTTCTTTCTTTGAAATCCGTGAAGTCAAATAAATAAATCTATATCATACCCGGGCGGTGATACAGTGTCCCCGACCCGGTCGTACTTTATGGTACGACCGGGCTTATGACAGGGCTGCCATAGAACGATATAAAGCGTTTCGCCCTAACCGCGTGCGCCGCTTTCGATAATTCGAATTCAGGATTCGGACTTTGGAACTGATGTTGTTGCATTTTTTTGGTTTAGGGACACCAAATTTTCGCTCATTTGGCATTAAAAGTTGTGTTTTCTTGGCTGGGTGTGACATAAATAAAACACAACACGGTGTATTCCGTATTGCCCGTGGTATTGGCCCGACCGCGAGTCGGATCACCCTCGTGCCTTCGGGCGATTCGACTCGCGGTCGGGCCGATACCTCGGGCAATAAGGAATACACCGTGCTGTATTCTATATATATACAAGCATGTATATGTACACACACACATATAGATAGATAGATAGATAGATAGATAGATAGATAGATAGATAGATAGATAGATACATAATTATTACATAGATATAGATACTAGATAGATAGATAGATAGACAGATGCATGCATACATAGATAGATATAGATACTAGAAAGATACATAGATACATAGATACAAAGAGATAGATAGATAAATATTAGATATTAGATAGATAGGTAGATAGATAGATAGATAGATAGATAGATAGATAGATAGATAGATAGATATATTAATATAGATAGATAGATATTAGTTATGTACATACTTATTAGATAGATAGATAGATGTCACATATAGGTCTTACCTTCATGACGTTGTTTGTGTCCGTAGCCCTTCTTCTTCTCCATGCCGATCAGTCGGCCCAGCAGGTTTTTCCCGCTCTCCTTGTCTCCCAGCAAGGTCTTCAGCATCTCGACCTCGTTGGCGGAGGCTTCACCCGCATCATCACCAGGGGGAGGGGGGAGGGGTTCCTCTTTACTGCTGTACCCATGGGACTCGCTCCCATAGGGCCCGTCCATCTCATCCCCAGAACTTCTAGGTGCCAGGAGGCTCAGCATGAGCCAAAGGCTTGCAGTGAAGAATAGCATCTTCCCACTTTACGACAACTAGCCTGTAGAATAAGACACACACACACAAAAAACATGTCATCAAATCTGGCGTCGGTCTGGTGTCAACCTTCTAGGAGTGAGACTATCGCCGAGACGTGGTCTGGCAGGGGAGTTTGGACGTTTTCGGCTGCGGCATGGCGGGCTTATAGACCCCTGGCGGTTAACAGGCACAACGTCATCAGGGCCGAACTTCATAACTTTGTTTCGAAGGTCAGGGTCAAGGCACCAAATTGGGTACTTGAATTAGAAATAAGTTTGGTAGTTTTATTTAAGTGGTCACTAAGAGAGCCAGGAAAGACATTCATGTAGGATCCTAGTGTATCGAAGATTGCGAGGTGACCTGACAAATACAAAAGGATACATCAGTGGAAAAAATTAACTTATCTTAATTTAAAACGGATAAAAGAACCGGTCTAAGTATAGGGGTCGTCCTGTTGTTCTTGCAGGCAATCGATTTCAAGCGCGATCACAAGTTGGGTGGAGCGGCCGGGCGCGGGATCAAAAGGCGCTGGCGTCGGCAAGGTCGTGAGGGTTTGTGCGACCGTCGGTTATGTGGTCTCAACGCTGTTGTAGTCGTCTGGTAGAATAGGTGTAAGCAGCACGGCTTTGCTAGGTGACGGAGAAGGAGGTCTGACAGGGGAGGTTGGACGTCTGCGGCTGCGGCATGGCGGGATAGAAGCCTAGCGGTCAGCGGGAACGATGTCGTTGGGGCCAACTTTTAAAACTCTGAGGTCAGGGTCTAGGCCAAAGAGGAGAAAGTGTCACTGTAGGCCTGATCGGGCGCTGGACATTTGCCGTGTAGACGGACTGACTTTCTCCGGACCAATGGGCGAGCTCGGCCAGATCCGAATAGCAGCTGAAAGCCGGGCCGAACAGATATGTTGGAAAGTGGTGGAGGCGATCCTCGTCACCGACTTGTTGGTCTTTATGCAGCCTGCACATTAAACTGCTGAACACAGATATTAACATCGGACCCTCCGTCAAAAGAAGATTTACAACTGACTGACTCTGCCTCGTGGAGAATGAACTCAGTGGTCACTATATCATAAATCTGCGTCAAATGCGTTACTGACAAAGAGAGACAAAAAATCCTCAAGAGGCAAAAAGAGAACACTTTTCTTTAATAACCGAAGGATAGCCACGTGATGGAGCTAGTCAACTCCTGCCTTACAAGACTCCTACAGGACGCAAAAATCCCTCCGGGCGGCCAGTTAAGCTGGACGGGGTAAAACCACTCAAGTCCCGAAGAGAGCCCGCCCTAACCACGATACTGGACATCAGGATACCTTTTGGAAGGCATCCAGTGAATTATCATGTTCTGTGCAGCACACGAGGAGCAGGGATGACAGTTAATCGAAGAGCGGCTCAAACTGGAAACCCAAATTCCTACATGGCCACAGAGTCTAAGGGCGCCGCCCGGCTAATGCCTCAGCTATGCCTAGTAGTCATAAGTACAATGTATTAAGAGTTACCGTAATGCCTGCGTCAAATTGTTGACGAGCTTCGGCCGTATTTGTTGATCGCCGAAAGGTCGCCCTATTTTAGATCGACCGAGGATCGCGCGTATTTTTTGCTTAAAAACCGTCCCCTTCACATGGAGCGAGGCTCGGGCGATCGCTTGGGAATGCATCTATGACCTCAAAAATCGGGCGACTAGTCGCTGATGTTAAGAACACGTTTTACGTGTCAGCGAGCTTCGGCCGACTCCTAAAAATATCCGGCGATCCCTAAAATTCGCGCGATGCTCGACGAAACATCGGGCGACTACTGCCGTAAATGTCGTTTAGAGCTCGCCGACTCGTCGGCCGATTGATTTTCGCACAATGTGACGGCTCCTTAAGGTCACATTGCAACGTCCCCTCTGATTGTTAACGTTATGTGTACAAGAAAGGATAAGAATTGATAAAATCGTGCTTTTTGCACCTTTGGTAAATTAACCTTCGTAATAGACAAAGGCCCTTTCGAAATATGAAAAGGTTATAACTATGTAAGGCCAAACGACTAGATTTTGTAATCAACCTATTGAACACACATGAAATCCTTTATCCTTGTTCTATTAGAAGGTGTGCGGCCTTATACCAAAAGATGGTATAACAAGCTAGCTTTTAAATCTGTTCATTCTGGAATTACGTTGACTTGTTTGATAGGGTGCCCACAGGAAAATCATGGAAGAGAGATGTTAGTACTTACAAGTTTAAGTTTATATTGCATTGCTCTGTCTTGCCCCTGTGTACTTAGTTGACACGGAACGGCTAATAAACGTGTGTTTGCCGGAAGATTAATACTTCAGAGAGAAGTATACAGGCAAAGTTTTAAGAAAAATATATCTTATCAGCTTTGTGCATGTACACGTGTATTAAAGAAATGCAGAGGTAAACCATGGAGTTTTAACTCCATGGGTAAACATTTGACTATAGTTTTCTAACCGGTAAAATCGGTGGGCATGGGTGCATAAAATCGAGTCAGTGTGGCCTAACAGACAATTTCATTGCAAAGTTAAAACTTTCTTGATAATAATAAATCAGATCTGAATATGGAAATGATTTGTTGTACGTTCTGGATGAATTGCCTAGAAATCGCACGAACATCGATAGATCATCGACCGAAACTAGAACGGCGTGTGCCCGTGTGTCGAGCGAGTTTCGGCCGACTCTTATTTAGTTAAACAGGTCGTCATTTTGGTAACCAGAAGGTAGTGTAAATTTGTGGCTCTTGTGGTAGTATTTGAGTTGGGTCTATCACAAAATTCCTGTATATATTTCTGTTCTATTCTACCAGTCCGCTCCTTTACTTTTCAAAAAACGTTACGACTCCTAAAACATGAAAATTGGTCATACTATTCCCTTTTTAGGTGGATAGACTCGCCTCACTTCGTCCGCATGCCATGTCATATGGGCTTTATTATCATAGATGTATTTTCAAGCGATCGCCCGAGCCTCGCGCAATGTGACGGGGACGATTTTCAAGCCCAAAATACGCGCGATCCTCGGTCGATCTCAAAATCGGCGACCTTTCGGCGATCAACAAATACGGCCGAAGCTCGTCGAAAATGTGACGCAGGCATTAAGGAGTGTAGCGAATCTAAACCCCGCAGTTAGAAATATTTCCATAATAGTAAAACTAAAGCGTTGATTACATACACAATAAATGTTTCGCCTATACAAGAAACTTAAAGCCGGTGCGTATACGATGCATGTACATTCACATTCTAGATTTGAAAAAAAAAAAAAACTTGAAACAAAAATCTAGAGCCATGCTGAATGACTTTCAATAGAATTTTTATAAATTAAAACCAAAATGTAATATGCAACATGGCGGTCTACCTATCTCACCTTGCAGTTAGTTAGTCAAGATGACGACTTTGTCTCTGTAGGTGGCGTATGGACAACGGTGTCTTGATCGATCTGAAGCCACGAGTGGTAGTCTCCCCGCAAACTGCCGGCGTTGTTAACGTCTGCCTGCTTTTGTAGCTTCGAAGACGTGCACTACAGGTGCATCTTATCTCACGATGTTCACAGAAGCGTAGTGCATACATCCTGTCTTTTTTTTTTCTTAACAAACTTGAAAGAAATTTGCCCTGTCATGGTTGCAAGTGCCGGATGTTTGTCACATGGCAAGCTTACGATTGTTACACGTCAATCACATAACAGTCACATGTTGTTGTGTTGCCAGGAGGAGGGAGTGAAGGTGTTTGTCCTGCTGTACAAGGAGGTAGAGCTGGCCATTAGTCTCAACAGCTTTTAAAGCAAGACCTCTCTGCTCAACCTACATCCCAATGTGAAAACACCGCTTTGGCATACAAGCCAAGAGGCTTAATTACAAGATAATGGCAAAACCACAGGTGCGTTGCACCAATTCCCCGTCTTCCTAAAAGAAAGTTATTTGCGTTACGTTGGCATGCGCACTTCTAAAATTCTATACAGAAAAACAAGCTGGTCTACGTGCTAAAAAATTTAAACGTTGTGGTAGACTTTTACCCTAAGTGCCAGGTGGTGGCGGGTCTACGTACCGATCTCCTCGGCCGGTGACGTTGAGCCTGTGCGACCGGCGCCCCCCTCCCCGCTTTGGCAAAATTTACGGCGCGTCCTCACGCTCGTCCCCAGCACCAAGAATAAGCCATAAGTTTAGATCTTAGGCTTAGAATACGCAAGGTTTTTAGATCAATTATGTCATCTCAAAATCGGGAAAACAATTTTTTTTTAATGCACAGCTGTCGTTTTTTGCTTCGCTTTGTGCTGTTCTGGAGGATAATGATCTAGCACGAACTGCAAAACCTTCACTATCCAAATCACACAGTCTCAGACCCGATATATTCCGATACCTTACTTGCTTAGACTTAGTGGCTCCCGCGTCTCGTGACACATGAGGCAGTCAAGGTAATCCAGCTTGCTCTGTCTACAGCCAGCCTCAAGGCTTCCTTTCAACTCTTATTTGCTGTTTGGAGATCCCTCTCGATTGTCTTTCGCCAGTTCATCTTTGGACGTCCCCTCCTTCTCCGTCCTTCTGGGTACCACTGTAAGACCTGGATAGCGATTCTGGCAGATAGTAGTCTGACAACATGTCCTAACAAACCGATGCGGCGTTTACATATATATGATGGAGGACACTGGCTGTTGGTTAGCTTGAAGTCTAATGTTCTTATTTGAGATGAAATTGTTCCATCTGATGCCCAGAATTTTTCTTAAACACTTGCTGTCAAAGGCATCAAGTCTCCTTTCTTGACTTAACTTCAAATTCCAGGTTTATCAGCCGTACAAAAGTGTGGACAGGGTGTTATTGTTGTAGAAACGCATCTTGGTCTTGATGGACATTTTATTGTTCGCCCATTCCTATACCACACAACACAATTTACATCTGACTGACCCTCACGTGAGACTTTCTACCTAGAATATTCTCTGTACTATTTTGTGGGTAAGGGGAAAGTCTTGTACCCGTATAGGTACAGTATACAACGGCCCATAAGTACAATGGAAACCAATTTCACTGTGAGCATATACTGTAAATTCATTTATGTTCCCGGGGGCTAAATTTCGCGTAAGAAAAGGAAATGGGATTGTGCGGTGCTTTAAGTTCCTTGTTGAAAAAATACTTTGTTTTTACTTGAGTTTATCATATGACGTTAAAATGTGTCTCGTGATGTTAAATACCATACAGAGTAGACTGGAAATTGCTATGGACAGGGATATACTGTAAATAGTGCAAAAAAGTCTTAACAGAAAGCGCATTAATAAATTTGAATCAGCACCGTCGCTTTCGTGAACAGGTGTTAGTCGGTTGAGTGATCGCCTAGCACAACATCCCTTCAGTAGATAGGAGGGTAGTCGACTAGCGGAATTATACCACTCAGACGGGGTTATACCGCCCCTTACGGGGTGACATACCCTTTCGTTGGCTGATACAAGACAGGGTCGCCACGTCACCGTCAGGGGAATGATGTAAATCACCATTTGGCTAATAGGAGAAGAAGGTTCTCCGTCCGGGTGATTTGAAGTGAATTACCAACTTCCAGCTAGTAATATCTGGACCATTGCACACCGGATCATGCCCCTACTCTTTTTCGAAAGGTGTGATGGGTTCTTTAACGTGCGTGGGGTGTGGCTCTCCCCAAACAGGGGACCTCCATTTAACGTCCTATCTGAGGGACGTCCCTAACCGAAGCTAGGTACTCATTTCCACCTGAGTGAAGTGAGGAAAGTCGTGTAAAGTGCATTTCCCAAGGGCACGAAATCGGTGAAGGCGGACAAAATTCGAACCTAGGACCTCTTGGTTCTGATTCGAACACGCTGCCGTTACGCCACACAAGTGGATTTGTACAGTCTGCAGCATGCAGTATATATGATTAAAATGAACCGGGTGACAGGCCAACACGCGCGTTCCCGCCAAAAGCCCGAGCAGGCCCATTATAGACTGGTTATCCAACTGCTGTACTACCTGAACTAAAACACATTTGCGATGTCATGACTTCGCTATGGAGCGGTCAACGTGGATACCGCGGAAATAGAACCACCACGAACATTTCAAGATTTACAGTATGACACGGGAGCATCTTTGGCACTGTAGGGAGTTTGGCATTTTCCGCCCGCGCCAAAACACTCATCCCCAGGATAGAGCGCATTACCCAGCAAGCTTTGCTCCCAGAAAATGTGTTCTCTTTCCCAGGACGCAAACACGCTAATGCTCCCCGCTGAATGCCAGCACGTCTGCAAAATGTATTGCGCCTGCATGAAACACGGATTTTTCACGGTTTTGGTCAATGTTGCATCGGAATTTAGCGCGTTGCAGACAACATTTGAAAACTACAGACGGAATGTCATCCTTACATATGTATACGCGAAAACGACATTTATATAATATCAGACGTTCTGCCGAAATACATTACGCACAGGCGCATTACGTTCTGCCGACGTGCTCCGAATGCCCCGGACGCATAGATTCACGATTTTGTCCAAAACCGCGCCTTTTCAAAACCAGGCACAGACATTGTCCGGAATAGTCAGGGCGTATCCAGAACCTTGCCTAGGACAAATCCCTCTACGTTCTTGAATACGCGGAGACTATCCTTAACCCTGCCTTATCCAAGCCTTGACTCATTCTGACATAGATAGGACGGGGGCCAAACTTTTAGGAGCCGAAACGTCCGACCACATTCGCTACAGGTACATCGTGCCTCCATGTTAAAAGCTTGGACGAAATTGAAAGAAGTCTGCTCTGCAAAAGACTGAACGGACTTGAAAGACCTGTGCCCTGTCAGTCTGTATGTGCCGTTAACAACACGTCAAGCGTGAACTTAAAAACACTGCTTTGACATATATGACAAGGAGCTTAGAAGATGTCAGTATCACAGGTGCGTGTTGCCTATATACCGTCTTCCTAAAATAAACTTATTTGCGTTAAGCTGGCATGCGCAGACGAAGTTTTAAACTGCGTACGCTTGCAATTTTTACACAGAAAAACAAGCTAGTCTACGTGCTGAAAATTTAAATGTTGTGGTAGACCTTTACCCTAAGTGCCAGGGATCGCGGGGTCTACATACCGATCTCCTCGGCCGGTGACGTTGAGCCTGTGCGCCAGGCGCCCACCTCCCCACTTTTGAAAGAGTAGACACTTTTGAAAGATCATGACATGCTCTTTGGTAGAACATATATACATCTGGGTCGTTAAGTACACCATGTGAACTGAGTTTTCCCTTGGGAACTGACAGATAACCACCAAGTACATGAATGGGCGTGACCGTGTCAGTTAGAGATCGTGACAGCCGTGGACAACGTGGCATTGACTAGTATGGCACGGCGGCCATTAGATTTGCTGTTATAGACATGACAGGGAAACTGACAGTAACGTCACCTTATTTGATGACCAGAGAGTGGGACATTTGCGCCACCTGTCTACATTTTCTGGAACTTCAATTGCAAACACGCTGTGACAATGCTGTTAGAGTCCCTGTTATGTTTGCAACAGCAAACCTTACAGTAAGCCATGCTCTAAAGTGTCAGGAGGCAGTCAGAAATGCTTGTCATGATTTTCTCAATAATACAGTCATAGCCTGGGTGCCATCCGTTTTGTAACGGCTACCCAGAAAATTTTTCGGGGTAGCAGTTACAAATCGGATGGCACCCAGGCTAATACAGTCGCTGATGAGTGTGAAGTTTCAAATTTGTTACCTGTGCACATGTGTCCTGTACATAACACTACATAGACCTACATAATTTAAGTTTCTACTAGTAACTTTATGTGGATGTGAAACATGACTGTTATAACAAACTTTACACAATTCAGGGAAAACACAGTGTGTCTTTTCCTGTTTGAATTTAAGAAGCAAACAATAAAAAAAAAATTCAAAGTTGTAAGTAAGTAAGTTCACAGCTGACTCCATACAACGGTATGTAATATTTGTAATGTATATAATATTTTGACGACATACAGCGGTATGTAACATTTAGTTACACAGGATGTACATGTACATTGTCATATTAACGAAAAATGGCATGACGCTGTCCTGGTGACACCTGTCAATCTCACTCAGGCAGGTGCGCAAAATGGTCTCCGTGGCGGTGTCTTTGGGTACGCCCTACGTGTGCACGTGTGAACAGCATATTGGTAAAAGTCTATCATATTTATCAACATTACATGTACACCGTATAAGCTAAGAAATAGCACAATAATAGAGCCATATTATCAGGAACCTACATGGTGTACAATATGTCAGAATTAAACTACATACCCAGACCGGTACAATGTACCTGTACCCATTAGTTTGGATAACATTATATATAAATGGAGGCGTCAGTTAATGTTAGACATCCAGGTGATAAGTTACGCCAAAAAACAGTTACTCAAGCAACTGGATATGACTTTGGCAACGGTCAGACGTTTTAGGTAGCATCCACTACATTTCGTCAGTGACACTAAGAGCTTCAGGAGAATTGCAGGTTTATAAGCACAAACTATTGATTGAAGACAAATATTGATTAAAGACAAATTTTGCAAAAGCTGCTTGAGTAACTGTTTTTTTGCGTATACATGGAGTTACCTGTGTTTTTATCGTAAATTGTTAGTTATCTTTAGTTTAATTTGTTTCGAATGAAGGTTTATATCATATCACTTTATGTAAAAAATAATAGTATTTGTAAGTTTTTCTGATTTTTAGGTGCTAATTTATTCCATCGTACAAAATGTTGTCCTGTCTTTTAATGTTTTATTTTGTTCAGATCTGGACCTCTACCTAAATAAATCAACAATGATGCTGGTACATGAATTAGGTACACAGCCCTTAGAAGATGTCTACCAGGAAGGCTATGACACACAATTGCTACATTTGTAGTTCTGACGTACATAGACTTGTGTTTTATAATTTATCGCTATTACAGACATGTACCATTGTGACTTTGCATCATCTCCAAGGCGACCTGATAAACAACATGCAAACATTTTTAACTCAGTCTCGTCAACTGACTTTCAATGACATCTGGATGGACCTAGCTTTTGTTTTGTGGTGTCCTAATATATCTTTAAATTGTAGTGTACTACGTAATATTGGCCTTAACTTTTGCTTTGACTGTGATTTGCTGTTTATTTACAGACTGAGTATAGACTGCGTAAATTGTACTCCATCCACAATGTGTGAACGTTAACTGAACACTCACCCATCTCAGGTCTCACTCCACCAGATGTAGCCTCCTGGTCTCACACCAGAGTCTAAGGTCAGGGAACACCTACAAATTTGACAGATTCTTGTTCTCTTTTACTATAGGTAATACGACATATGAATAATATGTACTGACTTCTGGCATGTGTGTAAGACAGTGGACTATTGTCTTGCACTTTGTCAAGATGCAATTTAAAAAAATATGAATTTCAAAATGTCAGTGACCTCACCTGTTTTACCAACATTTTCCTTTCTGCCTTGAAATCTTTGAATGTTGAGGACACGAATATTCGGATGGTTTTTCATCCTGACCTCTTAACCACAAGGTTGTTGCTCTTTTTAGCTGACTTGTCCACTGTACCTTCAACCTGTATTCAGCGGTATAACACAATGTCAATAGCACACATGCACACATGCACACAAACATAATGTGTCTATTTTAAACAGTAGATATTTCCCGACAAACTAAGACAAAACGTCCACTGCAGTAATGTAGGAACCCGCCATAATATAAGGCAAATTCTCGATCTTGACCTTTGTCGACCCAATAGTAACTTGTCTACCAAAAATCATGAACATCCATCCATTCATTCCTGCGTTTAGAAACAAAGTGTAACCAACAAAAACAAAAGGTGCAGTGCAGTACCGTAAGAACCCGTCCATTCTCAAACTTGACCATAGTCTTCCCGACAGTAACTTGCCTCCCACAGATCATGAACATCAACCAGTGGCTTTAACAGTTATATGCTACCTTCACAGTCACTCCATAATAGCCAAGCCAAAAACATAACCTTCTGACATTTTTGTCTTCGAGCTCGTTGATTTATATCTCGTATTCAGAAACCTTCTAAAGTCTGAGCAAAAGGTAGCAACAGAGAGTAAACAACTAGCTCAGTGTGAATATTTAAAATACAGGGCGGGTTTACATAATCAAATGAATATGACTTAAGCTAGACTAATTTAGAGTTGTTTATCGCACTGCACTACGGCAGATTTCCACCGAGGACGTGTTCTAGCCTACAAGAACAACTACAACGGGACAAAACGTCCTTTGCAACATCCTGACAAGACATCGACCAACTGAATTCCAATTTGAAGATACTCTGACCAGCGTATCATTGAAAGGTAAGACTGAATCAATTTTAAAGGTAATTACAAGATTATTCATTTTTCTGTAGACATTTCTGTAGGGGTGTACACATGTCTAGGTAGAAACTCTGATGCGGTAGAATTTCTACCAGAAGAGGTCCCAATTGAAGTCTCTGTCTGTTCCAATCATAGAGCTGTGTACTAGCACTTTACTGCAAGAATCGATTTAGCTATTATATAATACACGTCTACAAAACCTATAGTAAGCACTATAAAGTACCAGGTACTGTACCGGTATAAAGTTACACTAATAACTAGTGCTTATTTCTGACCTTGCTGGTTTCCCATGGGTCCCATGCAGAGACAGGACAGTGTGTGGGTACCTTACAGACTGGCAGTGGCAAACTAATAAAAGTTAGTTATGCTCCCTCGAGATGTCACTTTAGTCAGGTTTGTGTGGTATGAGTCCACTAAGGCAGGAGATGATTAACATAAAATATAACACATCTTAAATTTGCCCATGTTTTGTCTTAGAATTCTCCATAAACAAAAAGCATTTAAGTTAACACTTACTGTTAAGTTTACTATTTCTGTTGTTATTGAAGAAGTTCAGAAGAACATGTTGAAATAAAATGTCAAATTCTTCAGGCATAGGTACAGGTCCAGACGACAGACACAGTATAAGAATACAATGTATGTTAATTTTACCCGTGTTTTGTATATAATTATTAGAATGCTCCACAAACAAAAACTCTTAACTGTTAAGTTTACTTATATTTCTATTGTTATTGAAGAAGTTCAGAAGAACATGTTAAAATCAAATGCCAAATTGTTCAGGCATAGGTACAGGTCCAGACAGACACGTATACGACTACAATGTATGTTAATTTTGACCGTGTTTTGTATATAATTTTTAGAATTCTCCACAAACAAAAATTCTGAAATGTTAAGTTTACTAATATTTCTATTATTGAAGAAGTTCAGAAGAACATGTTAAAATCAAATGTCAAATTGTGCAGGCACAGGTACAGGTCCAGACAGACACCGTATAAGACTACAATGTATGTTAATTGTACCCGTGTTTTGTATAAAAATATTAGAATTCTCCACAAACAAAAACTCTGATCTGTTAAGTTTACTAAAATTTCTATTGTTATTGAAGAAGTTCAGAAGAACATGTTGAAATCAAATGCCAAATTGTTCAGAAACGGGTACAGGTCCAGACTTGTACCTAAACCCGTGTACCTGTACACTGTATATACCTGTACCTAAAATTTGTACAGGTTGCTCGATATGAATATTTAAAAGACAGGGTTCACCTAATCAGTATGAATGAAGCTAGACTAATTTAGAGTTGTTTATCGCACTGCACTGCGGCAGATTTCCACCGAGGACGTGTCCAGCTTAGCCTATAACGAGACAAAACGTCCTTCGCAACCTCCTGACAAGATATCAACCAACTGAATTCCAAGATACTCTCACTACCCTATCATCGAAAGGTACAAAATGCAAGGCTGAATTAATTACAGGTAAGATTCTTCATTTTCTGTAGACCTTTCTGTGTATGCATACATCTAAATTTTGTATGTCTGGGTATAGAGACTCCGATCCGGTAGAATCGCCGATTCTACCAGATATCCCGATTGCCGTCTCTGCCAGTATAGAGGTCCTGATCGGAGTCTCTGCTGGTACAATCTGCGATTCATATTCATTATCATAACGTACAGAATCTGATATAACATTTAGGTTTTATGGCAAGCACAGACTATTTATTCAAGTGATATTAGCTACCAGTAAATTGATTGAATGTTTAACTTTTAGGATAAGAAGAGCAATAGACCTCATCCTCTCTTCCAGTAGAATCAACCAGCGATTCTACCAGCAGAGATCAGGATCAGAGTTTCTGTTTCAATCGCCAATTCTACCATATCGGAGTCTCCTACGCGAACACAAAGTCGGCGTCACACTGTCAACGACCTTCAGCCAAATTTGGAAGCTTATGGTCCCTGAATCCCCAAATCACTAGGTAATGACGTACTAGAAGTGTATTTTCCACCCAGAAATCTAGCTTCCCAATCAATCAATCAATCAATTTATTTATTTATTAATCTTAAAAACGGTTGGGTGGTACCTTCAGTCTCTGATAGACTGATTTCCAAGGTAGCCCAACAAGACATACACATAGGATCAATCAATCAATCAAAACGGTTTATTTGTCAATAATGAACATTGTAGCTGAAGGCTGAATTGTGTTCATAGATGTACATGAAGTTTGATAAAAACGTTCACGACTACAGTGTAAAATAAAATAAAATTACAGCAGTTGAGTTGCTTATGACATTAAAGAATTACTACACGTTACAAAACAGCATTTACACGTCATAGCTGTATGTCACCCAGAAGTCTAGCTTTTGTGATATATGTACATTCTTCGATCGCTAATACTTAATGCGTAGTAATCGAGAGGCCCATGGTCATATTCCTGCCAAAAATGTCATTTTAAACTTGCGAAAAGGCTGGTGTAGATTTTCTGCTATCTGTACAATGTACATGTAATACTATATGACGCCGCTATAACTGGCATTCGGCGTAACACATCGAGAGCTTCGCAGGCACGCGGCGCGGCAGCATCGTGGGGTCGTGTGGCCTAGCGCCAGAGTTTTCGGCTCGGAACCAAGGGGTCTCGAGTTAGAACCCTGCCATGTCACCGATCTTGTGCCCTTGGGAAAGGCACTTTACACGACTTTCGTCACTTCACTTAGGTGGAAATGAGTACCTTGCTTAGGTTAGGGACGTCCCTAGGATAGGACGTTAAATGGAGGTCCAGTGTTTGGGGAGAGCCACACCCCACGCACGATAAAGAACCCACCACACCCTTCGAAAAAGAGTATGGGCATGCCCCGGTGTGCGATTGTGCAAATTCTACAGTGACTGGTCTCAAGGTTAGCCTTTAATAATAGCCCCGTGCTAGTTGGGCAGCCTTGGCTGTGTCGAATGAATAAATAAAAAAAAGTATAAAATAATTAATCTAAATCAATTCTTGGTTAATTACTCTGATTATGGCATGACTGTTTCTTGTTCTTTTTTGGACTTGTTTTAAATAGTTCATGAAAAAAATGTTGGTACGTCTACCAGTTTATTCGCCGTTTTGTACATTTTGTACTATACTTAAGCAATGAGAAAACACAAGTCATTACTATTCACATTTGGTAAACAATGTGAAGCAGCTCAAATTTAAATGAGGTTCCTATTAACTTTAATCATTATATAATATTATTACATTGTAGGCCACAGCAAGTAAATTAAAGTTGGGGACATCAGCGCCAGCATTGATTTTCACCTGATTTCGGGGAAAAGACAAGAAGTTTTGTTGTCCTCTGATGGTCACCGTGGTCAATATGCCTAAAATGGGCAAAAGCCATCAGCTGTTTCATTGAAAAATGGATGTTGTAATTATAGTTGGCACAATATAGGTAGATTATCATTAACTAAACATTTGTTGGATACGTCAGTATGGACACAAATTTCATTCTGGTTTATGCATATTAGGCAGGTCATGTTCAATTATCGGTTAATTTTGGCTTCCGGACAGTTGAGTTTATGAGTCACTCTGTCAGTGATTAATCCTGGTGTTTTGGTAGGCAGAGACTATCAGAGATCCAGCAAACTTCAAGCACAATTGCTCGCATTTGAAGGCAAGTGTTGGCAGTCTACAATATATGTTCTAATCGAGAAGTACATGATTTTATATTATACCCGGGCGGCGATACAGTGTTCCCGACTGTGTTGCATTTTACTGTACGACCGGGCGTATAAACCGGGCTTCCATAGAACGATTCGAACGTGTTTTGCTCCAAACGCGGGCGCCGCTTTAAAAAATTCGAATACAGGATTTTGACGTTGGAATTGATGTTGTTACAGTTTTTTTGTTTAGGGACACCATGATATACGCCATGATATAAATAGAATACAACACGGTGTATTCCGCATTGCCCTCGGTCTCGGCCCTCCCGCGAGTCGGGCCGACACCTAGGGCAATACGGAATACACCGTGTTGTATTCTATATGAATACACATCAACAATGTACAAGGACTATCAGGTTATGTTGTTTAATACATAAAAAAGACCTGTTGGCTTTCGTCACGTTTTTTTGCCTCAATTCTTGTTTATTTATAACAAGGTTTATGATCTCAAAATTTGAAAATGTAGGAATCTTTTTTTTTTACCTGCCCTGTTTTTTACAAACAAAACAAGAGTCCACAGGACACATTCCTACATTTTATGGTGTTTATATTATCCATCTTTTTCTTTAGCATTACTGTTAACATTGCTGTTCATATGATATCTGAAATTTTCAGCAGTCATTGTGCTCATCATGCGTTATATACATGTACAGTGTACTTTCTGGAGGTTTGAATAATATTTCAGATTTCTTGTTGTTGTTGTTGATGTTCTTGTCAGGTCCACCATGGGAAGACTGATGAGACATTTGCTGATTTTCCTTCTCATCATCCTGAACAATATAATTAATACCAGAAGCTGGCTGTTCAGTAAGAAAGATCCTGACTGCAGGAGTAGATGTCAATCACTCACATCCTGCAAATGCAATAAACTTGGCCTCAAAAACATCCCTCAGAACCTGCCAAAATCCATCTCCAACTTGGATTTGAGACATAATAAGATTGAATTTATAAGTGAGCAAGATCTTACAAGGTACAGGGACCTGGACATATTAAACGCAGCCCACAATAAAATAGTAAAAATGTATTCTGATACATTCTCAAAACTACCAAAGCTCACAACGTTGCGCCTTTACGACAATAGCATAAATAAAATTCAGGCTGGTGTATTCTCGAATCTACCAGACCTCGTACGTTTGGACCTAAATTCCAATCAAATAACTGAGGTTCAGGCTGGTGTATTCTCGAATCTACCAAACCTCGCAGGTTTGAGACTACATTCCAATCATATAACTGAGGTTCATGCTGGTGCATTCTCGAATCTACCAAAGCTCACAAGTTTGAGCCTACATTCCAATCAAATAACTGAGGTTCAGGCTGGTGTATTCTCGAATCTACCAAAGCTCAAAAGTTTGGACTTAAATTCCAATCAAATAACTGAGGTTCAGGCTGGTGTATTCTCGAATCTACCAAACCTCTTAAGTTTGTACCTATCTTTCAATCAAATAACTGAGGTTCAGGCTGGTGTATTCTTGAATCTACCAAACCTCGCACGTTTGAGCCTAGATTCCAATCAAATAACTGAGGTTCAAGCAGGTGTATTCTCGAATCTACCAAACCTCGTAAGTTTGTACCTATATTCCAATCAAATAACTGAGGTTAAGGCTGGTGTTTTCTGGAATCTACCAAAGCTCACAAGTTTGAGCCTACGTTCCAATCAAATAACTGAGGTTCAGGTTGGTGCATTCTCGAATCTACCAAAGCTCCACCGTTTGTTCCTGAACTCAAATAAGATATCTGTCCTTCCCCTGTCAGTGTACGACATGTTTGCATCTATTTCTCGTGTAAAGATTGACAAAAACCCCTGGCAGTGTGACTGTAACATCATGGTTCCCTTCTGGCAAAAAATGGATTCGCTTAGTTCATTTAAAAACCAAATAGTATGTTCCCAGCCTGCCAAGTTATCTGGAAAAAAGATTAAAGATATCAAACCTGATGACCTTTTCTGCAAAGTTCCAACCACGTCACCTGTTCCTGTTGATGGCCAATTAGAAAGTGGTAACAACTGCAATTTCACCAATGGCCAACTGGAAATAGCTAACAACACCTACATATATACTTCCACCACATCTCGCTATCACTGGTACTTCAATCAAAACGCTAGCTCAACAGGACGCATTATAGGTACCACCTTCACCACACTGTCTGTTGATACAAGTAAACCAGAGAACAACACTTGCCATGTATCTGCTCCAAGGTCCCCCCCACTAGCTGTCATTGCATCTATCTCCGGTTTAATAGCTGGCATTGTGCTGATTGGTACCATCATTCTCGTAATCTTCTGCAAGAGGTCGAGGGCCCAAAATCCCTGTTCAGGCAAAGATGCCAAAGATGTTTTCAATGATAGAAGTCTTCAAGTTAAGAAGCAGCAAGCTGCTTTACAGCCAAACAGTTGCTACAATGGAATCACTGGAAACAACACAAACACCAAGGCTGCTGTGGTAAGTAGTGGTCATGATCACCAGTCTGAAGATGTGAACCAACATAATCAGACAGGGCAGGGTCAGTCTCAGGCCATCACTGCATCCAAAACAAACCCAACTACTGTCAACGTGACAGTGATGACCAGTGATCAGGATCGCCGGTATAAAAATATGGAAATCCAGAATGATCAGACAGGGCAGGATGGTAGGAATCTAATATACACCACAGAGGCAGCTGTGTCAGAGCCAAACCCTGTGTACAAATGTAAGAGTACGGGGCAGGGAAAACCTCAAGGTGTCAATGATGAATCGTTGGTTGATAATAACATTTCTTTAATATACACCACAGAGCCAGCTGTGACAGAGCCTAACCCTGTGTACAAAATGTAAAGATGTTTGGACTGGGCAGTCAACAACTGATTTCCATATTTTTTTTGGAGGTAGCGTGCGTAGTCCAGTGGTTAGCGACTCTGTCACTGGACTAAGAGGTTGGGAGTTCAAATCCCAGCTGTTGTCGCTCACCCGACATGCATGCTACTGGAAAGGGTTACAGTCCTTAGGACGGGACGTTAAGCCACTGTTCATTGTGCTTGTCGAAAAGAGCTAGAGGAATTTACCGGGTACAATGAACGTGTACATACTGTACATAGCTGTTTGTCTTCTCTGTCACGACCCGTGGGAGATTAGCTCTTCAGTGAACTAGAACTGGATCGAGATCTCTTTCCTTTCCACTTAAGGAAAAGGGGGGGGGGGCTACTATTTAAAATGTTTGGAAGAATTAAATGTTGAAACTAAAATCAGGAGAGGGCATAAATAACCTGTCCCATCAAAGCACTCAGAGGAAAAAGTAAAAAAAAAACATTTAATAGCCACACTCCTTCCCATCATACACCACCCCCTCAGCATTATGGAAAAAACATGTTAGCACCCATGCACCAAACCAAAAACAGTACAGGTTTTACTATGCAGACCTGTAATGATACCATTTCGTATGTACAACATCACGCAACCCATACATAGGACTTATTATCAATAAGAAATCCAGATTATTGTATAGGATTTCTATGTCCACACCACAATTTAAAAAAAAGAGTAGGGGCATGCCACGGTGAGCGATGGCCCAAATACTACTAGTGCTGACTGTATTCAAATCACCCGGACGGAGGTCTGGCGAACTCGTCTCGTATAAACCGACATGGTGATTTACATCATCTCTCTGACAGAGACCTGCTGGCAACCTCGTCTTGTATCAGCCAACGAAAGAGCATATCACCTCGTAAGGGGCAGTATACTACTACCCTCCAACCAACACGATCAAGATTATGATCATTCAGACAAATATCCAAGATTGTTTGTGACAAGCAGAATACAAAGAATTTAGTTTTGCTACTTGACCTGAGTAAGATCGTCACATTTTAGACCGGGCCATTTCATTTACATGCTTTTACAAGTGTTTATATGTAGTATTATTGTTTTATGTATGTATATTTGTATTTGAGAGTCATATTTGTATTTGAGGCTTCAGGATTTTTGCCTGTGAGCAAAACTCAATAGTTCAATCTTAATATTACTACTTAAAGTCCATCTTAATGTTACTACTTGTATATATATATATATATAATAATATATAATAGTCACAGAAAATATTCTGTGAAGAAAAATGGAACACCAGTAAGTTATTTAGGTAACATATAAGGACTTTTATGATGCATATTTTATTACACCTTTCTTTACAGTTACTAAATATTTAGAATACACATGAGTTTGCTTGTACGACTTGCAGGGATTGCTAAAAGCTACATGTAAATTGTAAAATTTACCTATTCTACCTACATTGTACTGCCCTCTTTTCATAATTGGGGCAAACCCAAGCCGTACCTAGATTTTTCAAAATGTTATATAATTGCTTATTCCCTGATTTAGTATATATATGTAAAGAGCAAGGTACATGTCATCATCATCTGTCGACACCCTGGCTGGGGGACGGGGCAAGCTCCTGCACAACACGTCGCCACTCAGTACGATTTTCCATTGCGGCTGGAAGGTCTTGTTGTTGTACATGTACATGTAAATGTATACGTAAATGAACACAAACCACTACCAGTGTACTAGCCCTCTGTTGTAATGATGATGATTGTAGTGTCATTGTACTACATCTGTGCATCCCATGCAAGGGCTAATTTTTTACATATAATAAAAAAAAATGGGGATGGGGTTTCGTTTGCGTAAAAAATTTGAGTGTGAAAAAAAAAGGTTCCTGTAATAAGTCAGAAAAGGTGTAGCACAATTTTCCTTGTCAGAAAAATTGATTCCTTAATTATATTTTTGAAAAACTTCTAGGTCCATTGGGATTAAATTAGTTCATCCCTGGAAATTTAAATGTTTTTGAAGTTTTAAAATTAGAGAATTTAAATAAAGAGTACACAAAAGAAAATTAATTATCATATTGCAGCATTCAATCGTAGAAAACCTTGTTCCATCCATTTTCAGGTGATTTTCAAATGTTAAGTTTTCACGCGCAAAAAAACTTGAAATTTGCACGTGAAAGAATACGCTTGAGAAAAAAAGAGAAATTAAGCTTATCGAATGACAAAAGCCTCAAGATGTTATATTTTATCATATAAAACCTTATACTCGAATACTGCATTATAGCGCACCAAAAGGTTTTTTGATTAACATATAATTAAATGTTTACATAGTAAGCCACAGTTCACTAAGTGAAATCTTCGCCAAATACAGTCCTGTAGATTTGTTATAGTTTTCATTAATGCATCCATATAAACCACAAGTATTATTTACTGTTTGAAGTAATTGGGAGCTTCATGTCCTCTAGTTTATATTTAAAATTTGCATTTCTAGTAGGTTTCTAACTAGGTATTTGAATTCATTGTAAATAGGGCCTCAAGATTAATTGTTTGTTTGAGCATTTTGTACATCAGATCTTTCATGGCGATCAGCTGGCAGTCGGGATATATCAATCCCTGATGCGTACGCACGTCGGCAGAACGCACTGCGTCTGCGTTAAACCAGTGCATACATGTACAAAATGTAGCACTTTGGCAGAACGTTGTTTAAGGTCGTATACACAAAACAACAGTTACTCAAGCAACTGGACATTATTAGCGAACATTGGGAAAATCATGCCCAGTTGCTTAAGTAACTGTTTTTGGCATATCTTATTACCTGGATGTCTAACCTTCATTGACGTATTAAGGTCGCATACGTATATTTAAAGATGACATTCCGTCTATAGTTTTCAAAGGTTGTGATGGAAAATATATCGTCTGCAACAGGCAAAATTCTGATGCAACGCTGACCAAACATCCAACAAAAACTGTGAAAACTCCAGGTTTTGCGCAGGTGCAGTAGACTTGATATGTATGTACATGTATAACAACACAAGACTGGAGGAACTTGTTCAGGGCTCTAGCCAGCTCAGGAAGCGGACGAAAGCTAACAGGGCTGACACTCAGGTTAGGGATTACAGAAACAAGAACAGAAACAAGAAAATGGACGTCAAGATGAATCCAATTTGCAAGGCTTAATACATGTACATTAATAGGGACTAAGTCAATAGAAAAAGTGTGATGCCTTATTTCAAAAGATGATGTCTGCAGTAGCCATAGCAGGATGATTTTACCCACCTGCATGTATTGTACATATGCATTAACACTTTGTAATTATAAAATTATGAAATAAAGTGTTATGTGACACTAATACAATATTATATGGCATGGATTTTCCACAGTTTTAAATAAGTCAACATTATTTTTCTTTCTACTGATAGATTATTTCAGTCCTGCACTCAAATTTATGTTTACCTTCACAGAGGGAAAACGTATTTTTGGTCTGTTTCTTCTACCGCTTTCATTCAAAATCAACAAGGTCAATTACCTGAATCATATTATGTAACAAGTACACATGTACAGGAAAGATTTGGAGTGGCTGGTCACCATATACATGTATATCTGAATGTGTTTGAGTAAGAACAAGAGTTCCACGACCTCATACCTTTACCAAATCATGTTAATCGTTCAAACTAATTATACATTGTTTTTCTCTGTGATTATCCAAGTAAGAGCCTCATTTGCATGAATCATATAAGTTGATCATATTCTCCACCCAATGACAGTCTTATCTTGAGAACAAAAGGCTATTCTAGCATTTTCTCATAAATTATGCACATGAGATCCAGATTTGAATAAATTCTGTTTAGCGATGTTCACCTTCACTGACCTTCCAAATATGGCAAGTATTAAATTCCCAGCAGTTACCACTATACAGTTGTAGCAATTTCCCATAAATTATGCAAATTCGGGCTTCATTTACATAATCTATATCTGCCAATGTTCTGTCGTTCTCAATTACATATGTCACAAGTGTTTCGTAGACCTATTATCGAACACAGTGGGTTTATAGAAATTCTTCATTAATTATGAAAATTAGATACTGATTTGCAAAATTGTCACCTAATTATGTCAAGCATCACGTAAGCTACCTACATACCAAAAGTGACGACGATCTATCAACAGGTTCTTGAGTTATCCTCTCTCGAAGATTTTGAAACAAACCGCCCTGCAGTTCCAGAACAAGCTGCTAGTGGGCTTAAACTGACGTGACTTCTTCCCTAGCCGACGAGCTACCTATCATGTAAAATGCATGATCCTAGCATGTCCACATCGCGAGATATCAAAACCAGAAGTTCTGCTGCAGTACCAACAAAAGCCGCCAGGTGCCCCAAAATCTAATCATTTCGAGCTCTCAGGAAGACGTACCCACCTACTAAATATCAATATATTCCATCTAAGCCTTCTCGAGTTACATTGTTGACAGACACACACACAAATACACACACACGCACACACACACACACAAACAGGCAGTCTCACACGTCAGACACTCATACTGCCGCTAAAACATAACATTCTTGGCAAAGGTAATTATGCTCGGTTTGCTCCAGGAAACGATGAACACCTGCACTAAAAACTAGAAAAGCCAAGATAGATTTTTCCTTTTTGAAATAATAGAATTTTGCATTCAGACGTGCCTTCGTTTCCAACACGAACAAATGTATCAGAACTAATGCAGAATACGTTGGAAGTACAGACGTTGTACAGTAACGATTCTAGTCAACATAAATTGGACGATTTGTCAAGAAAAAAGTGTCCTGGGGACTAGGTTGAGGAAGGGATGAAACTTTGTCGCATTTGCTCGCAAATGGTGGCTCTTTTAATTCCACGTGTACATCATTCATCCGTGAATGTTGCTATAGCTTTCACTAATGAATAATTGATGATAGAAGCCCTGTGAAATTTTCTGTTCTATCTCCCAACACGTCATTAGTTTTTCTGCGGCGGTGGGGTACACACACATACACGGTGGATGGTGAGGGTGTGAAGTAGAACTTCTCTCCCGGCCATGAGGCTTCGCCCGGGGCTGGCGGCCAGTGGCTGGCTGCTGCTACTGATGGCAGGTGAGAACACTGTGTCATGAGGCGGTGGCACGGAATTTTCTTTGGGGGGCGAGATATTGCAGTCTGGGTACCATCCTGGTTAGTTTACGCCCGCTCCCACAGTCGCTACCGTCGGTAGCCTGGGTACCATCCTGGTTAGTTTACGTCCGCTCCCACAGTCGCTACCGTAGGTAGCCTGGGTACCATCCTGGTTAGTTTATGTCTGCTCCCACAGTCGCTACCGTAGGTAGCCTAAGTAACATCCTGGTTAGTTTACGTCCGCTCCAACAGTCGCTACCGTCGGTAGCCTGGGTACCATCCTGGTTAGTTTATGTCCGCTACCGCAGTAACTACGTCGGTAGCCTGGGTTCCATCCTGGTTAGTTTATGTCCGCTACAGCAGTAACTACGTCGGTAGCCTGGGTACCATCCTGGTTAGTTTACGTCTGCTCCCAAAGTCGCTACCGTCGGTATCCTGGGTACCATCCTGGTTAGTTTATGTCCGCTACCGCAGTAACTACGTCGGTAGCGACTATGGGAGCGGAGGTAAAGTAACCAACATAGTACCCAGGCTAGAGATATTGATGACCAAATTTGAACCCTCGTTGGTGCGATTATCCTAGGGGGCTCCTAGAGAATGCTCCCCTGGAAACATTTGACATCTTGACTCCCTCAAATACTATTTCCTGCATTTTTAAAGGAGAAATTTTACTAAGTTTTGCGTCGTGCGGTAGTGGATTTTAGTGAAAAATACACAAGGGTTTCAGCATGTTTTTTTTGGGGGGGGGGCTATATTTGTGCTAAATGAACGTTAATATTCGTAAATGCTACATAACAACATGTGTATGAACTAGACTTTTAGCGACAATGTTAAGGAATTGATATTTTCTCGTCTAACTAATGGGACGATATTGAATTTGAACCCTTAGACATTTTTTTAACATTAAGGTGGAATAACCCCAGAAAGAAACAACAAAATAATGTACAGTCTGAGCACGTTGTAGACTTTAACCCGTATGTTAACCAACAAGAATGGATGTGCAATACTTTAGCCTAAAGACCAAGATATACAAACGAAATGTGTATTCAAGAACATTTGCCGACAATGACAACAGTGTACATGTTTGTTTTCGTTGGGGAAGATGAAAGTCTGTAGACAAAACAGCATGTTGATGTACACTGTAGCTTCTTTTCTTCAAATTGTACAGATATTTACTTGTTAGGCATCTAAAGAACGGTTTTTACACCTCTAAAGCATGGAATATGAGTTAGTAATGCACAGGCTAGTCCGGACCGAGGATGAGCAGTATACATCTTTTGTAACTATGGCAACTGAGATAAACAACGATGTACAAACTACAAAGCTAACATTTGCTACAAAACAGTCTGGAAGTCATTTTTTTATTTCTCCGGGTTTACAAACCCTTGTGACAATGTTACGCGATTTTAAAATTGAAAAAGGTGACTTACAAAAATTAGAAGATATTTATTTCCTCAGCCACTTCTGTATTTTTCCATGCGTCATGCCAGAGAAATGGCAATGTGTTCAGCGAAGCCCATAAGCCTGGCTCCATGGGCCAGACACTTACGCTAATTTGATTTGCTACCCTTAGCACAATAACTTTGTCACGTACATCTACATGAACTGTACAATAGAGGCTGGTGCGTAATTATATTAATGGCATGGGAGAAAGAAAAGGAAAGCCCACATAAGACGCACTATATACGAATGCACTTATACTGATGAGTTCGTGTTGACAACAAAACAAGGTATTACCGGTTGAAACCAATTTGATGTTGTGACTTTTGTTGTGGGATTATACCCAGAAATAAAATCACCGTTTGCAGGTGTGGAAGCCACGCAACAGGATAGACCACGTCATGCGGGCTTTTGAATAGACCGACCCTGGCTGTCCATCACAATAAGCAGTTCAGCCAATGACAGCGTGGCAATTAGTGGTTCGACCAATACAACAGGAGAGGGGCTCCATATCCGTTAAACATTTGCATTTTTGTTACGTAGTGGGTGGAGCTATACAATCGGTCTATTCTCGAAAGGTTTCATGCCAGAAGTTTTTTTATGTGAGATTCTGTCAGGCTATTGATACCTCATAATAGCGAGCGTAGTAGTAGTATAAGTTGAATACGCTAGTGCCCACATGATAGTACTTCCCAACTTGTCTCTAACCTGGGTTGGGATGCATTAAGAAATAGAAGAATAGCCAACAGACTCACAATACTACAGAACACAAGACAACATAAAGTAGCCCTGTCGGTCGAAACTCATCTGATGCCTACTCCGCGCCATCACGACAGTCCAACCCAAATTCTTACAAGGCTCTACCATTTCATAAAGACTGTTACAGATTTCCTACTTTTCTCAGACAGCAAGAGACAGCTGAAAGTCACATCCACAAGACATTACGGAAATTACTGAACCAACTATGTTTAAGAAAGCAGTATAAAGCCGTTAACTGAGGAGCCAATAACGACACATCGCACTCCCCCTCCAACTGAGGAGTATTGTTTAGTGCTCAATCAAGATCAAGAGGAGACAGTAGTTGTCTATTTATTATTGCTGTGCTGTACCTTCTTTGACTCTGTACAAGCAATTAGCCTTCGGGCATGATTTTGCAAATAAATAAAATTCATAGTCACACTTTGTTGCTATCGGCAGCGGTCCAGCTCACCGTCGCCGTCTCGGGCGCAGACGAGCCGTGTCCCGTTCCCAGAGGAACCTGTTCTTGTGAAACTGTCGGAACGCAAGGCCAGTACTGTCCACTCTGCACCTGTAAGCCGGATGGTACAGACATCATGTGTTTGTTAAAGGGTAGGCCACGCCGTACAATATGTAATATATCTACATGTGTTATGTATAGACTTTTTGTTCCCACACTGTAACTTAGCTATAATGTTTTTTTTTAAAATTGTTTTGTAAAAGAATCAGTAAGGTTAGTGGCCAGTGGACTAGTATCACACAACTTATAGAAGCATATGTCTTTAACCTAAAGCTGTATCACCCTTACCATTGATCTTGAAAGAGGAGAACCTAAACTACGAACAATAAAATTATATATTGTGTAGTGCAGATGTATGTATGCATGTATTGTATTGTAGCGTTTGTTTATTACCTATTAACTATTTACGGAGTAGACATATACATGTATCTAACATACATCAGGTTATTGTAAGGGGTATCCACCAAGCTTAATTTTCTTACCGTCATAGAAGACAGTGTTATCAAAGATTATTTTTTGAGAGAATTTTCTTGATGGAAGCCAATGAAGCTGTTGAACCTACATCACGGAACCGCCAACCTATTTGGAACCGAGGCGGGGGATGTTACAGACTTCCATCTACCTTTGACCTGGTTTTCACGTAACATTTCTGGAAATTTAACGCTAGGCCGTGTTGATTTGATTATGTTGATGACATCCACACGCACATCAATTTTCGTCCGTTTCCAAAAAAAGTTTTCGACCATACTTTAAATCTTACAATACAGCTGGAAATGAGCAATTATATGTCGTAAATTGCAAAATAAATTGGAAAATGATACTAAGGCCACAGCAAGTAAATTTTATAGATGACATCCTCGCGCGCATTGATTTTCGCCTGATTTCAGAAAAAAAAACAAGAAATTTTGTTGCCCTGCGACGGTGGTCAACATGCCAAAAAAGGGCAAATATGTCGTGAACGTCCATCTGCAAGACAAGGCTCTGATTTATTCTTTTATTTTTACTTTGATACATTGTTGTATTTTATTCATTTTATATGTGATGTTGCCACTGAATCAAAACCCCATTTGTACAATAATTGAAAATTTTATTTAGTCACTTCTTTTTTCAAAGTTGTTTCAGAGACAAATCGGTGTTGTAACAGTTGGCACAATATATGTAGAGTATGGCTTCCAGACAGTTCAGTTTATGAGTCACTCTGTCAGTGATTGAGCCCTGTGTTCAGCCTGGTAGCCAGTCTCTAAACCACCAGGGATCCAGCAAACTTGAGGCGCAATTTCTCGTGTTTGATGGCAAGTGTTGACAGTCCATGGTGTTCCATTACAAATAAATACCCAGTGTAGTATCTACCTTGAAGATGGTACAGCAAGCTCTTTTTTTGTTCTATTTAATAAAGACACATCTGCAAGGACAGGTAATACTGTTGAATACAGCAAAAGAAGACCTGTTAGGTATGTTATCATGTTTTACCGCCTAAATTCTTGTAAACGAGGTTTACGATCTCAAAATCTGAAAATGTAGGAATTTTTTTGGCCTGCCTTGTTTTTTTTCGCCCTCTCGCATTAATTTTGGAGTCTCCGGAGGATGTCATCCATAAAATTTACTTGCTATGGCCTAATGTCGTAGAATGGCAAAAATAATTCCACACAAAAAGAAGGAAATGTGAAGAAATGAAAATGAAAAGTTGCCATACAATACTCTGTATGTCATTTCTTCAACTTTCATGGCCACGTACGTAGATTTCATAATGAAACTTTTTTTCGTATTCGCACGCTCGCATCAGTTTTGAGGTCCCGTAGAGGATGCCATCCTTGTAATAAAATCAACATGGCCTAAGGAAGGTTAAAAATTCAGTGAGTCATATTTGTTATGTCTGACGGAATCAGTTGACGGAGGCTGGTCGGCGTGGGACGACTCAAACTGCAGCTGTGCTGTAGGGTACTGGACCAGGTCTCGCACCTGCGACAACCCTCTCCCCAGGAACAACGGTACGCTGTGCGAGGGGCCTCTATGGGACATACAACCATGCTGCAGGGGTGGGTATACAAGTGCGCTGATACCATCAGTACATAACATTTTATTGATGTCCCAAAGCGATTTCAGGGCAGTAAAACTAGACTTTGCAAAGTCAATTTTGAGGTCATTTGTTTAAATGTAGAAAGCTGTATCAACCCTATACCATAGCATATCCTAGGCAAAAATGCGATGTTGCTGACGGAAAACGGTTACTTGTTTTGTATAGTAAGCTGTTTCTAGCTAATTATTGGTGGTACTAAAAATATAGGGACTCGTCGAGTAGCTTGTTTTTAGACTATTTCAAACGCTTCAAGTACAAAATGATGACGAAAAATGTGATGCATTCTGAGAAATAGCTTAAAGTGTCAATATCAGACAGATTTCCTTATCCAGAATATTTTTTCCACCCTGAAATTGTATTGGATGCACGTAATCTGAGACTCTACTAAACACGGGCTCTACTTAAACAAGATTTGGCAACTCACGATCTTTGCCACAAACACAATCTACGACTACCGCTTTGTGCCACAACTTGATACCAAAAGTCTCATTCCCTATGCAACACACCATTGGAATGACTTTTCGATCACTCAACATCTCATCATCAAAGATAGTCAAATTAGTACGCCCCTATTTGTTTGTTCAGATTTTCCTCAAAGTGAAAGGGAGGGAAAAACAGGTGCATACGCACATTTACAGGTTGTCTCTCCCATACAAAAACATAACAACAAAATATATATGTCAAATATATAAAACAGACAAAACAGACAATAAAATAGTTAAGCATAATCCAAGTGCATGTATTAATAAATGGGACACTTTTGGAACACACTGGAAGCGGAGTACTTCGCAATGTGGATTTACTGTTGAAATGCAGTCAGTACGGACCGATAGGCTTAAAAAAAGCCTAAAAGTATATAGATGCGCTATAAGTGTTATGACATGTCGATTTCTTCTTCGACTCCAGGTGTGTTTGACTGTGACTTTCAGACGGACATGTGTGGCTGGACTCAGGACTTTCAAGATGACTTTGACTGGACAAGGCATGACGGATCTTTAGGTAACACTGCCTTTGACCATACGATGGGGTAACAAAATAATAACAATTCTTACACCATCATGCTTTCAACACGAATTATTAGGTAATTTGTTTCAATTATGTTCACCTTTGCACAAGGAAAACATATTGTTTTTCCTCTCTCTGCGCTCTCTTCTTCATCTACTTCTTCTTCTCCAAATAAATAAAGTCAATGATCTGGGCCAGATGTCTGTCACCATGGTAACTGATGCTGTAGCAGACACCCTGTGGTGTTTGGTTACATTATGTAGCAGGAGAGCTGGAGGGGCTGGTCACTATATATCATATATGAATATGTCCGAGTAACAATAAACAAAGTAGTAGTTTGTTAGGCTGGACCATGTGAAGGTAAACATAATGCATTTGCTTTGCAAATGTTACCTTTCTAGTTTATTAAGTCTTTTTGGTGTGTAATGAGGCAAAGTACCTATGGGAGAATGTATGCTCTGTGACCTCAATGATTCAAATTAATCTTAAAGTATTAGAGAAAACTGCACTTGTCAGAATGGTCCATTATTGTTTTCTCATCTAAGGCCGTGTTGATTTGATTATATGGATGGCATCCGCGCGCGCATTAATTTTCGTTTGTTTCCTAACAAACAGTTTTCAACCATACTGTAAATCCTACAATTGAAAGCAGGTGAAAAATAAGTGCGGTAAATTGCACAAAAAAAAATCGAAAAACAGATACTAATGTCGTATAATGCCAAAGTCAATTCCAAAGTCTAAGAAGAATATGTGACAGAACAAAAATGAAACATTGCGATCTGAGCCAATTCAGAAGCGAATTATGGAATACCGCAGTTTTTGCGGTACTCCTTGTGGTGAAGGGCGGCGAACTGCTGTTTTCACCCTAGCGTGTAAACAATATGGTCCTGTAGCACGGACATACAAGTATATACTGGGTGCGGCCGTGAAGGTTTTTGTCACTCTTTATTTGGAAGCTTTTTTTTCCAATTAAACTTACAACTATTACAGGGTATTTGTCCGTACTGTCAGCGAGACGGGCATAGCGATTCCTACGTTTGATTCCCTTTGTTGTGTATCACACGCCAGTGTAACATTCCATTCTGGTAGGACCAATCAGCGCTCTCATTACCTTCGCCAAGAAGGTTATGTTTTCGTAGGCGTTCGTGTGTGTGTGTGTGTCTGTCTGTGTGTGTGTCTTTTTAAACACGATAACTCGAGAAGGCTTAAATGGATTGTCTTCATATTTGGTAGGTGGGTAGGTCTTGATGAGACCTCAACCTGATTAGATTTTGGGCCCCCTGGCGGCTTGTTATGGTACTGCAACGGAACTTCCAGTTTTGACATCTTGTAATCTGGACATACTAGGGTCATGATTTTTGGAGGGTAGGTAGCTCTTTTGGTCGGGAAGAACTGACATAAGTTTGGGCCCCCTAGCGGCCTGCTCTGAAACTGCAGGAGCATTTGTATGAAAATGTTTAAAGCAGGATAAGTCAATAACCAGTCGACGGATAGTCTTGCTATTTGGTGTGTAGGTAGCTTACGTGATGCGTGACATAATTAGATGGCAATTATGCAAATTAGCATGTAATTTGCATAATTAATGAAGGAATTCTATAATTTAGCTACCTTCCACGATAGGACTATTATACCCTGTAACATGTGTAATTAAAAATGAGAGTAACATCGCCATATATTAATTATGTAAATGAAGACCTTATTTGCATAATTAATGAGAAAATACTTTAATTCTTTAGTGGTTGATGTTGGCATTTTCATACTTGCGCACTTCGAAGTTGACTGGAGGTGAACATCACTCAACATAACTTATTCAAATCAGCACCTCATTTGCATAAATTTATGAGGAAATGCTAGAATTACCTTCGCTGTTAAGATAACACTGCCATTGGGATGAGAATATGATCAAGTGATGTAATTCATGCAAATGAGGATCTTATTTGCATAATTAGGGGAGAATCTATAATTCGTTAGTCATAAAGGGTAACCTCATTTGGCGAAGGTATGAGGTCGTGGAACTAGTTGTTAATATTTCGATAAGTGACACAGGTATTCTAAAACATTCGTGGGACATTTTGACACTCCCATTTTATCATTAAACTTGACACGTCTTAGACTGTAGTCACAATGGAACAGCTGAGCGTTACAAAAATGTTGAGACACGTATCATTTAGCCACGCCCTCAGAAGTACTAGGCTCCGCCCCCAGACACGTGATTACATGTTTTGGAATGGATGTGACGTTTTTTTACGCATTTCTGCTAACATCACAAAGCCCAATTATCATTAAAAATGCGGGACTATTCCTTAGCCACTGACTCCAAAAAAGAAGTCACCCCCCAGTAATGTACGTCGAAACATTAAATAGGCTTATGAACAAGATGCTTTACCCTTACAACTGTGTATTCCCTTGCAATTTGCCATCTGGCAAGAGTTTTCAAAACAGTTGGATTATTTTTAGTAACATTCTTCAGAAAGCTGCAATTTTTCTAAAGGGTATATACCAGACAGTCTAGGGAGTGCGTGTAGTTATTGGGGTCACTTTGCCATTCAAACGACAGGAAAGACCACTTAATTACCTTCGCCAAGAAGGTTATGTTTTCGTGGTCGTGTGTGTGTGTGTGTATCTGTGTGTCAACAGCATAACTTGAGAAGGCTTAGATGGATTATCTTGATATTTGGTAGGTGGGTAGGTCTTGATGAGAGCTCGAAATTATTAGGTTTTGGGCCCCCTAGCGGCTTGTTATGGTACTGCAGCAGAACTTCCGGTTTTGATATCTCGCGATCTGGACATTCTAGGGTCATGATTTTGGATGTTAGGTAGCTCTTGTGCTCTGGAAGAAGTGACGTAAGTTTGGGCCCCCTAGCGGCCTGCTTTGGAACTGCAGGAGCGTTTTTTGTATGAAAATGTTTAAAGAAGGATAACTCAATAACCGGTTGACGGATCGTCTTTATATTTGGTATGTAGGTAGCTTAAGTGATGCTTGACATAATTAGATGGCAATTATGCAAACAGGCATCTAATTTGCATAAGTAATGAGGGAATTCTATAATTCAGCTACTTTCCATGATAGGACTATTCAACCTTGTGACTTGTGTAGTTAAGACTGAGAGGAACATCGCCATATCTTAATTATGTATATGAAGACCTAATTTGCATAATTAATGAGAAAATACTATAATTCCATAGTGGTTGATGCTGGCAATTTTATACTTGCGCATTTCGAAGTTGACTGGAGGTAAACATAATTTAACATAACTTATTGAAATCAGGACCTCATTTGCATAATTTATGAGGAAATGTTAGAATAGCCTTCTTTTTTAAGATAACACTGCCATTGGGTGGAGAATATGATTAACTGAATCAGATGTAATTCCTTCAAATGAGGATCTTATTTGTATAATAAGGGGGAAATCTATAATTCGTCAGTCATAAAGGTAACCTCATTTGGCGAAGGTATGAGGTCGTGGAACTCTAGTATGTCTATATTTCTGTGATTCTTGCTACAAGGATAGGTATAGTTGCAAATATCATTGCTACGTATTTAGTGTGATTTTATAATTTTTACAGTTCCATATGTTGGGCATTATCGGAGGCAAAAGCACTGGTTTTCTTTGAAAATAGAATGAAATGGGGTGGGGGGGGGGGGTTCTGTGCCTAGCAGGATGCATATGTATCTTGGATCCAGTGAGAATCTGTCCACCGTCTAGGGTTTTAAAATATGCATAAGGATATCGAGCGAGGTTGCGTTGGAAAGTTGGAAATGATCTGAGGTGATAAAATTCTTGACATGTAGTTTGCTCGACAGCCTTCCTCAAGATTTCAACGGAGCTTCAAGATTTCTCAGCTAGTCGAAAACCAATACTGTGTGACCCTTTTAGTTGTGCCCATATACATGTATCCTAGAATCCATCCCTATGAGCAACTAGTATTAGCGCTTCTCCTAGTCACCGCCGCCCGTACAGATTCCAGGCTACATATATCTATTTACTCATCTATTTCTCACTTATCTCTTTGTTCATGATATTTCTGTACTGTACACCACATACTGCACAAACTTCTCTGAGACGTACGGTAAGCTTATCTGTTTTTTTTTTGTCAGACTTCAAACAATTCTTCCAACATATTCACGGTATCTACTCCAGTGGTGACAACGCCGAGAGACTTGACGGCTACAGCATGGAAGAGTGTGCAAGAAGGTTAGTTCGCTTCTCAATTGTGACATGTACAAATCTACCTGGGAAAACGGTACCAATTACCTGAAGTTTGGTACCAATTTCTTCTGGCTAAGGCTATGAGAGGTAAGACTTTGTCTGAATACATCTAGATTTTTAATCTCCAAGCAGACTCTGTGGGGCAAGGGAGTCCATAATGACCGCCTGTATCCATTTGCCTCCTGTAACCATGTGGGGCAGCCAATGGTTACAGGTGGCCATTATAGACCCCCCTTGCTCCACAGAATCTGCTTGGAGATTAAAAATCTAGATGTATTCAGACAAAGGCTTACCTCTCATAGCCTTAGCCAGAAGAAAAAGACAAACTTCAGGTAATTGGTACCGTTTTCCCAGTAAAAATTCATCTCTTCAGACGTCTGATAGAAATTAAAAAAGGCCGCCACCGTCGCCATGTTTTTTTTTATTTACTTGAGATTTCACCACAAAACAAGACTCTTAAGAACCACTTACATGTTTTGGGTTACAGTTACGTTTGGGTTATGTTAGTTTATTGTATTTTGGTGATCTTAGGTGTTATGAAGTCACCTCCTACTATTGCCGGTCGTTCGAAGTGGACACACGTTCTTCCACCTGCTACACCAGTAAAAACAACAGGGAAACCACATCGGTCAACATG